>OX456999.1:2426674-3638761 GCA_949752705.1 Callimorpha dominula | reverse complement strand
ACGTTAATGTCTCTGACATATTATTTTCATCCTATTTCATTTTAACGCACCAGACATTGTCCCACAACGCTCTACGACGTATTACCTCCATCCCATGGTTGCCTGTAAGAGATTGCTTTGTGTGTGCCACAGATGCCAATTGCACAAATCTGTCTATAGTTGAATTTTTTTTATTATTGTATTTAATGCCTGGTGTACGATAAATAGTATTTTTACCATTATAAACGCTGCAATTATTTTCAATCACTTTTCATAAAATGCCTCAGGCAAACGTAAATAATTACGATAGTCTTTCTTTTCCTGGCGTAATTCCTTTATTACATTCATATGTGATAAACGCTACCTTTTGGTTAGCCATCTTTTACACAGACTCGTCGATTATATCTTTTGTTATTTGTCACAACAAATGACACAAAAGCTCTCTTCTCTGTTCAATATCGAGGAACAGTATGAGCATGTTTGGTGTGTCTCGTCGACGTCGAGTCGAAAACTAAGGAATACTCTTAAGCGGGTGATCACGTCTATCACCTGCTTAACAATATAATTCACTTAGAAGTTTTAATACTCTATTCTGTAACAGAGATTTTGCTATAATAATAAAAACAAGTCATTTTTTTTTCGATACACAAGTACACGATAACAAAAAGATGCAATTTTAATAGAATAGAAGTAAGCTAGATAACGAGAAATTATGGCCTTCAACTCATAACCATTTCGAGTCCATCTTATTCTCTGAGTGCGGCTCTAATTATACTAGAGAGGGGACTTATAGGTACTACATCAATGCTCTAGCACAACAAACTGCATTCGGCAGTAGACAAAGAGACTAGTAACGTTGCGTCGATGCTCTAGTATATGGAGCCTGGTGACCTGATTGAAGCGGCCATCTTTTATAGGCTCTGGTTGAAGGAACTTTCTTTCATTGTTTTTGTATTTTTAGTTAGTTATAATTTAATAATCTTATTACTAAGGGGCATTATTAAGGGGGCGTAACGTAGCTGAGAGCAAAAGCTAATTCTTCTGCTTCTGTTTAATTCTTCTCTCTTCTTAGATTGATATGTAGTTTCTAGTCGTTATTGATATGTTTTATGTGCTGCACAATATTTACTATTAATATTTGTGTAATTAAAAATATTTAAAAACTATCTATTATCTAAGTTTCTTTTTGATAAAATGCAAGCAAGTACAAGCGGTTTGTCATTGGGAAGCGGGAACTTGAGAAGGATACTATTCCCAAATAAGGAAAACGCTTATCAATGGTATCCGAACGATTAAAATCAAACTTATTCGAATTTAGACTGAAGAATTGACACCTTGAGTTACTTTTATTAACCGACGAAAAAAAAGGAGGTTCTCAATTAGACCGTATATATATATATATATATATATATATATATATATATATATATATATATATATATATATATATATATATATATATATATATATATATATATATTATGTATGTTCAGCCCTCACTCCATTATTTATGAACCGATTTTGATTATACTTTTTTTGTTGAATAGGGTGTACCTAAAGGGTGGTCCCATGTCAAGGAAGTCAGGATCTGATGATGGAATCCTGAAAAAATTGAGAGAAACCCTCGAAAATTGTAGGAACGAATAGTGTTTCTTTTTTTATTTTCATAACTTTATCAGGTGTTTGCCTTTAGAAATCACCACATCATGTAGCTGAGCTGATGATGAAAAAAAAAACATAAAATAAAAATCTTTTTAACAAAAACTGATTAATTATCAAAATTTTATATGTACCTACGTAGGTAATTAATCATTTTATTATTTGGCGCCGACTCAAAATAAGTTTATATAAAATTTGATAGTTTATGTAAATAAGCTCAATACTTAAGACTTAAAATTTATTTATTATTGCTTTTTAGTTCTTTTCGTCGGTTTAATTTTTTGTTAAAAAGATTTTTATTTGTAAAGTTCTTTTTGTTAAAGTAAATATGTCAATCACAAACACTTGTGTACTATCACACGTTTCAAAATAAATGGTTCCATTCAGATTTTTAAAACATTCTTCAAAGTAACAATGGAGAAGAAACACAATAGTACTCTTAAGTATCAGTAGTGACATTTGAATGTTTTGGCTATCTGTAATGTGTGACTCTTATCGTAACCACACTCGTTATATTTCAAAATTATCATAATTTTCCTAACATCATCAATGTCCCGTTATCCTCCAAAATTACCATCATCATCATCATCATCACCATTATCTCAGTTACCACGTCAGTTAGCAGTTTAATGTAATTTAATCGCGATCCACTAAGGAAACGAAGAAAGAAGAAACCACGGCAGGAAATAATCCTACTATAAATATAAACATGAAAGTTTGTGAGGATGTATGGATGTTTGTTGCTCTTTCACGCAAAAACCACTGAACCGATTGCGATAAAACTTGGTATGTAGATAGCGGGACACCTGGATTAAGACATACTTTTTATGCGAGATGGCGCTGCTGTCCTTATACAGTTCGACTCTATGTTGATTATTTAAATAAAATTTCAAATTAGCCTAAATATATTTCAACATACTAATAAGAATTCGATAAATATAAGTTCAAATATTTTGTGATATCGTTTGTAGAAAAAATGTGATAAACAGTAGAAATTCACTAAAATCAAAATAAACTTATCATGCATTAAGACTCTCAAAACTGTGTAAACATAAACATTACGACAAGTTCATTGTAATTACAACTTTACAAATGATTTATCGTTAAAAATTTGAAAACATATAACATTAGCCCCTCTAGGAACGAATTGTCAGGGCGCGTTCCAGATCCTGATCCTCGCAAAAACCAGCGTACTTGATATATGCATTACATAAGTGTTGCCATCACAAATCAATACGCAAAAAATGATGAAAAAACCATCTAGGAATATTTATGACATTGACTACACTACGATTGAAATGTTGCTTGCCACTAGAGAGCGCTAGCAGTACCACTACTGAACAACTATTTATATTTAAATTCTTACTATGTTTTAATTGATTTATATTTTAATAATTTTAAAATGGCCCACGACACTCATTTTATGACGACCGTACAAACGTTACAACGAGACGCACGAGGTTATCTAGAGCGAAATCAATGGAATCTATCAAACCTTTCTCATTAGATTCTACAGACCCAGAATATATATATTTTCTAGTTTAGATCTATCCAGCGGGCACGATATTGAGATTATAGAAACTTTAAGAGCGCAAAATATACAATTAAAACAACAATTGGATACTGCTTATCGTGAAATTGGCAACCTACATTTAGAAGTAAATCAACTGAAAAATATGTGTATAAATGCGTGCGTGTGTGTGGTGGCAGCCAACAATATATGCATGTATGCGGAGTTCCCATATACCTTGAGAAGCTTATTCACAATATTATACAACCTAGGCCCCTGGCGAAATATGAAGTTTTTACCAAAAGTTGTTCTGGTTTGTTGAAGGAGCATCTTCGGTTTTTGACATTTACGTGATTTTGAATAAATTGTGTGTACCTACCACACAAATGATGTAAAGTTAGTATTTAATAAAAAAAAGTCAAGGCTAGGATGGCTAGATAAAAACGTAGACCACGCTATTTTCGCTAGTTAATGCATTATCAGTCTTGTTTGAAGACGCAGTAAAATCTAGTTTAAGCTCACGTACACATAGTTCAGAGAAGTGAAAAAGAAATTAGTGAGTAAATCTTAGAATCTAGTTGGTGTACGAAATACAAACTGTACTGTAGTGCACCTTTTGCAAGTAGTTATTTTTGCTCTTAATGAGAGATTCAACTTTAGGTTTGGGTTTTAAGAATGTATTTCTCATAAAAACTTACACTGAGATACTTAATTCTAAATAGTGAATTAACAATATCTCTAGGGTGTTAGAAGGTCTTTTTACGATTAAACATCAATATTTCTAACATGTTTGTTAAACTTACTTATTTCATTTACATTTAAATTATATCAATGTATTTCTTTAGTTTAATACTCTTGAAATAGACATGCTTTCGTAATGCTGTCTGGAAATCTGCTGTTTCGTATGTACAGCTGCACTCCCTCAAACAATATTGTTCTTTGTCCATATTTAGTTTATACTTTCGTTCATTCTACATTATTTTTATTTTAAATTGTGATTTTGTTATGTTTTAACATATATTCGTTTGTAAGGAGTTAATAATAATATTTTTAACTAGAATGGAAGTGTAATACATGTAAAGTTGTCTTCGGTTTAGTAGTTAAGTCTCTTTGTAAAGCAGTTTGGTGGGATTAAGACAATGGTAGTGGAACTAGACTAACATTATTCTATTTTGACTACTTTGTAAGGGGCTTGATGGGTTTTATGAATAATATTTAACTGAAATAAAAAAGTTTCGTAATTAAACTTTATGTGAGGTACAATTATTCGCAGAACCAAAAAAAAGAATGGTAAAAAAAATGCGTAAATGTCACAATATCCCCAAATAGTTTTAACAATGCTCTTGTTACTCGTAAAACTTCCATACTTGTCAAGAGAAACATTTTTGATGTGATAAATGTGTCCAGCAAATTTCATAAAGGTTGGACCAGATGTTTTTGCACAATCATTCTTGCAATCCAAAGGATTGAAAAAGAAAAAAGTTAAGTTTCAGATAGATGCTAAGGCAAATCTTTTTCATCTAAGGACTTGAAAATTAACTCTAATACACATATATTTTACAAGAGTGTTCAAATTTTCAAAACCATTATATAGACCTTCATTTTGATAACAAAATTATCTCAATTTGTTCATAAGAGCCGGAGTTATGAAAGCAAGCAATCTTTAAAAATAATCCTTGATACAAAAATTATTTTTCCCTTAATGAGTTGTTTTTCTTTACTTTTTTTATGTTATAGGGGTAAACGAGCAGACGGGTCACTTGATGGTAAATGACTACCGCCGCCCATGGGCACCTGTAACTCAAGAGTCACAAGTGCGTTGCCACCCTTTAAGGTGGGAGTAGGGGAAGAGGGGGAGGGGGCGGAGAGTGGGAATAAGGGAGAGAGAGAATCTATCAGGCATATTATTTCTGGTTGTTCTCCTCTTGGCAACGGTGAATATTTGCACAGAAAACCAAATGGGCAGGATTGTACATCAACAATATGCCCTTAGATACATTCTTGTGAATTCAGAGGTGCCATATTACAGGTATGTGCCTGACCCAGTTCTTGAAAATGGTCGAGCAACATTGTATTGGGATCGATTTAACATAACTAAATAAATTTGTTTCTCGTGAGACCTGCTTTGGGAGGCCACAAAAACCGATTCGCGATCATAAATAAAGTAAATCGCACAACTTATTCCTTGATGGACCAAATGTTGAGGTGTTGTATGGTGCGTTGGGGTTTCGTTATGTTGTGTTAAATGAGTAGACAACCAACTCGTTTTTTGGATAAGTCCAAAGTTATAATATTGAAATCATGCCTTCCTTAACAACAATGCCGATATGCATTTAATAAGAAGGACGCATTTTATTACACGAAACAGTTCAATGTACAGCTTAGCTCGCACAACATTATTTTTCACAGATTATATTGCGTATTACTTGTTTTTACTTTTGTAGTATCTGTTCCACAAAGATAGTTAATTTGCTTCTGTAATTGATATATAATATCAATTGTTCTTCAATATACCTGTTTTTCAGTATGGAGCTTCGTAATGTCATATACTGTTTGTTAGTAATCTCCACAAGTAGTTAGATCAACGTGTACAGTGGCAAAACCGAATATCGTGTTTATAGTTGGTGATGATTTGGTAAGATTTTTTTTTATCATTTATTATCATTTGCGCCTGTCGTGACGTCTCGTTCCGTTCTCTCAGGCTCTATCCATTGCATACTGAATCTAGCTGTAAGTATAAAAGTATAATTAATCCTACTTTTCGAAACATTAAATTGTTAAATAAATGAAAACGTATTTGAATTCTTGATAATGGCTTTTAATTACAAATAGATCTGGATAGTCAATGGTCGTTTCGTGGAGGGAACACAATGGATGTGTTTCAATCCCTCAAAATTATAAATTCCGAGTATAGCTGTTTTGCAAAGTACCTGTCGATCCTCTAAAAACGAATGTATTCTATACCTGTTACCACAAAAATCATCGTAGTGGATTAGGAAATTCAATTCGATTACCAAGGCAAATTCCAAAGCCAATTGTATTAGTTACGGTCCGTACCATCCGTACCTAAAACAGATTTTTCTTTTAATTATAGGGATGGAATGATGTCAGTTTACACGGATCTGATCAAATCCCAACACCTAACATAGACTTGCTGGGCTTGTCAGGTGTCGCCTTTAGTCGATATTACAGCCACGCTATTTGTACACCTTCCCGTTCAGCGTTACTCACCGGAAAATATTCACACAATATTGGTAATTATTTTTATTTTTCATTACTTTTAAATGCATGTCAACAGTGGAAGATGTGATTTCTTTTGTATTAAACTAGGTTGCCATTAGCCATTGGATACTATGGCTATAAACTAGTTTTAGATAGCACGACAAGGTTTATAAGTGTTCTGTTATATGTTATTATTTAACAGACGAATTTCTTAATGATAAAAATATTATGTAAAATTAATAGTAGATATAAGATTATGATAGTGTAAGAAAACAAAAAAGATTTGTACACCAGAAATGGTAGATTATAAGAAACTTAATAAACATAATGTAACACATAATTTACTATATTCTGACAAATAAATTTATCTTTATCTTTCTGAAATGATTTTATGACAGGAAACGTCAAAATACAGTAGTAGTGAAATTATTGAACAGGCTATAGATGAAAAGCTTTTCCCGGGGCTTTGCTTGCCTAAAAGTAATTTTTCAATCCCTCAAGAACAGTATTTTTTTTCTAGACGAAACCGTGTCCAAAAGGACATGGGTCCTTTCCTGTACCTCTGGCAAGGTGTAAACAAAATTACATAATGATCGTTTGAGTAGTTACGGCGTGGCAAACGAACAAACGCACTTTCACATTAATTTATAATAAAACAAAGCCGTTCCCCACAGTTTCACAATCGTTTATGGTCACTGCCCCACTCCTAATGATCGTAACGTGATATTCAAAACTTATACTATTCCTCATGAAGCTGGCTTTAGGAGGGAGCAGAAATAAAACTTGGAAATCTCGTATCCTGCTTTTAATTCATTTCTTTTTAACCGACGAAAAAAAGAGGTTCTGAATTCGACCGTATATATATTTTTTTCTATTTCTATTTTCCTGTCTCATTCAAACTCGCGACGCGCACTCACTCGGCACTACACACCATCGTCCCCGCCATATCTCTCCTTTTGTCCCTCACACATATCTCCGTCTCACTCACATCTTTCTTACCGCTCACACGCATTCCGTCCATTCACTCATTCTTGGTTTTTGAAAAACAATGTTTAAAATATAATACAGATATTTAATACGATGTTGGTTAAATATAGTATAATCAAGGAATATACATTACTAGCTGCGCCTCATGGGTTCACCCGCGTAAGTCTCGATACCGTATGAATATCGGGATAAAAAGTAGCCTATGTGTTAATCCAGGTCTCCAGCAATCTACGTACCAAGTTTCATCGCAACCAGTTCAGTAGTTTTTGCGTGATGGAATAACAAAGATCCAAACATCCTCACGTTTTAGAAATTAGTAGGATTTACAGTAAATAATACTAATTGTTGCAAACTAAAGATGCGATGAATTGTTTATTTGTTGCACCCAGGTATGCAAGGATATCCGTTGTCAATGAGTGAAGATAGAGGAGTTCCAGTAACTGTGAAGCTGCTACCTCAATATCTTAAGGAATCTGGATATGTAACGCATTTAGTTGGAAAGTGGCACCTTGGTTCATCACGCAACGAATTTTTACCAACTTCAAGAGGATTCGACAGTCACTTTGGCCACCGAGGAGGCTTCGTGGACTACTACGAGTACACTGTCGAAGAAACTGTAAGGTCCTATTTTAATTGTCTTTTATAGTCACTATTTTTGGGTTTAATTGTTTCTTTTTATGTTACTTTCAGTACAGTCCTGTAAGAACAGTACCGGTCTACCTTTGTTTAAAAACTTAACCCCTTCGTGGAATTTCGAAGGTTATATCACAGATGTTTACACCAATGAAGCAACATCCAGTAAGACATTTTAAGCTTTTATTTTAATGTGTATACTAGGATCAATTATTTTAAGTTTACACTTGGATCATTTTAAAACTGATTTTTATACATAGGTAAGCAAATGACTTTATCAGCTTAAAATGAAACTATTATTTTGACATTACAAACAGACACTTCAATTTTATTTATTTGTAAGTATTGATGCTGTCAACAAAAGTCCGTGAAAAGTGCTCATGGTTAATTGTTTGATGCTTTTGATAACACTTTTCTCAGGAACCCGTTGACGCATCACGATGAATTAATGCCAAACACGTATGTCTCTTGAAGCTGTAAAAAAAACGAGCTTATATGTATAACGCAATCAAAAGATACGGCCATTTAAGCCTTAGATTTGTTCAAATTTCTAGGGGTACTTTCCATTAACCTAGAACCATGAAAAACCATGGCAAAAGCACACAAGCAAACACACAAAGTACAAGCACAAGTAAAGGGTGTTTGGGTTATTACTACCCAAAAGCGATTGTGTGTTGGGGGTTTCGTTATGGTGTGTTGAATGAGTAGATAACCAACTCGTTTGTTAGATTTATTGTGACTAAATTATAAGTACAAAATAATAATATTGAAGACGTGTCTATGTTAACAATATGGCAATATGCATTAAATAAGTAGGACGCATTTTATTACACAATACATAGATACAGCGTAGCTCGTACATATTGCCTACTCATAAAGTATAACTCGCAAAAATAAATGTATAATGAATGTATATAAACAAATAACAAATAAAATGTAAAAAAAAAAAAATTATGAAAAGTAAAACTAATTTGTTAGTGCGCCGTGCACTATTTTAAAGCGAGCAATAGGCGACGTTGATTTATCCAGTATGTGTGCACTTGAATGCATGCGACCGCTGTCTTCTCTGATCCTAAATTTAGTTTGTCCACGATGCCTGTTGTCGATCTCTTCGTCGGTGCAGGATTGGGTATCGTATCTCAGGCTGCGATTGCGTGACAGCAGTAAATTCATTGGTTTTAATTTCTTGTTGAACATTATTTGTTAATTTGTTGAAGTTTAGAAGATGTTGGCTTGTATTGCTTTTCTATGGTTTCTTCTTATCTTCTAAGTAAATTGTATTCGACTTCTATTATAGGTATTTGGTTTTGTAGAATAGCGCCAGATGTTTCTCATATGAGGAATTATCATGGGATCCACTTTTAACAAACTTTCTTGATCGAGGTATGGATTAAGAGGTAATGATTTGCTTTTAGACAAAACTCAACCGCGTTTACGTATTTTAATTATATTCATTTCAAATACCTTCTGTTGCGTTTGTTTCATGATTGCTCTAGTAGCATTATTCAATTCACGCAACGTAAGAAAATCAGGCCGTTGATGATGTTCTGTGTCCGATTTACCGAATAACAGGTTTAATGCCCTTTGTGACGTTTGAAATAAAACATTAAAAGGTGAATTTGCCCTGGTCTACATTCCAATACATGCCTAATAATTTGGCTGATGTTCCGTTTTGAAGTTGAGGCAGTATTTCCTGTGTTATTCTGCTGTGATATTGGCCAGCAGACACTTTTACTATAGGGGTCGCTAACAGAATCTCCGATATATCCTCATCTTGAGAGACATAAAAGGATATTGAATGTTTTTGCTGCTCTTTATTTATAGTAAAAACATCATGCAATAAACTGTGATGCTGTGCCTTGCACTTTCGACACCGATTGCTTGATTTACATTTTTTTTCCTTTGTGGCTAAATAGGCAATTAACGCAAACATGTAGTCTATTGACCGTGTGAAGTTTTTTGCCAGTCGACAATTCAAAAAATTACGCGCAAAAGTATAGGCCATGCTCTTCGTTGCATAATGGACATGTTATAATAAATTGTTGACGCATGTAATGATTTCGTAACCTTGTTGTTGCTGGCCCCTGAATGTAAAGATTATTAAATTGTTTTCTCGATTCTACTTAGTTGGTTAGCTCCATAACTTGGTTTCTGATAGCTATCTTGTTTTCGATGCGAAGCTTCCATTGCAGTAAAGTTCCCCTCTAGGTAGTCTAGGAAGTCTTTTAGTATAGGAAGTTCTCGTGAGTTCTTCAATAATTCAATATCAGTCCAATACCGGTCTTCAGTCGGTATATGTTTCGTGGTCTAATTTTTGCGACATTATATGTATTAGAAGTGGATTCCAGGTACTGTTATCCACACTTATACTTATACACGTGACATCATGCATTTTTTTATTGGGGCTAATGACTGTTGCTGCTTACTCGGCTAAGAGAAGAGCATATTGATGTGCGATGTAAATATAAGTTCTATATTGTTATAGCGGTTATTTACCTTATCCCAATACACAAGGCTGTTGTCAGAACTTATCTGTTAGTGCTGAATCAGTAATTCAGCTTCTTTTTAAATTTTACCCCTTAAAAACTGCAAATTCTGTGCTGAAGATAAAGAGCTATTCATATGTATTGCTTCTGTAAAAAGCTCTTTGAATGGAATCCACAGTTTTTATTTTCCATGAAAAACATCTCTAATGATGGCGTAGTTTTCGCTTGATAAGCTCCAGATCACTTCTTGGTATTTGAAGTCTTCTTGAGTTTGAGAAATTGCTTAGTTATGTATTTACACGGGAATTAACGTTATCACGAAACAGGTATTACATACCTCTGAATTGCATGATGTTTCGACCAGGTTGCATTGGCCATGGTCGCAGGCTAACAGGCTCAGTGATGCACGCTCTCCGTCGTCGAGATCGCGAGGTAGAAAGTTCTTCATCCACCCGCACATTTTCAATATTTTTGTTTCGCCATGTACGGTCACATACTATACTAACAGTGTCCCTATTTTGTAAGTAAACCAATGTGCCTTTATATCGGTGTTTCTCCGACTACGCATAAAAGCGAGGTGGCATGTTTTTATCATTGGATTCCACGCTGTAGATAATTTGAAATCAACTTCCCGATTGAAAGTTTTGTGTTAGTTGATTGTTACCCCTATAGTTTTCATGTTTAGCATTAAGTGGCGGCAGGGCTTTTAATGACATTAATATAATTATTATCGTGAAAAGTGTGCAGGCCCTCTCCTCCTCACGACTACGTATTTGTTTATACTGCCCCCACCCCACCCAACTTTACGTTATATGAGCAGGGTCAGTATACCTGCATCAAGTTCCCCAAACCAAGGTCCCGAGACGCAGGGACCTTTATACGGCAGGTCTTACCTCCAGCGCCATGGCGCCGGTACTAATTAAGGCTAGTTACCCGTATGCCTATCGGTCACAGAAGATCGCCACTCGCGAAACCACACTCGCAGCGACCCCCCATTCGCAACCAGCACACTCCCTATTGTCCAGATAGGTACCGGAGCTGTAAGGCACGCTCACTTCCCGCATATTTGCATATGCTCGCGGTAACACCGCTAAGTTCGTCAGAGAAGCCGACTACCAGTATCCAGCTGGTACCGGAGCTGTCAGCACGCTCACATCCCGATCTACAATCAAGTGTAGGTCTACCCTGGCCTACGGTCGGGTATCCGGATCAGTGTCTAGTCACCTTTCTACTTGCTAAGCAGGCAAGTACCCGAGCTGCATCGGTCCGACGGGACCTCTGCTAAAGGACGCTCCAAGCCTCGCAGCGGAAAACCAAGGAGCCCTTCGCCTTAGACCGGTTAATTCCGCTGCTCGCTGCGCGCGAGAACCGACGCTCCACCGACAAAAGTGGAGCAGACGAACGTGCCCGTTCTCTGCAGCTAACCACAATACCCCCACGAGTCCAACTCCAAAACCGGTATCTGACAGCTTTCGCCATCAGAGGGCTCAGGATGCGGTTCCCGTGGTACCCTGATCTAACAGCCGGACCCGTAGTTCCGGCTGCGAACCTATCTACTCCGGGTGACTAGTAGATAGGGAAAAGTGTGCAGTCTGAAACTTATTTAATTTTCTTTCATCGTATATGTAATTTAATAAAAGTATGTTACGAATTAAAATTTAACATTATTCTGTCAGCCGTAAGAGTTATGCCTTCAAAGTGAATGTAACAATAACTAAAAAATATATAAAAGCGAGGTAATGATTCAAAATTCGATAAACCGCATAATAATATTTGTTAATGGTTTTCAGTAATAGAAAGGCACGATGAATCATCGCCACTATTTTTGATGGTAGCCCACAATACGCCACATGCAAGCAACGCAGCTTCAGCTTTGCAGGCACCACCGGAAGAAGTAAGGGAAATGAGACATGTCGAGTTGACCTCTCGAATAATGTTTGCCGGTAGGTAAAATATATAAAGAATTGATCTAAATATTCGGAATGTTGTGGACACTGTAATAGGGAATGCGTTTTTAAAAATCATTAGTATATATTCTAAACTTTCGAACTATGTTGCCGGAAGGGGAATGTATACAGTTGGAGAAAATCAATCCTTATATAATTTGGGAACTGTTATTGTAAGTACTAGCTGTGCCCGCGGTTTCGCCCGCATGGTGGAAATCAGTTTGTGACGTTTGGAAAAGGCTGTCTATGAGGCGGTTAACCTGTCTTTTTAACATTAAAAGTGGGCATGAAGTTTCTTTCCTTTATTTTTAACTTATTTTATTCCCCAATGAAGTCATAGATTATTTTTAACGCATTGTGCAATGCGGAACCACTGATTCTCAAAAAACAGGAAATCCTTGTTTGAGGATCAGGGGACTCATATAATTGACTTCCATATTACCTAATACTACTATTGTTAAATGAAGTAACTATGTGGGTTTGCTACCTATTGTATGGTTAACTTTATGCAATAAATTATTATTATTACTATATGAAAGAGACTATAGCACCTTTTCAAAAAATGCACAGCACACACCGATCGCTTCATATATTCATTTTTTGTATGGTACTTAGAGCAAATTTTAATAATTCTTCCAAATTTACAGTAGTTTAGGTCGTAACTGAAAGCTGACCTATTACTGTGAGCTAAAATTCTACTGCGCGCTCTCTAGATGTCGTCACTAGTTGTCTTTGTACCGTGAGCCACTGTAAACGGGCGGCCGGTGCTCGATTCTCAACGTCCTAAAATGTTCTGCAGTGGAACGTTGTGACCGCTCAATGCTCGATTCCTCTCGCGAACCTGTGACGTTCTAACATTTTGTTACAGAAAGGCAGACAGACAGAAATATAGTTTTGGCTTCAGTATCGATCATTGTGTGCCCCCAAAAAAAAAATTTTCAAAATATCTTCAATGTACAGAATTGGACCTGTTACAGTTTTATTATAAGTATAGATTATATTATTATTATAAACGGATCCGTCTATCGGTTTACCTAAATTCTATCAAAAATTTTGTATTTCATTTCTAGCAATGGTAAAAAAGTTGGATGACAGTGTTGGAGAAATAGTAAAAGCTCTTTATAACAGGGGAATTTTGGAAAACACCATAATTATATTTTTTTCTGATAATGGTGGAATGACGAGTGGAGAACTTAAAAATTTTGCTTCAAATTACCCCTTGAGAGGAATTAAAATGACTCCTTTCGAAGGTGGGGTGAGAGTCGTTGGACTAATATGGAGTGCCAGTTTAAATAATTCAGATCATTATTGGGACGGTTACATGCATATCTCAGACTGGGTACCGACGTTGTTAAGTGCTGCCGGTGTAGACGTTCCTGTTGGTATCGACGGAATGAATCACTGGGAAAGTATTAACTCAAATGCAGCATCCGACAGGACAGTAATTTATGAAATCGACGACTACACAGGATATTCATCTATGACATTGGGTGATTACAAATTAATCACTGGCAATGTTGTTGAAAGCTACAGTAATTATCAAGGTTCCAGTTTGCGAGGCATTATGGGAGAAGAGCCATCATATACGGATGCTATATTAAACAGCAACGATTACGATGTTTTAAAGTTACTTGGTCGTTCATTTGATATGTCCGATATAAGCCTAAGAAGAAATACCGTAATAGAATGTGATTCAACTTCAACCTTGATATGTCAACCTACTGAAGGTAAGAATATTAGTATAAACTAGAGCTTGTCTGGTGATCGCATATCGATCATAAATCAATGACAAATCAATATAAATATTTTAAAATACATTTTTAATATTTTGACACGCAATATTTATTATTTTGACACGCAATATTTATTATTTTGACACGCAATATTTATTCCATAATAAAAAAAAAAAATTGCTATTTTTATTTGTTGACCAGAATGCTGTCCGCCCCATAGCCGAATTCTGTTAGTCTTTCAAATTAATCCAGGCGCGAAATTTGCTTAAACAGGAATACACATAATTCTCTTCATGTGCTAATATATAGATAACTTATTCATTTATACATATATAAATATACTAACTTATACATATATAAATTATTAAAGTTCAATCAGTATTAAAGTATTTTACACATACTTTTTTTTTTTTATTAGCTCCTGAATGAAGGTCTTAATTAGAAGCACTCAAATGTTCAGTAATTGTTGCAGATATCCCTTGTTTATACAATATTATAGAAGATCCTTGTGAGATAACAGATTTATCTAACGTTTACCCTGAATTGGTGGAGGAGATGACGATGCTGCTAAAGGAAGAATATGCCTCAAGGATACCTAGGAAGCTCCCGGTGTACAGAGATCCCCTAGCAGCTCCACGTCAAGCAAATAACTATACGTGGAATGTTTGGGTACCAGATTCAGCGCCATTTTAAATGATTAATTAGGTGTGTTTGAGTTTCTTGATAAAATATGATTGGCTAGATATGGAACAGTTCTCATGTAAGATTTTTTGTTATTAAAATTTAAATGATTGCAATCAATAAGAATAACTTAGAACTCATAATGCAAGCTACAGTACAATCTCTGCTTAGTTTGGGTCTAAATAGTGATCTATAATACCAGCCAGTATAACTTGAACTTGATCGAGAGTGTTCTTAGTTATAATTCAAGAAAATCTGTTCAGCCGTTCGAAGATCATTAGCACTTTTCTAATCGTTGTTCTAATTTTAAATTTATTATCCACTAATTCTATTTTACTATGTTAATTTTATATTTATTTATATTTCCTAGTACCATTTAGAAATTGCATGCAATACCTAGGTAATACAATAATTTCCTAGGAAATGTATGTATTAAAGAATCGTTGACAAAATATTTTACATATTTAACAAATTGGCTGGCCTGTTGGTCTAGTGGTTTGTGACCCTGACTGCTAAGCCACGGGTCGTGGGTTCGATTCCCACCATGGACAAATAATTGTGTGATGAGCACGATAATTTGTTATGTGTCTAAAATATGTATGTATTTAGAAATATATAAGTATGTTTATCAGCAGCCTAGTTTGGGATCAGACGGCCGTGTGCGAGATTTGTGGAGTTATTGTTATTGGCCAACCGGAAATATATGAAATCTAGGAGTTATATATCACCTAGAAATTGTATAAAATTGCTAGATTTCATATGTTTCCTGTGACATATATAGTGTCTGGTTTAGTATATTGTTTTTTTTTGTGTACAATAATGAGTATTTCTTATAATTATTAAGAATGAAAAATGTAAAGGACTCGTACTTCTTGTCTATCAACACTATGGTAGTGAAACTTAAATTTTGAAAAGTAAAAACAGAATTCAGTATTTTTTTTTTATTTAATAAAATGTCAACGTAAATTTTATAAAAAAAAAAATAATAATTACGAGTCGAAAATTCATTAATAATTACAAAAAAATACACCCATTAGTAGAATTATTAAACAATTATTTAGTTTTTTAAATAAAATTTTATGACGTTCATCCTTGCAGTCTTTTTTTTGGTCATACATATTATGATTTCAGATACTGAAATTAACAAAAAATGGATTAAAAATATACTGCAATCTGTATGTTTTCTTAACGTATTAGGCATTACATCGACTATGACTATTTTTTCTGGTATTTTACTATAATATTCCAAAACAAGTTCCAAAAAACAATTTTCATCCTCGGTATGGTTGAAATGCGATGCACTAGTTTTCCACGTTCCAGTTGAAATGGCCACTTGGGACGTCCTAAACAAGAAACATCTTTGTCCTTCGTATTATTACATACCCATATTTATGAGACCCCAGTACTTTTAACCAGCGTTCCTTTAATATTCATGTTCCCGTGACATATTTTACTATACTTTGATAATTTGACTGGCCTGTTGGTCTAGTGGTTAGTGATCCTGACTGCTGAACCAGAAGTCGTGGGTTCGATTCCCACCCAGGACGAATATTTGTGTGATGAGCACAATTATTTGTTCTGTGTCTGAGTGTAATTTATCTATAATATGTATGTATTTAGAAATATATAAGTATGTTTATCAGCAGTCTGGTTACCATAGTACAGGCTCTGCCTAGTATGGGATCAGACGGCCCTGTGTGAGAGGTGTCCAGTTATTATTATTATTATTATAATTCAAATCTTACTGATCATAGCGTGATGTACCTACGTGGGTCATATTGAAAGTTTTAGAATAGGCGAGTATGAAAAGCCGATGAAAATTTTACTTAAATTTTGAATTTTAGGGCAGCTTTACGCATTGGTATGAGTCAAGTACAAAAAGTCTTAGATAAATATTTAGGCGTCAGAAAACTTTGCAGAAAAATCAAAAACGCCGTAATTTGTTTGAGTCGAATACTGTATATGACATTCTCGCAGGTGATGAAAGTTGGATATATTTGATATTGTTACGAACCCGAAACCAAAAGACAATCTGCGCAATGGATGTTTCCATTCGAAGATTTACCGACAAACAACCGGTTATTTCGTAACAATTATTCTAGAAGATAAAAGGACTGTTATTGCAGATTGGTATGTCAGTCATTGGCGCCGATTCTATTGTACACTCGACTAAACTAAAACCTGGCTTAATTTTTTTATATAAAATCAACCTTGTGTTCTTCATAATAAGGTCTATTTGTTACCAGCATCTATTTCTCAGCACCACTAAATTTCACTAAAACCTGTCAACGTATACTCAACTTTATTTCCACGCAGCGAGAGTCTCCATTTATTCAAATGCTGTATAATTGCAGTATAAAAACTTGTTCAAAACGAACTAAGATGATGTTATTTTAATCGACACCTACGAAGACGCTTAATAAACACAGAGCAAAAGAGATGGCATTCAACGGATAGCGGCTCTCGCTACGTGGTATTAAAGTTTATTTAAGCGTATCGGACTTTAGTCGACAAATAAATTGCTTATTTCGATAGCGACATATGTTACCTACTTGTTTCAATTTGAAATAAGACCTTGTTTTGAAGTATACAAGGTTTACAGCTTATATGAAGAAAATTTTGTGAATTTTAATTTAGCGAGTGAAGTAACAGAATTGGGACCATTGTCTACCAGTTGTCTTGGAAAATGTTAGACAGCAGCGTCCAAGAAGCAGGATCCTCCTCCACCACGACAACGCTCTAGCTCACTCCGCCAGACGGACTATCGAATATTTGTCTATCGAAGGATTGGAGCTAGTGAGTCATCCTCCTTACAGTCCCGTCCTGGCACCTTGTGACTTTTATTTATTTCCAAAAATAAAATATGAACTTAGAGGTATTTGATTTATGAACCCTGAAACTGCAGTGGCTTGAAAAAGGCGTGGAAGAGATCCCTAAAGAATAGTGGGCTCACTGCATAAGTTAATGATTCCATCGCATGCGATGGTGCTTAGAAAGGCACGGAGACTACTTCAAACAGCAATACAAATATTAACAGGCTTCTATATCATTCCGTTTTTTATTTTCTAAAACCTTTCCGTATGACCCCTGTAAAATAGCTTCTTAAAGTAATGTATAAGTCATAATCTTAAGCAATAGTCTTAAAGTAATGGAATATAATTTAGTAGTTTTTTTTTCAAATGAATGCGGGTGAAACCGCGGGGCACAGCTAGTTATTCATATAAAAAATCATCCATAAATAATCAATCAAATCAAAACCGTTTACTATAAATAAACCAATTTTAGGTATTTTTGAGTAGTAGTCAGTCAGACCATAAGTCCAGTTGTCTGTTCCAATACGTAGATCCTATGGAGAATAACAGGCAATAAACTCCATAGACAATTTTTTTTCAATTTGCTTTTTTTTTTAATTTTTTGGTTATAAGCGTAAATGAAATGTAAGGACTAGCAATCTAGTATATGGGGGAGATCAGCGTTGTAGAAGAGAAAGAGAAACTGGCCCAATATCGATCCCTGTGGCACGTCCATTTTCAACTTTGATTCTAATTAATAGACACCATTTATTTGAAGTTTTAGCAAACAAAGGGCTTGTTCACAAGGACCGAAATGTTCATGTTTTAGTAGCAGCGTTTCATGACTTAAGCAATCAACTGCTTTTGACTGGTCGCAAAAGATACCTCGAGCAGCCTGAGCTTCCTCCTAGGCTTAAAAATATGATGCAGCAAGGTAACACCGGCGTCAATTGTACAACGCCCCTTAGCATTTGAATAAACATGATCTTTTAAAAAATCTTGCCAAATACCGACAGGACTGAAACCGAGATGGCTCTCACTACGGGAAGAAAAGCCTTTCACCTGAAATGTGTAGGTAGTAGACAGGTAGGTTCGATTGTGTCTCGTCCTTAAAGGGAGTTGGGATTCCTTTGCTGTCCTGTTCTGTTCTCACTGCGGTTAGTTCGACTTTGACATAATTACGTCACCGTGTCCGTGTCGATGTTACAATGGGAAAAACGCTAGTAATGCCGTGTGTGCAGTGTATGTCTACGCTTATTTGTAAATGAAGTGAAATATTTTAATTGTTATTTAAAACATGACATTTCATTTACATATTTACTTAGAGTTAAAAGCAGTTTATACAGTTGGTATATTTTATTGAAATGTCAAGGAAGTATAATTTATTGGTCATGTGTTTTTCATCTTATACAGGATGAGATTAATAAATTGAGTCTGCTGCACATACTTTTGGAACACAGGACACAACATGGAGGATATCTTTTAAGATATATAAGTACCTATATGTAAGATCTTCAGATTAACGGAATTTGATTTGCTACTGCTCAACTTAAATGTACTGTAGTGCTTGTATAAGCAGTTTATGTCCACTTGGCTTCTGGAGAGGGTTTCTGTTTTTTTATTGGGAGCAAACGAGCAGACGGGTCATGGTAAGTGACTACCGCCGTCCATGGACACTTGCAACTCAAGAGTCACAAGTGCGTTCCCGGCCTTCAACTTAGCTACTCACTCAGAAACCAGCACTATACGCCAGCCGACCACCTTAGCAATGAGGTTGGTATGCTGCACTACTTTGAGGATAAATGTATGGACTACACTGACTATGAAGGCACCCAAGAGCGCGATCACTTATTGCTTTTAGTTTTAAGTACATAAAAGGTACTGGAGGATTTAAGTAGCATTTTATCTAGTATTAAGTAAAAGACTTTTTCTCTATGCCTATTATAATCCTGGAACATTCAAGTGTAGAGTGAATAGGTTTCTTTTGGATAGGCATGTACTATCTTCGTGTTCATCGTCATTTTTCATCAGGTGAGTTGGAATACAAACGCCTATTCAATGTCACCAAAAAAAAAAAAACCTAAAGAAGTTTTCACTTGAAAAAGTGATGCCATCTATTAGTGACATCATACAGATTCCGGTATCCCTGGATATTTCGTGTCGTTAATTTTGTTACTACGTATTTAGTTCACAAGCTTATTAAAGTAAAGATAATACTTTCACAGACAAATTTGTATATTGTTGTCACTTTTATTAAACTAACAAATTTTTTATGATTAATTAATAAGGAGCTGACAAAACTCAATGTTTAGATAAGCGCCCTCTAGTGCATCTATATATGTATTATTAGCGTGACGGTAACGAGGTCAGTGCTTTTTCCCCATAGCATAGCAAAAGTGCACAAACGTGCCTAAAGTAGTTTTCACTTAAAAAAAAAAGACTCAACTGAAACAATCGTTAACTATTCTTACTCAAAACACTAGTGGTATTTCTTGTTTAAAATCATATTAATTGTTTTAAAATAAGGTTGTCTGTTTACGAGTGTTACTTATTCACCAACTCTTAAGGAATGCAGGGTGTACTGTAGTAAAAAATAATACCGACTAATCCGATTACGAATTAGCACATAGGAAAATTTAATTAATCAAAATACTGTTATTTTTTATTTATTATTTTATTATTCTACATAAGATGTTAATAAATTTCGGCTGTCTCCCATTTAAGACGTTAAATAAAATATAGTAAAAATATAGGGGTTACTAAGTATATTATATTAAATATATTTACAGACAAAAACGGAATCAAAGAAAAAAAACATTCATTTTCATTTTGTCGCATATACTAGTATGTGACAATAGCGTTGCAAAGGTTGCAAATATCTTTAGGGTCTTTGGCAGACTCGTATATTTTTTATACATAAACGTGGGCTACAGTAAGTTACTGTCAAGTCAAATCAGTATCTTTTTAGTAAACTTTAAAATGGTAGGTTCGCCACATTTCTGTTTGAAATACGTAGGCGTGACGTCACGCCTTTCAAAATACGCTCTTGTCAAATCGTTCCCTGTTAATGTTGATTTGACGACTGTAAAATAAATTTAAAACGTTAGAGTGAAAGTGATAAAATGTTGGGGGTCGTACTAAAGAGTGAAACGAACGACCATTCCGTATGAAATTAGTTTATTAAGTAATTACAACTATAATGCACATTATAAAGTAAATTGAAACATCAGCAAAAGTTATATTCTTAGGGACCATACATATATGCGGTACCTTTGTGGAGTATACACACTTCACCTTCCCCGCAAAAAAAAAAAAAAAAACAATTCAAATGTTTTTTTTTGTTTCTTACAAACTAAACTAGGCATAATAACCATCTAATAACTAATCAAGTATAAAATCGAAATATTAATTATCTTTCGAATTTAAAAACTTACAATTTAACAAAGTATTATCCTAGTGATAGTAAGGTCTACTTCTATTTTTATGTACTATTTCTATTTTATTATTTTTACTTATCTTTACGTTACATCTAAACCATCACACATACACTAAATCATCTTTCTGATATGTTACTGAATTCACTGATTTGTCATACATTTCTTTTCTCTTTTGCTTACTTAATGACAAATTTTTCTTTGCATCATCATGAGCTAACTGTAATCGGTATTTCAATTGCAAGGGATAATTACCAATATCGTACAAAGGTTCTATGCTATCCGTAATATTACTGGGTATATACTCCATGTATCTGTGTAATTGTCACACTGAGTTCTTAAAAACGCACCTAACGTCTTATGCGCATTTTCAAGAGCCCCAATGGACTGGTGATGGTATGCTCTTGAAGATAGCTTTTCAATATTAAGAATTTTACAAACTTTTTCCATAGTAGCAGATATAAATTCTGTTCCTCGATCTGTAGCTATGATTGCTGGAATGCCAGATCTTAAAATAAACTCTCTTACAAATGCATCTGCAATAGACACGGTTTCTTTATTTTTGAGTGGAATAGCCTAAACAAACTTAGTCAGTTCGCACTGTATTGTCTATATATAACAATTACCATCTACATCTCTGTCTAAAGGACCCACATCTCTTCACAAACTGTTGAACGTCTTTCTCGATACTTGGCCAATAGTACCTTTTTTTTTTGATAGTATTAATCATTCTCCGCACTCCTGCATGTCCACTAGATGGCAGTAAGTGGAAGTCATTCATTATAATAGTCTTTTCGTCATTATTCGTAATTCTTTTTACTCCTTTTAAAATACATACTCGCGGTCCGGACCATTGTTTTTGTGACGTTATCTCTTTATAAATAGATTTAACAAAATCACAATTATCTTTATTTTTAATTATACAAACTTCATCAATACGTACTATTCTACAGAAATAACCCAATTTCTGCACAAATTCGGCTCGCGAGAAATGTGCCTTGAAATCGAGATTAATATATAATGTCAATCTACTCGATATAAAAGAAAAACAATCAAATTCCTCATCAACCATACCTTTTCTTCGTAAGACTTGTAATTCATTACTATTAATGAAATAAATTGCACTGTGGTACACGGTTTTATTAATATATCCACTAGACGTGGTTGATCAGGCCACTTGTCAATGGGTTTACTAAGATCCGTTTTTTCATCATCCCTCTTTCTCACACTTCCTTCATCTGCCTTTTTCTTTTGAGCTCTAGTCATTATAAACATACACTGGTTATGCATATTTTTAAGGTCATCAGATGTAATACATACTCTGGAGAGAGCGTCTGCAACAACGTTCTCTTTACCTTTGACATAATTTGTTTTAAAATTATATTTTTCTAGAACTAATCGAAATTTAAGTAACTTACTTGAAGGGTCTCTCATACTGAATAAGTATATTAGAGGTTTATGATCTGTCATTATAGTGAATTTTGTGCCATACAAATAAAGTCTAAAATATTTGACTGCCCAGACTATTGCCAAAAGTTCTTTTTGGATCGTCAGGTAGTTCTTTTACCGCTTTATTCAAAGGTCTACTTGCGTACGCTACTGGTCTTAAATCATGGTTGCATAATACTGCACCTATAGCCGTACCTGAAGCATCGGTTTGAACTACAAACTCGTTATTATTAGAAAAATCTGGATATTGTAGAACAGGTGAAGAAATTAAAGCATTTTTTAAGTATTCGGATGCATGTTCACATTTTTTTGTCCAAATAAACGGTTCGTTTTTCCTACATAATTTGTTTAATGGCATAGCAATATCCGAAAACGATTGAATAAATTTCCTATAATAGTTACAGAAAGCTACAAAGCGTTTAACTTCGTCAGAGTTTTTGGGTACGGAGTAATTCTTTAAAATTCTAGTTTTTTCTGGATCAGGCTCTACGCCCTTTTCTGAAACTACATGACCTAAATAAAGAATTTCTTTCTTCAATAACTCACACTTTTGGGGATTTAATTTTAAGTTGACTTTCCTTAACCGCTCCATAATAAAAATTAAGTTATGATTATGAGAAATCAGGCTACGGCCTATCACTATGAGGTCATCTTGGTATACCAGACACTTGTCGTATGTGAACCCAGACATTGCTACAGACATCATACGGCTAAAGGCACTTGGACTTATCTTAAGTCCCATTGGTAACCGTTTCATTTGATACTGTCCTGAATTCGTTGTAAAAGCCGTTAATTTGCGACAGTTGGGCTCTAAAGCCACTTGATAATAGCCCTGGTGGAGGTCAAGATGGGTGAAGTACACAGCGCCAGATAGAGAGTCTAAAATTTCATTGATATTCGGTAAAGGAAACTTGTCTTGACAAATAGCTTCCTTTAATTCCTATAATCTATAACTAGTCGCCATTTCCTCTCCTCGTTGTTACTTTTATTTGGGACTAATAAAATAGGACTTGACCATTCACTATTAGACTCCTCTATGATATAATTTTCTAACATCTTATTAACCTGTTTAACTATTTCTGGTCTTAATGCTTGTGGTAGTCGATATGGTTTAACATAACTAGCACTAATATTTGGTTTTAACGTTATGGAATGTTCGTAAATATTCGTTGTAGTTAATTTATCTCCCTCCATGTAAAAAACGTCAGAGTACTTGGTACAAATTGCTTCTATCGACTGTTTCTCTTCGGTGTTTAAATAATCTAAGTGTAAATCATTTAATAATTTTTGCACTCTCTCGACATTAAGGTTAGAATTGTTAAATTGACAAATATTGTAATCACTTACAGGTAGCAAATCAGCTGTAAATGAGGGTAAACTTACCTCCTCCTCACCGACATTTAGTAACTTCACAGGTATTCTATTATTACGAACTGTTGCTATCGTATTTGCTAAAAATACATCATTTGCTAACTGTTTGCCGCAAAAAAATGACGTCAGAATTTATAGCTTCATTAATAAAATATAATGTATAGACTCTGATCGTGCTGGAACAGTGAGTACATTTTTTAACCTATCGCACTCATCAACAAAATTTAAAGAATATTGTTCCCCATTAATATTTAGTGTTAAAATATATGTATATAAATCTATATTAGCGTGAAATGTATTTAAAAAATCTAATCCTAAAATTCCGTCAGCCTTCAATGGTAAGGAGTCAAAAACAATAAAGTTATGCGTAAAAGTTTCTATGTTATGTCTTAAAGTTCAAGTCAAGTTGCTATAATTTCGGGCTGATATAATCGTGCCTAACCTGGAGCTGCGTAGACCATCTGAAAACCGTTTTATTGCATATTTTTCATTTAAAAGTTTCAACCCTTCAAACATATTTGGATCTCCATCTGCTTGGGTAATGGTTAATTCGGTGAACAATTTTTCTAGTTCGGCACCGAAACTGTCAATAGACTTTGAACCTTGTTGAATGTTTTGTAACTGTGTCTGTATAGCCATAAAGGACTTTTTTGGTAAAAGATATTGTCTTAAGTTGTAAATTAAATCTTCGATAGTTTTATAAGAGCGTGATAAACGCAATTTGGCACTTTCAGATAGTCGACTTTTTAAAATAAATGTAATTAATAGGGCCTTACCTTTGTCGTCCAACATATTTGCATACATCTCGGTAGAATCTATCAACCGTTTAGTCGTCTCTTGGCTATTGTCCATAACTGGAATCAAACTACAGGCCCCCTTAAGGTCAAACTCCATCGTGTTACAACCTTTCTCAGGAAAATAACATAAATTATTTATATCTTGGTATACCTTTTTTATGTTTTCGTATATATCTATCGCTGAAGCTAAAGTGGCGTCTTCACTTTATTCTAATAATAAAAATATTCGACAACAATTTTCAAAAATATTTTTCGATTCGGTTAACTTAGTCTCAGCGCATTTACCCTTGTACCTAGATTTTACCTTTTTTACTAAATATCTACGTATATCTATCAATTTATTTAAATCCTGTGTTAAACTATTTATCATATTCTAAAAATAACATTTTATAAAATCTGCAAATTACCAACTTACAATTCTATGTAAAACAATGCTATCAAATAAAACTATTACGAAATAAGGCAATGCATTCTTCATACGTTGCACTTTTACGCGAGCGGTGTCATATTCACTGAGAACTTGTGCACGAATCCTGACAAGTTACGTTATTAGCGTAATAAACTGTTAAAATCACAATTTTGTAAAGTAAAAAATAGTCACTGCTGGTGAGATTATGTAGGTGCTGAAATGTTATCACTCACGATTGTCGCTGCTGGACCTGTTTTCTACTCATCCTCTCAATGAAGCTCGTATACGCTGGAAAGTATTGAGGCCAATTTCCTCTTGAATCCATTGGCGATGGCAGTTCCGATAAAATCTGATAATAAAATACATGGCAAGAACAGCTATCACGGCCAGTATAATTATGGTAACTATGCTCATCCGGCGTCGTTATTGCCCCCGGCTGCATTTTGATTAACGATCACGTCTTATTTTTCCACCGTAGAGCGACACATCTTCTTTTGACAGTAAAAAAATATATATAAAAATACTTTAAAAGAGCCACTTGGCAGACCATCCTGGCAGGGTCGCCATGAAATGTTGGGGTCGTACTAAAGAGTGAAACGAACGACCATTCCGTATGAAATTAGTTTATTAAGTAATTACAACTATAATGCACATTATAAAGTAAATTGAAACATCAGCAAAAGTTATATTCTTAGGGACCATACATATATGCGGTACACTTGTGGAGTATACGAGTACACACTTCAGTGAACACGTGAACTTAAAGTAGAAAGTAAGTAATTAAAAATTGTTTCTACACTATTTTAAGTTGTTTGATTTCTCAATTTGGTAAAATAATTTATTTGAGCATGCATCTACCCAATTAGATTATGTCATAATGACACAGCGCTGTAATTAACTGAATGTATGCCTGTACAAAAATATGAAGAGCAGACACGTGTGTCGACTTTGACCCTGTTATACCTGTTATGATACAAATGTTCCTCCATATTTTGATGGTACCACGTCAACCCTAGGATGAACGCTTTACGAATTAAACTGTGTTTCTGTTGTAGAAACCAGCCCTCTGTCAGTAAAGGCGGTTTAACGCCCCGCCTTATTTCGTATTACACTGTAAGGTTCAACACCTGGTTGGATATATTTCTACTGGCTTTCGATGGAATTAATATTAACCGCGATAAGAGGAGATCAAAATATTAAATTACGTGATCGGATATCTAAACACGGGTTACTAGTCAGATTACACTTTCACACTTTGACTTTGACACTTTCTTTTAGTAGAGTTGTAAGATAAGCGCCTATTCCATTACTCAGTAAAACAAAAACAGTAAAAAACTTGCTCCGTACACAAACACACTACGGTCATCTTACGCTAATCACCCCTCAACTAAACCTTGTTCCGATATCTTTACTTCAACAGCAGTAGGAAACTCCTGTTGGTTAAACAGAGTGTCCGTGGCCTCAGTCAAACTCGAGCTCCAACGTCTGGGACTTAAAGAGCGACTCTTATTCATTTATTCTGTCCTCGGGCATCTTAACCAATACCAAATGTAGTTATAACAATAAGTGACAATTATATGAATTTTGATATTCATTTGATTTCCTTTATCATTGCGTGATGGTTGTACTATCACTGTATAAATGCAATGTATTAATCAAAAACTAACATTTTTTATCATACTATTTACCTTAACCTACCTATAATAAAAATACCTACCAATAGTAATAATTAAACGACATGGTACAGCTCGACTATTGTGACGTATTTGATACACAGAGTATTTTAAATGTAAAGAGAAACAACTATCTGGTAACGAAATTAACCGAATATATATTAATATATAAACTGTGTATATATTATAATAGGAATATTACATTAGTAAAACCCAAATGTTAACCAAATAAATTATAAAACATATGGACTTTTTTGTAAGAATGTGTAATAAAGAATTAAAAGTTATGTAGTACAATAAAGATAAAATGACAACACCAGACAACAGAAAAGTAGGGTAAATATTTATTTTAATAATATCTTTATGACAAAACAACATTCATTTGTAAATACAGTCAATTCAGATACAGGCTAGATATAAATTATCCTTTCTCATACCTAATTGAGGGGTTACGACAATGAGTGAAAGTCAAAGACATTCAGTACTTGCCTTCTTGCTCTAACGCTAACAAAAATCTTCACTCTTGGAATAATAGTCTTCTGCTATGTTCTTCACATACATCTGCAAAGAACGGCGGCGTTAACTTCAAGTAATTCATTCGAATCTGCAAAACTATTGAACTTTTTAACCACAAAATAATGCTTGGTAAAACTTTAAATCAGAATTAATTCTATCTGACAGGTCGAGCACTTAAATTCTATAAAACTCTATAAATATGCGATCAAAGAAAATTGTATTAAGATGCAGTGGCTTCCTTCTACATTGCCAAGTAATCAGGGTGAATCAATTCTGCTATATGTGTACAGGAAATCTGACCTATCAACGATTGCTACATTCTTGACAACTATTGTACTGGATACTAGGATCTTTTAACCACACTGATCCCGAAAATTAATTCTTTAAAATAAATATTAAATTGTATTTTTCTAATTTTAATAAAAAAAAATTAAACACATGAAAAAATTAAATATAAATAAATACCTCATCGTTATATTTCTAGTAGACCAAAAATCCAAGTGAATTTAAGATAGGAATAGAAATAATAAACAGCAAGGTAATTCAAGGAGGTGATCCCAGTGGATCGAGCCGTTTATTTAGTTAATCTTAATCAAAACGGCCAACTTACACTGATTAAGAGAGAAATGTTAATACAAAATCATCTATACTATACTACAACTTAATCTACATGCAACATAATTATGATCTACACTTCTAGTGACATCTCGTAGTGCACTAGACATACTGCCATAATCGTCTGCATCCATCCGCAAACAAGACACAGTCTGGATTTAAATCCAATTGTGTAGAGTGCGACATGTAGGTGGGACAAATATACTGTAACTTCTACCACGCCTGTAGCTATCGGGTACAAACCACCGACATACTTTTGGATGGATCTCGGGGTTTCAGTTTTTCCTAATAAAACCTTTCACTTGTCATAATTTGTCGCAATGAAATCACTGTTTACAAAATTAATCTTATCTAAAGAACCTTTCTAACTAAATGTTTAAACTGACAATAGAAATAACTAAAATATTGCGACTTAAACTTAATTGGACCATTTATCATGATTTAGGCTCATTGAAGTCGGTGATACTTTTTTAAAAGATAATGATTATATACAGAAGAATATTGACACAGCCTCCGCAGATCGGAAGAATGCCATGATGACAGAAAATAAATATCAGTTCAGTGGGGTGCCTATGCTATTGCTATTTGCATAGATATATTGAATGTTTTATACAGTGTCAAAACTAATCAATTAAAAGGACCTTAGTAGTACCAGACCAGGTCCACTCCTCAGTGTAGGTATAAAGCTACAAGTACACGGTGGGGTCGACTAATCGTGCTAAAATTCAGATGCACGTTATTTTAATGCTTCCTCTTTCGTATCTAGTCTATCGAGTTAATAGTACCTAGCTTAGGCTTATTAGTTCACAAAAATAGAGTAATAAGCACATAACTTTCTAGTAATTAAATATATATATTAAGTATTTTTTTTAAATAGATAACCCTAACGTCGCAGCATGATCAGAACAGATATACTTTACGCTATAGAGAAAAGTAACTTCTAGGTGAATCAGAGTATAACTGTAGGTAATTAGCGCTGTGCGTCTTGAATTGTGACTATATTATGTGTAAGATTTGCTACTTATTTAAATGATATGTCGGAGCGTGACTTCTGTACCTGTACTATTAGTGTTTTGTAGCAGTACATACAAATTGCGGTGGTAAGCACTTACACGAACAAACTTAATTATTATTATTTTATTTTTACCACAAAAATGGAGCAGCTTGTATGTTTATTGTATAACCCTAAATAAATACCATAAAATTTGAATTTGATATGGTGAACCAATAAGTAAAACGTACAGTGGTAACCATCACTAAGATTCGCATAACCGTGTAGTTTGAAGTCGAGGGCGCTTGTTGTTTGGTTTAAAGGTAGTGTTATAAGGTAGGTATTTAAATAAAATTTCTTTAGAGACCGTAAAATAGTGAATGTATTAGTCCGTAAGATATTTAAAGAACCGACTTAGACTGAGACCGTTTTATGTACCAGACAAATTATGTAAAGTTTGTATTTAATTTGTAAAAAAAGTCAAGGCTAGAATAGCTACATAAAAACGTAGACCACACTATTTTCGCTAGTTAATGCATTAGCAGTCTTGTTTGAAAACGCAGTAAAATCTAGTTTACGCTCACTTGCAAAGAGTGCAGAGTAGCAGTGAGTAAATCTTAGAATACAAATGTACGTACATCTAGACTACGTTATTTTGAGTGAGTAAATCTTAGAATCTAGTTAGTGTACGAAATATTGAAACTGTACTGTTGTGCACCTTTTTCAAGCGGTTGTTTTTGCACTTAATGAGATATTCAGGTTTAGGTTTAAGGAATTTACTTCTCATAACAAACTTATAGTACACTTACAAGAAAGAGATATTGTTAATTGACTATTTAGAATTATGTATATCACATAATTCTAAATAGTCAATTAACAATATCTCTAGGGTGTCGGAAAGTCTTTTTACGATTAAACATCAATATTTCTAACATGTTTGAGAAACTTAGTTTTGTCATTATTTATTTATTACATATCTAAATTATATCAATGTGTTTCTTAAGTTTACTTTTGAATATAGACATGCTATCGCACTGCTTTACATCATACAGCAATCTGCTGTATGTGCAGCTGCACTCCCTCACACCATATCGTTCTTCGTCCATAATTAACTTTATTTTTCCTTTTATTGTGAGCTATCACTTTTTTTATGCATTAACGTATATTTATTTGTACGGAGTTAATAATAATATTTTTTACTAGAATGGAAGTGAAATTTCTAGATGTAAAGTTGTCTTAGGTTTAGTAGTTTGGTCTCTTCGTATAACAGTTTGGTGGGATTAAGATAATGGTAGTGGAATAAGACTGAAATTATATTATTTTGAGTCCTTTGGGTTTGATGGGTTTTATGAATTATAGTTTTTTTTTAAAGGTTTATCAAACTTTATATGAGGTAAAATTATTTGTCAAACAAAAAATCATTTTTACTATTATAAAAATCATCATATTTCCAAATAGTTTTAGCAATACTGCTCTTATAACTTCCATACTTGTCAAGAGATAAGTTTTTCATGTGATTGTTGTTGCCACAATAAAAACTCTTATTTATTTTATTAAAAAATAGGGCCAAACTATAATAGATGATAACACAGTTCACTATTTAATAAAAATAAGTTATTAGACATTATTTTAAATGGTTATACCGGTAACGCAATACTATTAGTCGATTGATAAATATTAACGAATAGTGGGTTTATAAAAGGGTAGAATAAGTGAAGATCGATTGACTTGAGTGCGAATAGAGGTACGAACAACTTGGCAGTTACTGTTCGTTAGTGATTTTCATAGTTTATGTCAGTGGTTGTGAGACTGTTTCTTACATGATTGAAAAAGAAAAAAAATATTTTGATTTTTTTTCTGAGACTAATCTTTTTCATCTAAGGACTTGAAAATTAGTACACATATACAATAGTGTCCAAATTTTTGTAACCCTTTTTCAAAATCAAAATCGGTTCATTACACAATTACACATTATACAATTACCAAGCCCTTGGTAATTGTAGAGTTGTTTTTCCCCTTAACGTTTTTATTGAAAAAAAAAAATGTTTTAGAAGGTAGTCTAGGGCCACCAGTAGTGATGACTCCGCAGTCTTAAGATTTTAACGAAATTATGTTATAAAATAAATTATAATAATATTTTTCACAGATTATATTGAGAAATTATTATTTGTTTTCACTTTTGCAGTACCTGTTTCACAAATAAAAATAATTTGTTTTCGTTATTGATTAATAATCAATTGTTTTTCAATACACCTGTTTAATCATATTATTATAATCAATTGTTCTCTGTTTTAACAATATACCTGTTTTTCAGTATGGGGCTCCGTCATGTCATATCTTGTTTGTTCGTAATATCCACAACGACTTCGACGTGTACAGTAGAAAAACCGAATATCGTGTTTATAATTGCTGATGATTTAGTAAGATTTTAATTTTTTTTATCATTTATTTTCATTTTCGTCTCTCGGAATCTTTTTGCTCGTTCCGTTCTCACAGGCTCGCATACTGAATCTAGCTGTAAATACAAAGGTGGCATTCATCTTAAGTAGTAGTAATCTCATCGTAGTAAATAAATAAAAACATTATTTAATTCTTGATTACAAATAGGTCTCGATAGTTAATGGTTGTTCCGTTGGAAGCTCCACAGGACACACAACTCAGGACTGACTTTAAAAGAAATGCTTATAATTTCCGAATTTAGTGCTGTTCTATAAACTACCTGCACTCTATCGTCTAAAAACGAATGTATTCTAACCTGCTACCACAGAAACTCGGAGCCGAATCATCGGAGTGGATTAGAAAAGACAATTCGATTGTCATGGAAAATTCTAGAGACCATAGTACAAGCTACGTTCCGTACCGTCCGTAACCAAAACAGATTTTTCTTTTAATTATAGGGATGGAATGATGTCAGTTTACACGGATCTGATCAAATCCCAACACCTAACATAGACTTGCTGGGCTTGTCAGGTGTCGCCTTTAGTCGATATTACAGCCATGCTATTTGTACACCTTCCCGTTCAGCGTTACTCACCGGAAAATATTCACACAATATTGGTAATTATTTTTATTACTTTTAAATGCATTGTGCAACAGTGGAAGACGAGGTTCTTTTTCTATTAAACTAGGTCAGCCATTGGATACTAGGGCTAAAACCTAGCTTTAGATAGCATGGCAAGGTGTATAAGGCTGCGTTTCCACTAGAGATGTGCGAGGATGCGTAGCGAGGGATATTTTGTTAAGAACTAATAGCATCGCTTCATTTACCTAGCCTCGCTCAGCGCAGCTCTTGTGGAAACAGCGTAGCGGAGTGAGGTTTTTACATATAAAACAAGCAAGTGATGTGTGCGAGAGATATGTGCGAGGGATGTGTGCTAGACGGCGTTTGTTAGTGGTCGATGTGTATTGTACACATCCTCGCACCGCACATTTGCGTACCGTTTTACAGCGTCGCTACGCATCCTCGCACCGCTCAGCGGCCTAACACATGTCTGGTGGAAACACTCACATCGTTTCACAGTTTCGTTTCGCATCCTCGCACCACTCAGCTACCTCACACCTCTCTGGTGAAAACGTAGCCTAAGTGTCCTGAAATGATTCCCATGACAGGAAACGTCAAAATACAGAAGTAGTAGACTGGCCTGTTGGCCTAGTGGTTAGTGACCCTAACTGGTCGTGGGTTCGATTCCCACCCGAGTCTGGGTGTTCTTTGCGTCCGTTGTTTGTATGTTTGTAAAATTCCCCGCGACGCAGGAGTAATTCCTACTTCAGGAGTTGTCTTTTTAAGACAAAAAAAAAGTGAAATTTTAAATAACTTATAGATAATAAGCTTTATTTCTCGAGAACAGTACTTTCTTCCTAGATGAAAGGTACCCTATCTCCATTCCTCTCTCCCTGGCAAGGTGTATGCGAAATTTCTTGATGGTCGGTTGAGTAGTCAAGGCAGCAGCAATATTAGTTAGGTTTTTCAAAAAACAATGTTAAAAATATAGTAAAAAGATATTAAGTTATGCTTAATAGCCCACGATTTCAACGTTAACCTTACATTTTCCGGGATAAAAAGTAGCCTATGTGCTATTCCAGAGTATAATCTATCTGTGTGCCAAAGATCCATCCATCCCTCTTCACAAACATTCACCGTTATAATTAGTAAGATGAAATACGATTTTGGTTAAGTTCACGCAGTTTCACCTTTATAGTCACGGCCCCGCTCCTATTGGTCGTAGCGTGATGTTATATAGCCTATAGCCTTCCTCGATAAATTGGCTATTCAACACAAAAATATTTTTTAAATTAGAACCAGTAGTTCTGTACCAACCAAACAAATTCTTCAGCTTTATAATATTAAGTAAAGATTCAAAGAAAAGAAAGAAAAAAAAAATTTAAACCAAAGAACAAAATCATTTGTTTATTTTTCGCATTTAGGTATGCAAGGATATCCATTGTCAATGAGTGAAGATAGAGGTCTTCCTGTTACTGAGAAGCTGCTGCCTCAATATTTTAAGGAAGCTGGATATGTAACGCATTTAGTTGGAAAGTGGCACGTTGGTGCATCACGCAACGAACTCTTACCAACTTCAAGAGGATTCGATAGTCACTTCGGCCACCGAGGAGGTTTCATGGACTACTACGAGTACACTATCGAAGAAACTGTAAGGTCCTATTTTAATTGTCTTTTATAGTCACTATTTGGGTTTAATTGTTTCTTTTTATGTTACTTTCAGTACAGTCCTGTAGGAACGGTATCCGGTCTACCTCTGTTTAAAAACTTAACCCCTGCTTGGGATGTCGAAGGTTATATCACAGATGTTTACACCAATGAAGCAACCTCCAGTAAGACATTTTAAACTTTTATTTTAATGTGTATACTAGGATCAATTATTTGTAGTAAGCCATTTGGTATTTACTGTTTATCTGCTTATTTTCATCATTGCCATATATATCACACTACAGCACGAGTAGATATGGGCTACATTTTTCTGAACGTTATAACTAATTGTAATATAAAAAAGACATACACCCGTTAAAGACTATTTATAGGTATATTCCTTATGATGTGAACAAAAGACCGTGAAAAATGCTTATAGTGAAAGTTTTAAAATTTTAACGCTTTTGACAAGAAGCATGTACAATGTACAATAATGCACATAATATATGTATCATTAAAATAAATTTACATTTTTAAAACCCTTTTTCAGAGGCAGGCTAAACTACGTACATTTATTTAATCGTACATTAAAAAAACGTACTAATAATATACATGTAAAAGTAACATTGCCTATCTGTCTCTTCTTCACATTTTTTACGAGTAAAGTTATGATTCGATCTACTAATAACAAACGATATTATTCTTTTACCTCCTTCTTTTCCTAACTATGCAGATGTGCATAGAATTAAACGCTTCTGTTGAAAGTTGATCCAAATAGTTGCAAGGGAGTTATTTTATGTAGAAATAGGAAGAGTCCAATCTGCTTTATTGTTGGATCGGTCTAATGTAAAAATGTGTTTGTTTTGCCCCTTCCTTTAGCTATCTTGTTGCTGTAAGGATTAAAAGACTTTATGTGTTATCTTCGAAAGTGTGCATTTTTCATCATGTGTTTAAAAAACAAAAGTAAAAAAAGTAAAGTAAAGTAAGATGTATACCTTCACAGTCAATGTAACAATAACTAAATAAAAGACAAAAAGGGAGGTTATGACTCAAAATTTGGTAAACTAAATAATAATATGTGTTAATGGTTTTCAGTAATAGAAAGGCACGATAAATCATCGCCACTGTTTTTGATGGTAGCCCACAATGCGCCACATGCAAGCAACGCAGCTTCGGCTTTGCAGGCACCACCGGAAGAAGTTAGGGATATGAGACACGTCGAGTTGACCTCTCGAAGAATGTTTGCCGGTAAGTAGGGGTAGTTTTTTTTTTTAAATACCACTAATCTTGTAGACGCTGCAAGTAACAGAGAAGGCGTTTTATAGATCATTAGTATATATTTGACGGACCTGTTGGTTTAGTGGTTAGTGATCCTGACTGCTGGGCCAGAGGTCGTGGGTTCGATTCCCACCCAGGAAAAATAATTGTGTGATGAGCATGATCATTTGTTCTGTGTCTGGGTGTAATTTATCTATAATATGTATGTATTTAGAAGTATATAAGTATGTTTATCAGCAGTCTGGTTACCATAGTACAGGCTCTGCCTAGTTGGGGATCAGACGGCCGTGTGTGAGATGTGTCGAGTTATTATATGTTATATATATATTGTAAACTGTATGTATTCAACTCTAGAAAATCAATCTTTATAAAATTTGTAAACCATTATCCGTCTATCGGTTTGGCTAAAATACTATCATAAATAGTGTATTTCATTTCTAGCAATGGTAAAGAAGTTGGATGACAGTGTTGGAGAAATAGTAAAAGCTCTTTATAACAAAGGAATTTTGGAAAACACCATAATTACATTTGTTTCTGATAATGGTGGAATGACGAGTGGAGAATTTCAAAACTTTGCTTCAAATTACCCCTTGAGAGGAATAAAAATGACTCCTTTCGAAGGTGGGGTGAGAGTCGTTGGACTAATATGGAGTGCCAGTTTAAACAACTCAGATCATTATTGGGACGGTTACATGCATATCTCAGACTGGGTACCGACGTTGTTAAGTGCTGCCGGTGTAGAGGTTCCTGTTGGTATCGACGGAATTAATCATTGGGAAAGTATTAACTCAAATGCAGCATCCAACAGGACAGTAATGTATGAAATCGATGACTACACAGGATATGCATCTATGACATTGGGTGATTACAAATTAATCACTGGCAATGTTGTTGAAAGCTACAGTAATTATCAAGGTTCTAGTTTGCGAGGCATTATGGGAGAAGAGCCATCATATACGGATGCTATATTAAACAGCAACGTTTACGATATTTTAAAGTTACTTGGTCATCCATTTAATATGTCCGATGTAAGCCTAAGAAGAAATACCGTAATAGAATGTGATTTAACTTCAACCTCGATATGTCAACCTACTGAAGGTAAGAATAACGGTATAAACTTGAGATCATCTGGTGATCGAATTTCAACCATAATTTATTAACATTAATTAATGTGTTTTATATCTTTAATATATCATATAAACTTTAAGTATTCCAAAGAAAACCGACAGCTTTGTTTTGGGACTTCGGTCGAGGCACAGACATTTTAATATTGGAGTAGATGAAGCTATGTAGAAACCAAGAATATAATTAGTTTTGTGCAAATATATAGTTATATTTAATATTTATATCAATTGAAATAAAAAATACAACTTGAGGAGCAATATATTAAAGAATTTCATATTGCACTTTAACGAGGTTAAGAATATGTCTACTCCCTTCTTTAATTGCATCGCTGCTTTGTATGGATTGATCAGGTGAAATCGGATAATCCATGTTCAGGCGCAAGTCATCTTGTGTAGCGGGTACAACATCTAAAGGAATGCTTGGGTCAATGTTTGAAGTGATACAGGGTCCAAAAGCAAGCGTCGTAAGGAGGATACTTGAAATCTATTTTAGTAATATCAAATATATCAAAAGTAATATCAAAGAAAAGTTGGTCGATATTTAGATGTAATTGCTTATGGACTATATCTCGTTTACAGTGAACGTACAGATTCCGGATCGATCGAACGTATGTCGAATGACTGAAAATATGTGACAGATAATAAGTGATGATAGAATATGAAATCAATATTAACTTAAAAACTTTACCAATTTGCAAAACAATTTATTCATAAAAATTTGGTTTTTATCATCTCAAAAACATTCATAAAGTAAATTAGAAAATATTTGTATATTATTACAGATTTTAAAATTTTGTGTAAACGATATTTATTAGTGAGCAGATTTGGATTATTTTTTTCAACTATTTTTTTATTGTGTAATACCAAGACTGCACGGATGGCTCAATGGTTTAAGTGGTCACCTCGCCACTACGCCGCGCCGAATGTTGTGGGTTCGAATCCTACACGGGACAAAAATTTGTGTGATCCAAATAGTTGTCCCGAGTCTGGGTATTCTTTGTGTACGTTGTTTGAATATTTGTGAAGCCCCCCGCGACACAGGATTATTCCTAACTAGCTGTGCCCCGCGGTTTCACCCGCGTAACTCAGATGCCTTGGGAATATCGGGATAAAAGTAGCCTATGTGTTAATCCAGGTCTCCAGCTATCTACATACGAAGTATCATCGCAATCGGTTCAGTAGTTTTTGCGTGAAAGAGTAACAAACATCCAAACCTCCTCACTAACTTTAAATTTTTTCACATTCAATATCTTCACTACATATTATAAAATATAAAACAAAGTCCCCCGCTGCGTTTGTCTGTCTGTCTAAAAAATGTCTAAAAAATACTGAACGGAATGGGTCGCTCACGTCACGCGGCGATGAGCGATGTCCCCCCCTCCGCCGCACTGCACAATTTTATATTAATTTTATATCGTCGTAACTTTTAAAATATTTGACCAAATTACGTACTTTAAAAGGCTATGTTTATCTACTTTGAATATAATAATAAAGTATTTATTTTGATAAAAATCAATTTGTTACTGCTAAATGTCAATTGGAAATAAACAATCAAATTTTATTGTATTTATGGTTAACTATTTTGGTAATAATGGCTTACACATAAAAGATAGATATATACTGTCGCGGACTTAGAACTATTTAGAAGAAACAATCCCACTGTACATTATATTCGTGTAACTCTTACAGTTTTCTTACAGATGACAGATTTTTTTCCGACTTACTTAACACTTATCGTTATATATTGGCCAATATACACAATATCTTCATAAATTATAGCCTATGTGTTATTCTGATATATAAGCTATATTATTGTAAAGTTTCATTAAAATCCATACAGTACTTTTTGCGTTAAAGAGTAACAAACATCCATACATCCATACATCCTCACAAACTTTCACGTTTATAATATTAGTAGGATGCGGGAGTTGTCTTTTAAAAAAAAAAAAAATAGAAAGTCCCTTACTATTGCAGATTGAATAAACTGTACGTCATAAATTAATTTAAATATTTTAATTTATATTGATAAAAAAATAATGTTTTTTTTATTTTAAAATTCATTTGACACAACCAAATGTTTAGCAATATTTAGTCCATAGTAAAAAATAACAATTGCTATTTTAACTTGTTTACCAAAGTGCTGTCCGCCCGGTCCGCCCCAGGGCCGAATACTGTCGGTCTCCTTCCACATTCATCCAGTCTCGAAATTTGCTTAAAAAGAGGTACAAAGAATTCTCATCACGCAACACATAGATAACTTGTACATATTTACTTTAAAAATTCAAGTAAAATGTTTCTAAATGAAGGTTTACATACATATGAGGCATTTAATTAGAAGCACTCAAATGTTCAGTAATTGTTGCAGATATCCCTTGTTTATACAACATTATAGAAGATCCTTGTGAGACAACAGATTTATCTAACGTTTACCCTGATTTGTTGGAGAAGATGACAATTCTGCTAAAGGAAGAATATGCCTCAAGGATACCTAGGAAGCTCCCGGTGTACAGAGATCCCTTAGCAGCTCCACGTCAAGCAAATAACTATACGTGGAATACTTGGGTACCAGATTCAACGCCATTTTAATAAATGAATAATTAGGTGTATTTGAGTTTCTTGATAAAATGTGATTAGCTAGAAATGGAAGAGTCATTGTGTAAGATTTTATTTTATTAAAATTTTAATTATTACAATTAATAAAAATAACATAGAACCCATAGCACAAGCTCTGCTTAGTTTGGGTCTGAATATTATTAAAATTCTATTCAAGAAACTCCCAGATTGATGTAAAAAACCATATCCATTTATACAAATGTTATCATTGAGCAATAATGAATCCTCAAAGCCCTGACGATGAAGTTAAATGCTCTGCTGCTCCACCATATAATCTCTTCAATTTTCATCCTGCAATGGTTTAATCTAGTCATATATTAGCACATATAACACTTTTAAATAGGAATAGAAAGCACTTTGAAGAAACTAGTAATCAATTTATTAGTGGCTGACGAGTCGCGGTGGCATCGCCGACTTAACGGAAAATATGTTTTATTACAAACTTTGTTGAAAAAATATTTGTCAGGGGTTTTCCATATATGAGTAGAGTACACTGGCTAAATGAAGCGAATTTAAATTTACTTTGCCTATCCAGGTATCTCTCTAAAAACCGAAGTAATAATATAAATATGAAGGTTACATTGTCTATCTCTCTGTATCTCAATTATCTCATATTTACCTACGTACTGTTTATTTGGAGGTCAATCCTTACGACGACAAGCGCATTCAGTACGCTTGCTACAGTACGTTGCCAGGTACCAACCATAAGGCAGGCCATGTTTAGAATTTAATTAATAAGAATAAAAAATTCTAATTGTTCATTGAATTTTATTGTAAAGAATATTGTCAAACACCTGTAAATACCCATGTAAATACACTCATAAACTAAACAAATCCTTCATATTTTTTTATTCTAATGTTGTTTACAAACTCTAACTGTTAATTTATTCAGGACAAAATCTATGCATCCCCTAGTCTTAAAAATTAAGGAAAAATATTTGGATTCCACGTCACAGTGGGAATGAGCAAGTGGACTTTTTGACGAAGGAAGCTGCTTGGCAAGTTTCTTCGAACAAATCGTCTAAATACAAAGATCATAAATATGCCGTCATACAACCATTGATCCCCCATAGCCCACCATGGGTTTAAACAAAAGCTAGTTGACATGTGAGTTATATCAACGGTCTATCGTATAATATGTTTATTAAAACAAATGAAGAGAGAATATGCATGAAATATGTTTTACAATTTAAATTACCATTGGCCAATCTATTTCTAAGCGTGTCTCTAGTATGTCACTAGTATGATTTTAGATAATATAATTATAATAATGTCTTAGCAAAAAAAAAAGGATTAAAACTATACTTCAAAATGTATGTTTTGTTTACGTGTCAGGCATCACAATGGAATCAAAATGAGTATGATTTGCCGCCATTCTCTTAAGGATCGTTGTCTCACACTACTATTGCATTTTCGAATTATATGAAATAGGTGATATTTAGGAATTTATTTACATACTATTTTTTTTGCGGTATTTATTTTAATATTTCGTGAAGTGGTATATCGGAATCGAACCAAGTAAACCCACATGGTGTTCCATCACAAGTGAGTCTATCGCAAGGGACTCGGGTATACCATAAGAAAGAAGTCCCCGAGAACCCGGGCAGACTTTATCCTCCTCAAACAGAAGGCAGCCACACCATTGCGTGCGGAGAGCTTTGGTCTTCTTCCGATTTAGAGAGGCGCGCGCGGAACACGTCACACCACCGTCCCTGGCCTGCTTCTGCTAGGGTAACGGGCAGCTTCACCCGCTACCACCAGGCCAGCGCTCATGGAGGCCGGAGATCATACTGCGCTCTCCCGCACCTGGTGCCTCTTCTTCGGGACGAGATAGTACTAGTCCTCTCCCGTCCCCGTTTCCTTTCTGCCGCCTCTTTAGCGAACTGACAAAAAGAAGCAGCGGCTTATCCTTGGTATCCTATATTGGGATGAGATATACACATCCCATTTAGAATGGCGACTTGGGACTTCCTGAACAAGAGACCTCTCTGGCCATTTTTTTTCAAAGAGTCACTTGAGGAGTAACAGATCAAAGCGTAATAACTCCATCCACCGAAATAAGATAGTATGAAACGGATTTTTTATCTTTTCTAAACCTTCTAACTCACGTCAAATTATGACGCATCAAAACTTATTATTTTTCATTATATAAAAGAATCAAAAGTACATACCGTTTCAAACAATATTAAATCCTAGTACGTATTTAATAAAAAATATAATTAATATTTTATACTTCATAGCTACTAGTCACCGTATTCTTGCTTACCCCGCATTGAACTCGTTACACTTCTCATTAGAACTACGTTTTACATTTTGTTTTATCACAGTTAAATAGTAAAATAACTTTAACCTCCAATTATAACCAAGTACATGATAAGATAGAGAGTGTATCAATTTATACTGTCTATGAATTCGACTAATTCAATAATTCTCTAATATTCCAGCGTTGAATATGTTGACATATTGGTAGTTGCATCTAAAGGCTTAAATAAATAGTTTATGTAAAGCGTTACCAGCTTGACCCAAAAATTAGTAACTCATAACTTCATAAGTCATTTATTTTATAAACAAACAAATTTTGTGTTGAAACATACATAGGCATAAAATAATACTCATTAATATTAATTATCACAAACAATATGTAATATTGGTACGTAATCACATTTAAATAAAGTCTTAAAATACATTGATCTCAATAATGTGATGTCTTGCAATGTCACATTAAGTTTAGAGGGTAATACAAATACAAGGTTACTTATACAAGGTACCCTCTGTACAGGAGGGGGAAAAGGTCGTTCATTATTTTAAAAATATGACGCACCACTGATGCTTTAGCGATGAGTCTTTTAGTACTGTTTTGTGTTTATGATAGACGATGTGTTAAATAGATTCATTATTTGTGCAAAAAAAAAAAAAATAATAAAGTTAAAATGCTTACCAGTCTACCTCGTTAAGGAATTCTTTGTACAATTCGACAAGTTTTTGCTGGTGTTGAAATAAATTACCATTATTATTATAGATCACTATATATTATAAAACAAAGCCACCCGCCACGTCAACTCAAACACTACTGAAAGGATTTTCATGCGATTTTCACCAATAGATAGAGCGACTCATAAGTGTACAATTTGTTAAGGTTTTGTGTAAATTGGTTAAAATATGATGATGATTGTTGAAGATGTCACTGATACCCGTGCGAAGCCGGGTGGCTAGTTATAAGATAAACCACATTATTTAGATTCTAATTTCATAATTGTGTTTCATCTTAATATATATAAATCTCGTGTCACAATGTTTGTCCTCAATGGACTCCTAAACCACTTAACCGATTATAATAAAATTCGCACACCATGTGCAGTTCGATCCAACTTGAGAGATAGGATAGTTTAATACTCAAATTATAGTCACAATTTTAATTTATTGCTAATTATTTGTCTGTTATTATTTGACAGTCACAATTATCTGTTAACTCCAAATGATTCTAACAGATGTCGATACCTTTCGACTGGGTTGAGTAAGTAATCAATAGATGGCGCTGCTATGGTAAATCTACGAACGTGTCATATAAGCTACATTTTAACAGCATAATTACCACGTGTTGTTGACGCTATAAAATTAATTAAATTTATTTTGTAGTGAACGAAATACCGTATAATTCAGCTAATTATTTGTCTGTTATTTGCGATTTAACATCTGATGGACGAGTCATTTTGTACAACAATATGAATTTTTCAATTGAGTACTTTAGTTTTATTTTCAATTTAGCTAATTAGATTTTACCGGAAGGGTTTTATTTCCTTAGTTGCGATTAGAGAAATAAAATATGGCGGTACGAAGTTAGCCGGGTCAGCTAGTATAATTATATAAACAACTTGTTTAGATGTGATCGTTACTTTGAGAGCCGGTAAAAACCAAACACGCATCTTTGCGTCGGTTTGTTCGAAATTGATCGACGTTTGTGATGTCAATACATCATCGACCTATCTTGGCGCATTAAAACTCGCAAACAGGAAGAATAAGTATGATATTTTTTAAACGTTAATTTTGTATTAATTTTGAAATTCTTACAATATAAGAACTATCCTTTTCATGTTGCTTTACTGTATAACATAGCTATGGTATACAGTATACAAATGATAAGGTACCTGCTTTATAGTGCATAATTGTTTTAAATTAGTGAACGTTATCGCGTACCGTAGAATATGTTTAAATACAAATTACCAATTTAACTAAACAACTTGCACCTACTATTTAAATTGATAGTCAAATTACTTTACATTTTTTGCTAAGTTACACATTTTTCATTAATTTAGTCTCTTGTTCAGTCATGTATTACTACCAGTTCTTGTCATGAGGCTGTGGTGGTGGTGAGGTGTTTTGGTTATTAGCTATTTCTACAATGAGTGTAACGTGTAGAATGAAGAAACCAAATATAGTGTTTATAATGGCTGATGATTTGGTAAGACTTACAATTTACTTTTACTAATTTTAATGTGAATCCTTCGCACACTGACGGCTTTAGCTTCAACTTCTTTTTCTACTTTAGCTTGTTCATGTGAATATTTTAAAAGCCGGAGAGTGACTAAAGTAACACTACCAAAGTAATATAGTGGAGGATACGCAGGAACTCGCAGGCAAAAGCTTCTCAGTTATATAATTACAAACACGCGCTTGCAATAGAGAAGTTAGAGTTTTAGACATAACTCCTTGCATAAGATAGAGTACACCTTCTTTTGTAAGCTAATAATATAATCAGTGTTTATATTACTATCATAGTCACTGAAACACTATTTGATTATATAATTTTTAGGGTTCCGTTACCGTTACCTCGAAAGGAAAAAACGGAACCCTTATAGGATCATTTTGTTGCCCGTCCGTCTGTCTGTCTGTCAAGACCCTTTTTCTCAGGAACGCGTAGGTATCAAGCTGGATTTTATATCAAATAGTCAGATCTACTGTTCCTTCGAGCTGTGAAAAAATCAAACTACTAAGCCAACGCAATCAAAAGATATTTTAATATTTATGCCACGAATTTCCTCAAATTGTCGACACTCCCAAGGGAATCAAATCCTACAGGGTACTTCCCGTGAACCAGAATCTTGAAATTTGGTACGAAGCAACGTCTTATAGCACAGATACAGGAAAAATTGCGAAAGCCGTAAATTTTTAGTTACATCATGTAATAAAAATATTTTACGGAACACTCGGTGCGCGAGTCCAACTCGCACTTGGTCGGTTTTTTCCCACACAATATTATTAGATGTAACAACAGGCATTAGATTAGCTTAGCTTTTTCATTACACTTTTGTACTAACCAACTCGTCTGACTCCTTAAATTTGTATGTGTGCATATGTGAGATTTTTATGTTTGATCATATTTTTACTGTTATTAACAAACAGCTGACCTCAATACATCGAAATCTAATAGATATTTTTTACGTATTCCTTACGTTAAAGTATTGTTACTGTACTGTACTACTGGTAGTTATTTTAATTACAGGGATTCAATGACGTCAGTTTACACGGATCTGATGAAATCCCAATACCTAACATAGACTTGTTGGGACTATCAGGTGTCACTTTTGGGCGATATTACAGTCACGCTATATGTACACCCTCTCGTTCAGCGTTACTCACCGGAAAATATTCACACAAAATTAGTAAGTAACCGATCGATTGATAACTTTGATCCTGTGACAACAACCAATTACTGTGACTGCTACGCCATAGGTCGGTGGTTCGATTCCCACCCGAGCCTGGGTGTTCTTTGTGTCCGTTGTTCATATGTTTGTAAAGTCCCCCGCGACACAGGAGTCATTCCTAATGCGGGAGTAGTCTTTAAAAAAAAACTAAATACCGAATTTTAACTATGTATGTGCTCGACTTCATTTCTATTTATTCATTTTGTAATTTAGCCTGTATGTTCTGTATTACATTATAAATATTGCCTATATCGTATACTGAAATATTATATTCCTGAATCTCAAATACCCTGCTACTTTTTATACACTACTCTCACAGAACACATCTAACATTGTACACTACTGGCGTACCACTTTTACTATTCGCTGATGTTATCTATACCTATACGTCATCAACTATACTCAAACCCAGTCATCGATGTACCTACTATAATAATTACGACCGATAGTCTTGATGACCGACCTTACCTACACCTGTTACGAACTTAATTTTCACAGCGCGGGCTGGCGGGGCTAGTTATACATATTGGTACTTAATTTGATGTTCTTTGTATTTATTAGTTTCCCTCTATGACAAATATTGACTCTGAGAGAAGAGGGACTCTCTTAACGCTCTTGGCAAATGTATGGAGGCTTTAGACCTCACCTCCATTTATTCCCTGATGAAGCTACAAGCAATCTCGTAAGCAACGTCTGTTTAGCAAAAGATTGGTTGATTACCTTGACTAACTATAAATCGCTCTCTCCAAAATAATTTGGTTTCAACAAAATAAAATCAACTTCTGGTGCATTTTTTTTTCTGGTGCAATACTTGATCTAACTAACTATATTGTCCAATATCTCAACAGTCATAGGAAGTTTTTTGCAATTTTTCTAGATCTTGCCAAATCCCTCGTCGACCAGTCCCTATTCCTACTCTTTTACTCAAACTTGACGTAATGGGTGTCAGAGGTTTAAAACTGAATTTCTTTTTTGTTTCTTTGACAAATAGATCTCAAATTGTTAACATAGGCGACTATACCAGGATGGATTTATCCATAGAATACAGCGAACCACAGGGAAGTGCAGACGTTGAAGACATGCGTCAAGCCGGCTTCAGTTCTGTTCATAACTGGCTACAAACTAACCCTGAAGACATTAATCACAACCTTAATGACATTCTCTATTTCATCTCTCTTACAACCTAAAATACACAATACGCTATAAGCACATTCTTGTAAGTCACACTTATGCATATCTTGTTAATATCCTCAAATTACTCCGGTAAATTCCATCAAATATTTAGGCGTAACTCTAGACAAGATCTTAAGTTATGCAACTCACATTAACCTACTCACAGCTAGGGTCAGAAAATTAATATATGTACATCTTTAGAACACTTTCGTCACATTATCAACTTATCAGTTATTCATAATGTGTATACGTATTATGTCAGTCCATCTTGACTTATTGTGTATCTTGCTGGAGCGGCACCACATAAACAACGCCGATGCGACTAGTGATAGCTCACAGGGCTTTTTTAACTTAAGATACCTTACACGCGGCCATCTAATCCCGAACTAGGCTAAGCCTGTAGTATGGTATATGGCATACTTATATACTTCTAAATAAATGCATATTACAGATAGATTACACCCAGACACAGAACAAATAATCGTGCTCATCACACAATAATTTGTCCTGGGTTTAAATCGAACCCACGACCTCTAGCTCAGCAGTCAATTCTTAAAATTCTTTAAGTTCATAAAACTTCGGCCGCTCCAATATCCAACTAAAAAATTGTACCAAACGTTCTGAATGTTAGGCAGCATTTTATTTTAAGATTAGCTTATTAATACACTTTAAGACGCCCTAATTTATAATGATGAAATGGTTTTCAGTAATAGAGAGACATGACATATCTTCGCCTCATGGTAGCTCACAACGCGCCACATGCAAGCGACAAGTATTCAAATTTGGAGGCACCATCTAAAGTCGTAAGGAAAATGAGACACGTCGAGTTGACTTCCCGACGAAAGTTTGCTGGTATGTACGTTACTGTAATCATTCAACGTGGTAAAAAATAAGGATTTAAAAAAAATATTCTGGTAAATGTTTCTTTTGTTTCTCGTTGAAAAAAACTGTTTTAGGTAGATTTCGAAGAAAGTCTACCTATTGGTTTTGTACCAGTTGTCGAGTTTTCCAAAAATTTCTTCACAGGAGGTCTAGTTATGATCCCTAGACCCCAAAACCACCGCCAGTTAAAAAGTTTATATATTTATATGCATAGGTATATGTATGTGCCTCAATTTTACCGGCACGATAGAGGTCGCATTATGCACCGATTGCCTTCAAACTTGGACGACAAATCAACAGGGCAAATGAAAGTTAAGTTCGTGAATGGGGGATATTCCCCCAGGCCCCCACTGGGGGGCAGATTTTCAAAAAAAAATTAAAAAACTCGAAACCTACCTCTGTGGGCCTGCTGCGGGCCCGGATTTTTTTATTGCAATACATAAATATGTTTTGTTTTATTTTTCAGCAATGGTGAAAAAGTTAGATGACAGTGTTGGAGATATAGTAAAAGATCTTCATAACAAGGAAATGTTAGAAAACAGCATAATTGTGTTTGTTTCTGATAATGGCGGAGTGACGAGCGGAGAATTCCAAAATTATGCTTCTAATTACCCACTGCGAGGATTAAAACTGAGTCCTTTCGAAGGTGGGGTGAGAGTAGTAGGACTGATATGGAGTACCCTTTTAAACAACTCGGGTCATTATTGGGATTGTTACATGCATGTCTCGGACTGGATGCCGACATTGTTAAGTGCTGCTGGTGTAAAGGTTCCCTCTGACATAGATGGAATTAAACAATGGGAAAGTATTAATTTAAACGCATCTTCTAAAAGGAAAACAATGTATGAAATAGTCGATTACACAGGCTATGCTTCCATGACACACGGTGACTACAAATTAGTTACTGGAAATGTTATTGAAATCTATAGCACTTATCAAGGTGCCGATTTGCGAGGCATCATTGGTAAAGCACCTTCATATACAGAGGCTATTTCGAACAGTAAGGTGTACTCTGTTTTAGAGGCACTTGGCCGTCCATTTAATATGTCCAATTTAAGCCTGAGAAAAAATACAATAATAGAATGCCGTACGATTCCAATCTGTTCATGTTTACCAACTAACATTAAGATTTGTAGTTTAATATTACTTGTTCTTTTTAAAATTACTTTTTGAGAAGCCTTTGTATTTGATTAACATATAAGAGTAGATCGCGAAAAGGCGTGTGCCATGCAATAGATGAATGAAAAGAGCACGCTGCTTGCGTGGTCCCCCTGTCTCTTAATAGCTTTGACAATTGCGCATTCGATACACACACACACACACGCGCCACTTTCATACCCTGGACAAGGATAGAGGGACCACGTATATTAGCGTTCTCTTTTTATAGAGGTAACGCATCCACTCATGCGATTAAAGAATTTCATAAAAATTACTAAAGTATAATGGTTTCAGATACCGTATGTTTATATAACATAATAAAAGATCCTTGCGAGACGACGGATATATCTAATGTTTACCCAGAATTGGTACATAAAATGAAAATTCTATTAAAGAAAGAAGCGGCCACTAGAATACCTAGAAAGTTGTCGGTATATCAAGATCCATTAGCAGCTCCAAGTAATTATAATTACCCGTGGCATCCGTGGATACCAGATTCGGCACCAACGTAAGTGATTCACGAAGTCGATTTGAACAAGTTTAATGAGGGCAGAACATTTTGAGTTCACTAAATGCCACTCGATTCGGCTTAGGTTGCATTATTCGTCCTTTTGCTTATGTCTGCAAGCTGAGACCGAGAACAGTTTTCATTTTAGTAATAACTATTATCAGAACAAAAGGACTTTCTATTGTATTTTTTTACGTTTTATTGCACATAAACATACTGAGTCGAAACAACACGTTTCATGGTTTCTTCAACCAATCAGAGTAAAACCGATAGTTTAGAGGTGACATCTGAAGTGGTTTTTCCCCTTCAATCGATCCGCAAATTAAATTTCCGTATATTTAGTCACAGAATTGGATTTATAATATTTACAACTGGTTCAATATATTACGTTCTTCTCCTTAAATATTCCTTACAAGTTTTAATACAGCTTAATTCCGTTAGGTTCAGCGAATTTGATGGTCGATATTTTTGTGAGTCATTGTTGATGACTATGATGCGGGGATGTAAGAGTATATGTATATTATTATCCATTACAAAAATAAAGACATATGAAATATAGACCTACAATACAGCATTTAATTCCTTTAATCTTCTTGTTCTTTTTAATACTATTTTCTCTTCTCCGTAGCAAGACTTGCGGAAATAAGTCTAACATAAAAACTCTTAAAACAAATTTTCTGAAAAACTTATTTTTCTCTATTTTAATATTTACTCTCAATTCTCTCAGGAAAGCTTACTATTTGTCATAAAATTTGAAATATCTTATATCAGTGTTAGGATTAGGACCTACATGGTAATAAAACAAGATCATTTTAACAGTTATAGATATATGTTAAATAGCATCAATGTGCGCTGTGATGTACAAGTTTATGAATTAACAAACTTTAACCAGTATTTGATTACTACACACATGTAAATGTAGTGAGAGATATGTGCCAATAGTGATTTCATCGGGTGCAGGTGCAATACTATTTAAATTATGCTGGGTGGTTTGGATTTCATGACTAATCAATCCTATCCCCACGCTGCATTCATCAAATTAAAGATGCCGTAGCCTTGGCGGCACATCTGAAATAAATTTAAAATTTACATTTTAATTTTTGTTTTTTAAACTTGAACGCTGTCGACTTAAACATGTGACAATTATTTTTATGAGTCAGAGAGTAATTGTCTCATGTTATGGGGTGACTAATGTGACACCTATGTAGTAATAACATTAATAAAAAAATTTAATACCCGTGACTAAAAAATTCCATCAACGAATAGAAAAGAGCTGATGGTCTTCGAACGGCTGAACGGATTTTCTTGAATTATAGCTAATAACACTCCCGAACAAGCAGATTTTAAAACAAAAAAAACTAAAAACTAAATCAAGCATCAAGCAAGCGGCGGTAGCGTAATGGCTAAGGCTTCGGACTTGTGATCAAGTAGTTGCGGGTTCGAACCCCACCCAGTGCACTACCGGCATGAACCCACTCCTAACACATGCATTTAGCTTAGCTGGAGGGGTCAACAAGAATACTAGTAATGTGTGATCCACGTTGCTAGTATGCTTTATAAAAAAGAAAACTTGGTACATCCGTTTAGGAGCTGTGATGCCACAGACAGACACACAAATACACAGATACATATGCAAAACTTATAACACCTCTCGATTTTACGTCGGGTGTTAAAAAGTTACCTTTGATAAAATTTCATTTGTTGATGAAACTTTAAACGTGGTTGGCATTCTACTAGTTGTTGTTAACATCACTAACTGACCTAACTATTATTTTGTATTACAAGTGAGATCACGCTGGTTGTATACCTACTACCTAGTTCGGCATACCTACTCTCGATTGCAAAACCTACATCATCTATTACAGATGTACGCTATGATTGGTACTTCATTTCTAGTTAAAACCTTTGGTTATTCTTTGCATTAATAACTGTACTATCTGCAGAGGAAAAAATGTTATGAGAGTATTTTCCGGACCTTTTTTTAACTAGAAACTTTTCTCTTGGGCTTTGCAACTACTCCAAAATTCGAAATATGTGATATGGTAGAGGATGCAACCATATCTCAATAGAACGTGTACAGTGTAAACAATGTAGATAATATATAATACAAACAATTAATTAGTGACATCTATTCGTCCTTTTGTCAAACGCAGCTCAACTGTTTGAGATAATATTTTGTATGACACTCTTATTAAATTCGTAAGTCTTTTTTTTATATACTTTTCTATTTTCATATTAGCGTAAATAAATATTAAAAGGTTATGCTGAATTATTGAGATACTGATTTACTTACTTTTGAAAGATATTGTGACTAAGCTCATAAAATAAAGATTATAAACAAGAATTAAAAACCTAAAAACGGTCCTATTTTAACCCCCGGCGCAAAAAGAGGGGTGTTACACCTTTGACGTGTCCGTGTGTCTGTCTGTGGCTGTGGCATCGACCAAACAAATTGACCAATTTAAGTGCGTTTTTTTTTGTTTGAACGATGACTTGATCGAGAGTGTTCTGAAATACACTTGAAGAACATATGCTTAGCTGTTCGAAGATCATCATCAGTTTTAAATTTATCCAACTATTAAGCAACGTCAAAATTGGAATGATTATAAAACAACAAGAGTTCACACAGTGGCCCGACATCGGGTCGGGAATTGAGAGCAGCGGACATGGTTCTTATTACGTTTTAAAATCTGTTAGTTGATTAAATAAACGTCCTTTTTCTATATATACCTTGGAAAAGTTTGTTCATTATTATGAGTACGATCACGTCTAGGTATCGGTTACTAAATATTACCAGTCACCCTATATAAATATTACCTCGGCAAACGTATCGAGGCTAATCTCGTAAAATACAGATCTTATTCCCATTGGCAATCTAGCCCTTGTTAACATTAATAATATGGTGTGGCGCACAGATACGTTTGGACATTTTTGCCATCCAGATGCATATATTTCTTGCCGAAAAACTTCACTCTGTAATAAAATAAGTATGTGTTAATATTTCTGCTTCAATAGTTATAGTGTACATAACAAAGCAAAAGTAGATCGAATATAATGCAAACCAAGAATGCTTACCTTTTCCAGAAGCAGATCGCTGTAGTAACAAGGCACAAAAAAGTGTACAACGCAGGCCCAAAAGAAGACAACAAACTCGACATTTACCCAGTTATTTCGCAGATCCTAAAACATAAGTGAAATTTAAATAATTAATTGTTTGTTTGCACTGTTTATGTAAATAAGAGACTATATAATAAAATGGTACCTGAAGAATTTGAAATGCAATAAGTGGAAGCACAAATGTAGTAGCCTTCATATTCACCTCGAATAACAATCCGAAGGATGCTTTGATTTGACCTATAAATCTAAAATCAATATTTAATTAAATAAAAAAATGAGGTAAAATTAATTACTAACTTTTAAAACAAAACAAATTTCCATACTCATATAGACTTTGCACTTTCATAATGATGAATCTCAGCTGAGTTTGTATTTCCTTGGGGTCTTCAATTTCAGCGAATATTCTAGTTAAACGTCGACTAAGCAAAGCTGTTTGGCCACATACATGTAGCATACATATTGGGATAATAGGGTCAAACCCTACGTTCATAGTCGAGGCGTATACATCAAACGTGAACGTCATTGCAAACCATGTCCAAAACACTGGAACTGAGTTCTTGTAACTTTCTATTGGTTCGGGAAATGTAATTTCGAACATTGCGACAAGTTTGAAATCACCTATCCAATAATAGTAAGCCATAGAAACGAAAGCTTTCAACGGAAATATGGCACATGAGCCAAAACCTGCGTAAAGCCAAAATATGCAAACGTTGACACCTTTTTTAACATATTCTAAAATAGTTTCTTTATCTTCTGCCGAATAATTGTTATTTTCACTATAGTCTCTTTCTATATACTTTATCATATTTTGTATAAATTTTTGATGAATTAGTAACATAAAATATTTGAGAGTAATGGTAACGAATACAATGGCCATTGCAGCATTTTTACTGGCATCGGCATATTTACCAGCTTTTATATCATGACCAAAAACGGAATAGAGCAATAACAAGAAACTAACTAAACAAATTGTAATTATTATAGCAAATTGTAATTTCCAAATACGATCACGCTTGATATCGGGATGCCCTCGATTGATTCGCAAAGACGTTGTTGATATTTTGAACACTTCTTCAAATCGCAAATTTAAAGGCTTGTCCATTTTTTATTCTATCAATTGTAGAGAGCTATTGCATGTAGATATTATTTGATACATGGAATGGAAATGCGCAGGCATAGTATGGAACACGAATAATTAGCGATTAGACTTTTATTATTGAGAAAGCAAGGGTGTACATGACATAAAAATATCTAGTTATTGAAATAGAAATTATTGGACTGTGTTACTTTCGCCAGAAGTGCCTGCGCAAAACTTAGTATTTTTAAATTAGTTATATTTACTCTATATATATTTTACAAATAATCATCATCATCATCTTCCGGGCCTTTTTTTCAATTGTGTTTAGTCAGCTCCATGTGTAACATTGCATAGGTTTTGGCTGGTTTCTTTTATGGCCGGCCGCCTGCCTGACGCCAACCCTCCTTGGAAATGTAATGGTTTTCAAACGGGACAAAGGAAGAAGGTAAATTGGAGTCAGGACAACATATTGGGCGAGGGAGTTAGGATACGGGATACGCTGCGATAGGGACATCAACTGACCAAATAATATATAATACAAATAATAATGAAAAGAGCCTTTTGGTACTACTCATTGCTAGTCCAATGTAGTCAAATACAAGGAAATATAATTTAAGGCTTATTTATCTATTGAATATTATTACCAGTGAAATTATGTTTCGATAGATCAAATTTCAAATAGGTTCCAGGATAATAGTAGCTACATTTTTTGATATCCTTGGGCATCTTCATGGATGGAGGCAGCAGAAACGGTTTGGCACAGGCTGATACCCGGTCAACTCTGGCTGGCAACAGATTGAAACAGCTTTAAAAAAGCATCCAGATGACTGGTGGAAAAGAGCTGGTCCAGTGGCGTGGAAAAGTACAAATTATGCAGAACACGACTTTTCAACTTCTTGAACGGCTTTATCCCAGAAATGGTCTTAGGAAAAAAGTCTAAGACAATTTTTATAATAAAAATGCTTAAAACATGCAAAAAACCATAGTTGCGAACTTTGACCTTTAGAAACTTTTTTGCATATATACCATAGATGTTTGATCGGCGCTCCAAAAATGGCACCAACTGAACTGTGCTAAAATGTAAATACAGTTTTAAGCACAGTTGAACTATCAGACCTTGCGCGCCCGCGTTAGCGATGTGACGTTTCAGGTGTTGCCGAAAAATACTAAAACTACGATTAAGAATTTCATGCGCAAAGATGGCATGAAAAGACGTAATTTTGAAATCGTTCAATTGTATTTACGTAGATCTGTTTATGATCTGACATAGAAGAATTGATAATGGAAAAGTTAAAAGCTTCATCTTGTAAGTTAGTGCTTACGTGGTTTAATATAGATTGTTTGCTATCGGAATGTTTTGTGCAGTAACTTGTTTGAATTTTGTTTTATAAGTTTCTACGAACTACCACCAAAACTGCCCTTGCAAAGTCATTTCTTCTTCCAATTGTGTTTGGGTATCTAGTGTTTGGGTAGCTGTACTCTAACCTCACTAAAAACCAATTAGATAAACTAGAGCGACTTCAAAATTCTTGTGTATTCGCTTCATATTTGGACTGCGTAAATATGATCATGTCTCTGAACTCCGAGAAAAGCTCATGTCTTTTTGGACAGTCGTTAACAACGTGGCTAAGACACTTTCTTTTTGTCATTTTCGTGTTGCACAGAATAAGCATTTCAATTTCAAGGTAATTGTCACGGTGGCGCATCACGATGTACCATCTCAGTCTTGTTTCTACCAATTTATCCGCTATAGCCACGTTAAGGCATGGACCATGGCGTATATATTTTCTTATGTAGCGGTAGAATTGACGCGGTTACCGTAGCCTATGGATGCTTGCAGAGGACTTGCATGCGCGTTGCCGACCCTTTAAAAACATATACCCCTTTCTGGAAGAACCTTAGTAGCTTTAAACAAAAAAAAAAGGATTTTGTTTTAATTTCTTAATTTTATTTTCGTATTTTGTAAGAACTCTGCTTCTTGGTCCTTATTGGGATAAAAAACTTGAAATAATCGGAACAGTTACTTTATTTATCCGCTTGTCTGAACACTTTAATCTCTGGGTCTAGCAGTTATTAGTACGTTGTCTGCGTCAACGGAGTTTTGGTGACCCCACTTAAAACCAGAAGACGAAGACGAAATGTGTGTTTAATAACTATATTAGGTATAGTAAAATTAACAAATAAAATTTAATGGCGAACCAAATTGAAAAGTTAAAAAAAGAGTTCCATCTGTTGGATTCGTAAAAACAAATCATATGAGTCCAAACTCGAGGGGCTTAGTAGCTTCTGAAGAGTTTCACTATCCACCTCCTTGTTCCATCTTCAGATCAGATGCAAGATGCTAAATTATAGTACTGTCATCCAAACTACATATACATATACAAAGATTCATTTCGATATGACAACAATTAGAAATAAGTTAAAAGTTACTTCTAAGGCTTGTTTCCATAGTTAGTTTGTAAGTTACAAGTGAAGAAAAACCGCCTTCACTCGTGCGGTCGGCTTCTACGTAGCTGTTTATCGAGCACAATCGGTGTAGCATGCTCTCAGTGGACACTACGGTTCTAATAATGATCAAGACCAAGAGCATGTCTTTGAAGAAGACGATTTTCAAATCATGTAAAAATCTGTTGCTGGTATAGAAAAGAAAACGTCCACATAAATTTTAACTTCTACACGTTAGGCGTTGATCCTATATGATCTCTTTCATTTGTTTTCGTAGTGCTCAGACGTAGAATATTCTAAAATACGTTATCTTAAAAAAGAAAGCAGTTCCATAAGCGTTTTGATATAATCTTTAACTTTTATAAACACATTTTTTCATCAACACTTTTGTTTACAGTGACTTTTTACATTCCAATAGGCGAGTATAAATTTATAAGGCTATTGTGCACCTGAAAAGTTATTGTACAAGCAACAGTATAATTATCTCTGTGACAGACACACTAACCCAGTACTTACTTCTAATCAGTTACTGCGTAGTCTAGCATTAACTCAATTGGATTAACGGTCTCCACCAGTACAGGGTCGTGTGTCATATTGAACGTTCCATTTTGTTGTCAAAACATAACAATAGTATACTCGTCGTCAAAAGTAGTCAATAGTTTTATCGAAAACTCTCAATAAAACAATATAACTATCATAATAAATAGCGTTAAGCAGTTCAAAATATTATAATTATGAGTCCTTTATCCCACTGCATAACAAAACCGTCTCATTCTGGCAAGTAGTAGTAGTAGTTCTGGCGTAGCTAAATAATGCATGGTTAAAGATGACTCTTCGACTGTGAGGATATTGTCAAGCTTCATATACCACTTCCTAAATTATAGCCAGAGGAACATAAGTTGTAAACACTAATACTCGGTGTTATGTTGATCTTTGATTCTGATTGAGCATTGGGTGCGATTCCATGTTGACGCATTCATCAAACCATCATCAATCTAATGTAGTGCATTGTAAGCAGCACACGCCTTGCTATAATAATATGATTTTGTACTATGCCAGTCAATAAGTGTTTAACGGTAATTAATCATGACTGAAAAATGAAATTTAAGAAATGTTACGTTGACAAGTAAAAAATATTGAAAAGCGAGTGTTCTAACCATTGGCTTCTCACGCCAGTTATTTAAGTTAGATCCAATAAGAAAACAATCTAAATTTCAATCCAAATATATAAGGAAAAATCGTAAGTAAATTTAGGTACTAAATGGTCACGATGAAGTGTAGGCCAGCGGTTTAGATTAGAAACATTCATAGAAACCGCAGGTCCATAGCCAGCAGTAGGACATTTCATAAAAAAAGACAAATGTAAAAAACTGATTATACCGGAAACTAAGTCAATAATATCTTTATTTACATACGGTGCTTTGAGAAGCTCATATTAGATAACAACATAAAGAGTAATTTTTTAAATTTTCTGATACTGCCTTTTTGATACGGCATAAATTACGGTTTACAAGATTAAGCACGAAGACCTTACTTTTGATCGAACCATAAAATGTAATAAGTAGATCGAAAAAACGTTGATGCCAGATTTTAGTAAGGCTGGCATATTTTTACTTAAGGCTTAAAATTGCTAGTTTAGTCATTCCGTATGTCTGAAAGTACTAAAGTTTCCGTTCCCTGGAGGCTTCGGTCTTAGGGTATATACCCTATATTGCAAGGAACCTGGGTGTACCCAAGGCCCTTGCAATAGACCCACTTATGACGGAACACCGTGTGGTGTTAGTTTTTAGGTAGTAGTTTTTTTTTTAAATACCACTTCACCGTTAGCTCCAGTGAGGTGATGACTCGTGGGAGTTTTGTAATGACAGTGGAATTCGGTAAAATTTACTTATCACACAAGATTATACCCCAATAAGATTAGGAGAGTATACATGCCGTTCCAGAGTCTTGCCAATATGCAGATGTAATAGCATGATTAGAACGTTGTTCCACCAGTAAACACCTACGTCTGTAATGCTGCACGACAGGCTATGGCATCCAGGGTCATCGAACTACATGAGTTAAAAGCTCACACATTGATATAAAGAAAGCTAAGAGGTTAAATTACAATAATATTATACAAATTAAAATAATTATAAATAAAATCGATAATACTAATGTGGTGACTTCCACATACAGCAAAAAGAAACATCTACTACCTACTAATCCTGCATCGCGCTATGAGAGTTCTCGCGCCGATTAGTATATATCCAACTTCCCGACGTCAACCGTTGGGCCGCGGCCCGCCAGGCATCATCACCTCGCCTGGTCGGAGGATCCTCCCTTTGTGTTGGAGGGACATGACACCCGTTCCTCCACACTAAATAACATCACGAATATTTTAGAAGTTTTTCTCCTACGACTCCACTTCTACAACTCTTTAAGATATTAACAAATATGTGCATAACCCAGTGAATGCAGTTTGATTAGTCGAAACATGTACAATATTATATACATTACAATATATTATTACATAATTTAAAATCCATTTTATTTTTTGTCGGACATTCGGAAAATAATTAATTTGCTTGCTCACTTAAATTTGCTAGTTTACAAATGGAGATTCTTTTAGGTATAGTGTAAGTCATCCATAATTGAACGGGTTAATTTGACATTGCATCGGTTATCCGATTTGGGTGAAGCCAATCTTGTTAATTTTAACGGTTCTAAAACACAGGCATGTCTATTATCGGTGAAAAGGCTGTTTTCGAACTTACACCTACTTTCCAAGGCATCCTTACCGATTAACTATTTCATCTAGGGCTTCTGGGCATTACTTAACTTCGGTCAACAAATCGAGTCAATGGCATAGACAGCTTCCAAGAAATTGGGAGTAAGTTCGAAGGTCTGGCGGTACTTTAGCTCTAAACAACTGCTTAATCTTTATACAGCCCATGTATGCCATCTTGCATGGAGAACTGCAGTCACCTTATTGATGGTTTAGCAAAATAACAACGTGAAGCACTGGACCGCCTGTCGACCGAAAAGCTCGTAATTTTCTCAAACGTTCCAAAAATCGTTAACCAAACGTTTCAAGTTATTTTTTATTTTCTAAAGAAACGTGGTCGGGTACGTGGCATTGACGCGTCATGTGACATGTCAGTGTCATGTAACAAAGGACACGTCAAAAAATGTTACCTGTTGATGAAGTTTTAATTGTTTTTCTGTTTTTTATTTTTAATTTTTTTCTTTCATATGCTTTTATTTTAATTTTTTGTTGTATGCTGTGTTTTACAAAATAAATCATATTTTCTTTCTTTCTTTCTTTCTTTCTTTCTTTCTTTCTTTATTTATTTCTTTCTTTATTTCTTTCTTTCTTTCCTTTCTTTCTTTCTTTCTTATCTTCGTCTTCATCATCACTTTCCATCAGGTGAGTTAGAAGACGAACGCTTATTCCCTCACATAATAAAAAAAAAAAAAACAATTTTAGAAAACAATTAAGTTTTTGAATCTTATGATGTAGGTACGTAGGTACACGTTTAATTTTGTTGTCATATTACACTTTTAACCACGATTTTTAGTTGTGCCTTTATTATTTTAGCATTCGTCTACCTTGTTGAGACTCATAAGTAAACTGTCTAATTTTATTTCACTAACCGACTTCATAAAAGGAAGTTCTGTATTCAATCCGTATGTATGTATGATGTATATCCACGATATTTTTCAAAATTAAATGACCTGATTTGAATTTTTGAATTGAATTTTCCTGATTGTTTCATTAAAATGTTTTTCATGTTTTCAGGAAGGTTTAAAATGTATGGTACATTAGGTATATACTTCGTTGAAGTCGGTTTATTTTTTGTTAAAAAAAATTAAGTGGATGACTTAAACAAAAAACACGGGTACATTTCCACGGGGAAATTTTCACTGTATAACAATAATGTAGCTTTGTCCGATGAACACAGATTTTGTTAAAAAGTATATTTGACTAATAATAATAAATTTCAAAAGGCCAATACATCGTATTCGCAACAGTATGCACTATTAGAAACTTAAAAATGACTATTGGTTACATCAAACAGCTGCAGTGATTTCTTTGGGAAACGAGGCATGCGAATGACAAAACAATGTGTAGCTGCTGTAAAACAGAAATGAACAAAACATTATTTATTCTGCCTGAATTATCATGATACGAATATCTATATATTTCCTTGGTAACATTTTATTTTCTTGTCCGTCCTATCTTGCAAACTTATATCTATGCAAGTTTAGTCATTACGAAGTAGTTCAGCTTAAATTAGTTAGATGGCGCTGGGTATATCTTCATACTCCGCCACGTCCACCAGTTCAATACCTTTGAAGATAGAAATTTTATTTTAAATATCAAAGAAATAAATACTGTTCGATGAACTATATGACGTGTAATGAGGAAACGTAATTAATAAATTAAATCAATCCTGAAATCAGCTCTGCACGTCTTGCATGCATACGTTCATCTTCAGGGTTATCCCTACTTTCATAAGATGCATTATTCTTTGTTCTAAATCTTTATATACACATATAGTCAGTAGCAAATTGCACATGGAGTCAATCCTAGTAATATTATAAACGTGAAAATTTGTGACGATGTATGGAAGTTTGTTACTCCTGTATGCTAACCCTCGTTGGAAGTTTAGTCGTTTTCAGACGGAACAAAGGAAGATGGTAAATTAGGGTAGGGAAAACGGATGGAGCGAGGAAGCTAGGGTAAGGGATACCGCAAGTCTCGAATAGGGTAACGGGACTGAGACTGCAGTAGCTCGAGAAGGCGGGGGTCACGTACCCGAATGTCCGTCTTGTGGTTGGAGAGGCCGCCGGACAGGGACATCAACTGGTCAAAACTTGAAATGATATAGTTTGAATAATTTTCATTCTCCTTTTAAACCTATAACCTTAATATTTGAAATAATGTGATTATTTTTTTTTTTTAAAGAAAGACAACTCCCGCATCAGAAATTACTTCTGTGTTGCGGGGGACTTTACAAACATACAAACAACAGACACAAAGAACACCCAGACTCGGGTGGGAATCGAACCCACGACCTATGGCATAGCAGTCAGGGTCACTAACCACTGTACATATTTAATTTCCATCACTTAATTTTATTTTGACCAAATATATTATTAAATATTAGAAGCTGACATTACATACCATTTCAACTCTTGAAGAAATATTTAAATAAAAGATAAAATACAAGCGTAAACAAAAAAAAAATTGTGTCAACATTTCAAAGTCCATTTGGGGTAGCCTCAAAGATATTCTACTTTATATTTGTTCATTTGTATTCAACCCGTAGGCCAACAGACTCGTTGTGGTCTTGAATTCATTATTTTGAACCACGACATCTCTTTCCTCGATGTATATAACCAAAAGCATTTAAAAAAACAGCTTATAAATAACAGTAATCCCATTAAACGAACTAAAATATCAGAGTAATTAATTTTTGTAACGATCTCGAAATTTTTAGGGCAAATACACTGAAGATTTTACTTTACTGTCTTTATTTTATAATGACGTAAACTACTAGAGAAAACCTTCTTTATTCGGAGTTGAACTTTGATAATTGAACTCGGCAAATTTATTGAAGGAAATATGTTCGCACAAAGTTGTGATAAATATATTTACAAAGTTTTTATTCCTGGAGCTGGCGCCTCACATGTTGCGTCGTAATGTACTTATATAAATAATATTTCGCGGTTTGTGAACTTTACCGGCTTTCATAAATAATATCTAGGTGATGTTTTGTAGTGTTAGACATACCAGGAATAAATTTAAACAAACTGCACTTTACATGCATCTTTAGTTGTTTTTATAATTACATATATACCATGGTTATTTTGAACTCATCTAAAATGAGTTTATATTTATAGCAACTTAAAATATATGTCATACCTTATTTTAATCAGGGAAGGTAAATAATTAACTTTTAAAATAATTGTCACAGACTTCTACACGCCTAAATCATGATAAATAGTAAGAAGCTGTATTATTCTTCCAATAATATTATTTAAAATATAATTTTTTTAAATTATTGTTACAATAGCCTAATGTGAACCGCTCATCACCTTTTACAGAACATTACTTTTCCAGAAGCAGGACGTTTGCTGGTTGACAATGGACAGGGTCACCCGGCACCTTAGCAGAAGCAGGCCCGAGACGGTGGCGCCGTGTTCCGCGCGTGCCTCTCTCACTGACAGGGGATAAAATCCCCCACAACACAGTGGGGTCGCCTGTTGTTTAACAAGCGGCCAAGTCTGCCAGGGTTCACAGGGATTTCCTTGTAATGGTACACCTGAGGCCCTGGGAATATGGACTGTCACGGAACACCGTGTGGTTTTAGTCGACGTTAATTTTGAGGATTTGTCCCAGTAGTTCACCATATGCATTGTTTCGAGCTTCATTTTGTTTTATTAGGTATTAGTAATTGTACAGTAACCCTTGAAATACTTATTATTGGGTAGTTCCGGTGACCATCTGTGCATCTTCATCCATCTTCAGCATCAGTTCGACTTCACCAAATGTTGCTTTCCGAAAGGAAATGTAAGAGTTAAGTACTATAAAAATTGCCAAATCGCTATAGATGTGCCTATATTTAAAGCCTCGATTTCTCTAGGATTCTATCATTAGATCGTGACCTGATAACAATGAGTCCAACTTGGAGGTACGTCTCTTAAACCAAATAAGTTATGTCCACATCGGCTAACCGATTTTCTAGTAATCTGGTAATATACATAAAAACAAAGAATCCGACAAACTAAGAATCTCCTAATTTTTGGAAGTCGGTAAAAAAGCAGTGAAGAGAAGAATCTGTCGACGTACATATGCTGTGGTTATTTCAAATTATCATCACATATTATAAAAAGTATTGAAGGCAATAAATCAGCTTAAATGTCAAACCGCTGTCTTAAGAAACATGACTATTCTGAATAGTGGGTCCAACGTTAATAAATCATTCGTGTTATCAAAACTATTGGTATGCTGTCACTAGGGACTACTCTGATGTGAAATGTTCAATATTCTGCATTTAAACTGCCTGCAGATACATCGCATGAGCTGGACTCTATGACGTAGGCATTTTCTACTAGTCTACAATAGTAGCAATGTAGATGTTATGAACGAAATATGGTAACTGGATGTTTTTGATACAACAGTAAGACAATGTGGACAAAAAGATTTTTTATAATTTTTTTGTACTTGGTTCGTCTATTCCTTAGTCGTACGGTTTCTCGTAAATCGTGCAGCGGTTAAATAAATTTCTCTGGATCGCTTATATTGTATCTTCTTTTGTTGATTTAGGCTGACGGTTGTACAAAGCCGTAAATCTCCTATGTTTTTGTATTACTTACATTTGGCCCATAAATAGCCTCTGGGCACTTGGATTTTAATAAAAGTTAAGTCTCTTGATACGATGAATAGACACATTGTTGAGCAGTCTTTGATAGGCTGTTTTAGGAAAAATTAAATGGTAGAGTACATTTTCTCTAGTCTTAAAATTGGGTCAGTCCTTCCGGTCTGGCAATGTGAGCCAGTTGTAATGTACAAGTTAGTAATAAAGATGTTACGTCCCGCCCCATTCGATGTCTGACGCAACCTTTATAATTTTGTGTAAATATCGCTATCCGTAAAACCAATTTAATTGAAGGAAAGAAGAAAGAAAGAAAATATGATTTTATTGCAATAACCTCAGCGTACATGTTAACAGCTTGCGGTGACAGTCTATGCATGTAACTTGGGTCTATAACTAAAATAAAATAATTGTAATACATTAATATATAAGTATCTACGAATCACATTGTAAAATGACATGAAATAATAATAAAATTAGTAAACACATCGAAAAAAAACACCTAGTTCACAAACATATTTTTACTCTGTGAATTTAGTAACATATTTGTATGTAGATGACGTGTCATTCTTGACGTGGATCTGAAAGTTTGGATAGATGTTTGTTACTCTTTCACGCAAAAACCATTGGTATGTAGATAGCTGGAGACCTGGATTAACGCATAGGCTATTTTTTATGCCGATATTTCCACGAGATCGGGACTTACGCGGGTGAAACCGCGGGGCGCTGCTTGTAACTAATAAAATATACTGTTTATTAATTAGTATTAATTAACAAGATACTTTTAATTTTCTTCATGGCGCATGTGCTGTGCTTGCTTTAAATAATTATATTAAGGATGCCATATGATTGATGACACATCTGAAATGAACGGTGAAGAAAGCCAAGTTTTTCCGAAAAGGTACATCCTTTTATTAAACTACATTTAGTTACACAAGCATTAAAATTCATTTTACGGTAGCAAAAGTGTTTAGGTTTATATCGTAGAACACCGTTCTTATTCCCATAGGAGTTCTGGCTCTTGTCATCATAATCAATATAATCTGACGCACGCGTTTATCAGGCCATTTCTGCCAACTGGAAGAATATATTGCTTGGTGAAAATCATCACTCTGTAGAATAATAACACAGATATATTGCTAACTGTTATTCATGTTATATAGTACAGTAATAAAATAAACCTCTAAGTATGTAACTAATCCTATTTAAGTACGTCTATTAGCACGCCTATTAGCGAATCAAGAATCAAGCGAATCAAGAAACGATTCGTTTTGTATACGGATGGTAGAATTTCGTTGAATTTTCAACGAAAATTTTCGTTATAGGAACGCGGCATTAGTCCTCTTCTGCCTTAGTTGACAGTTGCGTAAAAACTGGAGATTGCTATAGTAAGAAGGTATAAAAAAGTGTATGATACTTTCGACCAACACACTAACAAATTCTATGTTTCTCCATTGATTTCGCAGATCCTAAAATGAAATACAAGAGATACCGTTACTAAATTTCATGTATACCGGATTTATCTGAAAATGGAACACTTACCTAATTAAATCAATGAAAGGGAATGTGTCTAGCAAGGAAGTAGAATGTCTTTTAAATCATACATTATTTGCAATTTTTCATTCTGTTGCTAGGAAAATTCATAATTCAACAAATGAGTATATAGTTCTAAAATAAAAAAATATGTACGATGTAAAATCTATAACTTTGTACATTCCTCTTGCTTTAAAAAAAACGGAGGTAAAATACATGGAAATTTAAATAGTCATATTATCTTGTAAACAGAAAACAGAAACTTTTTTTTCAGATTAATTAAATTATAATTAATTAAAGAATACAATGGTACCATTTTTGCAAGCTTCGGTGAAATACCCTAATTTTATATCGTGAGTGATTATTGAAAAATATAGAAACATGACAGGACTTGTGAATATAATACAAAACTGCAATTTCCATATTTTATTACGCGGTATACAGGGATAAGAACGATTAAAGCGCAAAGACATGATTGATATTTTCAACAAATCTTCAAAACGCTTTAAAATATTCGGCATGTTGTCGGCTGTGATGCTTCGAGCACTAGAAACCATAAATGTTACAAATTGAATTACGTATTTATCGAAATCGTGTTAACAGTTAACTATAGATTGCAGTGATTTCTTTAAGAATATACATTTAAAATGTCTAACTGGCCTGTTGGTCTAGTGGTTAGTGACCCTGACTGCTGAGCCTGAGGTCGTGGGTTCGATTCCCACCTAAGTCTGGGTGTTCTTTGTGTCCGTTGCTTGTATGTTTGGAAAGTCCCCCGCGACATAGGAGTAATTCCTAAGGCGGGAGTTGTCTTTAAAAAAATAACTGCTGGAAAACAGATATTAAAATAAAACTATTATTTTTTGTTACGGCTAAGCCTGCGACTTCATTATTGATAAGCTTATGTTTGACCACTACCTCTCCTAAGTGATGATTCGGTTTGCCTTCTAGAGTATATATGTATATAGGTATAAATGAAAAGCTGTAGAAAAGTACAATGGAAAAACCAGTTAACTTTTTACGTTTTTCTGTCATATGATTTTCTTGTTCGGTGCATTTAAGTGAAATTGTGGTTAAAATACTTTACCAAAATTTCGGTACGTCGATTTTATATTTTTGTATAACTGTTAACGCCCTCTAAAAACGATGTGCCCACTACCGTAGGAAAATATTTTTGTTAGCTTTTACGAAGTTTTACTCCACAGTTTTACTTTTGTAAATAATATTTCGTGGTTTATATTTAATTGACCTCTGAAATTACTTGTAGAAGTACTTTAAATAAGAGTTTTTTTGAATAATTGGGTTTTATGTAACATTATGTCTAGACGATAAACGGAAAATTTATTAGAAACGTCTTTTTAGGTGTTTACGAGAAGTCTGTGTTGCAAAGTGGGTGTCCTATGGCAATGATGACGATGATAATGATAAGTGTTATCACGCAATTAAAGAAATCGCGTGGGTGATAGATGAACGATATTGACAATAAAAAAAAATCGGTTGTCTGTAAAGTCGGTTTTCGTGCGTGCAGCCGGCTCGATCGAATTATAAGACGTTGTCACGTCAAAAGTATGATCATTCTATCAAAGTAAAAACACAAAGCAATACCAAAGTTAGGGTATGCAACATTCTCCCCATCAAGTCTACATTAAGTAAATCACAACAATAAAAGCGATCAAATCTGCTTTCTTCCTGTAGTCGATTTATATGTAGTTCCAATTCACCCAAGGAGACAGTTAGTGCAAAAGAAAAATGGGTCATCCCATCTAACAAACAGGTTGATTGATCGCTGTTATTCAGTCTAAGCGGCAACGATCACGAGAGGTCACAGCTGACTAATTCCGAGGGTATTATCATGTTTTCTCTGTTACACTATCAACGCAAAACAGCGAAATATAAATTATTGAATCTAAACAGACTGCAAAACAGTAACGTTCTTATTATTTTACAATTTAACATGTAGGTCATGTCATACCAGATTACGAAGGCTTTGATCGATTCTACGCAACAGTAAATAAGCGCTATATAAAAATACATAGCTATGTATCTGTATATAGAGGGTAACCAGACTTTCTTCCTTGCTCATAAATTATTACTACACAAACAATGGACAAACCAACACCTTAACCTTTTTCATTTCTAATATTAGCGTAGATAAGGGTGGCATTATAAGTACTGTGATGGCTTTGTATGTTACCAATTCAGGTAATAATAGACTATAGAATGGAAAAGACTACGCAATTGATATTGGAGAAGGTACGCTATGTGATTCTTTGTTCTCGAAGTTCCATAAAAATGTAATCTTATGTAAATGAAATTATTCATACTAAAAACATTTTAACCTTTTTTTGTATATAATTATTTATCCTATTATGTACTAGTACTATCCCAACTACATTTACATACAATTCATTTTGATGCGACAGTTAGAAGTAGGTTAAAATTGACAATCAAGATTTGTTTAAGTTGCTTCAAAAATTTAGAAATGTCGTCAATCCCTTAAAATATGCTGGAAATATTTAAATCTTTGTCATTATGTAACGCGCTTGATTTAAATAATATAGTATTTTAGGATAATTACCAACAACGAAAAATGACGCAGAATGATATTTCTGCAGGTGAACAATGACGCAGAAGAAAGATTTAAAAAGAAGGAATATTCAACCAACCGCTCCTCTAAATTTTAGTGACGAAAATTTAGGAGTAGGTACGATTTCGTTGAACGTAAAATGTGTTTTTAGTCTTGCTTCATTTGAGTTTTTGAGTGGTTTATGAATAGAAATATTCGAAAGTTTTTTTGTCTACAATATCTATCTACGTTTACACTGAGACAGCAAACAAATAAAATTGAATGTTATATTATATGTACCTTGGAGAAAAATCATTGTGTGATGATCGTGTCGATGTAAGTATTAGGGTGAAATGATTGTTGATTGGCGACCATGTTGAGACGATAATATTCCGTTAAAACGTAACTGAAAAGTGGTGCATCTACGTGATTATATTAAACCGTCCGATTTAATAATTACTGATATTAAGTAATGCAGTTTTGTACAATGTCAGCATGTGACGTGTTGCTGTTAAAATACAGAATGTGATGTGATGTGATGTAAAACGTGAAAATAAGCACTGTTTACAGAAGTCTTTTTAACTAAAGCAACGTTAAATTTAAGGAAAACATTGAAAGATATTTTTTTGCAGGCCTGTGCTCGTAACAAAGAGAACTAATTGAAGTGGTTGTCGGACGTTAGGAAAAAATCAACCGATCGCAAAACTAAACGGAGGAAATAGGTTTTTGTTTCAATAGTCTATTCTGACGAAGGCCTGCGGGTCTTCAGTTGGATAAATCACTTGTTTTGCGCCAAGAATAGATTGTAAGTAATAAGTAACTCGCTTTACCAGTAACCTTTTTAATTATTTTTCTATGTTGACGAATATTTGTAATAGTATATATATCTACAATAATAGTAGTAATAGTAGTTAAAAACATACATATTAGCATCAGACAGAAAATATTGTCAAAAAAATTATTAATTCAATATTTTAGTGTTACGTTACGTACGTACGTTTACCCTATTATACATAATATAAAATAATATTATACATTATAATATTACTTCAAATAAATTTTAGAGTCAGTGTTGTGCAAGCGATACCTACAAATTTTAATTTTGTGGTTATGAAAAAAATTATATTTTACCTTCAATTTTAATGTTAATTTATTCGTTCTTTCCCGATAATAAGGGTTCCCGGTAAAAAATAATGCCTTACATAAAATATGTTAAATAATCATCATGATTCATATACCAGCTTAAAATATAAAGCTGTTGACAAAACAATTGGTACGCGTACGTGGTCTAAATTCTTATTTCCATTATGACGCCACATCAACAACACGTAGGAATTACGAGTATAACTAACGACAATACTTACTCACAAGATACGCAATAATGTTCGAAGTTTTTGGCAAAAACTTTCTTGGTTTAGTATCAATTGTGTTATTATACAACATAACTAATGTTAGCTTAGCTTAATTTTAGTAGTTACTCTTAAATGTTTGCTATACCTAAGTATGTGCATACTTTGCTATAGCAACACTAGCTGGGTATTGAGGTGAGCAACCTAGCAATACTGGGCCATGATGGCTACTCTCTTGACCTTTCTAGCTTTCCTTGTGGTGAGAGCTGTTGAGGGTTATCCTCACCTAGTACGTATTCTAGGCTCAGTAGCGATACAAACGCGTAGCTATAGGAATCACGCCACAGTTGCAAGATGGACTCCGTCAAGTTCAAAACAACAACGCAGTCGGTTTGTCTGTGTCGCATTGCCGCCGCTCGAACAAAGGGTAGACTTCGTTCTCGTATTTTGTGCGTAAAAAACCGCGTTTGTATTGATTTAGTCGCGCGTCTGTAGCGATAATAAATTTATTAATTTAGCGCACAGTCACACGTTTGCATCGATACTGCAAAGGCGATGAACGACCAAAATTAGTAACGAACCGCGAAACTGCATCGCAAATAGTCGACGTGTATTTGTCCTTAGATAAACGAAGCTCTTTAATTTCGATTCAATTAATGTTAAAGACAACTCCTGAACTATTGATCATTCCTTAGCATTGAGAGAACTGTTTCTGAAACACAAATATTTGATCGAACCCACAATACTCGACGTGGCGTAATGGCGGGGAGACCACTTTAACCACAACATTGCGCCATACTTGCAGTCGACGAGGATGAATTTAAAAGCATCTCATTAACTTGACAAGCTTATAAATATCCTATTTACTAAATTAACTCAACCTACCCTTTTTTTTGTTTATGCTTAAAACTGACTCTTAAAGAAATTAATTGTAGGTAGGTACCTATTCAAGGAGCTTAAGATCATTCATTAGGTAGTCCCTGGAGAGTATCCCGTATGGATTTTATAATAGCGTAGAATCCTGAAATGTGGCAGGGAGTTAGTCTATAGGTAGGACATGTCAGCTTTAAACGGATTTTGCGACAGGGCCGGATTAAGTACTTCTAAGGGCTCTCGCAAGTTTCTATGAAATTTTCTATTTTTTTTTAAGTTTGTCAGAGAGGTAATTTATATGTAGTTCTACTTGAAGCTAAAAAAAACAGTTTGTACGACAGGGCCAGATTAAGGAGGGCTAAGGACTTTCGCAAAGTTATATGAAAGTCCTTTTTTAATAGAGACCTGAAATTTGGCAAGTAAGTAGTTTATAGGTCGTCAGCTAAGAACGAATTTTACATATAAGAATTTATTGAGAATCAAAACTTCAAATTAAAGATGGCTAAGGGTTCTCGCAAGTTTTTATGAAACTAATTAGCTTTATGTACTATAGACTTGAAACTTGGCAGACAGATAGTTTATAGGTAGGACACGTCAGCTAAGAACAAATTTTACGTCAGGGCCGGATTAAAGGAGTCTAAGGGCTTTCGCACCTCTATGTGACAGTTCTTGGTTTTTGTTCTGGAGGCATAAGGTTGAGTTATTCTCGTTTACAATGGAAAGTGTGAAAAGTAAGATTTTTCTTTTGAGTTGATTCAAATTCTAAAAAGTTTTTAATTTTTATGTATTTTCTTAGTAACGGAATGAAAAAATCCAAAATAAAAAAAAATGTGTATCGTACACATTTTTTTTATTTTGCAAGAGTTTGACCTTGTTCTCGGGGACTTCCTTCTTAGGGTACCCGAGTCCCTTGCTATAGACTCACTTGTGACGGAACACCGTGTGGTTTTAGTCGGTTCGATTCCGACATACCACTTCACCGATAACCATGGTGAGGTGATGACCCGTGGGGGTATCCACACAAAAAAAAAAAAAAGTTTTTGACTTTACACATTACACCTACAGTAAAAATGTGTAACGCAGAATATTGAGCATCGATCCAGATTCTAGCTCGAATATTAATAGTAATCTCTCGATATTAATCTAGCTATTGAAACATGAGTTAACTAAATGTTGTGTGGGGAGTTTGAGCATTGTATTGACAATAATTCACATGTCTACCGCTAAGCGCAACGTAATTAATCAAAACAGTTCACGTTCAGTCTAGTGATTAAATTGATGACAATTACGAGAACAAACATAATCAAATTGAATTCTATAGACATCTCTGAGGGGTACTGACCCTGAGACATTATTCCTGTTGTGCTTAATATGAATTAAATATATTTATACCTACTATAAAAATATAAAATGATGAATTTTCGACTTAGAATGATGCATGACACGCTATCTTTACACTCTGTACATCAGCCACTGAAACTTGAAGTCTGTAGGACCATCCTGCAATGAACTCTATAGCAGAGAGAGAAATCAGGGAAAGTGATGTCTTTGATAGGCATAGTACATAAGTAACAATTATTATTTGGCCGTGCTGTGGATTTTTCCAGCCCAGCCGATGACAAAAGTCCCGAGTCTTCAATTATCTTCTCTTTTCTCTTAAATTCTACCTTTTGATACGATTCGAATCGTCTTTGCTATCATTTCACACGACAGTCCATTATTTATTTCAAAGAGGTTGGAATACTCGTATTGTAGTGCTATTCGCTTTCCCACTTAATAAACCTTTTTTACGCTACAGTTACAATTCAAACATCTTAAATAGACTGCTTGAACGATCGCTGTGATAGAATCTATTAAATCCGATCAATTTATTAATGTAGACAAGAGTAGCAAATCGCACAAAAAAGATTGATTTCTAGTTCAATTCGAGCCGGAGGGCGGCTTGAATTTAATAAGAAATCAATCTTATAAAAGATAGCTATGTACCAGCATTATAATATATTGTTTTTTAATTGATAATTGTGTTACTTTTATTAGTAGATTTTTGCCAGGAGGGAGAGGGGGGAGGTGCTATTGACGTCACTGGTGTTGCAAGTGTTTATATTCACTGGTAACGCTTTACAGAATATAAGGGTCCATTCAGATTAACCGTAAAAGTGCTCGAGCACTTATTAAATGTGAATAAATTATTAACCTTATTACAAAATAAAAAAATTAAAATACAAGCTAATGATTTCCGAACGGCGAACGGATTTTTTTTATTACACCTTTCAAACAAAAAAACTAGATTCAAAACCGTCCATCAGTTTAGGGGCATATACCCACGTTAAACTTATAACACCCCTCCTTTTTGAGCAGGGGTTTAAAAATTAAGCCGAAAATCGTACGCCGCTGTCTACTGCACTAGATTATACGACTTGCATACGATTTTCAGCTCTACTTTAATAGGATAACGTTAATATTTATGTAAATAAAATATTAACATTGGCCCCAATTCTGTTACTTCACTCGCTAAATTAAAATTCACTAAATTTTCTTCATATAAGAAGTAAACCTTGTACACTTAGAAACATGGTCTTATTTCAAATTGAAACAAGTAGGTAACATATGTCGCTATCGAAATAAGCAATTTATTTGTCGACTAAAGTCTGATACGCTTAAATAAACTTTAATACCACGTAGCGAGAGCCGCTATCCGTTGAATACCATCTCTTTTGCTCTGTGTTTTTAGTAAACGTCTTCGTAGGTGTAGGTTAAAAACACGTCATCCTTGTTCGTTTTGAACAAGTTTTTATACGGCAATTATACAGCGTTTGAATAAATGAAGACTCTCGCTGCGTGGAAATAAAGTTGAGTATACGTTGACAGGTCTTATTGAAATTTAGAGGCGATGAGAAATAGATGCTAGTAACAAATAGACCTTATTACGAAGAATACTAGGTTGATTTCATATGAAGAAATTAAATCAGGTTTTAGTTTAGTCGAGTGTACAATAGAATCGGCACCATTATATTTAAAAGCGCTCCAGCATTTGCCGCTAATTTGATTTGACTGCACGGATGGCGCAATGGTTTAAGTGGTCACCTAGCCACTAAGCCGCGCCGAGTGTTGTGGGTTCAAATCCCACATTGGACAAAAATTTTTGTGATCCAAAAATAGTTGTCCTGAGTTCCGGTGTTCTTTGTGTCCGTTGTTTAAATGTTTGTGAAGCACTCCGCGACACAGGAATATTCTTAATGCGGGAGTTGTCTTTTTAGAAATATAAAAAAAAGAAAAATTAATTGAGTTGTCCCTACAGCTTAATGTAAATTAATTAGCGCTAAATTAATTAAATTAATGAAATTGAAATATTGGACGCCTATTTCGTAGTCATGGCCCCTTAGGCAAGGAAAGCATTAAGTTAATACGTGAAGAGAATTCTTTGTACCCCTTTTTAAAATAAATTCGCGAACATAGTAACGTGATTTTTTGAATATTTATAGTTTCTACATAGAAAAAGCGCAGAAAGCTACAATGTTTAAACTATGTGTCTTACAACTTTACGGCGTAATGAAATTACACAGTAAGTCTATACAATGACAGCTCAAGTTATACTAGCCAATGAAAAAACCATGGTTGAAATACGACCACGACGCGAACTCTAGTTGATTATAATTACAATAATGTAGTTTGTTACAAATGCAAACTATTACGTGAGGTATAGTATGTGTTTAATTTTCCCTTTCACATTTGAAATGGGTAAAAGTCGTTAAAGAACCGAACTGTCCGTAAGTTAAATTAGTCAATCAAAATGTCAGGAACCAGAGCTCCTACTGTCCGGCATAATGAAATCGATCATCTTACTGTCGTCAATTAATTAACTCGTGGCAGTGCTTCGGTCGTTACTACGTCACATGCATATAGCCTTTTTGAGTGGTACACATTCCACATTTCACAAATGCAACGAGACTGACAAACCATTAATACTTTAATCATAATACTGATACACCTGGACCCACCATTACTTCTTTCAAAGGCTATCACAGCACTGTGACCGTATAAGTAAATACATCACATTTTTAAAACGAACATAACTAGCTGCATAAAGTATGGTGATACAAAAATATAAAAAAATAAATGTATATCTTAATATTAAAAGAAAACCTAAACAAAAGGTCTCGAAAATCTCTAGAACGGACTTCAATGTTATAACGTAAGACTATATCAGTCAGGTTTAAAAAATAAGCCAGTGCAGATACCTTTAATAGAGGCAAAACATCAATTAAATATTATTAAATAGTTGGTAATGGCAAAAATATAGCGAATCCACGCACAGGAATAATAAATTAAAGTCGATCCGAGCTACGAGGGTGAAATGAGGTGAACTATTAGGGGGTTTCACGATTTCCAGTGAAACTAGACCTACCGAAAAAAGTTAAATATATAAGTTGTAGATAATAAAAAGATCTATAACTTTTGTACCAACCATTTTTTCACGTAACTTTTTTCTAAACAAGAATTTAACTTAATAATAATACTTTTTATAACAATAATTTTGTCTATTTCACAAAATTTTGGTGAAAATTTACTTTTTTATTTCCCAAACGAGCTGTATTTTTTTTTTCAATAAAACATTTACTTTTAATTGTACATTTCTTATGTTTTGGTGGCTTTCTTTCTCTATATCTCCAGTTATAATTCAGGAACGGTACGGTTAGGTTTAATCAACGAGAAAGATCTCTTCAATTTCTTGAGCTTTTGCCCATATAAATTGGTTGAGTTGCAGGAAAGCCATGTGTAAATATTGAATTTGACTTTCAATATACGTTTCAAATTAGAAGATAATTGTCAATGCTGCCATGTTCATCATAATCCATCCCCTATATTCAACCTAGGTTAGGTTACAATTACTCATCATATAAGAGTATAATTTTGTTATTGTATTATCAACACAATGCTGTGTCTCATGTACATTTTAATTTTACTGTTAATTTTTTTGTAAAAAAAGGGTTTTGATACTTTATGTTGTGTTACGTTGTCGAATAAGGTAAATCACTCTTCATCATTAACATGTAAAATTACAACTTAAAGCGAGTGTGTAACAAGAAGTATACTATTTTACTTTTCTTCTCAAATCTATTGTGTTATTTCCCGCTATGTGATCGTAATTGTTATTATTTAAGTTGTTTAGTCTACAAAAACAATACTACGCAATCACTCCGGTCGAGCCGGCCTATATGTGCCGAAGCATGGCTCTCCGATTTGTTACTTCTACTTATCGGCCAATTAGGATTAGTTGCTTGTAGTATTTGGTCGTGCTCGCTAGATGGCGTTTTGTATATTCATAGTATTACCATATTGCGATAGTGCAAAGGTATCTACTGCAAGTTCAAAACCGCATATTTAGAATAGTTACAATAACTTATCTTCCTAATTATGGAAATACATGAACGAATTTTAACCATGCGCTTCTTTAGTATGAAAAAGCTAAAGTGTTTTTGAATTTTATTGTACTATTTTAATTTTACGATAAACAGGTTATCTTCGTAAATTTCAATGACGTCAAGAAGTTTTAAACAAGTTTCTAACTAGAAAATAACTGTCAGTCGTAGGTCTGCACGTCAGAAGTGAAAACACATACACACATATATAAATATATGATAAGGAGCTGACAAAACTCAATATTTAGATTAGCACCCTCTATCTGAATCTGTATATGTATTATTAGCGTGACGGTAACGAGTTCAGTGTTTTCCCCATAGCAAAAGTGCACAAATTTGCCTAAAAAAGATTTCACTTCAAATGTTTTCACATCAAAAAGGCTTCTGCTCTGCCAATAAACGAATTACGCGCCCTCCAGCCGCCATATTATTTTTTTAAAGTGTCAGTGTTACTCGCATTCTACAATACCCTATACATCCAAACCAGTTCAGGCATTTAGAAGTTATCTATACTAATATTATAAAGCTGAAGAGTTTTTTTAGTTGAACGCACCAATCTCAGGAACTACTGGTTCGAATTGAAAAACTGTTTTAGTGTTGGATAGCCCGTTTATCGAGGAAGGCTATAGGCTATATAACATTACGCTACGACCAATAGGAGCAGAGCAGTGCCCATAAACGCATGTGAAACTGCGGGGACGGCTAGTGATGAAATAAAAATACTCACATTCATTGTATGGACATACGTGAACCTTGAAAACATTTTTTGAGCAGTCGTATTATAAAACGACTATGTAGTCAGACATGTCTTGAATAAGGTTTTTTGAATTATTATTTCTGATTGATACCTACTGTACAAGTTTAGACACAATCTACGAAATTCAGCGCCGGTGTTCCAGATATCAAACAAAGTTTATACAAAGTTTTGTGTAACGGTTATTAGATTCTCTTAGTAATTAACATTCTATTCAGTTGCTTCAACATCGTAGTTATTATTAATTTACTTTCTAATTGAATTTAGAGACAATTTACTAGTATAACCATTAGTTTGTTATGATATAGTTATGAATAAAATTTAAAGAATAAGTATTGATATAAGTACTAAATTATTTAATCAAATTTATAATTATAGTTAGTCCATTATTGGTTTTAGTGTTAATAATAGTTCAATTAGGTATACTTACCTAACACTATCGATCTGAAAGTATCTCTTTTTAGTTTATCTTTGACGACTATGTAAACATTACCGATCGAAATGTACTTTCTACGTAGTCTGTTTTTCATCATGAATATTAAAACAGTATGTGCCTATATGTAATAGACTTCTAAGATAGCCACGCTCTACAGCAAATACGCAACAATGAACAACTTGTCATGTTAAAACGTACAGGCGCCTTTTTCAGACGTAGTAGTTTTTAAGTTGTGCTTTTAAATAAAAATAGCAAATAAGATAGGAATTTGAACTGTTTGCCTCGTAAATGGTTCGCAATTTAAATTTTTGGTCATCTAAATTATTAGCAATTTAAGAAAAACGTTGTTCGTTTAAATTATTCCTAATGTAATTAGTTGTGTCCTGTCATTTGAATTTAAAATTTTTATTAAAAAAAAAATACTTGATAAACTTATCTCTTTACAATCTATTCTTTCTGTAAATAATTCATTTGACAAATAATTAAAGAACAACATTTCATTACATCAAAACATCATTTGACAAACTAATCTTTTTATAATCATGTTAATTGGTAAAACAACCCAAAACATAAATGACGTTTGACAAAATGCATTACGAAATCATCAGTCATTAGGGTAGGTCAATTGAACAGAAATGACTAGGTTTAGGTTAGGTTAGGACTGCGAAAACAATCCCTCCCGGTCTTCTACCTATTTTACTTGGATAAGGCAGCGTGTATTTGTTTAAATTGACTATCAATCAAATGGTATCAGTATTTGTATGAAATTGGTACTTGCCTATAAATGATCTGTTCCGTTTTGTAAAAACACAAATTTGACAAACGGAGTACTTGGTCAAATGATTTTTTTTTTATGATATTTAAACATTTGAAATACTTGCAAAGTAAAACAATTGCGAAATCTGCATTTTGTCAAATGATTACTTATAAAGTAATATGTTTGTGAAATGAGATGTTTGTCAAATGATTAGTTTTTATAATGTGTTTTTTGAAATAATTATTTTGTCATTCGCTTTTTGTCAAACATTAGTGAACCGTAAATAGTTCACAATTTAAATTTCTTATAAATTAAAATGCCATTTAATTTATTAGAAATTAGCTTTTACCCTCGGCTTCTCTCGCGTAAAAGGTATTTTCCATCCCTCCATAACATTTGTTGTTCCCTGGCCTAACAATTTGTATTCAAAATTTACTAATTCAAAATCATTTATTCAATTAAGACACTAAGTGACATTTATGAACGTTAAATTGAAGCTAGAGTTAAAATCATAGATCGGCGCAAACAGACGCCACAGCATGTGCTGGATTGTCGAAGTAAATTAGGTGAAAACACCAAAATCTACTGCCTGCTTGTGTCGATCTATAACTTCCAGTTTCCAAAATGCGTAGAGCCTTATGAGAAGAATACTGGCAAAGAAACTGTGCAAAGAAACTGGCAAAGAAACGTGTAATGATCGGATGAACAGTACAGCCGCGAATAAAATACGAAGAAACACACACAACAAGCATTTAATTTTTATATATGTGTGTTATATGTAAAAGAAATATTAAATTTAAATAAAAAAAGAAGTAGACATTTCAAGAAAACATAGCAGAACCCAAGGCATACATTTATTACAGTACCGTTTCCTAGACTTAGTTTGCTCTGATAAAAAAAATGGAATTCTGTATGAAATACTCTAGATTCATCATAAAGCAGGGACACGCACAGTCAAGTGACTGACAAAACCTGAAACAAATGAACTTTTACTTTTCTTACATCTGTAAAAAAATCTTCGTTAAAATAATAACCTCTAGGTTTCGCTTTTTTGACTGGTGTTCAACATATTCATCTACAAAATCATTTTAAATACCTATGTTATTTTGGCATGTCATCAGCATGTTTTTTTACATACAATGTGATTCACAAATAAGAATGCAAGAACTCATATAACAGACTCACACATACTTATATGTATCTCCGCCATATAATGAAAAACAAGATTTGAATACAGACTGTATTTTAACGTAAGCAACCTGAATCGTTGAGAGGCCTAACCACAACGATCGATCCGATCGTCTATTCACAAAAGACTTAGATACCTACCTGGTCATTTACAATCATTCTAAATTACAGACCTTTGAATATTTATAATGCGAAGCAAAACCTTACGTTAAGGAGAATATTATGTATCCGTGCGAAAGGGCTTAATGCTATTGAAGAGCTACAGTGTGGCAATGCTTTCGGCAATCAACAACAAGCGGCTTTACGATATTAGATGTTTGATTGATATTTATTTTATCTTTAAGCACTAAGTCTTTGCAATAGTTAAGTTTGATATTGCTAAGGGTTGTGCTGGTTTCTCCTACGGCCGGCCGCCTGCCTGACTCTGGGAATGGAATCGTTTTTAGACGGGACAATGTAAGAAGGCAAGTTGTGGTAATGAAAACGGATAGAGCTATGGAGCTAAGGTAAGGGATACCGCAAGTCTCGGAAGGGGAAATGGGACGGAGGCTGCAGTAGCGCAAAGAGGCCGGGGTCCCGTACTCGTATGTCCGTCCTGTGATTGGAGAGTCTACTAAATAGGGTACGTGTACTATAAATAAGTCGCAAGTACAACTTTTGTGTACGTATATTAAGGCTAGTATTATTTATAATGGTATCTAAAAATACTATCATTAATCAGCCTATCACAGCCCACTGCTGTATAGGCTCCCAAGGTGTCTGCCAAATCAAAAAAAAAAAATACTCACAGTACATAAATAAATATTGCAGCATTTCATATATATAGAAATATAAAATAATATATTCATGTTTCCAGATGCATATGTAGACCATGGTTTTGTCCATTATCAGAAGTGAGATCGCAGGGGACTCCATCGCCTCATTCTACGAGGAGATGAACCAAAACCAAAGAGGCGGCAGAAAGGGATCAGAAGAGGATCAATAAATTTCTATCCCGCAGGAGATGCAGCGGGCAGTGCCTAACGATCTCCGGCTCCATTAGCGTATAAGGCAGCGGGTTCGGCAGCATAAGCAGGCCTGGAACGGTGGTCTTACCAAGACCAACTAGACCAACAAGACCAACTCCTATATAAGACGCCGCCTGACGTCCTGACAGGCAAGCGAATCCGGTCAGGGGTGAGTGGTAATCCTTCTAGGGTAAGTTTTTTGTATTCTCTATAGAGACTAAGGCTTTAAGCCTTAACTCCCGACTATAGGCTATAGTGACGTAAGCCATGTGGTTTTAGTCGGTTCGGGTCTGATATAACCACATCATTAAGCTATCTGAAAAAATTTAATTGTTGTATCTATAGAGAATACAAAAACTTACCTTCGATTTAGTAAGATGCTGTTATGGTTTCGAGAGGCTCATTATTTAAAAAAAATTAAACTTCGCACCAGCACCACACACATTTGTCTTAGAAGGGAGGAATATTTTAAATTAGTATAAACGCTAATGTTATTGAGCTACTGACTAGCCCTAAAATATAACTGTAAAATAAAAATCTTATTTTCAGGCTAAGATCCATAACAAACGAGCTTACAGGTTTAATTAATACATTAAAACTACTGGCAGCCATATTTTGTTTTCTAATCAATTAACAATTTATTGCAAGCATTACTTCCAAATTACTATCTAAAATTTAGTTAATAAGTAGTTTGGATCGAAAAAAGGACTGTAATCGAATTAAGGCCGCAAGTCATTCCCGTAGAGATAAAAGCGCACGCCCAGTTTAAACTTTTTCAATGCACTTTTTGAAGAAGTCTTAAGTAGTTACTGGGTTATTTTAGATGCACTATTGGTGGTAGGGTGGAAAGAAAAAGAGGGGTGGACGTAACTGTCTCCAGTCTAGGTAGTTCCCGTGTCAAACGTATTTACACTTACAAACAACACCAATAGTATCATTCAACAGGTCCCCACTTAAAATATGACTTTATACAGTAACGACGATTCGACATACGAGTACATTCTAACTAGGCTAATACGTTCGCGAAAGTCCAATGTTTTATTTCCTCATTTTCAGCAGCTCATCTCATTTCGTAGGTTTATTATCATAGAGCCGCTCATGGTCTCGGTTAAACGTGTAAAAATCATCTAAATTAAAGCAATAAAACCATAACAAATTCAATAAACAAACAGTGCGATAATGGAAATTCGAAGTAATTTGTAACCGCGCTGCGGCATACGCGACCGGAAACGTTAGCAACAAGAGGTGTTAAACTTTTAATTAGTTCAACAACTTTCAAAGAAGCATTAAGGCTTCCTGGCGGCTATAGCCCCGACCTTTTGTTTTTCACTTTGGAATCAATGAGGATTTCTCGATGAGAACGAACGCTTTGTTTTCAATAGTGTTCCATTACTTTAAACATTTTTGCTTTATTTTACTTGTTTTAAATTAGCTATTTATTAGACTGCCATTAACATATTAGCGATCGCACTGATCAAGTTATCAAGTAGAAGCTTTAGCTGTAGAAGCTAAGATTTTTTTATTAATGTTTTATGGGCCCCTAAGTTGAACAATAGATTGATGCCGTAGTAAAGCAAGGTTTCCTTAAGAGGCGCGACAAACGACAGGTAAAACTTTCGCAGTCTATTCCAGCCTCTTGACTTATAATGAAACATTTTAAAAGTACATTTGAAAAAATACTTCTAGCCATTCTCAAGTGATGCGCTTAACGACAGCAGACAGCATGTCAATAATATGATTTTAATTATCTCAATGAAATTAATTTATAACATAGAAGATAGTTCTCAAATTAGAGGGATTAGCGATCGCTTATATTAATCAAGTATTTTTAGACACAAAAAAAAATAATCTACTATAATAGTGTAAACAAAGAGTGTAAATTTTGGGTTTTTGTGTGCAGGGTATAATATACCTTTGTATTTAATATTATAATATTATATACGCTTTCACGCCTTAAATTCAACCGATGATCATACACTTTGTCAGAGGCATAAAAAAGGACACCTTTGATCCCGAAAAAAAGTATTTCATATGTACAGAAGCCCAGCGAGGCCGCGGGAAAAAGTTAATTTTTATTTTAAAAAGACAACTTATACTAGCAACCCGCCTCGGCTTCGCACATCTTCAATTCAACAACAATAATTATCATATTTCAACCCATTTATTTTTTAACCTTAACAAATTATACAACTAAGGCTTCCTCATGAATTGCTGTCTATTAGTAAAAACGACACAAGACACGACAAATCCGTGCAGTAATTTTTCAGTTTATCGCGAACAGACGAAGAGGCGCGACAACGGTCTGTGTTTTATAATATGTAGTCATTACAGAAAATGGTTAAACCTGGGTGTAGTCGGGGCAGCCCGTTTGTTATTGTATTTTTCTTATCTGTAATAAGATTGCACTTTGCATCTCTCCATAGAGTAATAAAAAAGGGAGGGCATGTATCTACGTAGTAGTTTCTATTTTAGAAACTACTACGTACATTTTTCTAGCTAATACTGCCACAACACAGATACCGCTGAAACAAGTACGTGAATATGAGAAAAGTACATTTGCGAAATGTGAGGAAACATTGGCATTTTCGTGAAATATTCAATCTACAGCTGTTACATCCTGCATTTTTGAGTTTGGATTCACTAACTGAATTTCATATTCAGCTACTGACTGAATTTTGCCAAGCCTAGTAAAGCTGAAAACTAACAGCTCAAGTTATAAAAATGAATACAGTGCTTTAAGCGTAACGACATTGATTAGTAGATTATTATTATTATTTTAAGTGCTTAGTGCTACCTTGACCATTTCTGGTCTTTTGTAGCGCACTCTTGCTTTAAAGTTCACTGCTCAGGCTTATGGCTTCGAGAAACCTCCAGATCCTATCAGCAGTGATTGTTTGTATTTCCTGCGGTTGCATGATGTGAAACCCTAGGTTAATACTTCGGTACCGTATTAGTGGGCCACAAAAGCATAGAATATGCATTGCAGTTTCTTCTGCCTCTCTACAGAATCTGTATATTGTGTTCGCGCCCAACTTAAGTTGAACATATGTTTGTTCAGTTTGCAGTGCCCGGTGTCTTGTTACTGCACAGGTTTTGTATCTTTTGAGCTGCAGAAGTTATTTTGATACTTTGGTAACATAGCCCTTTATTAAGGCTTTCGAGTGTTTTAGACCAGTCGTGGTCTTTCATCTCTTAATTGCCATTGATGTATATTCGGCGTTTATGATTGAATAAGCTTGCTGTTATCTGCACCAGCTCTGGCGAGTTCATAGGCTATTTCATTGCCATCGATACCTGAGTGGTCTGGTACCCATCCTAATGTAATTTTGCTTGATTGCCCCAGTGTGTTCAAGTTTTTTCTTGCAATTTTGTATTAGCTTTGAGCTTGTCTAAAAATTGTATACTGAAAATAGCGCCGCTTGGCTGTCTGAGTTGATGTAGATTTGTTGATGTCTTGCTTTCTTTTTCAAGATTGATTTCCACGCATATATTTAATGCGGACAGCTCAGCCTGAAAGACGGAGGCTTCTGTTCCCATATTGGCGCTCCACGTGAATTTTGGTCTCTCTCCGTAAATTATGGAAGATTATGGAATCTACATCACAACCTTTTTTAAACCTATCGGTGTACCACTCGTGACAAACACTTTTTTGTTGGATTGGAGGCCTTCCAGCCATGTATCCCTCTGTGGTATGTCTACTTTGTACCTTCTCACGAAGACGATCTCTGTTTGTATGTTATCCACTGGCATGTTTAGAGATCTTATTTTGAAAATCAACTCATTTAGAGAGATTAGTGTTCGTGATTGCCACTTTGGTTTAGTTTGTGTACATATCCTATATATGCTTTTGGTAGCTTCTTTTTGCACATAGATGCTGAGCGGAGTCAGGCTTAGTAGAGCATTTAGAACGTCAACCAGTGGCTACTGGACAAGCCGTACGTTGAAGGCTAATTTGTTTGTGGTACTTTACTTCACCAAATCGCAGCTGCAGTTACGATTGTATTCCATTCTGAAGGACTGTAGAAATTAATTGCGTTTTTTGTGGAATGTTTTCTAGAAACCTGCTACTAGCTGGCTAGAAAAGTCATATGGTCTAGCTCTTTTTTGTTTATACCATTTTTCTTTCTGTATATGGCACTACTTTGCCAGTGTTTAGTAGAGGCTTGTTAAACAATGGACGGCTTATAGCAGTAATAATGAAGACGATAATTGTTTAAAGCAGACTGTATATATTAAAACTATTGCAGCAAAATAGTTCTTACTTCCTTGTTCAATGATGTTCTGGCTTAGAAGGCTCTGGAGCAGGAATTCAACAGTAAGCCTTCAGTGTTGTTTAGAATATAGTCACCTATAGTCACTGACCTAAAGGTCCATAGGGCACAGTGGTTTTAGAAATTGGGTCACATTTACCGATATAATGCATAAAATCAACGTACGTGTAAATTTTCAGATATCGTGGTAATAGTAATGTTAGATATTTTATTGTACAAAATGATGCTTCTGCATAGTTGTTTCATTTGCTATTAGGGACGGGATGGGCCTGCTGGTCTGGTGGTTATTGATTCTGACTGCTAAGCCAGAGGTTGTGGATTCGATTTTAACAAAGGACAAATAATTGTGTGATCACGATCATTTAATCTGTGTCTAGATGTAATTTATCTATAATAATTTAGTTATTAAGTAATATATTATTATGTTTATCAGTAGTCTGGTTCCCTTAGTACAGGCTCTGCCTAGTTTATGAACAGACGACCGTGTGTGAAGTGTATCAATTTATTATTAAGATAATGTGTGCACATAATGTTTATTTAATTTATACTTGCGGTAAATAGATGAGAACTCCGTTGCACTACACACTACTAACACACATCGTCTAACATGTAACCTGGAAAAAAAATTAACCTTAGCTATTTATGTTGGAACCTTTTGTAACAATGTCTTCAAGTTGGTAGATCACTATGGTGAAACTGATATATTCACTAACCTCAACGAGGCTTTAAAAACTGGTCGTTGTCGCAAGTTTTCAATATTATTTTCTAAAAACATATACGGAAAACATAATCAGAAATAGGTATGTAGAGAAAACAATGGTATTTGGCGAAATATTAATGAAAATACACTCCAAAATATGCGACTAGGAACCTGGGATTGCTACTTTTGAGATTTATGTCTATAATATACAGGACGATTGAGATAATGGCCATGTTTCTATGGCAAATCGTTGTATTATACAGAAACTTGCTAAGAGGTTACTATACTTGTACATCTTCTATTGTATCTAAGTAATTTTAAAATTAATTGCGCCTACCTTTGTTACCTAACTTGGACACTTAGGAGAAAGACTGTAATAAAATGTGTTCTTCAGAAGAAATTCTTTAATAAAATCTAAATTATGGAAACCAATTGAAATTGTGTTTAAACTAGTTGTTGTAAAAAAATGTGTTTTGAAAATTAAAAGGTACGAATTAAAAAAAACCACTAGACAATGTTATAAATATCGAACACTAAGAAATAGACAATTGTATCCTACGATTATGTAAGTTAACAATTGCAATCTAATTCTCCCACACTTATACATACCCGAATTGGTAAGTAGATACTGATTGGTAAGTAGATGATAAACTGATATCTCTCAATTTCAGAACTGTTTCTTTCACCCAATAAAACAGCACTCCGGGGTTTGACCCGGAGTGCTGTAGGGAGAAAAAAGTAATACAGGCTTTGGCCTATATTCCTTTTTTTTTCCCTACCACACTTAAATTACACAGAAGGTCAGGAACAAAAACATCCTCTTCGATACCTATTTCAACAATAGTATCCCATACGGATAGGTACACCGCGCAGTGGTTGACCCATCTTCTGCAGCCATATATATCGCTAATAAACGTACAATGATTTGTATTTCCGTAACTTTTCAGTATCCAAACTGACTTCAGCACATAAATGAATTAACAGCCTTTAGAAGATTTCTCCAGGATGAGCATTGAAATCACACAATAAAAACCTATTTTCAAAATTACAACTAGCCACAATAGCACTTATCTCACTTAAAACATCTGTCAAGACATGTTGGTTTTCTTGTTAATGTGCATATAAACAGAAAACACAATAATAGATCGGCCGTCAATCATTGATTGCTTTTATGGCTACCAACCTTAAACCATTACAGTTAAACACAGTGATAGTCTCAAAAATATCCTTCCTCCAATGGTCTCAATCTCAATAGATAATTGTATCAACTGCTTAATTACTAGTGAACTCCAAATCATTGTTGGTTCCAAACAACGATATGTTTTTTTTTTATTTTATTTGACACTTCATGCACAAAAAATAATTGTAAAATGGTGGACTTAATGCCGTAGGCATTTTCTACCGATCTACCTTAGGGTGGTGCGGAAATGAGTGAATAGGTGAACTAGATTTAAGTAGGAAAGGAGAAATAAACTAAGAAATGAAAATAATATGTCTTGAGGGAGTAGCCATGTCTTCTGTAATGCTACCAGATCTGACCACATAAATATTGTGCGAATATTATCAGTAGACCATATAACTGATTGACAATTAAAACTAGTAAATTGAACGTGAATAGCAGTGAATGCTTAAATATAGTGGGAAAATATAACTGACTTTAATATACTTTTACATTAGATGTTGGTTCAATACATAAATAAAATGAAGCGCCTTAGAGTAATGCCATCAGGCCACAATTCATTATTTAGAAAGACGTCGACTTTGTGTTTTAAAACATATAATTATAAGCGTTATAATTTCTTAAACGACTAAATGTTCTTTAAAGTCACAGTCTCATTAGTTTTCTCTTCAGTGTAATTAATAATATCACTTTCATACGCTCCATACTAAAATTTGAGATTATAAATGGCACCTTAATGTCAGCCGCCCGAAACTTAACATCTGAAGCAGTAGTTGCGCGACCTTTTTGACTTAATAACCTTTTTCTTTTGGTTAATTTAGTTTGTACTAAACTTCAACTATTATTATCTTGTGTTAGCATCTGTCCACAACTCACCTTCGACCTCGCAACACTCAAACCATTAGTTAACTGTGACTCACTCGTTCCGGCTCGATTCAACACCGCTGCACATTAAACGGCTTTAATTATTTATATTCAACTGTTTATATCTGAGTATTATGTAGTCTTAAACATTTGATTTATTGTAAGTAATAATTCAATGGTCATACTTAAAATAACCAGTATCTATTTTTAGGATTTATCTCAAATTACTCTTTGCAACTCAAAAGTTTCTTGTGTAAAAGTTGTTTATTTAAAGCTCGCCTGACTTTCTTCCTTAATTAATATTTAGACCCTTTATAAGAAATTGTCAAATTCGAAAGGTTTGGACAACTAAACACTTATCTAATTAGAAAGAAAGAAAGAAAATGTTCGCAGACATATAAGATACCTACGCGATATGAGCAACAATAAACTTACCTTTAGAAACAATTTAGTTTAAAAGATGTGTACCTCACGTGTCCATCGATTACGTATTAGGTTCAGCATAATATATTATGTTAAACATGTGCCTAGCGCTGGTTTTCAACCAGACCCTTTACGCCCCACGGATATCAATCAGCTAGAAAAATAAGTATGTTTATAATCAATAAATAAATTTCAGAACAACATAAAGTATTTTTGTAGTATTGGTTGTCTAATTTAAACCCAAAATTGAGGAATTATTGTTACGTGGGACTTTCTTGACGGTTTGTATGTTAATTCTTCTCTATATACGTATGTCATTTATCGGTGAGTCCATGCACCTGTGTACAATTTACAATCTAACTGACAAAACTTTAGTAGCTTAGTTGAATACATACGTACATTTAAGTAGACGAGAGCTGTTGTAACTTATCCAAACAATTTATGACGACAAACAATTATCAAAATTTCATATGAATTTCAATTTTATTCCTTACAAGATACGACTTACTAACGTCTGTAACTGACTGTGTAATTGTTGTTATAATTTTACACAGTTTTGTGTGAAAGTACAACTAGATAACAGAACTTGTGAGTTACATAAAACAGTATGCTTGAGCATTGCCTACTAGAAGAAAAGACCAGAGACCAAGAAAAGAGCGTACTCCTATCTCAAAGGCCGGCAACGGACTTGTGACTCTTGAGTTGCAGGTTTCCATGGGTGACGGTAGTCACTTACCATCAGGTGACCCGTCTGCTCGTTTGCCCCCTATAATATAAAAAAAAGAAGTAATTTCAGTATCTCCTGCTCTTTTCCCAATTTTTATTGGGGTCGTCGCAATGTGTAAACACTGCAAAGGGTTATAACTGGTTTATGTTAAGGCCAGCTGCCTGCCTGACACCAAACCCTCCTTGGGAATGTAGTAGTTTTAATATGGGAGAGAAGGCAGAAGGCAAATTTGTATAAGGAAAAATGGGTGGGGAGTGGAACCTAGGGTAAGTGATACCGCAATTCTCGGATGGGGAACGGAATTGAGACTGCAGTAGCTCGTAGAGGTCGGGGTCGCGTACCCTAATGTCCTTTATTTTCTGTAACTGAAGGGGCAGCATAGTAAAGGAACACTAGCTGGCTGAGTGTACTGTAAGTAATTTAGCTAATGTAAAAATTACGCCTTAAAGTATTGAAAGAGGACAATTTTAGGTAGTAATCAGAACAAGAAAATATATTATATTCATCACAGTTAACCAACACTAAATGTGCATAGTTTATAATAATAATATTTCATTTATCTGTCTGTGACACAATTACCACTCAATGGACTACAGCGTTCTCCATGAGGTTCTTCGGTTTTCTGGGAAGCTATCTCTATAATAAGATCAACAAACAAATTGACATATACTCCTACACGCGTTTCCATTGTAATAAAGCTGTCACATCTTGGCTCAAGTCCCTCAGTTACGATGAAACAGAAAATCTTTTATATATTCCATCGTAATACAACACTATGTGCGCTTTCATATTTACTATTATACACATACATATATACTCTAAACACATCTTACACTATTGCTATTTACACAATCTCACCCACACACGCACATACACACACACACACACACACACACCACACACGCGCATACATATACATACACTTATTTATAAACGAACACACTGCAACTTGGTAGTAGTTTTTTATACACTCTCAACAATAACACTTACCTGACATCAAGAACTGCACATATCCAGAGCTGGGAGAGGCTGGTAATCTGTCATACAGGCCTGTCCTAGTACAGATACCAGTCTCTCACATAGAAGCATAAAAATGTGTCAAAAGTAATTTTGTTTTGTAATGTCTAATGTACTGTGTGAGAGAAACAACAAATTAAATTATTATTATTATTATTATTTATAGTTGGTACACATCATTACAGATCTTATATAACATTAATTACCTTAAAATATATGGGTGCCTGTACTAGGGTAAACCTGTGCCACAGGTGGTGATATATATGCGGTTTATAATACAGATGAAAACATTTATTACTATCACCTGATGACCATCCTCTACGTTAACTACCACTGACTTTATGACTTTTGTGGTTCAAAAAATCATAAGCCTAAAGTTTATTAAGATCTCAGTTCTAAGTAGCTAATAATACTCTATCGTCGAGATCCAAATGAAAGCTATGGGCATGACGTACATGACATGAAGTAACAAGTGGCAGGTGTAAATGTTCAAGTTAGGTTTAAAATAAATACACTGTGAGCCTGTTCAATATATTCTACCTAATTTTGATCGTACTAAAGTAGTACGAACAGTAAAAGGAGGTAGAGATCTGGTGGTAAAATTTCAAACATAATTCTGGTTTATTTCATTACCCAGTATAACTTTAACTGTCATTGTATGGACTTAAGTACCATGACAGGTCAACAAATACACTGGACGTATTTTATTTTGTTTTTGGTAAAAAAAAAATCATAAAAATGCGTACGAAGAATTCTCTTCACGTATATAGAAGACTAACAGCTGTGCCCCGCGGTGTCAAGCTTATAAGTTCCAGTGTCGTCTGAATATCGGGATAAAAGTAGTCTATGTGTTAATCCAGGTCTCTAGCTATCTACATACCAAGTTTCATAGCAATCAGTTCAGTAGTTTTCGCGTGAAAGAGTAACAAACAAAATCCATACATCCTCAAAAACATTCACTTTTACAATATTAGTAGTATATCTGTGTCAGAAAGGTAGAATAATATTTATATATAGTTACATCTACAATATAATATTCTAATACCATATGTACTGTAAGGCCTCGCTTGGCTCGAGAAGAATCGTAATCGGGTATTGCAGAGATGGTGAAATTGATAGAAGCTGGAGCTGGTATTAATATATTTACGACTGAATTAGCTACAATAAATACATTAACTTTATACTGGTGTCATAGATGTGGCCCAGCACCTTGACAGCCGTCCACTCTGACTGCACGCTGAGCTCCTTCTCCGTTCTTTCCTCAGATTCTATACAAATTCAATACACATTTCGAAATGATTTAAATATTATATTACCAGCCAGCTTTCCGCAAGACTCGAAAGAGGTTAGAACCTCATAGTACCAAATAGGTACCTGTAGTTACTTGAGCAATGTGTACATTCGCTAATGTAGGTCAACGTACCGATTGGGTCAATAGTGTAATTTCCTCTTTGCAAGTATTGTTAGAAAAACTCATATATCCGTACCTAACATAGCAATTACTTACTTTACGCGCAAGTACTCATTCTGATTTTATGAGTTTTTGAACTAATTATATCGTTTTCCTGATACCGCAGCATACCCATGAAGCAGATGTTCCCATTTCTCATGCAAATTGTTATTTTGTAACAAAAGTTGGGAAATTTGTTGTTTTTATACCCACTTGTTCGTTTACGTTTAAATATCATAAGTGTTGTTGTTTTAGTAACTTTTGTTTTTTATACTCATTAAATAATAAACTGGCGAGGTTCAACGCGATTTAGACCTTCGGATTGATGACATATTGGATTACTAATATTAACCCTGGCTGGATATAATTTAACCATCTGCTCGTTTGCCAAAAAAAAGCAAATTAAGTTACAGTTAAAGACTTTCAGGCTTAAAAAATATTTTTACCGCAGAGAGTAAGCTTATCCCACTAATATTATAAATGGCGAAGTTTGGATGAATGGAGGTTTGTTAAGCTTTCACGCAAAAACCACTGAACCGATTGCGATGAAACTTGGTATGTAGATAGCTGAGGACCTGGATTAACGCATAGGCTACTTTTTATTTCGATATTCCTACTGGATCGGGACTTACGCGGGAGAAACCGCGTGACGCTGCTAGTACTTTATAAAAAAACCTTAAAAAATAGACGAAAGTATTGAGTCACTGTTACGGGTCAATTGGCTGGAGTTGGCTGAAGGCTGGAGTCCTTCTACATTACCTGCAGATCACGAGCATTGAAGTACATTCTTTCAAATTGACTTCGTGTTATAATTATGATTCATCTTCCTATTAAATATAATTATACGTATTTAATATACTTGAGTGCATGGATAGTATACAATAGATATAAGAATGCATTCAGGACATTAGTTTTGCAGCGCGTCTGGAATATTTGCGGTGGACAGGGTTTCTATGCCATCATTCGCGAACTATGTGCTTTCATACTTCGCAGGGTTTATGATGCTCACACTGCATACTTAGAACATTATGATAAAGATGGGATAGTGCTATAATAGGACACTGGGTACGGCTACACAGAACATAGACAGTGTCCAAGAACAGTACCGGTCATGACACTTTGTGGGTGTGAGTAGTACCACAGAATACATAATAGTAGTAGCAGTAGTAACATAAGGTAAAAAATCTTGTTTCCATTTACAACAATTATTAATGGAATGTAGTTTGAAAGTTAGTAAGGTTGAGTGAGTAAGGTTACCGGAGGCCTTAACCCTTCCCGGGGTGCTGTCTAGAAAACCTCCACGTGGTGCACCCTGGAAACGTTGGTGATGACGCTTTCTTTTCCTCCTCCATTTTTGGGGAGGGCGTCATCACCAACGGCTAATATTCTAGTAAGAAGAGGAGGCCATTTTCTTCGGCCACTCGGTCGAGGCTCAGTCCAACAGAGCGGGCGTTTCTGCAGATTCCTCTGTTGTCTCTTCGCTCTTCGGAGATATGAGGATGAAAACCTCGGTAAAAAATCACGAAGGAGGGACCCTTTCATGGGTCGGCGTTTCTCCGCTGCCCTCAGTGGAGAAGAAGGACGGGCTCGGCGTGCACTCACACTGCCACCGAGTAGGCGTGGGAAACTTAGTTTCCTTGCCACCGTCGGCATATCGTAATCCCGAAAGGAGTCGTGGTCATGTCTCGCGACTCCGATCGGGCACGAGGGTCTTGGCTTAGTCGCCCGGACTGCGAGGAAGAAAACCTCTCTAAAAAATCACCCCGAATCCCGTGTTCTGGTGCGTGACCAGGGGATGCATGGCTGATGGGTAGTTCAGTCGCAAGCGCACTCCCAGCCGGGGCACCTGCGGACCCCCCGGTTGGGCATAAATCCACGCTTGCCCGGGTATTGGGGGATCTCTGCCCGGGTTGACCTTTATTTCTCCCCCAATCGTGGGACTAAATATGGATATAAATTTACAAAATAAAAACAAAAGAAACGTTGAAAACAAGAAGGAGAAAGCGCAAGAAAACAAGAACAAGAGGAGCAACAAAAAAGTTGCTGAAATCTCGTCAACCGACGACGAAGTCTCATCTGAGGCGACTATATCGGTGGAGCTCCCAGAAGTCAATCTGACTCCTGGGAGCAACCGCAAATCGGAACGTCTGCGTTCCAAGGCTGGATCATCCACAGAAACAGATGAAACTCCTGAAGTTGTGGAGATGGAGGTTGAGCTGCGTGAAATCGAGAGCCGAAAACGAGGTCGCTCAAGGGATGAGGATTATGAACCATCCACAGATATGCTCCCTCCTAAAGTTGCTAGTAGCCTAAGGGGGAGGTCGAGATCGCGCACGCCGATCCCAGCTCCGGCAGGTTCCGCCTTCACCAAGTCGGGTGCATACGCCCGGGCCAGAGCGGAGGGCGAAATTGTAGCGGAGGAGGAGATTGCGGATCTCCTGCAGAAAATCCGGGAGCCGGTGGAAGGGGGTTTGGTCCCCCAAACACCGGTAACCATGCAGGAGAGAGCGGACGTGGCGGTGGCCATCATTCACAAAGTGGCCACCAAGTCCACGAACCTTAAGGGTTCTTTTGTAAAGGCCCTTAAGGACTCCTCCTCCGCTGTCTCTGGGATCGTTAGGAGCCTAATTGGTGACGTCGCGAGCCTCCAGGCGGCAAACGATCGGTTGGCGGGGCAGGTAGCTGAGCTCAGCGCCCAGTTCGCCCAATTCCAGGCACGCTCGGATTGTGCTGAGCCATCGAGACCAGTTGTGGCACAGCCTGCTTCCTCCCCCTCTCCCCCCGAAGTTCCAGATTCCCACCTGCGTCAAATCATTGACGCAGTGTGGAGGATGATGGATGAGCGCCTTGCAGGCCTTGAGGCAAGGCTTCCTCCGGCCCCCATCGTTCGGCCGCCACTCGCCGCGGCCAAGGCAAAGGCCGCTACAGTCCCGTCGGCGCTTTCCGTCTCGGGTGGTCGCGTCGTCGTTTCTTATGCAGCGGCAGCGGCAGCGTCAGCGCCAGCGCCTGCAGCTGCACCGAAGAAAGGGCGACCGCCTAAGACCGCGACGAAGGTGGTAGCGGAATTCCCTCCGCTTCCCTCTCCAGCACCTAGAGGGACGAGCGCAACTGGTCCCTCCACATCTGCCCCCTCCACGTCTGGCCCCTCCACTTCTGCCCCCGCCAACGACGGTTGGCAGAAGGTCGAAGGAGGCAAGAAGCGGTCCCGAAATAGGAATAAGACGGCTGCCAAAAGTGTACCTTCTCCACCGCAGGCAGTGACCACCACAAAGAAGCCACGGAAACTGGTGCCGCCGAAAACGGCGGCAGTGGTGGTTACCGTATCGCCAGCGGCGGGCGACGGTGGACTATCCTATGCGGACGTCTTTAAGAAGGCTCGGGATAGTCTTGCCAGTGAGTTCGGGGCCGTGGGCGTGAGAATGCGCCTCGCCCAGACGGGAGCTCGAGTCCTCGAGTTCCCTGGGGCTGAAGGCGCAAAGACAGCGGACGCCTTTGCAGAGAAACTGCGGGGAATATTCGCAGCAACGGATGGTGTGAAAATTGCCAGGCCCACCAAGTGCGCGGAGCTGCGAATTTCGGGCCTGGACGATTCGGTCACGGTCGAGGATGTCCGCGTTGCTGTTCAGGAGAAGACGGGATGCAACGTGGACAGCATCAGAGTAGGCACCATCCGCCCCGGTCCAGGAGGCCTCGGCGCGGTGTGGGTCAGCTGTCCCGTAGCGTCGGCCAAAATTTTGGGCGATGCCGGCAAGATCCTCATCGGTTTCGTGAACGCCAGAGTCACAGTCCTGGTGGCGAGACCGATGAGGTGTTTCAAATGCCTAGGCTCGGGGCACACCCGCGTCAAGTGTGCAAGTTGTTTCGACTGCAGCGGACTATGTTTCCGCTGCGGTAGACCGGGGCACAAGGCGGCGGAATGTTCCGCCGCCCCTCATTGCCCCGCGTGTGCGGCGGGTAATTTACCCGCCAATCACCAGATGGGGCAGGGGGGCTGCAAGCCTCCCCGCACTTCTCAAAATACATCGGGGGTTAGCCAATCGACCCAGGCTACCTCTGATGTCACTCGTGCGTCGACGTCGTCGCCCATGGAGGAGGCTGTAGAGACGGTCCAATAAATGGACCAATTCTCTAGCCTCCTTGTCCAGACGAACCTAAACCACTCTGCCGGTGCGCAGGACCCTTTTCTGCAAACCATGGCGGAGTGGTCGATAGGTGTGGCCGTAGCCGCGGAGCCCTATTACGTTCCTCTCCGTCCAAATTGGATGGGTGACCGGGACGGCTCCGTGGCAGTCGTTGGCTCCACGGCGGCTCATTTCCCATCCTTGTCGTTAAGAGACAAGGGTACTGGATATGTTGCTGCCGAATGGGGGGGCATCACCGTATACGGTGTGTACTTCTCCCCAAACCGGAGTCTGAGCGATTTCGAGGTTTTCCTAAACACCTTGGAGACCTCGATGCGGCGCCTGGCGTCTGGGCACGTCCTGGTGCTGGGGGACTTCAATGCAAAGTCCATCACGTGGGGTTCCCCCAGGACGGACGCACGAGGCGAAGCCGTCGAGGAGTGGGCGGCATCGGTGGGCCTCTGTCTCCTAAACAGAGGCTCCGCCAACACGTGCGTGCGACAGCAGGGAGGGTCGATAGTGGACCTTTCGTTCGCTACCCCTGCTCTCGCCGTACGAGTAAGGAACTGGCGTGTCCTGGAAGAGGTTGAGACGCTCTCGGATCACCTCTATATCCGATTCGAGCTCTCCCGGACCCAGGACCCCAGAAGGGGTCACACGGCGCGGCGTTCTTCCCGCTTCCCACGGTGGGCTGTTACCAAGTTGGATAGGGACCTACTGGAGGAGGCAGCCATTATTTACTCTTGGCTGTCTCCGCGGCCTCTGACCGAGGAGGCAGACATGGGGGCGGGCCGCTTTCGCGATGCGTTTGCGCAGATTTGCGATGCGGCCATGCCCCGCGTTCGAGGTCGTCGGCCTCCAAGGAAGGAGGTCTACTGGTGGTCCCAGGAGTTGGCGGACCTCCGCGTGGCCTGTACTCGTGCCCGGAGGTCCTACACCCGCAGCCGGCGGCGTCACCGCGAAGATGGGGAAGAGGACCGGCTTCATGAGGAGTACCGGGAGGCGCGGAAAACTCTGAAGCTGGCCATTAGCCGCGCCAAAGAGGAAAAAAGAAAGGAGATGCTGGAGGGTCTCGATCGTGACCCCTGGGGACGCCCATATCGTGCGGCGCAACAAAAGCTCCGCGCGTCAGGCCCCCCCCTTACGGAGACTCTCCAGCCCAGCTTCCTGCAGGGAGTGGTTGAGGGCCTTTTCCCGCAACGGGTGGAGCACATACCCCCGTCGATGGCCCCCTTGGCCAGAGACGACGGGGAGAACGAGGAGGATGGTGTTCCGCCCATCACGGAGGCGGAGGTAGGGGCGGCTGTTCTACGGATCCGTTCGAAGAACACCGCCCCCGGGCCAGACGGGATCCCTGTCCGAGTGTTGGCCCTGGCCCTCAACCACATGTCCGACCGCCTCAGGGAGGTGTTCGACGCTAGCTTGGCGTCCGGACGCTTCCCTGACTGCTGGAAGAGCGGGAAGCTGGTCCTTTTAAGGAAGCCGGGACGGCCTACCAACTCGGTCGCGGCCTACAGGCCCATCGTGTTGCTGGACGAGGCGGGTAAATTGTTTGAGAGGGTCCTCTCTGCCCGCATCGTCCGGCACCTTGGCGAGGTCGGCCCCGATTTGTCGGACGCCCAATTCGGTTTTCGAGCGGGGCGTTCGACGGTCGGCGCTGTGTTGCGCCTGAGGGCCGTGACCGAAGAGGTAGTGAGCTGTGGTGGCGTGCTGTTGGCGGTGTCGTTGGACATCGCCAACGCGTTCAACAGTCTGCCATTCAGCTGCATCAGGGAAGCACTCCACTATCACGGAGTGCCAGGGTACCTGAGGCGGCTAGTGGCAGACTATCTAGAGGAGCGTACCGTTATGTGCGAGGACCGAGATGGTGTTTTGAGTAGTCGGCCCATGTCGTGCGGTGTTCCGCAGGGGTCTGTCCTTGGACCACTCCTGTGGAACATGGGGTACGACTGGGCCCTTCGAGGCGACTTCCCCCTCGGGCTGGGCGTAATCTGTTACGCCGACGACACACTGGTCACAGCCCGGGGGGCGAACTTCCAAGAGGCGGCGCGTTTGGCCACCAGAGGTGTCTCTCTGGTGGTCGGTCGCATCGAGGCGCTGGGTCTGCGGGTGGCCCTGGATAAGACGGAGGCCCTTTTATTTCATGGGCCTCGTCGTGGTCCACCCCCTGGCGCCTCCATCGTAGTCAACTCGGTTCTCGTACCGGTTCGGGCCCACATAAGGTATCTGGGCCTGATCCTCGACGGTAGGTGGCTCTTCGACGAGCACTTCCGACAGCTTGCTCCGAAGCTGGTCGGCGCTGCGTCCGCCCTTGGGCGACTCTTGCCCAATTTGGGCGGACCCAGCGTCGCTACAAGACGGTTGTACACGGGGGTTGTCCGGTCAATGGCACTGTACGGTGCACCGGTGTGGGCGGGAGCTCTGACCGCCCAGAATAGGGCGCGCCTCTGGCGCCCTCAGAGGGTTATGGCGGTTAGAGCCATACGCGGATACCGCACCGTGTCGACGGAGGCGGCGTGCGCGTTGGCCGGGACTCCCCCGTGGGATTTGGAGGCGGAAGTGCTCGCCGAAGTATATCGGCGAACGGCTGAGTTCCGGGCGGGAAGCGGCAGTCGGCCCCCGCCCGAAGAGGTACGCGAATGGCGTGAGGCCGCTCGCCGAGCCACCATGGCTCGTTGGTCGTCCCGGCTGGAGGCTCCACGTGCTGGCTTTGCCGCCGTGGAGGCGCTCCAGCCGGTCATCGTCGAGTGGGCAGGGCGGCAGCACGGGACCCTTTCCTTCCGACTGACGCAGGTTCTTTCCGGGCACGGCTGCTTCGGGAAGTACCTGCACTCGGTCGCTAGGAGGGAACTGAGTCCCGCCTGTCACCACTGCGACTGTAGTGAGGACTCGGCTCAGAACACGCTGGCGGTTTGCTCCGCCTGGGCGACGCAGCGTCGGACCCTCACTGCAGTCATCGGAGGGGATCTCTCGCTACCGGCCGTCATACGCTCCATGGCCGGTAGAGACAGGAATTTTACCGCGGTCGCGACCTTCTGTGAGGACGTCATCTCGCAGAAGGAGGCGGCGGAAAGGGTCCGGGAGGACGATCTCCACTCGGACCTAATTCGCCGCCGGCGAACCGGGCGGCGGAGGCGCGCTTACCAGCGCCTCATGCCGCCCTGAGTGTGGCCGCGGGTGGACGGGACGGGTTTTTCCCCTTCACCCGCTATAGTGGCCCCCCGCGAGGAGGCGGCGTCCGCGTGTGCCTGGACGTCGCCTAATTGAGAGGTTTTTTACCCGAAGGTGGTGCCCGCGCTTTCGCGGGCAGGCGCTAGGGGGGGTCCGGATGTCTTAATAAAAGCTGTTCCCGGATCCCTCCTACTTAGGGCGCAGTACGGCACACCGTGTGGTTTTAGTCGGTTCGATTCCGACACACCGCCCCACTGAAAACCCCGGTGGGGTGACGGCCCGAGGGGGTTTCCACACGCACAAAAAAAAAAAAAAAAAAGGCCTTAACCCTTCCCTCCCCCCTCTCTCCCTCTTCCACCCTTCCCCTACTACCATCTTAAAGGCCCGCAACGCACTTGCGACTCTTGAGTTGCAGGTGCCCATGGGCGGCGGTATTCATTTACCATCAGGTGACCCGTTTGCTCGTTTGCCCTCTATCCCATAGAAAAAATAGTGATATTATTATTTAATAATTTTCATTATATAAATAAATTATTATTAATTTTAGCGTTGATCAGCCTTTAGAGCCAACGGAAGCGAGTGTCACTTATTGTTATGATAGTTGTTGTTTGTAGTTACGACAGACATCTCCAGCTCACATTAAATAATTAACTAAACATAAACCCGCCAGGGAATCATATCGTCGAGTGCTCTTCACCGGAAAATACCTTCCGGATGGGTAAGTCTATTTTGGTGTAACCTTTTTTGCCATCGTTATTTATACTTTCGTCTTTTATGCGCTTTATTAGCTATAATAATAAAACTGACCTTTGAATGTCATGACCACTGAACAAAAGTTAAAACTTTATTGATTTTTTAACTGTAAACCCTTAGATTATATATAGGTCCAGATACCGTGTCCAGTACAAAAGTCACCGTTAACTTTGAAGCCAGTTTGAGTGTCAACGTACAATATCTGCGCTTGTTTGCGTGACGGTTTTACTACCAGTGCATAGAGGTTACCCCAAAATGTAGGGCCTTTTTTATGAAACATAACAAATTTTTTTGATATAAGTAATATTAAACAAAGACATTTTAAATGTATTTAAATGTGTTACAAGTATTCGTTTCTTTCATTATTTTTTTTAATCGTTTATACTTACTTACTTCAGCGGCGAACGTTCGCTCGCGTGTGACGAGTGAGTCGCTTGTATTTGTATTAGTCACTTGTATTTCTTGACTTCAGTTTGGCAGATCATGGTCCAGTACCAGTACTGGATTAGGCATCTGGACCTATATATAATCTAAGTGTAAACCATTAATTAAAACTTTGGTTATGTACAAATTTAACAATAATGAAAATCGAATCAAATCGAATAAAACTCTTTTAGTGATGTGCTCGTGTTACTTTCAATGTTGTTTTATTGCCCCTGTATTTGTTCTTGGTTTATTTATTTTAGTATATTATTCCCACATCTTCTGTCTATTGAAGTATATTCTGGCCTGCTGTTCTAGTGGTTAGTGACCCTGATTGCCGGGCCAGAGTTCGTGGATTTGATTCCAAAATTGTGTGATGAGCATGATCATTTGTTCCGTGTCTGGGTGTAATTTATATATAATATGTATTATTTTTTTTTTATTATAGGGGGCAAACGAGCAGACGGTTCACCTGATGGTAAGTTTTTTTTTTTTAAATACAACTCCCGCATTAGGAATTACTCCTGTGTCGCGGGGGACTTTACAAACATACAAACAACGGACACAAAGAACACCCAGACTCGGGTGTGAATCGAACCCACGACCTCTGGCTCAGCAGTCAGGGTCACCAACCATTAGACCAACAGGCCAGTCAAGTAAGTGACTACCGCCGCCCATAGACACCTGCAACTCAAGAGTCACAAGTGCGCTGCTGGCGTTTGAGATAGGAGTACGCTCTTTTCTTGAAGGTTTGAAGATCGTATCGGTCCGGAAATACCGCAGGCGACAATTTGTTCCAGAGATTGGTTGTGCGAGGCAAGAAGTTTCTGGAGAACCCCACAGTGGTAGATTGCCATTATGTATTTAGGAATATATATGTATAATTATCAGCAGACTGCCTAGTTTGGGACCGCACGGCCGTGTGTGAGGTGTGTGAAGTTATTATTATTATTATATTCATATGCATATATTGTTAAATTACACTAGAAACCCACGAGTAGCAGAGCATATATGCCTACATTTTTTCGTTACTGTCTGTTAATCTTAGGAGATAGACATACAACTTTGATATACGTGGGTAACATATTAATAGTATTCTTGTTAACCCCTCCAGCTAAGCTTAACACTTGTTTTAGGAGTGGGTTCACGACGGTAGTGCACTGGATGGGGTTCGAACCCGCAACCCCTTGATCGCAAGTCCGACGCCTTAGCTCTGCCGCCTCTAAAGCATTAAAGATAGTTACAATCTTTTTGTTATGTTCAAGTTTAAACCCCTGATTTAGTACTTAATCGCATAACATTTACTTATACAAATATTCACAATAAATTGCGCTATGATTATGCCGCATATTTAAAACGTAAATGGGTCCTTGGGGAAATCCCGAAGACATTATCCGCTTACATATAGAGGCTTTGATACATTATATGGCTTCCTAGACCAACGGTGCCGATTACTATACATACCTTATAAATACATGTTGATAGAGTCACCTAGTCAAGGCTTTCAGTTAGAATATTTAACATATTAGTTGTGAGGTATGATTAATAACGCCTTAAGATTACAAATAATTACATTACGTCAACATAACCTCAACCGCTCCAGTTGTTTAAAAATTATTGACGAATCATACTCGTAGTTTGTAACACACATTATATAAACATTTTGGAGTTTCTGCACTCCTTCTTTATATAAACTTTAACTATGCTATTCTCGCACCCCTCTGTGCTCGCTATATGCTTAAAAAGAGATTCAAACTTTTCTCTTCACGTATTCATATATAGATTTTCTTGCGTCTATGGCTTGAACACAAAGTCTTGTATTATATTAAATATTACCCCGTATTTATTACATGAGCTTCGCTTAGAATCCAATAATCAACTTCCCACACGTTTGTAGAAAATATACCTTACATGCTATTTGTTGAAATACATATATATATGCATATTTCCACACCTGTATCCCCGAAAGTGTAGGCAAAGGCGAATTTAACACCCACGTTTTGCAAACTGTAATTTGGTTCGACTAACCTAATAGGGTGTAAACCTATTGATATTAACCGGTTACTTTGGGAATTAAAGATAAAAAATTGGGAGTATATTATAAAGAAAGGTAAGTAAAAAAGGAAGGCAATGAAAGGGAAGGCATAATGCCTTTACGGATGGATTGGGAAGTGTAAGCATATGTAGCTCGAGCAGGTTAAGTTCGCATACTTGTAACTTTAACCCCTAACTTTGTTGAAATTAGGGTTCGAGTAATTAGAAAGCGATAGTAGAGGGATGTATTACGTCGCACTTCAGATAAACCTTCTTGAACACAAGAACACAAGACCACACGGAGTTCTGTCACAGTTCATATTACAAGGGCTTCAAGTGTACCCTTGCAAGGAAATCCCTGTGAACCCTGGCAGACTTGGCCGTCGTCAACAGGCGACCCCACTGTGTTGTGGGGGCGCCACATATCTTTAAAAAAGTAATCGACAAAAAAAATGAAGCAACATCATACATAGACTTTTAATTTCTTTAATAATAATAACCCATTGAAGATCAAAGACGCCACCTAACTTAATACTAACAGATCTTGCTAGTACTGTAAGTACTAACTATATTCATTTAGTTAGACACATTAAACAAGACGGCAAATCAATACTATTAGATGTGGCACGTTGGATTTATAAATATATAAGAGGTTTAAATCAGTAACATGTATATTAGACGATATTCTCACTCACTTGGCATCAATTCTCATTTCAAGAAAGCAATTTTACAAACGGTAAAAAAGTAAGAGCTGTGTTACAACGCAACTATATCATTATATTAATACGTGAAGAGAATTCTTTGTACCCCTTTTAAGAAAATTTCGCCAACGTAATAACGTGAATTTTAGAATATTTACAGTTTATATATAGAAGAAGTGCAGAAAGCTCCAATTTTTAAATAATATGGCTTACAACTTTAAAAAATACGTGAAAACGGCTTAATGAAATTGCACGCGTCCAATATGTTATGGTTATAGGTATTGACGAGCTTTAGCTTAATTTTTTCCGTTATAAAAAAAAAAAAAAATCGGCAAAGTTTTTTTCATTCTTTCCGTTTAACGTTATACCTTGACTGGAAAGTGAGCGGTGGCTCAAATACGCTTTGCAATTATTTCTGCATAAGTTCACGTTATGTATAAATGCAACGCTTACTTCCCCATGTGTAAATGAAGCCTTATACTAAACCGAAATATAAAGACTTGTTTGGAGAACTACAAATCACACGCCAACATAATTCCATTTGTTTCATATGTAGCAGAGAAAAAATATTTTCTTTTGTAAGATCAGAAATCACAACACATTGGGTCCTTTGTACCTACATGTATGTCTCACGGGGCCACCCACGCGAATGGGGGGTAGCGTAAATTTACAAAATAGGTAGGAAGCCATCACCAAACAACAGATACGCCTCCTCTACGATTACTTATGATATAGATCTTATTCTCAAACGAACTTAGAAATAAGGTCGCTTTATTGTTTTACACAAGTTTTTAGAGAGGTATATAATTATTTAAACGGGAATTAACGCGATCAATAGGTATTACATACCTTTGAATTGTCTGAAGTTTCGACCAGGATACACTGGGCGTGGTCACAGGTCACAGGCTGACTAGTTAGGTATGTAATAGTTATTGATCGCGTAAATTCCCAATTATTATATATCATGAACGCGAAATTTTAAAATTAAGTATTAGAAAGGTACTTAGGATGATAAAAGAGCCATGCTTGGGCACGTATGGGCCGGCTCGACCGGAGTGATACCAAGGCCTCACAGAAAACCGACAGAGAAGCAATGCTTACATTGCTTTTAGCCAAGTGAGTGAGGTTACCGGAGGCCCTAACCCTTCCCTCTCCCCCTCTTCCCCCCTTCCCCTATTCCCACAAGCTGCACGTGCCCATGGGCGGCGGTAGTCATTTACCATCAGGTGACCCGATCCTACTACTGTAATCGTATGTATTTTACAGCAAAATCCACCAGTCAAGACCAAGACGTGTACCTGTGAGAACATTATTGTAAGTCGATCGCATCATCGGGAATTTAAAGATAGTTATTTACTCTAACAATTACAGGTGATTAGGACCCGTTTCCATACTTTTTAATGCGTGGGTATAGTCTTATTACAATGTAAATAGTTCTAATTTCGTGTGTAGGACTTGAATGACGCTGTAACGATAGCAATTGTCTATATGCTATTGCTTACAAACAATAATTCTTAGGGAGCTGTATTAGTTCCGTATTTACCTAACGAAGCACAGGAGTAAAGTTCATGATACCTTTAAAACTAAACTATAATGGTATATCCTCTTTCATTACAATTAACCTAGCCATGGATTAGTTTTATTGGATAGAAATTATTCTGACTATAACTTTGCATGTTTTTGCAGAAGACTGCTAAAGGGGCATCAAGAGCAAAAGCTATTTAATTGCAATTAAATTAAATAAACTGTATTTTATAGTGGTCGTAGCCGGGTTGAAGTAAGTGTAAACCATAAGCGTGCTATATAAGCTAAAAGACCGACATTTTCTATACGGCAAAGTAATCGTTTTTGTTACTAATAATAGTTATGATCTACAGGATTTAATTGAAATTTCTATTCTAATTTGCCGCTGTACAAAGTACAAAAGATTCAAAAGAGTGAGCTAAAACAGTTCACAAGAGTTTTTTGGCAAGGAAAGCTGCTTTCAAAGATTTTATCTGGACTTTTTACCGTCACCGACTAGTTTCCAACGCTAATAACTGCGGCAGATGAGAATATTAGCAAGAAAATTATTGGCAGTATTAGTCATTGGAGCGCTCAGCTATTAATAAAGACGGTAAAAAAAAAAACATCCTTTTGTTACGATAGATGACGATGATGTACATAGCTGGGCTGTAATTCAATAGTAAAAGTTTGTAGATTATAGTCAATTTGGGGTTTACTTGTAGCTGTATCGGTATTCAGCGGGTTTGGGTTAAATAAGTATAGGAAATAATTTATTTTATATAATTATGTATGTGTGTCAAATAAATAAAAAAAATGGGAATGAAAGTTTGATATAAGTGAAATGTTCAAACTTCATTCACCACCTCGTTATTTTAGTATTATTATTTAATTAAATTATTTACAAATCAATGATGTTAAAGAAAGGAATTATTATTAAAAACTTTCACGGGTTGGAGCTCCGTCCTGAGAGGTGTCTTTTCTGCATGAAATGTAACTAACCAATGTCCTTTCCTGCGATGTATGCAAAATTTCATGACAATCGCATGAACGGTGCGGCAGTGCATAAAATACGAACAAACATACATACATATGATTACAAGCGTATATGCTAAATACAAAGTTGTGTAAACATTTCAAAACGATCCGTAAAGAACTTTAGGAGATTTGGGATTTTGAACAAACGAACAATACATTTTAATATACACACAAATCGCAACGTATGCTGAGCGATGTTCAAATTTTGGCACTGACGGGACACACATCACATAAGTTTATAAATGTAATTTCAAGGTTGTATGCTCACTGACAATACTGGCCTTCATGAAGGCGGTTTCCGCTTGGTGAGGCGGAAGATGTGGTGTTGCCAGTGAGCAGAAGTGATATTCTCAATTTTAATTATTTTTTTTTTTTTTGTGTTGTATCTTTTTAGTCTAAAACAATATGTTCTTGTTTTTATTCTTAATTTATTATTTTATTGTTTTCGTGTGAAAATTTGATTGTCTTTGGGTAAAAAAAATCTTTCTTTCTTTCTTGTCTATATACGTATATTAAATGAAACGATATAAAATATGTATTTACAAACAGTCCAAAAAATTGTGCAAAAAATTCATGGAAACGAGTTTTTTTTAATGTTTAAATTAAATGTTATTTGATTGAACTGCTTTACATGACCGGTTATGAGTTTTGAAACAAAATGACTTTATGGCTAACTCGCATGTGTGTGGGATTCCTCGAAATGTTTTTGTTAGGTGTTAAAGGAATTTAAAATAAGTGTTTCATAAAATAAAGTAGAAAAATTAACTAGTATCCGCGGTACGTAAAAGAGAAAGGTATGTAGATAGTATTGCACCTATAAAAAATGTAACCGTTTAGGACTAGAAAATTACTAGTACTGATGAATTAACGCATCGAGCGTGCTTTGTACGTATTAATAGTACACATGCATTAAGATATTTATTCCATTAGAATACAAGTGAATTTTCATGGTGAAACACAAGAGTGGAGTAGTAATCATAAACATCAATTTATCTGGTAAACTGAACTAATAAATTTTAGCTTAGTATGTTAATATTTGAAGCCCTTGCGACACTGTCTCTTTTGCATTTTGCCAGTGCTAAAGTTGATTTTTTCATAAAAAAGAGAATCGCATTATTCCTGTACGTGAAAATTTTACTCAGTTTGCAGCTAGCAGTTAGGAACACATTACGTTTCGCTTTGGACGCATGTATCTCGCTAAAAATACAAAACTTTAACACATGTGCTTATATGTAAATAAATGAAATGGAGGACAGTGAGCTCTTTAAAGCTACCAAAGTTTATGATACCTATGCGCTAAGTTGTTAACAGTGTTGAGCGTTTGATTTTTTTTTATGTTTTTGTACAGCACGTTTGTATACAGAAACCAGTAGAAAAAAAAAAACGTAAAACGCTATATGGGTTCAAGATATAGTGTATACTATTTTAATTTCCAATCCTCAAATAATATATCTTATCTAACTAGCTGACCCGCGCAACTTCGTCCGCGTTTGTAAATTTTCCCCGTTTTTGCAACATTTTACGTTGATAATCCGCTCTTCTTGGTTGTAGCGTGATGTTATATAGCCTATAGCCTTCCTCGATAAATGGGCTATCCAAAACTAAAATCATTTTTCAATTCGAACCAGTAGTTCCTGAGATTAGCGCGTTCAACCAAACCAAACCAATACCACTACCAATCAAACAGACTCTTCAGCTTTATAATATTCATATAGATTATAAACGAAAAATTATTTCGTAGTTGAAAACAGAAATTTAAATATAGGTACAGGTCTCAGGGGGTCAGAATAACGCCAGGATAAGTCGCTGTCACGGGTTGGAACCGCTCACTAAGACGTGTGTTTTCCAAACATTAAAAATACAAGAAGAATTTAGTAACCGTTACATTTTATTAAGAGTTTTTATTGTTACATTCAAATTCAAAAAAAATCTTTATTTCATAAAATTGACCATCAATTATTCGAAATCGTCGGTTTAATAAATAATTATTATAATAAAAAATTATAGATCAACACACACAGAGTCACCGCAACAATAGTTTGCTTCGTCAAATGTAATAATGTTACGTTGTGTAACCGTTACATGTATATTTTATTCGTTTTTAGATATTTTCTTCTCCACAGCTACGTCTGAAATGGTGCTACGTTTGTTCGTATTTGCGCGTAACTCAAATAGGTATACGTACGCTTCAGGCAACGTTAGCATAGAAATATAAACCAAACTAGTACTTTTGGATGTATCATCCGGTGAACTACAATATTTTACAACTTTGTGAACTTATTTATTAATTATCTTTCGAAATTTTGGTAACAATTATTGGCGATTTTTTTTTGGTCATGGAAATTCGCTTTTAAAGCTTTCTAGAGAAAACTAGAGTTCTGACCATTGTCATCCACAAAATGTTTAAATACGTTTAAATACACTTTACGTCTGGTTATTAGCTATACAAAATGTATAAATAGATGACAAGGAATAATGCTGAAGCCCAACAGTATAATAGAGAGTTCTATCGATAAAACAATATTTTCCTATTGATAGTTATCAATTTGAGGTATTCGAGGTACAATCTACAGAATTATACTGTAAATAATCTGATCAAACGTTTGTTTTTACAGTTCAAGTAGAAAATAAAAACAAAATAACTGTACTTTTTTTTCTAAACTGAAAATGAACTTCTACATGTGACATATCCATGAAAGTGTATTTATTTGCTAATGAGTACACAAGTACACTTTATTAAAAAGTCTATATTTTAGCAGAAATTTCAGTACTTGCATGAATAAAAAAAATAGACTTCAATAAATGCTTTTAAAGAAAGAGTTCATTTTTCCAGACTGATAGACTTGTTCCTGCCCACTAACTCATCAATACTTGTAGCCTGTTTCGTAGGTAAAAACAACACACTAGGTGACGTATATGGGCCGGAATAACGTATTTTATGAGGCGACGAGTCATTCTGTCGACGCTTCGTCGGTCGCCCTTTGATCAGGGCGTGCATTTAAAAGGAAAATTGGTCAGGTTTGTGGCTACACATAACAGAAAGGACACCTTATTATTAATAGATGTATATTTAGAAAGGGAAAGCGTACTTAAATAATGAAATTATTTTCAATTAAGACCTTCTGTATAATCTTATTTGAACGAAGTCAATTCATATCAAATATACAATAGCCCAATTAGCGTTGAACTGTTAGACTCGTATTACTAAGAACATCGTCAAATTAATGAAGCCAAGATCATCCTTTGATGTTGTGAGAAAGTGTGAATTACATATAAGTATCCCTTTTGACCAAGAATTCATGTATCACAATAAGTAAACAGAACATTTTCTGAAAAAAAAGAAAACAATAAATACCACATACGACCAAAAACTGCAATGTAATCAATCAAACAGCATTTAAACATTTTATGCAATCAGCTGGTCGCGACGGCACCGTACTTTGAAAGTCATTCAAAGTACCGCCCAAACATAATACCTACGGTTGTTAAGCTTACATTGCGTAGCGTCAAATGAAACTAATGACTATAAATCCTTAATCTCGGATTTTTATGATGAACTGACTTTTGTATTATGATAAGTATCCCCAGAAAGATGTTTTTGTAAGTTTATCGCGTAGCTCAAACTTACACGCTGTATATAATTTCCAACATCTTGTAGAGAAAAACGTGGACCAAAATCTGGCTCACATAACATAAGCAAATATTTACCTGAAATAGTGGAGTCAAAGATGACGTTAAGCATCCATACTTTAAGATAAGCTTTATTATAACACTATAAAGGATATTTTACACCATCTTTTAAATATTACTTATATGATATATGTCATATAATACGTATGTCTAAAATCTAAATCGACACTATTGTATTAATCTGATAAAATAATGTCCAAAGTAGGTCTAGGTCTCCTTTTGGTATATAAATGATTTACCTTGGACACCACGGTACACTATTCAAAGAAACATAAAAGAAGTCAAGGCGATATTGTTATAAAGCATATAAGTTGTTTATGGGATTTCTTAGAGTCCAGCTCTCAGTTGAGAGTATAACAACGATTACCTCCTGCTGTATGTATCATTATCAGTTAGGGATTCTTACAAAATATTTACTCAGAGTCCATATGCTTTATTTTATCCCAAAATAATGGGACAGCTAACATATTTAGCATTATCTGGCATTAGGTCCACGCCACAGACAACGCTATATTATACGACTCAGAGCTAGAGCAAAGGTTCTATCTATCTAAAAGACCATAGCTGAGTCGATATGATATCATTTTGAATCCATTGTCATGTTTAGAAGTGTTGGTTGGAAAAGAGGAAGATGGTAATGAGATTCCAAGATATTCCATTATATAACACTATTAATAAACACGGTTTTATTATTTTTTCATTCCATCTCTTTCTATACCTTAAATAATAATTAATGCTAATTCTATTGATAGACTTTAATAAAATTTCACTTTATTAATAAGTAAAAAATCAATAGGTAATTTTACAGTTGGAGATAGTGCTATGTACGTAAAAACTTTGTGTTATAAATATAGTTCTATATGATATTATCTACGTATTAACGGGAATTAACGCGATCACGAAAAGGTATTACATACCTCTGAATTGCCTGACGTTTCGACCAGGTTGCACTGGCCGTGGTCACAGGCTGACTGGCTCAGTTAAAAGTTAGTATAGTTCTATATGCATTCAAAAAAAAAAGAAGAGATAATGAATGTTGAAAATGAAACAAATGAAACCTTTTGAAGAATGATACTAAAAATAAATAAATATTCCTCATTGTAGGTTGACGCGAGTTGAAGATGGTCCCCGGAATCAATTAGCTAACGTTACTGTATCTCAGGAATTACTGGTTCGAATTGAAAAATTATTTTAGTGTTGGATAGCTCTTTTTCGAGGAAGGCTATAGACTATATAACATCACACTACGACCAATAGGAGCGGAGCAGTGACCACAAACGCAGGTGAAACTGCAGGGACAGTTAGTTTTACTCGTAGATAAGACGTCATTCTTCCTTTACAGGCTAAGTATGATTTTTATGGCTGCACTCTCTAAACAATATCTAAAAAAGTTATTTTACAACTAGTTCTTAGTAAAACGAAAAGGTTTTAATTAGAACGTCTAAGATATTGATTTTTTAAAAGTTTGTTTTCAAATTTAATTTGTATTAAAAAAAATATAAATGTCATTATTGTTTTTTCTTTTAGTAGTATAATGTTATTAAATGTTTAAGCCAAATTAGCAAACTTTATCACTATGACAGACTAGAAACTTTTTAAGTGATTAAATGTTTTCTAAACGTGACAACAAAATGAAACAACGGGAGTTAAATTATCTCCATGTCGCTGCTAAATCTAGCAAAATGGAATTTTGTTTGTGACGGTAAAATTCTCTACGTCAGAGACATTAAATAACGATTGATTGCAGGAACTGTGAAAGCTTCCTAAAGATTTTGAATCGAGTGAGTATTGCCGTCATAAATCTTTTGAGTCGGAGCACCCTCTAATCTAACGCTTCTCGACAAGAAATATACGAGCCTTCAGGCGAATTGTGTACCGTTCTTACAAAGAAGAAGCGCGAGAACTGAAATTCTAAGAAAAAAGTAAAAGAAGCGCATAGCGAGGATTTGAGGACTTTTAATGATGGAACTTTATATTATTTATTCAAGAATATTGTTGTTAAAGACGATCGTTACTCTGTAGTAAAACTTTAAATTATGATAAGTAATGGGGTGGTCAAAGTAAGATATTTATAATAATATATTTTATATCTATTATATCATAACTACTATATATATTTATCATAATTATGTAGCGTATTAATTCTAATCAGTTGTAAAAAGTTATTATATTTTGGTTTTCTAACTTCGATTACAGACAGGGCCTACTACCCGCCTTTTTTTTCTTTTACCGACTTAAAAAACGGGAGATGTTCCGAATTCATTCTTTATATTTTCTATAAAACAGTTAAAAAAACGCTATAGCTATTTATTAAGCTTGCCGCAGCTGTCATTAGACCTGTTAGCTTTTTAAATAATATAATGATTTTAAAAGCACAAGGCATAGGCATTTTAATTATGACCAAAATGGAAATGGTTAATAGGCGAAAATGTCATTCTGAGAGCTGGATTAGGGCCGTATTACAATGCTAATTTGACATCCTGTAATCCCTTACAAATGGGATTACGACACTGAATGAGAATAATTCATGATGAGTGATGTGGCATACAAATTAAGATCACTAATGATTCTGAGGTTTCTAGTCTAGAACATTCGCACTTTAGCATCTTTGACATTTATATTCAATTACCTTTCGCTACCTGATGTGTTAATTCAGGATATAATCTATCTATTTGCAAATTGTAATCATAATTGATTCATTTAGCAGTAAGGCAGTGTGAGTTTGTGGTTATGGAAATGTAGGTTAACAAGAACATTAGTGGAGCTTGATCTAAATTACTACACTAACTTTTAAACTCTTGCGTTCCATGATAATATAATTATGTTGACGAGAATTCACGCTATCACGTATTTAAAAGATACGGTGATACGATCATTTAAGTTACACATTTTAACTCATCCTAGGTAAATCAAAACCTATATCTTACTTCCCATTGACCTAAAATCATGAGGAATGGTAAGAAGCAAGGTCTCACAGCACAAGTAAAGGAGGAATCCAAAGGTCGTTAAATTCTTGGTATATCATTTTTTTTTTGCACTGGTAAAATTTACTGCACGGATGGCGCAATGGTTACAATGGTCGGACGAAAATTTGTGTGATCCACAAATCGTTGTCCCGAGTCTGGGTGTTTTTTGTGTCCGTTGTTTCAAAGACCCCGTTTGTAAAGTCTCCGCGACACAAATCCTTCCTAATGTATTTTAAAAATTAAAAATAAACATTTAAATGTGTATAAATATCAGTTTAACTTCTCTTTTGTATCTACAATATAACTAAAATTGAAAACACGCCCTAAATTTCTTGAACCAACAAAACTCTAATACATAAGTTATTAAGTTACAGTGCTTCATATGTACATACGTACGTACAACGATTTCTTATTCAAGTACGTAGACACTCCGAAGTCAATTTCATGCATATCTTATTAGAATGTGTGGAAGTGCAGAGTTAGTTTGCTCTGATGTTAATTGTTACAATCGAATGGAACTATTCGGATAAAGGAAATCGATTCTTTTGTAGATAAGAATTATTTGGAACACAATGCTTCAACGTTTGAATACAATTACAGTGCTTGTTTATAATTAAAACATAATCTTATATTTCAATGTCTATTTATGCGCTGCAGTACCGTTCATCTGATGATCATGAAATTTTGGAAATACTTTCCCAGGGATACAGCAAAGGACAAGCCTCTTAGCATGAGGGGCAAAGTTTTTTTTTTCATTCCAATTTGTTTTTGTAGGTCCAGGGGGGAGGGGAAAAAAGGAAGGCGCTGCCCTCCCCTGCCCTCCTCGGTATGCCCATGGACATAGGGTTCCTTTTATAAAAATAAATGTTCCCGAAGGATGGAAAAGTTACTTTAAACAAAAACGAATACTTGCATAGAATAGAATAATGTAGAGTTACATATTCGGCATGTTAAACACATAAACAGTTTAGAAGTTTAAATGATCCGTGTCAGAAACTGAAATTCCAACCTATAACCTCCAACTTTTGAACTTGACTTGTGGAATAGGGGACACTTGAATAAAAAAAAAATTGGCAGTCATGGGACTGCCGACAGAAGTGAAAACTTAAATGAAACGACCTATATATGACCTGTATTATTGTGGATTGATGGATCTATATATGTAGTCACGAGTTCTCTCTCCCTCTCTCTCTCTCTCTCTCTCTATGCTCTCTCTCACGCTGTACATGTATATAACAAACTCGGCTCCGTCGCATGAATTTTCGATGTGGACGGACATCAAGGTCGGACATCAGTGTCTGACATCAGGGTCACGTGTCCTGACGCGAGTTTAACACTTTTTACCTATGTAAAAGTGTACAATGCCCCTAAAGAAGTTTTCACTTCAAAAAAAAAAATGGCTTACTTAGTAAGCAAACAGAATTGGTAGCAATTCTTGTTTACTTGTAACATTAGTTTTCAAAGTGCTTTCAAACAATTTACAAGCTCTTTTTAACTGTGAGGTACCTTATTCTTTTAACTGTGAGGTACCTTATTCAATTAATAATTTGTTTGTTCGTATTTAGGTGAGCAAAATAATGCTTTAATGAGAGTAGTTACTTTGCGCTAGCAGCTACCTCGAACGAGCACTTTATACATTTTGGACCTTGTGCACGTGTGAACACTATTAGCTAAATAGTGTTTTAGTGTTTTGTAGGTACTGTGTATTTTTGTTTACATTGAAGCACTATTTACAGCACATGCAGGCGTCTTGCATCCAACATTCAGATCCATCCAGATGCCGTCCTGGTTTGAAAATCGTCTTAAAAATTTGCCCTTTCAGTTTAATAGGCAACTTGGGATCACATATTCTTTCTGTTACGTGCCGCCACTTCATCCACCCTGTATTGATTCGATACTGTACAGATCGGTCTATTTCACCATCTCTTTGTAGGAGTGAGCTGAGGTACGGAAAATCGGTGCAGATTGGTATCATTATTCCATTGAGAGAAATGGACAAACCTGATAATGCTTTTGAGATTTTCTTAAACCCTATTCGTTTCATTTGGAACTGTTTGTCAAAAGTAAACTTCTTCTGCCGCTTGGCTATAAATCTAATTGATAGTAGCTATTTTGAAAGTCAAGTTCAACCGGAAAGTGAATCTAGAATTTCTACTATATTCGATACTACGATCACAAGCTATATTTTCGTTTAGTTTCCTGTAATCAACAACTAGTCTGTACGTTTTTACTCGAATCTGATTTCTTTGGAACCAAAAATGGTCAAGACCACTCACTTGTGGTTTCCTAAGTGAAAACATTCTGTTAGATTTTTTTAACCTGTTTTTGTATTTCCTCCATTTGACCAGTGGAAGAAGATTCACCCAGTTTACATTTTTTAAAGCTTATCAAACGTATTGTTAACTCCTATTTATTATCTACACATAAAAACAAATCCTATTACTACTAAAATATGCATAGTTTTATAACAAAGTAGTAAGCAAATATTGTTCAAAAGTAGCTTATCAGAGCATACTATCGCTACTGGCGTTGAGCCAGGCGTGGCTTGTTGCGTTACTAACAACTTTATTATGCATTACCTCGCGAACCTAAATAAGCAACAGTTCACTTGCCAAGTTTTGGCTTTACATTTTCATTAGACGACAGTCTGTCAACGAGAGTGTGCTATTAATGCTTAAGTGATGACATAACTTCTCACGGGACTTAACTAATATTATGATAGTTCTGGTCTGCGATATGGCAGTAGCTGCACTATCATGTTGTTATTGGTATTTCCGAGATGGGTAACCACTTAACAAATAACGAAGCTCTCTGCTCCTCTGAGAACACATTCACGTATTTGTTACGCTCTTAACCCATTTGTATATAGAACAAATTATATTGTGAGTTAAATTCCTACATAAAACAACATTTTTAAATATTATTCAGGAATATGAAAAAATTTCGTTGTTTGGTAATACAAATGACATGACATGTACAAAGAAATCTTCTCAGAAAAACCTAATTATATGAAACCCAAGAAAAGATTCCAATACAATACGAATTGGAATTGGAACCTAAAGAGGCTTTTATATTTTCCGTGCTTAAAGATTCGTTCCCGGAGTTTCCTGATGTGATAAAAAAATACTATGTAATTGACTCTTTTATATGATATATATGAAATCTTCGTACGGATTGTGCAGCAGCTGTCTTAATTACGTTAGGTACGACCCTGCATGTGATAGTCTATGGTGTAGTTTATATATAACTCTTATGAATCTTTGTATCCATTTATATTGTTGTTGTTATGTTTTGTTTGTGAACTCTCTATGTACTGGGAATTACTGATACGGTAGTTAGCAATTATAAAATTATTATCCGACATTTTAAAGACTATTTTGGTCTAAGTATTATGTCTTTCTGAATGCAAACTTTTTCTTTATATTGATTAGTTTACTTGTTCGACCTTCATCCTAAAAGCAATAGATTTAGTTAAACTGTTTCAGTTTTAAAAGTACTTTCAACTTTCATTGAACTCTGCTAAGTAGCAATCATCATTTTAACCGACATGCACATGGGAGACGCGAGTAGTGTTTATTAGTTTGTCGTTGTCACTAAAACAAGAAATGGGGTGACTAGTTGACAACAATAACATTTATGATTGTTGTTTAAAGTATATAATTGTTTGTAAAGTTGTTTGGCAGACATATGGATGAAACGTTTGCGTATATTTTCCGATAAAACTATTAGAAATTGATTTAGGTATCTTTTGAGGCACTTAAAAGGCACTTCCATTTATTAAATATTATTTTGTTAGGTACTGTTACAAACACTCTCACCACTGTTGCTATAAAGTATCAAAATCATTAAAGTACTTGCTATGTTGTTCGAACCTCCATCAGCACTCAAATGATTTTTATCAACTTATAAGGCTTGCCTAGCTAGCCTTTTTATCACCCTACCTATCATCTATTGTAGTTTGACCATATTTATAATAAAATAATTCCGAGTTCTAGGTGTGGCGACAACAGTACTGTATCTCGAAAACCAATATTATTTTGGTCAAATAGAAAAAATCGGGAAATGCTGTTTAAAAAAAATATTGATTAAAATAAAGCTTTTACGTTTTGCCGACATCAGCCATATTATCACATATATGTATTCTTCAATGTTGTTTTTCTTACTCAGGAATATGTCCTTTTATGTTCTTCGTAATTTCTTCGTCCAAATTATTCGTTGATTTTAGGCTCTTTCATTACAAAGTTACAGTTGAACATGTTCGAAACTCCTTTGAAGATTCGTAACTTATAATAAGTTTTTTGAATTTTAGAAACCACAGTACGTAACCCCATTTGAGCGAATATGCAAAATATGTAAACTTCTATTTTCTGACAAGAATACTAAAATTCAAGAAACTTTTATGAAAATTTTGTACAGCATTTACTGGTATGTTAAATTGTAAATGTTATATTAATAATGTTTTAAAATGTTTTATTCTTTAATATGTACACGAAATTTTTAACTACTGGAAGGCCTGTTAATGAAATATTTCAAGAGTTTTATGTCTGACATTCACATTAAAACTTAGCACATGACGAAGTAGCACACATCGAGATCTAAATTAAAGCACTGTGCAGAGATGCCTGGTTGTAGGTTACTGATGTGAGGCTAACTTAGATTACAATTTTGTCTACCTACGAAAATGGATAAACATTGCATTGCTATATGTAAAGGAATGTGTTTACAACGCACTGTTTATTTTAACTCAAAATTTGTCCTATTTCATCACAGAGAAATCTCAGCGTGCTCCGGTACAGATGGGGCTTCATAAAAAAACCGGCTGAGGTGCAAGTTGCACTCACGTAGAGAGGTCTTCCGTATGATGAATATGTTTTTTGTTATGGGCCAAGTAATTAAATATTGCACAATTTAAAATGCCCCAGCAATATTTAATTTTCTAATTTGGCCCCCAAAAGTCTTAAGAGGCCGTATACGAAATTTTGCCAATTTCGCTGATTTACGTGGTTTTACAGACGTGATTTTACATTTAAAATACTATATTTCTTTAAGTTTTTATGAACAACATAAAAGATCACTTCGATTTAGATCTAATGAATGAACCACTTTTTACTTTTATTATAAATTATAATGCCAGATTTAGGTTGTTTTAAAACATTTTTTATTAACATATATTTTTTATTTTTTGCAATTTTTTTTTCAGAAACTGGGTTGATTTTGAACTGAAGCTTATTTCTGTTGTTGTAATTATATGAATGAGAGTTCCACGTAGCCGAAATCAAAAGCAAAACTTTGTCCATTTTCTGTAAAATTTGACTAAGTTTAAAATTTTTTTACTAACTTTTTTTTTATATTAAAGTGGTAAAAAGTGGTAAAACATACAATGTATAGACGACTTTTACAGCAATACATTGTAATTTTTCATACCGTTGATACTTCAAAACACTTCGTAAATATGTCATATTTTAAACCTCTTACACCAAAAATTTACAAATAGTCACCAGTTTGAGGTCGATTAATCAAAATTAAATAATAAAAGTAAAAAAGTGGCTCATACATTAGATCTAAATTGAAATGATCTTTTATGTTGTTCATAAAAACTTATAGAAATATAGTATTTTAACTGTAAAATCACGTCTGTAAAGCCAAGTAAATCAGCGAAATTGGCAAAATTTTGTATACGGACTCTTAATATTCGTAATTATATAAATAAACACAAGGTGGCGCGAAGGCTCCTAAATATATATCGTACATATTTTGTAAATTTTGGAACAGTCAAACAATTGACAGCCGTTTAGTTTCTGGATCGTATGATAAATCTCTTCTCCTATGCTCTTCTCATGCTTCGTAAAATTTCAAATAGGACTGCACTGCTAGCGGCATACTACGACTACGTTGCTTCCACTCTCAGATATGGTCTCACATTTTGGCGTAGCGCTAACAATGTTTCAGATGGTCAAGACCACTCACTTGTGGTTTCCTAACTGAAAACATTCTGTTAGATTTTTTTAACCTGTTTTTGTATTTCCTCCATTTGACCAGTGGAAGAAGATTCACCCAGTTTACATTTTTTAAAGCTTGCATTTCTTTTGAGCTAGTAACAACTAGCTCAAAAGAAATGTATTCGAGCAACTTTTAGGATCAGAAATACCATAGTGCTTTGGGGCAACTCTGTAAATATAAATAGAGCATATATTGCTCAAAAGCAATGTGTTAGAGCGATTTGCAACGTACCCCTAAACCCGTACACCCTGGATAACCTGTAAGCCTCCGAAACTATGCTATGTCATTCTTCAATATGCACTGAAGCTCTTTCGTGTTATATACGTGATTCGCCAATTCTCTTTAATGATTATTTTAATTTCTGACAAGTTTTCTTCCGTAATACTTTACGTATTTCTTTATCGGCCAAACCGATGCTGCCTTCGCTTAAGTTCGCTGAAAAATCAGACATTACCTTAGAAAGGCTTTAGTCTACCAAGTTTGAAGCCTATAAAATCGATTCTTTCAGTTTAAGGCCACATTTTCAAATATAATTATAACTTTTGTCAATGTCTATGTTGCCTGATGATATTATTATTCTATAATAACCTGGATGTGTTGTAAATTTAAGGTTTCTTTTGGTTTCTTTATTCGAGCCTACCCTCAAATAATACTATCTCTCTTATAAAACTTTGATTATTGTAACGGAAAATATACTTTATATAAAACATAGGTAATTCACGCATTGAGATAAAGGTTCTTAAAACACAATTCTATGTCGTAAAATTTCAATATAAGTTTATGTATTCAACTATTATATGGTGGTAGTATCACGGGCTTGAATCCAGTGCTAGAGAATTGCTTACGGCTATAATAATTTCTTATACAATACAATAAACACGCATTCGGACCGCCCGATTAAAATTGGAACGCTTGCAACACCAGGGTATCACTCGCTGAGTGTCCTGTGGGAGTATTCGATTAGCGACAATGCGTGTTTAGGTGAGTCAATTTCAATCTATTTCTTCTAATGAGCGAGAGAGAGAGAACCATTCTAACATTCCACTATAAGTATGGTTACTTGTAGTGATCATTTAAACCAAAAAAATATACTGTAAAAAAATCTTGTGTAAACTGAAGTAAAACCAAGGTATTAAGTCCTTAAATATTAATTATGGAGGGAATTGCTGCTGATTCGTTACTGAGGATGCCTCGTGTAGACACGAAACACGTGTTAAACTATTATTTCATGTACATCTGGTAAGCATACCTGACTGTAGAGGGTGTTCGGTTTACATCCCCTCATCATCCTACGCACCTTGAAGCGACCGCCATCAGAGCTTCATAACCCAAGTACTCGATATCGCCTGATATCGAAGTTCTGTAGTTAGACCAGGTTGTCGGACTTGTTCTTGGACCTAATTCACCTGAGGCGCGCTTTCCAGCGCCTCATGCTGCCCTGAGTTTGGCCGCGGGTGGACAGGCAGGATTTCCCCTCTACCCGCTATAGTGGCCCCCTGCGAGGGGACGGCGTCCGCGTCTGCCTGGACGTCGCCTAATTGAGAGGTTTTTACCCGAAGGTGGTGCCCGCGCTCTTGCGGGCAGGCGCTAGGAGGGGTCCGGATGTCTTAATAACCTTTACTTAACCTTGTAATGTGCTAACCTACTCAGTTACCTCTTAGCCACTCTTAGAGGATGAGTGAGTTTTTGCCAATTTAACGCCATTTGCCATTTGCCATTTCCACATTGTAATAAAACTTATTTATTAATTATTCGATACGTTTATGATATAAAAATAATGAAAACATTATTTGGCAACCATACTGTGATATTATTTTGACATGTCTATTATCTAAGTGTTCCTTTGCCTCAAGTTTACAGCAACAAATAGCAACTTGTATTCAAAAAATAACATCGCTGAATGTGTGTCATAAACTTTTATGTACTATTATTTTCTTTGTGGTCTTTAGGGAATGTACTTTTCTTACTTTTTTCTTATTTTTACGTTAAGGTATAGTCGTTTACGAGAGTTCAAAACACCCCTATGTGACCGTCCTTCTGTCTATAAATCCATTAATATCTTATTTGTTCTTATGTATTCTTGATGAGGTATAAAACTTTTTTCTATGTATGTAGGCAGGGATAAAAATGTTTCTCTTAGTTTACTACAAGAATCATGCGATACTAATTTCTCAAAGTGTTTAAAAGTTGGAAAATGTCAGGTATCGTCAGAAACAATTATTTTTATGCGATTACCTGACAATAGTTTGACAATATACAATGTAGGTATATTTTTTGGGATTGTCTCATTATTACTACTTGTTTATTGCAAAAGTGTTTATACTTAGTAGAATGACAGCCTATGTTTGAAGTAAAATCAGAGTAGAGGGATAGGGGTGTACCATCTCAGTCTTTATCGTCACTTTCCATCAGATTCCAATTATCAATATCAATAAAAATGTCAGGCACATAATATATATGCACCCTTAAGACTTGCGTACTCATATACCATGCAGTGAGCAAGGTGTCTCAAATTGTGCATTCGTATCTGTAACAATAATCACTACATATTTAATACACATTTATAATGTAAAAACAAAGTCCCCCGCCGCGACTGTCTGTCTGTCTGTTGCGATAAACTGAAAAACTACTGAACGGATTTTCATGCGGTTTTCACTAATAGACAGAGTGATTCATGGGGAAGGTTTAGGTGTATAATTTGTTAAGATTTTGTGTAAATTGATTGAAATATGTTGATGATTGTTGAAGATGTCTCTGCTGCCCGTGCGAAGCCAAGGCGGGTTGCTAGTAATAAATAAAACCTGAGTGTAGTAAATCAAATGGAGGTAAATTGTACCACTCTTTACAATGACTGGCCTGTTGGTCTAGTGGTTAGTGACCCTGACTGCTAAGCCAGAGGTCGTGGGTATGTATAAGAGAAATATATAATTATGTTTATCAGTAGTCTGGTTACCATAGTACAGTCTCTGCCTAGTTTGGGATCAGACGGCCGTGTGTGAGATGTGTGGAGATATGGAGGAGGAGGTATTTCTTACATAGCCTCTAAGTCTCTTGTAACATCATGTTAATTTGGTGTTCAGTTAAGAATACAACAACATGCAACAACGACAAATGACAAATATTTAAAGTCACATTTTAAATGAGTCTGATCAGTTTGAACCATTGTCTACTCTTATTTTAATTTACTTAGTCTTACTTAAGTTAATTATTTAACCTGTACCATTTATTAGGGCGGTAGCTTCACCGCTAATTCTTAATCAAGTTAACGTGTTTTACTGATGATCTAATTTGTTGCCTTTGAACAAGGAGCGCAAATATTAATGAATCTCACGACCATGTTACAGCACTAATACAAAGCTGTTGCATTGCTACCTACTTAATATATACGTTTACCTTTATGAACATATTAATAAAATTTATCATTATTTTTGGGTGCTTACTCTTTCAAAAGTTGCGAAATAAAAAAAAAGTCCTTATTATTGGGTACTTTATTCGGTCACTGACTAAGACACCTAAAAGTTGAGCAAATTAAAAACAAACCTATATCGAATTCCTATATTCATCAAGCACATGTACGAGTACCTACATGCTACCTGAGAACGCCTTTTTTACACCTTTGTTTATTAAATTTATGTGGTCGTACTTACGTGTGTATTTCGCAGATACTCGACTAGTTTCGGACCAGGTAGGGGCCTGTCACGCCAGTGTTATACAGTACACATACCCTGTGGAAAATTGCTAACAAATATGAAGTGTTTGTAATCATTAAGCAAACTTTCAAAAGCGGTAAGTTAGGAAGTTTTTGTTTAATGAATTTGATTGGGAAATAGATACGTTTAAACTTTGATAGGATCAGTCTTACACCAATAAATCGATATGCTAACCTTGGCTATGATTGAGTCTGAAAAAAAAACTAAATCTAGATTTAGATCATAAGAAACTTTAATAACCAATAATATTATAAATCTATGTTAATAACGAATTTTCGTGATCCAATCTTATATGTATAATAAGTACAGCCTTAAATACAGATTATCCAGGAAATGACAAAGACATTATATAGAGCTTTATAATTAAAATTTTAACCGAAACCATCCTTCAAAATTAAATATTAATTACATTTTCAGTTAAAAACATCTTATTGGAGCTACTAAAAATACAAAATTATAAATATTTTGACAAGGTGTAAGCGACTTTTAAATTTATGAGACAACTCCTTGATGTAACACTTTCAGCCTTGGATCTATTTCAGAACGTTTGTGTTCCTACTTCACTAACTGAATATCTATTTCTAATTAGAAAAATACAGAGCAGTCCTCTGTTTATCGATCTTTTTTTAATTGTTTTCATTTTAAACTTTGCATAATGATTGTAATATTATTGCTTTTTTGAATTTCGTGTAAATTATAACTTAGCAGATATTTGATATGAATGTAAATGAAGCTAAAAAGGGCGCCACATAAATTGGACTACGGTAAGACTTGCTTAAAAAGGTAGACTAATGATTATTAATGTGGTATTCCTGTACATATTTTTGTTAGAATGCTGTCATATTTTATAAAAACGGATGCTTAGCGCCGTGCCTGTGTGCGAGAATAGAATAATTTAATTGACTTCGATGACCTATGACAGTTCGTCTTTTCCTCGGTATTGTAATGAACACTTTAAAACGACACGGAATTGTTTTAACAGTCAACCAAATCTGTCAATTTGAAAACATCGGAAGCAATGACAGTTTTGTAGAGCCTGTCAGTTAGACGATAGGTCCGTCACGATCGTCATCTATTAAAAGTAATTCGGAGGGGCGATTTCCATACAAAATTACCAATTTTTAATTTATCTGTTTTCATACATTCTTTTGGGATGTTTTTTCTTTAATTTTTCTTTAAATTATTCAAATCCGGCCAGCCATATTTGAATTTCAGAGAGACTAAGGAACAGTAATCCATTTTTTTATATATCAGAAAATATACATATACTGACTGGTCTGTTCGTCTAGTGCTTAGTGATTCTGACTGCAGAGGTCGTGGGTTCGAATTCCACCCAGGACAAATAATTGTGTGATGAGCACTATCATTTATATCTGGGTGTAGTTTATCGATAATATGTATGTACTTAGTAATGTATAAATATATTAATCAGCAGTCTGGTTACCATAGTACAGGCTCTTCCTAGTTCTTGAGATCAGACGGCCGTTTGTGAGATGTATCAAGTTAATATTATTATTATATATTAAGCTCCACCCAGAAGAATATAATAAATAAATGAAATTTGGTTTCAAATTACAGGTTTAAGTTTTCTAAGTTAAAAGAAATTTCATATTTCATAATTATATTGGCATCCGAAACTGAAGTGGGTCAAAAAAATTTGCAATTCTATCATGACTTGTTAATTTTTAACAAGCAATATTTGCCATAAGAAACCGAGGTAAAAATACCTGGAAATTCAAACGGTCATAACTTGTAAACGGATAGTTTTTTTAAATTTTTTTTATTGTAACTGCATGCTAGAGTCAAACCTTTGTAGTGATTGAAGTATTTGTTCTATTTTCTAATAAACACTGTATATTATTATATTTATTGAATACTTTAAAAATTTAAAAAAACTGATGTAAGCGTAGGGACTGTTATAAGTAATTTTTTATTCCATTTTCACCTGTAGTAACTGGAAGTTCAAAACATATTACTAATGCAAAATGTTTGCTTCCTGTTGGTAGTCCAAAGTTGTTGTGTTGCTATTAAAATGTTCAAATACTCATTAGGATTTCATCGTTGGCGGACATATAGGCATTTTGTTTAATGTAAATGAACATTGTATTAGGTACATAAGTTAATCACATGCATGCTTTGCTGTAATTATCATAGAAGGCATGTTTGTCTTCGGAGACACACACCGGTAAGCCTTGTGGTGATTCCTTGGAAGACTAAACAAAAACATATTTTATTTCTACATTTACATTCATATTTCTACATTTTTGAGATATTATTAGTATATTGGTTATTAGTATAATAAAAAAGAATATAGATGAACGAGGTAAATTAAACAGGAAAATAAGCAATAAATGTTTTGTTGATATAATACACGATATATTTTTATCGATTCCAGTGAGATGACATGGCGTTGCTATTAGTTTTGTATAACGTCTATAATATATATGTATTAGTTCTCATATTTTTCTTAGTTACTTATGAACTCAATAAGTCTATTGCAGTCCAGTGCTGGACATAGGCCTCTTACATTGTGCGCCATAGCACACGATCCTCCGCGTTCCGCATTCAATCTATCCCAGCTACCTTCCTCAAGTCTTCAGTCCATCTGGCTAGGGGGCGTCCTACCTATCGTTTGCTCGTACGGCCATCGGCCCTTCTCTAGATGAAGCCAGTCCATCGCCGTAAACCGCCCCCGGTTTCGCACGGGTACAAATTATACAGTCAGTAGTTTTTCAGTTTATCGTGAACAGACACACAGACATACGCGGCGGGGGACTTTGTTTTATAGTATGTAGTGATTATCTTGAGCAACCACGCTTTCTTCAGCAAATATATAGGGCGCCATCTGGTAAGAAGGGCTCAAACTACTTTGAATTAATTATGTGTTTAGGTATTGAAATCCGGTAAAATGCATGCAAGTCAAATAAATTAATAATAATAATAATTTATTGATCCAGAAGTGTTAAACCAGTGAAACATAATAGACACATTGGCACAGAATTATACGCTTAAGTTCTAAAAAAGTTACATAATATTGTGGCATATTCAAAATTTACTTTAGAACTGAAGAAGTGATTCAGTAGCAGAGTTATCTTGAAGTAATAACCACTTAGTTTGTTGTTTGATTTTAAATCTATTCAATTGTTCGATGTTTAACTCTTTTTTAATATTACTGTATAGGAAAGGGCTTAACGTCTAAAATGTATGCTCGGAAAAGGAGGTTTTGTGACGAACAGGAGGTGCATTGAATCTTCGTTTATTGGGTTCTTTACAGTCGGCATAGAGTTGGATACCTGAAATGTTTGTATGTCATCACTTTCAGTATGGCTCGCTGTGTTCTTTCTATTCCCAGTAGATACTACTATGCACTACAACATACCCTAATGCAATATCAGATTACAGATTGACACAATGCGTAATAATATCAAAGCTAGCCGACTTCCTAAGAGATGTGAAAATGTAAATTCGGAATAAGATCGGGCCCAGGATACTACCTTGAGGAATGCCGCAGATCACCAGCTCTTCGTCACTAAGGTAAGAATCAATTTTTACGGACTATGTGCTTTTTTTAAAGTAGTCTTCGAAACTCTCCAGAGGCGTACCGCGTACACCAAGAAGTTCTAACTTGAAACTATGTCAAAAGCTTTTGAGAGGTCCAGAAATATTCCAAGACATTTATTATGCTTATCCAGTTGCTTAGATACAAGTTGTGTAAGTTCTAATACGGCATCATCTGTAGAGACTCCGGGTCGAAAGCCAAACTGGTTTTTCGCTATGATTTCATATCTGTGTAAGAAGGTTTTAAGATTATAACTGAGGATTTTTTAAATGTGATCAAAAAGTGTGACAGATGTGTGGAATTATTATTATTATTATAGTTTCTGGCCCCTCCCTTGTAGGCCGGGTGAACTACAACTTTCTTTATTTGGGAACACTCCTGTTTGTATACAACGGTTAAATAAGAAAGTTAAAGGTGGTACCAAAACTTGACGACATTCTTTTAAAAACATAGATGATATTCCATCCCACCCAAGTGCACAGTCATTGCGTAACTGTAGAATAGACTCTCCACCTCAGCCTCGTCCACTTCTAGGATAGTTAGCGAATTAGCTGGAGAAAGTTGGAAGCGATCTCTAGTTGTGTTTGGATAATATCAATATTTATTTTCATATTTTTAACTAAAATCTGTAACTGATCGAAATGTTTGTTAATACTACGTATGTTAAGTTGGAGTATTTTTAGGTTATTTTCAGTCATATTTACAAATTTCAGACACTCTTCTGGGTAACAGGTATTGTAGTTTCCTGCCATTGAATCTAACTCGTTATGAATGTAGTTTACGGTGGCCATTGATTAAAAATAAGGTAAGAGCTAGCAGTACCTTTATATAACTGTAGACTAGAATAGACTAATGAGTTTGGTATAATTATATTAGTAATAACAATTATTATTAAGAAGCAGATATTATTATGTACGGGAAGAAGATACCGGGGGATTTGTGTGACTATAATTTTATGAGTTTTATGGAGCAGTAGTAAATCAGTGCAGTGTAAAGTAGTGTAGTGTAAAAAAGTGTTAGTTTGTTTACATAGCATTTTTAAGTTATTAATTTTACGAGCCAAAAAAAATAAAATAAGTATAGTAACGAGTTAACTGCAGTCATGAGCTATTATTACCTATGATCAGCAAACATTTTACTGTGGTTATTTTTATTAGTTTCTGTCCCTCCTGTTTGCGGAGAAAGATGTTCCCGATGGCAGTCCATCAAAACTTGTACTCATTATTTTTGGCAAATTCCCGGGCTTGGTAAAACAGCTATTTATGGCTTGGGGGTAGTTGTTCGGTTATATAAACCGGTAGTAGCTTTCCTGGAATTCCGATAAGTTCTGTTATAACGAGTAGATAATTATTAGTTATATTTATAAAGATTGGAATTTATTTATTGAAATCTTGTACAAAGTTATACGTAGGTTGACTTAATACCAAAGTTATTATCTCCGAGTCAACCTAAGGGTGAGGCAGGTGCAATAAGGTTGAGGTACATAATCGATTTATAGTTTGTGCCTGACACTCAAACTGCACTGATATTCAAACTATATCTATAAACAGTTATAGTAACATAAAACAAATTAAATAGAATAACTATATACTCGGTCAATTGTTATTAATCAATAGATTTTTATGGCGAGGAGAGGTTAGCGAACAATGTCATCAAATGATATAATTGTCTGCATTACTAAGAAATCTGTGGTCAGCCGCAATTGCGGTTACAATCGTCCACTATCCTTCTAGTTACCATTAGGCATTGCGATGCGATGCATTAAAGTATTTAATATACTATATCCTATACACCTGTTAGATATTGCGTCTTAGACCAAACAGCGTTGTGTTGGAAGAAAAAGCAGAATTCACCATGTCAGTTTATAAGACTCAAAAAGTTCTCACTTCTTCGTCGTTAAACTATGTGACATTTCAAACGACAAACAACGAGCCGGCTAGACATTTAAAGTCCCGCGATTATGTGTAGTTATTAGAAAATACAAGTCTTTTTTATGGTACAGGGGGCAAACGAACAGACGTGTCACCTGATGGTAAATGACTACCGCCGGCCATGGGCACCTGCAACTCAAGAGTCACAAGTCCGTTGCCGCCCTTTAAGGTAGGAGAAAGGGAAAAGGGGGTAGAGAGGGGAGAGAGGGGAGAGAGGGGAAGGGTGGGAATAGGGGAGAGAGGGAAGGGTTAGGGCCTCCGGTAACCTCACTCACGCGGCGAAAAGCAATGCAAGTATCACTCCGGTCGAGCCGGTCCATACGTGCCAAAGCATGGCTCTCCCACAACAAAGAAAATTAAGAAAATTTCAACTGGATGCAAAGCACTGCTAATAACGGCTAACTGTACTCATATCTTATAGGAGCAACATTAACTAGGCGTCTGGTTTAGAAAGAGTGATGAGGCTCCGAAGTTTAGAACTGTGTACTCGGTAAGTTGTGGTGAACTCTACGAAGTTTAAACCTTGCATCGATGCTCTAAATCCGACAGTGTTTCGTTGTTAACGTCATTGTTTTTTATTGACATTTAAATTCGTAGTCATTTGACTTTAGAACAGTCGCGTATTAACAACAAACTAACCTCATAATACTTAGGTAAATTTGTGATGTATGTATTGACGTAACTCTGCTAACAAACCAAAGTCTTGAAATCGTTTAACAAAACAACATTATATATTTCTACCTACTCAAGTCAAATATCGACTTAAGCACACAAAATAAATGTGTTTAATTTACAACGTGAAGAAAGCTAAAAGATGGTGGCGATATGGGAACAATAGGCTATAATCGGTTCCCGTCACGTTTTGATCAAACGACAGAGCGCAACGGCCAGGTAGACCCCATAGACAACTCGTCAAATCTTTTCATACGCACAGTTTAAAGGCACTGCTATCGCCAGATAACAATTTTACGTGTGTTCGACGCTACAGTTTTTATAGTTATTTTTTTTTGTTTACTTCATTTTTGTTCAGATAACATCAGCTTTTGTTTGCTCCGTTTTACCTGTTAGATTGTTAGAAACTATACATTATAATTGCAGTGTGTTTGGCTTTTTTAAGCGACTTCCAAAAAGGAGGAGGTTCTCAATTCGTCGGAATCTTTTCTTTTTTATGTATGTTCACCGATTACTCGAAGAGTCCTGAACCAATTTTGAAAATTATTTTTTTGTATCAACGGGTATACCTTCCAGGTCCCATTTAAATTTTATCGAAATGAGTCGAGCGGTTTCTTAAAAATCAAAAATATCTAAAAATTGTATATATCGATGATGTTTTCGTTTGCTCCGAAACATCGCTGTCTCATTGGAGCAGTACGTTTAATTGGCCTACCCATATTATATTTAAACAAAATACATCTACTTTCCACTACAAAGCACATTGAAGTCGGTGATACTTTTTTTTAAAAGATAATTATAAGTACATTAATATATCTCAAGTATAGAGCATAGTAAGTAGTTGATATTTGCGGTCATCAGAGTCGTTATACTAATTTTGTGGATTTCACGCCCACTAATATTACAAATGCGGTTTTTTGTATCATTATTAGGCTTTTTCGCTATAAACACTCAACCGATTATCATAAAATTTTGCAGTCATGTTGTCAGGGTACAGAGAATACATGGGAGGACAAGGGGTATCTTTCAACTAGAATAAAATACTGTTCCCAAATACCACAACTGATTGAAAAAATCTACTTAAGATGATCAAATCCGCTGGTAAAAGCTGGTAGACAATAAATGACAAATGTTCCGTGATTTGCTCTTTTTTCTGACTAAGGCAACACGTTGTCAACATGTTGTAAAAAGTATGGTATATATGAAAAAATGCAATATACTATTGTAGTAGCTATAAAATGTAATGATTTTTTTTTTTTTGTATATTATGACCATATCCATGTGTTTTTTTGAAGAAATACTGCGGCATTATTTTTGAAAAAATACTGCGTTATTATTTTTTTAAAAATACTGTGTGATTGTTTTTGGAAAAATACTGAGGACTAGTAAGAGTATTTCCAAATAAATATTGAAACTCTTAGTCAAATAGTTGATTTGAGTATTTAATTTAAATATCTTACAGATACAGTTGTCTCGTTTTTGAATAATAAAGTCAATATAACCGAACCGAAGATAACCGAATGCAATGTAGGTATATTGTAACAAAACAAGATAAAAAAGTTATTAAAACATTCACCTACGAACTTGTTTACAAATTAAAATATTAATAAGTTTTAATACAGATTCGTGTGTATGTACTTGTTTGATTCCTGCGTCTTAAGCATCAGAATGACTATATTTGTTACCTTAATCCAGAGAATCTTTATTAAACATCGATTTGACACGAAATTTATATTATAAGTAAATAAATGTTAAATGTAGTATAAAAATACTTGCTAAGCAGAATAGTTTATGTGGTACTTACTAAATAACATTAAAACTATGACTTAACTATTCTTAGAAACAATTGGTACCCAGTTATTTTTTTCCAATGGAATAGGAAGAATCGTATCTCTACAAAATCATTTATTCTAAAAATCGCCTGATAGTCGAATTTCGACCATAACTCATTGTTTTTAGAATGCATTGTTTTATATCAATGACCATTACAAATTGAACTGTTATTCTATAGATAATCTCTAGCATGACCTCAGACTATGATCTGAGAGCATGACAGGCTAGTATTTATACGATTTATACTGGGCCTTTGTAGCTTTTTGTAGGCGTTTTAAGATATTTTATTATTTTTCTAGCTCATTGACTGAAATGTTAGCCTCCTACACTTCTTCTACATTTAAACTTTAAGTGTTCCAAATATGACAAAGAATTCTCTGCATATATTAATATAATGTTGACTTATCATCACGTACTTGTACATTACAGATAATATTTAATGGTTAGTACATTCAATTCAATAGCGTAAATCAATCAACCAGCCCTTCGTAGTCCCAGTGGTCTTTTCAATTCAGTAGTTATGACTTTTTTATTTGTTATAATATAATAGACAAATATATTTCCCTACTTCGTCAAAATATATAGATATATAGGTTGTTAATTAAGTGACTCAAATTGTTAAAGGGATATAATTAAGCTAAATAAATTTATGTTAACGCTGTATACCTTGGGTAACATTTATTTAATAATCTTGAATTCAATCCAATCTTTGGATTGAAGACTAATTAAGAAATCGTTGTTGAATTCTTTACTTCTAACGCGTTTCACCCACGTAAGTCCCAATGCCGTGGGAATATCGGGATAAAAAGCTACCTACGTATCAAGTTTCATCGCAATCGGTTTATGAAGTTTTTGCGTGAAAGAGCAACAAACAACCATACATCCTCACAAACTTTCACTTTTTAGTATTAGTAGGATGAAAGCTTCTTGTTTTTAAAACACCTAGCCACTGTTTAAAATTAGGTTACTATAAATCATCTCCAAAACCTTGACATTGATTATTACGGTTCAAAACCATAACATACCTTCAAGATGTATTGTTGTGTTAATAATGCTTTAGATCATTTTTCGAAGCTCAACGGTCACACCGAATCTGATGACCAGTTTAATATCGCGTCAGGTCAGTTTAACAGCCGTGTGCGAGAACGGGAAAGAACGAGTGGCAACGCGTCAGTGCCTCCCGCACTACACCGCGGCACGGCGCAACCGGCATTTATCGCGGCACATTCTCGGTACTCCACGCGTTCCTTGCTTGGATATTTTATCGCACATGTATTCCGCGAGTGTCCTGTGAGTAACTTTTGTGGCGTTTCTGGATGTTTTGCGTGTCACAGCAATGGCTGGACGGCTTGTGTTGTTGTTAGTGATGTGGACGGGTCTCGTGGCAGCTGACAGGAAACTAACTGTGGTCGAGAAACTAAGAGAAGATACGGACCTGTCGCAGGTATTTCAAACTTTCTTATTAGTTGTTAAATTGTTTACGAAGCCATGTATATCGTTTAAATAGTTCCTAAAGAAATTTTTGATGTCAAGACCTTTTTAGTCACAGTTACAGCACAACTTAATCTGTTTGACAGTTAAAAACTTTGAAAGCAACATCCACAGGCGTTGAGCTAAGAATTACTGTTAAATTTAATATATATCTACAGAAGTAACTACGCCTTGAAATTATAATCTGCAAGAATGCATTCTTATCCCACAGTTAACTTGTCCATTGTTGATCATATTTTTCATAAATTTAAAACAATTTTATCCTTCTATATCGTCTAGCCGCGTTTAGTTAGAAACAAATTTCATATTATTTTAAGCTAATGCAGAAAAAGAGCCTGATGTGTGTGTGATTAATAAAAACAAACAGTCACTCTCAAGGTGCACACAACGTAGACAAATGACTAAAGCACACCTTTGTTTCAAATGCTTAGTTATATGTACACACTTCAAAGTTATTGTACATTTTCTTAAAACATTATCGCTTCGTTTACATAATACAGGGGTTAAGTAATACTAACAGATGGACTTAATTATTGCGCATACGGTTAGTAACCGGTAGGAGTCTTGAAAAAATGAGTCATACGGTTATGGTTACTAAGTACCCTTAACTCGTTTACACTTCGAAGGAATAACTCACCGACTAGTAGGTTTTAACTTTCACTATTCTATTGTATCCTTTCTTTGTTTGGTATCATTAAAAAACCGTTCTTATAATAAGCTATTAAAGTACAACGTCACGCCCTCTTATGGTTTTGTATCGCAATAAATGGTTTGCACTACTATTACGAATTGTCTACTTCTTTTTTACAAATCCTCGTTTATAATGATAGACACGGATTCGTAAAAAAATGTTCCACTATCTCATAAGAGTTTTTAACTGTATCATACAGTTAAAAACTCTTTCAATTTTAATTTCAATTTCAATCAAAATTAGTAGTAGCAGTATAACTATTCTCGTCTTTAGCGATAAGCAAAAGGTCAACGGTGCCTATTTTTGAACTAAATTTCCTTTTTGAAACATTGTAACACTTCCATAGGTTTTACCAAATAAGTTTAATACGAGATGTTACGTATCTATATAGCAAAAGCATGAGATGGAAATCATCGTAAAGCAGTAACTAGGTACTTTATTAAATTTGACGATAAAGGAAGTAATCCAGTAGTAGTTTTTGTAAAAAAAGAATGATAATAATACTATTTTAATTCAACTGATCTTTCTCATCTTTCAAATAGGTACTAATAATATTAATGGTGTTAAGAAAAGACGAGATTTAGAATATACCTATTCTTTCTCCTTACTAGTGAATTTCCATGTTACTTACCAATAATCTTTGTGAGACACAAAGAAGACTTACAAGCAGAATTGTATAGCAAGGTTTTTCGCCTCCCGCTATGGAGAAAAAAAAATAAAAATTATTGGTACAACTCAATGTTTATCCACACAGAATAAATACTCTAATAAAAAGTAAATGAAACGAAAGATGATTTCAGCCAGTCGGGCTTTCTTTAGAAGTTTAAAATCCTCCAATTATTTTCTTTATTTACAAAGCTTTGGCCTGTCTCTCGAAGCCGATAAGCCAAAAAGAAGACTTCTTATAAAATAAATTATTTAGTTATGAGCCGGGTTTCAGTAGAATTAACATATTTTGCTTGTGGCAGGAACGGAAGGAATGCTGCAGAAATACAGTTTAGCAACAAAATAGTTCTCAAACTGCATTTTAATTTTATTTGGTCCGTTACGTTGGAACGTCCCTGTGCAATGTTATTATATTACTCTTTAAATATATATAAAAGTATCCTCCGTGTCTAATACGTGTGTCATTTAGGTTGTTCTTCTTTGGTTGTTAAAGTACCAAACAGTAACTTATCGCGATACACGAATACTTATAATATCAGAATGTAAGATGCCCTGTGACCTTAAAGCTTTTCTACGTATACTCTGTTGTCTTTTGTAGTTTCGGTCATTTTGATAGCTGTTACAGTGCACAAGTGATCTTGTGTCTTGTTACTCGTGAATTTTTAACACTTTCATGTTTCCGTTTTTACTATCTGATTGCTAGACGATCCCAATAAGCACGAATCTTGATTGATATTTTACTCATATGCACAAAGTACTCTACTACATGTTTTACCAAGTATAACATTAAATAAACTTCGTATATAAAAACAAAAGATGATATATGTACAAGCAATGTACTAGTGATAAGACAGATATATTAAATTATATTAATATTAATAATAATAACTCCACACATCTCACACACGGCAGTCTGATTACTGGTGCTGATGATACTGCTATCAAAATTAGTTATATTAATAAAGGCCTTCGTTACATAATTGAGTAGAACGTCTCAAATGGTTGCATCCGTTTGTCTTATGCCGGTCCAATTGTAGTTCAACTTTGTCAAAGGAGGGCTTGGATTTATTAATGGTTGTACTAACGTAAAGTAATTAGGTCCTTATTGAGAACGGCTATTGAATCAGAGCAGCTTGTAATGATTGTTCTCATGTTACGGAATCACGTTAATTGAACAATTCTATGCTTATGTGAACCTTTGGTTTTGAACTGGCTGTTTGTTGGTGGTAAGAAGGTTTTAGTAAACTTTATTTTTATTATTTTACTTAGTTACTTCAGTTAAGTTCTGGTACTATATTCTTCACCAGGAACATAAAACTATGTAAGTATTGTTGTAAAACCGCAGCAAGGCTTTTGAGGTAATCTAATATTTGAAAGTGAACTTAGGGAACTAATAAATTACCTAATTTGAATTCGAAATCGGCTTCTTGGGTTCTTCTCGTTTTTTATTTGTTTTAGAATTTGACAAAACATGACATCTGTAACATATATTTTTGATCTAAACATTTTGGTTACATTGTAAATACGCACTATGGATATATACATACACTTACGCCTGCTTCGTTGAATGGTTAGGCAGAGATGATTAAACACCCACATTTTGCCAACTATATTTTATCCCCACTCAAACAATAAGGGGCAAACCATTCGTATTATTATTATTGACCAGAATCCGATCTGGACTGACAGACTAAATGTAGAAGCTGCAGATAATGCACCACGAATTACAACAAAACAAGGACAGCTGGTTTTATTTAGATCATGGGTTATTACAGGTCAGAAACGCTTATTTCAAGTAATGAATTTGACACGTTTTGCTTCTCCTTTTTGAACTTTACTACTGGAAAAAGAAGAACTGGCGCTAGTCTTTGTTTTTTTACCAATTTCATTTTACAACAGTTTAACTACTAAGGCGCCAATAAATTAGAATGACAGTAGATAGTAAATAGTTATTACTGTTTGTAAACGTTCGCAATATCAGAGATTTTTAAGATACTCATGCATTATCGACCCTACCTCCCTTCCAAGCAATTCTGGAGGACCTAACTATTTGCCAAGTTTGCCATCGCAAAATTTTAATGTAATGAATTTGTCCCATTTGACTGAATTTCGAGATAGAGCAATGCATTTAAGAATAATCTTACAAGCAGAATATGGTTACTTTGCAGCATAAATACTGGTTTTATAAGCTATTGTTTTTGTACCAATTTGGCAAACAACATCAACACAATTTAAACATATGTTTTCTTCTGAGTTACTTGGCAATTCTTATATAACATAAGTCATTGTATCGAAATTCTTAGAGCATGCGATTCTCGCGCAGTGACGCGCGGTTGTCTTAGCTGCTTCCTCTGAGATAATTATTGTGGACAACGAGTCCGTTCGTCAATCAACGGACAGTTCAATTTCATTTGAGCTTCCTTTGTAAATGTTGCAAGTAACGATGATAATTACATTACTTTCATGTGGTTGATTATAACAGTAATTGCATTTTATATATGTCCCTCAATGAATATAAGACTGAATTTATTAGTGAGGAAATGCTATAATAAATCGCTCACGATACGTTTTATTTTAAATTTATGGTCTCTGTTTGTCTACCTTATAATTGTCAGAAAAATGTTTTAATGAAAAGTATTGTGGGTCGGTGTGTCAGCATTTCGAGGCTACAATGCCAATTCCATTACTTTGTACGAGATGTACCAAATTTTAAGTATTTTAATAACTTTTGTCTACCAATCTGGGAAGGAAGCGGACACGCTTTACACCGAAATGAAATTCCTAAGAACAGACTTCGACTGTTTGAGGACAGCAAACATTCCGATTTTTTAAAGTAGGATTAAAAAACAAAAGTAACGGCTGTCAAGGACATTTTACTCACTACATAAATAATGATCAACTTGCCTGCCATATCATTTGATAACCCGAGTAAATATGCAAGACCTATACTTATTGTAATAAGCATATTGGCATTTGTAACCATGCTCTATATTTATTTACTTACTTTTTTAAAAATTTGTTTTTTTTTTTACTTGATTTTGATGTTAGTCGTAATATTCTATTGAAGTTATAATTTCTCTATTTTACTTAATTGACTACTGCTGGTTTAAGCATTATATAAAAATTAATATACTTAGGTACCAGTTTTGAAGACATGGATTTTGTATTCAGTTACTAGTGATTAGACCTTATAAACTAAAAGACTTCAAACAACTTTTGACATGTCAGTATTTCGTTTAATAAATTAGTATTACGCGACATAATATTTAACCTCCATTTGTTCGTTTTATTTCATATATTGTGTCATATTTAAAAGTGCTTTAAATAATATAATAGGTTTGAAAAGAAAACCTTTAACCAATCCTATCCCTAAATACCTTCTAGTAATGAAGAGAGACAGTTGTTTGAAACTATAGATAATAGAAGAAAAAAATGGTTGGTCACTTGATAAGACACGACAACTTCCTCAAAACAATATTGGAAAGAAAAATAGAGCTAAAGAGAAGAAGAAGACCTAGAATAAGTGGGAGTCGAGACTTATGAAGAGGTCGAAAAGATCGCAAACGATAAGAGAGGAGTGGCGATTGCTCCACCGACGCAAGCGTAGCTCTTAAATTTGAAGAGAAAAGAGATTCTTAAATCAATCATAAGTATGTAATTTTTCTTAATCTTAACTAAATACTCTTATTTCTAAGTTAACAAATGAAGGGAAAAACACATCCAGTTACAATTTCTTAAGAATAAATTTTCCAATCTTTTAATTAAATATTAACAAAAACCGGTTTCTTTAAAAGCTTTTGTTTTATGGTGCGGTCGACTTAATTGGAACTGGGGTGAAGTGAAGGAAATTACAGTGGTTTCAATGTAAAATGTTTTCACCGTCATGGCAAGTGATAAGATACCGGTAGAGTTATTATCCGTATGTAGTATGATCTCATTCCAAAGACCAAATGTTATTTTATGGAATAATGTATTTTCCTTTCTACATTCGTTACCTGTTTTATTGGTAACGAATGTCGGAAGGAAAATCTATTTTTTGATCGGTAAAATGAATGTGCTTGCTTTTATATTGGAGTTTTATTAGGCCCATGAAAATTAAAGAGGCAGAGGTGGAAAATCATTCTATGTATATTCATGGTTACCTAACGTACGCCAGTTTGGGCAAAACCTGTAGTTTTATAAAGTATATGAAAACATTGTATTAAACTATGTATCTGCACCTGAGAAACTTTATATATTTTTTCCTACCTTTTCAATTCACTATGCATATGATGTTCCAAATAGTGAAATACATGCACAACGTGACAATATCTCTGAGAACACATCCTGTCACCGCTTCCTGCGTTCCTGGAGGTGACGAAGTATCAATTGGTGGGGAATTCAATATAAGAGCGTGTAGCGATGTTATACGGGCGCTAAGCGTGACGCATCTCGGATACATTTTCGTCGTTTGTATTCTGTCCTCGCCGTGACACCTGATAGGTGTACGCAATATCCAAACGTATTTTATTGAAGTTCATCTAAATCTATAAGATATATCTACCAAATAGAATAAGTGTTTTTTTGTAGTATCAAAACATGGTTTATAGGATTTTTTTTATTTATTTATTTAGTATACCTACTACCTAACTGTATCATTGTCCCTTTCCAATCCTTCCTATTTCCGTTAAACCCTGTCTACGCCACTACCATTTTGTTTATAAGGTATGCGTTTACTATATATTTAATATATTCTTATGCTGTATTTATGTATCTTGTATGTATTTATGACTTGCTATTTTTATCATATTTTATCTTTATGCACTAGACACTGCCCCACAACTCCCTGTGACGTACTCTCTCCATTCCATGGTTGCCTGGAAGAGATTGCCTTGTGCGATAAGGCCGCCAATTGTACAAACCTGTCTATAGTTTTTTTTTTTCAATCCCTGGTGTACATTAAAGAGTATTATTATTATACCATTTTGAATTTGAACACAAATGATAAGAGGCCTGTGTGAACTTCATTCAGTGAACACGAGAATATTATTATATCTGCAGTGTACGACATACATGAATTCAAACATTTTAGTCATCTTGGGACCATACCCGTATTACCATAACTGTTTACGAGTGAATTTTAATTTGAGGGTATTAAAAGTGGCGCATTAATATTTTCTAATTATCGTTATGAAATATAGTGTGTCTCAGTGGTCTAAGTTAAAAACGAATGATGATAAGTGCTTCATTTGAAGTTACACATATTCGTTAACATTACTACGATTTATAGACAACTGGTAGTACCCAGCAGACGTTATGGTGCCAGCGTATATTTATATATTTAAAATCTGTGTTTTATGTACAGTTTAAAAAACATTTTTTTCACGTTACACAACTATAAATATATAAAAAAAACCTTCTAGGGAAAAACACTTTGATGTGCAAGATTTCCGTACCGTCAAGCTGTATGGGAGTTTGCTGATCACATATAGCATATCTTAGACTGACAGTAATAGGCACACCTTTTTCCCTTTGAATCATGGTTAGTGTTGGCCCAAAAGAAGACGAAGACGTAAACGTTCGCACCTTATAGTACATAACAATGTGTCTTAATACACAAATCTTTAAGTATAATTTATTTATTTAGGTATTTATTATGATATACCAACATTTGTTTACACGGTTACAAGCAATAACAATTATATTCAAATTAGTTTTAAACTGAGTGTAACAAATAATTACAGGTAAATACAGCATGATATATTGAACTAGTATTTTTATTAATTGGAGTAAGGAAAATGGATCGGGCGAAGAAGCTAGGGTTAGGGATACCGCAAGTCTCGGAAACGGGGATGAGACTGCAGTAGCTCGAAGAGGTCAGGGTTTATGTCCTGTAATTGGAGAGGCGACTAGGACAGGAATCGATCGACAACGAATAATGCTCATAAATGATGATTTTTAAACGCCTTTGATCACAATATATACATATATATATATACAAAATATAAGATTAAAAAAAAATGCCCCGTACGTATCGAATGAGGTACCTAAATGAAGAGTTTTAAGGAGGTGATTACAAAAAATACATGCAATTTATATGTTAATTAATTTAAATTCTAAACGGATTCGAATTTACTGTGTAATGTCTTTTTTTTAAATGTAATTGAACTTCCCGGCTTATTTACGGAAATACATAGATTGTTGACAGCTGATATCACTCACTTTGCAGGTTATTGACTGTATTAAAGTGCTTCGGTTCTTCTAGGTTTCTTTGTTTTCTATAACACTGCCCCACAACTCCCTGTGACGTACTCTCTCCATTCCATGGTTGCCTGGAAGAGATTGCCTTGTGCGATAAGGCCGCCAATTGTACAAACCTGTCTATAGTTTTTTTTTTTTCAATCCCTGGTGTACATTAAAGAGTATTATTATTATACCATTTTGAATTTGAACACAAATGATAAGAGGCCTGTGTGAACTTCATTCAGTGAACACGAGAATATTATTATATCTGCAGTGTACGACATACATGAATTCAAACATTTTAGTCATCTTGGGACCATACCCGTATTACCATAACTGTTTACGAGTGAATTTTAATTTGAGGGTATTAAAAGTGGCGCATTAATATTTTCTAATTATCGTTATGAAATATAGTGTGTCTCAGTGGTCTAAGTTAAAAACGAATGATGATAAGTGCTTCATTTGAAGTTACACATATTCGTTAACATTACTACGATTTATAGACAACTGGTAGTACCCAGCAGACGTTAAGGTGCCAGCGTATATTTATATATTTAAAATCTGTGTTTTATGTACAGTTTAAAAAACATTTTTTTCACGTTACACAACTATAAATATATAAAAAAAACCTTCTAGGGAAAAACACTTTGATGTGCAAGATTTCCGTACCGTCAAGCTGTATGGGAGTTTGCTGATCACATATAGCATATCTTAGACTGACAGTAATAGGCACACCTTTTTCCCTTTGAATCATGGTTAGTGTTGGCCCAAAAGAAGACGAAGACGTAAACGTTCGCACCTTATAGTACATAACAATGTGTCTTAATACACAAATCTTTAAGTATAATTTATTTATTTAGGTATTTATTATGATATACCAACATTTGTTTACACGGTTACAAGCAATAACAATTATATTCAAATTAGTTTTAAACTGAGTGTAACAAATAATTACAGGTAAATACAGCATGATATATTGAACTAGTATTTTTATTAATTGGAGTAAGGAAAATGGATCGGGCGAAGAAGCTAGGGTTAGGGATACCGCAAGTCTCGGAAACGGGGATGAGACTGCAGTAGCTCGAAGAGGTCAGGGTTTATGTCCTGTAATTGGAGAGGCGACTAGGACAGGAATCGATCGACAACGAATAATGCTCATAAATGATGATTTTTAAACGCCTTTGATCACAATATATACATATATATATATACAAAATATGAGATTAAAAAAAAATGCCCCGTACGTATCGAATGAGGTACCTAAATGAAGAGTTTTAAGGAGGTGATTACAAAAAATACATGCAATTTATATGTTAATTAATTTAAATTCTAAACGGATTCGAATTTACTGTGTAATGTCTTTTTTTTAAATGTAATTGAACTTCCCGGCTTATTTACGGAAATACATAGATTGTTGACAGCTGATATCACTCACTTTGCAGGTTATTGACTGTATTAAAGTGCTTCGGTTCTTCTAGGTTTCTTTGTTTTCTATAACTCTCGTAAGACTAGTATTATTGTAATTGGAAATCACAAGAAATCATATCGGGATTTCAAAACAGTAAGCTTCTTATACATTTCATTACAATTTGCAAAGTTTGGGTTTGATCGTGTTTCTGACTAACAGTTTGGTATACTTAGTCATTGTGAAGCTTTATTCTTAGAACATAACCACAGTTTTTTGGTACAGAACTCTGAAATCAAACGCTAAATTAATACCAAGTAGATTTCTATAATTAAGTTTCTTAGTAGCTTTACTAGAATTTCTACATTATTAATAACGGCATGTTTCTAAATATCATCGATTCTGTATTAAATCTGTTAGCTAAGATATTAATCTTATAGTTTTAGCTTTAATCTATAAAGCTACCCTAACGTGTAAATAACAAGCGTAGGATAAGCACACACAGATAATAAAGAAAGAGGGACTCTCGTTGGTACACCATAAAGTGCTATCTTGCCCGGTCGTTGAAAAAAAAATCTATAGTCAGCGTGGGTGAGCCATGCTTCGGCACGTATGGGCCTACGGCTTCACAGCAAACCGGCAGGGAGCAGTAAAACAATGATTGCATTGCTTTTCGCCGAGGTTGAGGTTGAGGTTGAGGTTACCGGAGCCCTAACTCTCCCCTATCCCCTATTCCCGTCCTTTCTCCCCTGTAATCACCCTCTCCCCTATTCCCACTCTCCGCCCCCTCCCCTCTTCCGTGACCCGTCTGCTCGTTTGCCCCCTATAACATAAAAAAAAACATGGAACCAAGATATAGTATTCACCACTTTAGAATTCAAGTCCTAAGTTTATAATATGACTTGTCGATCTCCACAGTTTCACTTGCGTTTAAAACAAAAAAAAATATTCTAGTCTAACTGATAGTTTAAACCCTTAGACAAACAAATAATCAAACAAAAAACTCTTCAGCTTTGATATATTAGTATGGATAATAGGGACACGGGTGATGGGGACAACGGGAATACACCGGTTAGTAGGTACACTTAGGAACTTGTTACAAGAAAACGGCAACAATCACTTATGCCGTTTCCACAGATAACTTTTTACTTATAGTGAAAAAAATCTACTCGAGCAAACTTCAATTACGTACATGATTTTGCTGTTTGTAAATCTCATCCGAAGTAAATATTCATTGCCCTGCATAATTGAAATCTTAATTCAAATAGTGGAATTAAAACATTCTATGTTACTATTTTGAAGATGTTTCGAATAATATGGATTCAAGTTGGACTATTTTCTACGGTACAGCAAATAATGGCCGGGCGGGTTGATGCTTGACAGTGACGCGGGTGAATTTCACTCAAGTGAAACCTCTCACGTACATTAATGTGAGCTTTAATACATCTTCATGTTGTGGATTATAAGTACAATCTTCAGATATGGTCAAGTGTTTACATTCAGTAATAATTGTTTTTTAACAAATTCATGTGGTAAAATCGTTCGTGTCCCGCTTGAAGTGGTCACAGATACCTCTAACCACTTCTAAAGTGCTCCTAGCGTCCCATGTCCCCACTTGCTTATAGAAGCACAATATAATATAATCGAATGTGGTTTCCTGACACTTACCCAGTCAAGATATCCAAATTGAAGAGTTAATCCCGTTGTAGTATATCTTTTTGTAGATCTCACCGCAGATTATAAGACGGTAGCAAGAGTATAGCAATTTCTATATAGTTATATACCAATGACGCATCTACTAGTATAGAGCCAGCCGTGAAAATGGTCGAGGACACGACCTTAATCTGACTATGCAAAATAATATAAATAATGAAAAAAAAATTTTATCTATACAAGTTTACATTAATATACCGTCCTCCTATCACCAACTGCTACCGTGACGAGTGTTGTGGTTTCGATGAATGGGACATTTATTGGTATAAATACTATTTTGTATAAATTACATGTTTTTTTGAAGTGAAAACTTCTTTAGGCACGTTTGTGTACTTTTGCAATGGGGAAAAAGCACTGAACTCGTGACCGTCACGCTAATATTACATATATAAATCCACTAGAGGGCGCTAATCTAAATATTGAGTTCTATCAGCTCCTTATTAATGAATGTCACCAACCAATGTGACGTTTTAAGTTCGTTGTTTCGTTTAAGTTTTCACTTCTGTCGGCAGTCCCATGAGCAATTTTTTTTGTAGTTTGCTTTCATAACAGTTTCAAGTTTCAAGTTAAATTGGAAGTCTACGCTTTTTAGTAAATAAACTTTTTGGATCCAAAACCTAATAGAAATTCAAAGACTTAATTTATGAACTACTTGCTCCAGGTGAGGTTAGGCAAATACTTTAGTATGCTTTATTCATTAATTTCATTTTATATTTTCTAACTTGTTTACCTGATTTCCAATAATAATAATATATTGCTATTAACTCACGTTTTATACTACCTACCTACGTTTTATAAATGCACGTATTTTTTGTTATTATTATTTTACGTTTATGATTATGACCCAATTATGGGTCATAATCATAAACGTAAAATAAGTATCTTGCGCACCGGTAACTGACAGTCGGACAATACGGCATATAATTTTGTGTAACTGACCGTGCCATCTGTATTTGTACACCCATGTTAAACAAACAAAGTTTCCTCCATTCCTTCAATCAAAATTCCCTAATCGTACACATGGCGAAACGGTTACATTCGTTTACATTCTAATAATATAACTTATTGTTTTGTGTGATCACTTAATTACAAATAATAATTACATTTAGTTTTTGTTTTTATTATGGTATAAGGAGCAAACGAGCAGACGGGTCACCTGATGGTAAATGACTACCGCTGCCCATGGGCGCCTGCAACTCAAGAGTCACAAGTGCGTTGCCCACCTTCAAGGTGGGAGTAGGGGAAGAGTGGGAGAGGGGGGTGCGAAGGGTTAGGGTTCACTCACTCGGCCAAAAGCAATGAGAAACATTGCTTCACTGCCGGTTTTTTGTGAGGTCGTGGTATCATTACTTTACAAATTTATTTACAAGCGGTGTTGTTCCAACGTCATTACGACTTGATATTGGTCCTGCGGTCGCAATGGGATTTGCACAGTTATAATGAGGCTTTTAGTAAAACAAACATTCACATTTATCAAATTAATGATAATGATCCATAAAGTTTTCATTGGACTTTATTATAGTGTTCATAAATAAATGTGCGGACATGTGATGTGGAGGGATGCGCAAAACGTGGTGAAGAGAGTTTTATGTAAGTATGGAAGTTGACAAATACGAGAGCAGAGGACTTCCAAACAAAATATGGATAGACTATATGTGACAGAAGACATGGCTAGAAGCAAGGGAGTAAGCAGTGAACTTGCGACTGATAGAGTAAAATGGAAAAAGAAAACATTGCGCCGATTCCAAATAAAATTGATACAAGTGTAGACAGGCGATGATGATAAATAAATGCACTGCTGCACACTATCCCTCCAAATCTACTCACAACGAACACAAATATGTGCTATGCTATGTGTTAGTGAACGTGAGTTTACATATGAGCAAGTAATGTTCTTACACTATTTATGGTATAAAAAAATATAACTTAATAAAATTCATGTCTGTGAAAAGTGAAAATATTGTTTTGTTCGCTTAGAAAATTTTGCAAAGGAAGTACCGTGAATTTTTGTAAACTTAAAGTTTATATATGTCGGTTGATTACAATATAACCTTTTTTTTTTTTGTGAGTGTGGAAACCCCCTCGGGCCGTCACCCCACCGGGGTTTTCGGTGGGGCGGTGTGTCGGAATCGAACCGACTAAAACCACACGGTGTGCCATACTGCGCCTTAAGTAGGAGGGATCCGGGAACAGCTTTTCCCTCTCAATTAGATCGCGGGGGGCCACTATAGCGGGTGAAGGGGAAAACCCGTCCCTTCCACCCGCGGCCACACTCAGGGTGGCATGAGGCGCTGGTACGCAGCAAACCGCCAGCGTGTGCTGAGCCGAGTCCTCACTGCAGTCGCAGTGGTGACAGGCGGGACTCAGTTCCCTCCTAGCGACCGAGTGCAGGTACTTCCCGAAGGAGCCGTGCCCGGAAAGAACCTGCGTCAGTCGGAAGGAAAGGGTCCCGTGCTGCCGCCCTGCCCACTCGACGATGACCGGCTGGAGAGATTACAATATAACCTAAACTAACCTACCGGTAGTTTCTATACGTACGTATCTGTGTGTTACAAACTACATCAAGCCTACTACAAACTACAGTCAAATATGTATGTTTTCCGTTCATTGTGTTCAGTTCAAGTTATACTGGCTATTAAAATTAACCTAACAAATTAAAACGTAATGAATTATGCTCGAATTTCAATTACCAGGCGATCTCTATAAATTATTAAACGCTACCTTGAGTAGGATAGGCTCTTATCTTACCAATAAACTGCTACTATGGAATTAAATGATTGATTATGTACACACTCTTCATGAATTAGTGAATACAATAACTAAGCAGCTGGTCTGATAAAGTACCCGGAAGTGTTTACAGGAACTCTTAAACTACTACAGTGTCTCGTTGGATTTGTCTTTACAAACTCTCTGAACCCAGATGAGGCAGAAAATGTGTATAAAGACTCTTTCTACTTCATTCCAAGCTTTAAAAGCTACATTGACATTTTATTTTAAATGTTGATTTTGACGGACAGGCTGACTTAACCTTGAGATAAAGCTGACAGTAGAAATTTGAAGTGTGGATTTATTTCCTAAATTAACAAACTACCAAGATTTTTTTTTTATTTTAAGCTCCCTCCCCCCTCGAGTTTGGGCTCATAATAATATGATCCGTTTTGACGAGTCCAAAAGGATGGGTGTGGATGGAGAATGATGGAGGTAGATGGTGGAACTCTTTTTTACTTTTTAAATCGATTTGCTTTTAAAGCGTTTTTTTTATTATAATATTTTCCTTAATATTTTGAAATTACTTCCAAAAATTAGACGATTTTTGTTTAGGCTCATAATCTGTTGTTCATTGCAATTTCTTGTGTATATATTCTGATAAAATAATGTATGTAGCCTATGTGATGAATTTCAAAACAAATAAATCGTGGCCTACTGAAGACGTCTATCTACGGTGTTTGCGAATAATCTTGGTTGTTTGTAAGCCTTTCCTTGCTTGTAATCTACAAGCGGTTCTAAGCTAGCAAGATTGTTGTGCTCTAATACCTGATTGTAATTACTAATGCCGAGTATAAACCAAGACAACGAGCTTTGCCTCTGAAACGTAATCAAATGAGCACATCGCCGTTTCCGTTCAAAGAAAGCAAACTATTACATAAAAACAAACTCATTTGCAAAAAAAACTATGGAAATTATAAACGATAATCAATAAGTTTTTTTTTTTTTTAAAAGACAACTCCCGCATTAGGAATTACTCCTGTGTCGCGGGGGACTTTACAAACATACAAACAACGAACACAAAGAACACCCAGACTCAGATGGGAATCGAACCCACGACCTCTGGCTCAGCAGTCAGGGTCACTAACCACTAGACCAATAGGCCAGATGATCGTTAATAGAATAAAAAAATCTTAAATATGAACAAAAAGCTCTTAGGTAGTAAATGAAAAGCTTTTTAACCCGAGTTAGGGTCGTTGCGGGATACCCCAGTAATTGAATACGCTCATAAAAAGATGTTGAAAAAACTTCATATAAAATTATATGAGAGTTTATACAAAACACTTTTAAGTAAGATCGAACTTTTTTTACAAATTTTATTTTTTCCGTTTATTAGGAAAACAAAACTAACAGACATTGGCCCCAATTCTGTTACTTCACTCGCTTAATTAAAATTCACAAAATTTTCTTAATATAAGAAGTAAACCTTGTACACTTAGAAACAAGGTCTTATTTCAAATTAAAACAAGTAGATAACATATGTCGCTATCGAAATAAGCAATTTATTTGTCGACTAAAGTCTGATACGCTTAAATAAACTTTAATACCACGTAGCGAGAGCCGCTATCCGTTGAATGCCATCTCTTTTGCTCTGTGTTTTTAGTAAGCGTTTTCGTAGGTGTAGATTAAAAACACGTCATCCTTGTTCGTTTTGAACAAGTTTTTATAGGGCAATTATACAGCGTTTGAATAAATGAAGACTCTCGCAGCGTAGAAATAAAGTTGAGTATATGTTGACAGGTTTTATTGAAATTTAGAGGCGCTGAGAAATAGATGCTAGTAACAAATATACCTTATTACGAAGAACACTATGTTGATTTCATATGAAGAAATTAAGTCAGGTTTTAGTTTAGTCGAGTGTACAATAGAATCGGCACCATTGTCTGTCTTCTTTTGGTACATTTCTATATGTCACAAAATATTTTAATTATTTTGGAATATTATATTATTATTAATTAATATATTATTCTATGCTAAGCACGTACAAAAGTTTTTTTTCTACAGAAAGAAAATCTATTTTCAACCCTTTGCAATTAATAATAATTATTTGGTCCTGTACATGTACGAAAATATTTCTAAGTACATTAAGATTATTGAATAGTAATAATAATACTTTTACACACCTCGCACACGGCCGTCTGATGATTATAGACACATAACAGATGATCATGCTCATCACACAATAATTTGTCCTGAGTGGGAATCGAACCCACAACCTCTGGCTCAGCAGTCAGGCCTAACTAACCACTAGACCAACAGGCCAGTCAGTATACTATTTGGAGACAAAGAGTAGATAATAATATACATATTATGAGTATACGTAATTCGATAATATAGATGTAACTAAAAATAAATAACTATTTGTACTGTTCTTGTTATACCACATCGAAAACTCGTATTTATATGAAAAGAATAGGGAGTAGGGGCAATATATATAATAGATGATAAAACAGTTCACTATTTAATCAAAATGAGTTAATAAACATTATTATGACTAGTTATAGCGGTAGAGCTACGGTTTTGGTCGGTTGACAATAGTGGGGAGTTAAAAGGACAGGCATGCATTATAATATGTTGATGCCAATCACTTGAGTGCTGATTGAGGTACGAACAACATAGCAGTTACTGTGATTTAGTGTCTTTGATCCTTTTTAGCAATAGTGGTGAGATTGTTATTAACATTCCAAAAAAATCCTGAAATTTCCGATAAAATACACTTTCAACAATATTACATTGAACACATTGTTCCATGGTTTATATCTATTAGTACAAATATTTGAAATTGTTATTTCTACCATTGTATCGTACAGATATTTATCTATCGAAAGGTAAAAATATTAAGCAAATTGAATTTAATTCGATATTAAGTGATTTCCTAACGTCTTAAATGTTATAAAAAAAATACGTTAATTTTTGCTGCTAGTACATTACACCACAGAGTTAAACCGTAGTCGGTGTTTAGAGAGAGTTTAAAACGGAATTATTGCTATTTAGCTCGCGGGTAGAAATGCAGATCTAAAATGGAAACTGCAAAGAGCTTATTAGTAGCTTTAACGCCTGCAACCCCTCCATTGCAAGTCTGACGCTTCAGGCATTACGCTACAAACCCCTTATAATTCCTTATTCATTAGACACTCTTAATAATGAACTTTAAAAAACGTATATAATTCTAATAATTTTTGTTATTTATTTCTTAATCTTCCAGAGGTGAAATAGGTAGAATATTTTCTTCAAATATAAATGGAACCAACCCTAAGTACAAAGAATTATTCACATCGGTTTACAAATGGTGAAAACATCGCGTAACATACACTAAAAAACAGTTGATTTGAGAAACTCCTACTTTTGAAGTATTTAAAAAAATGTTAATTGCATCTTATTTTTATTGTATGCATACATACTAGCCGTCACTGCTCCGCTGCTAACCTAAGGATCGCAGCGGATCTAAAATATAAATATATATTTTATATACATTCGCGAATGCGAATTTAGCGAAATCGGTCCATTCGTTCACGCGCGATGTATACTGACTGAACGTTTGTGCCTTTTGTTTTAAAAATCATGTTTTCACATGATTTTTAAATTCATGTTGTTAACCATTTTTAACTTTCGCCACTTTTTCTACTTATAAACTTCCTGTGTTCCAAATTTTACATTCCTCTGGGCGCGATTTGCTTAAATGGGTACAAAGAATTCTCTTCTGGTATTATTATTATTAATATTTAGATTATATTTAACCCCTGTGTTATAGATTTAAGCCTGTCCATTACAAGTCCTAGTTCTTAGTCACACATGACTCCTCATTAGAATCCGTTTACAGATTAAACTATAAATCAATATTTCAATTTCAAAAAAAAAAAAATTGATTAAATCCAAAGTGTCAGATTGGTATCACGGCAATATTTATCCAAGAGAGTAATAGTTGGGAAACGACAAACGAATGAGTCCAATAATGTTCGGTTACCCCGCGAAGACACATAACATGTTCCTGTCACGTGTCCGACGCAGGCAGCTGCTTGAGAGATAGGCTCTTTTATATTCAGAGGAGCCACACAGCGAATTGCTTACAGTTCTACTGAATTTCTAAACAGTATCATTGTTCTTGTTTGTATATAAAGCCACAGGTACATCATTTTAAGTGGAGCTACCTTAAAAATATAATTCTGAGTAAAATATTATCTGGCCGTTTGTAGTCATGCTTTTGTTGCCAACCTTATTCCCTCCATCCCCCTGTAAACCTTACTTAAGAGCAGAAATGTGAACAACATTACTCCAGTAGTGCCGATGAAAGAAAATAATATGTATTTGCGGAGTTGACTCTTGTCTTTCCGTCATTAAGTCATAATTATCTATCCTAGCTTACTATATCTCTGTGTGATTTCTATGATTTTAAATCATAATTTCCCGCTTCTGTACAAAAGTATTATAATAAACGCTTCACTGTCCCTACCCCTTAAGGGAGATAGGCGTAAGTGAATGGGTGTATGAAAACCAGGGATGTTGCGGATATTCGCATCTGCATTTGCAATCGCGGAGCTTCCGCATCGATTTGGACATCTGTATCCGCATCAGCGGACGTTGAAAATTCTGCATCCGCAACATCATCATAATAAAAACGTTACAATTGTTTGGGAGCGATATAAAAAGTTTCGCTTAAAAATTTTATAGTTAAAAAACGTATTTTTTAAAGATACCTTAAACTTTACGACTTTTCTTAGCCGTATTCATAACCGATATTTTTGAGGGTGTTATAATGTTGAAAACCACGTGCCATAGTCATATTTACATATCACAGATCAATATATTCTATTAAATATATTTTATCCGAAAGACTATAAATAAAGGTAAAATGATTTAATTTACAGAAGATTTAACAGTTACCAGTTACTTAGAATGGCTTTTACCTGAAAGCAAGATCCCTGTATATGACATATGACAACGCATATGTTTATGTAATAGATAGACTTAGTTGGAAGTCACTTCAATCGCTAGGAAAGTGCCTACATGTTCGTAGCGTCTCGTTCAAACGTGTCTTGTAAAGTCAGCGTACACTCCACTCCATTGTCTACAGGGCATTCGACGCGTTATCGCGTTGCCCGCCTTTCCCCTTTCTATGGCTGCATCCCTAAGAACTACAGTCCTGGTAAATGCTTGTTTATCGTACGCTAACTTTTCTAAAAGAAAATGCTGCTCTTTTAAGATGTTTTTCAATAGGAGTCGCTTGCTTTGTTCTCCTATTTTTTATCTTTCGCTTTAGACATCTGAAGTAAAATATTTTATTGAGGAAAGCAATACTTGTAATTTTCTTTAGTTAAAGTTTTCCTGCACTATACCAAAAACATAGTTGAAAACAAAATATGTAGCTGTATGACAAGAGTGCTCACATACGTCTATTTTAATATAATTCTTCCCTACAATATGGCATACACACACACACACACACATACATTTGAGAGAACAAGATAGCAAAAATAGTTTTTTTTTACGGTGTTCGTGAAAAAACTTCTAACTTCTTCAATTTAAAACATAATTATATAAACTCTGGAAGCATTGAATTTATTAGAGGAGGAATTGTTTTAGTAAGTTCGTGCTCTTTTTGCTGGCGTAGCGTAGTGTAAAGTTGCGATAAAATTAGTATTGAATAATGTATATTTGTGAGGTTTTAAATAACTTTTTATTTTATTATTCTACCAGAAAACGTTTGTCATTCTTAATTTTTGACTTATGATTTCAAACAGAAAAGCAAAAACCTTTTGAATTTCTGTGTAAAAAAATATTGATTAGTGATCCACCCTTGCATTACTCAACTTGTATATCTACATAAGTGACAATCTGATAATTTTATATTGAGCTAAGGCTGTTAAGCAGTTATTGCTCAAATGTAGTGTAGTCGTTTGATCATCTAGTATACAGTAAGTATAGCATACAGGATCAGTATACAAGATATTAAGTACACATAATATCCTGTATACTGATCAAATCAATGCAATCGCTTCACGTAAAATATCAACGTTCAGCCGTATTACGATACCGATTAGACTGAAAACCGACCCCAACTTGGGAACAGGCGCGGAGGATGAAGATGATATAGGTTAAAATTGATGAAATGACCTTCAAGATTCGTTAACATAGTTAAATAGTAAGTAGCCTGTTAGTTACAAGTGAAGCTAATACGTGTTAAAAATGATAACGGTACCTTCTGGTAAATTCTGAATAAAAAAAACTTGAGAATCTCTTATAAACTGACTTTAAAACGCTTGAACGCCCCATTTAATCCGTCATCGCCAAAATTTACGATCGTTCCTGATGCCCCCTTCAACGAAAGTCGATGAGCCGTGATTTGTATGCCAAAACTTCCACAATACAGCTATAACTTCGTTTTATTACGCACGGTGCCACTCCATGCATTCGCGAGGGTTGTTAGTGAAATTGTTAAAATGTCAGTATTAATTAAATAATTTGATGATTTATAATATTACACGGTGTTTAATGATCCGATTCGAATACGGATTTCATTTTTTATTGGCGTGGTATATTACCGTTGATAATTTGTTATTCGAATGTAAAAGATAGATCAGTTAGGTGAGAGCAAATTTTAATGTTCGGACTACTTTTACTGTTAGCCGTGTAAATTTAATTGAAAAAGTAAAATTTTAACAAAAAGGATTTGATATGAGTCCAGTATTTATATCGATCACTTTCAACGACACATAACATTACAATTTAAAAGAAAATCTTGTTTATATGTGCGAGTTTCGGTAAAACGTAATTTGAAAATATCAAAGGAATGTAATGTTTCTTAAAAATCTTTTGTGAAAAGCAAGTTGTATCTTATTGCAAAATTTCTTTACAATTTTACACAGATTTATGGCCTTCTACAATAATTACTCTATTCAATACAAAAACAATTTTTCGAATCCGCGCCGTTTCTCCTGCATTTATGGACACTGCACCGCTCCAATGTGTCGTAGCGTGAAGTTACAAAGCTTATAATCTTCCTTAATTAATTCTCTATCCAATACAAATATATTTTTTCGAATGCAATTGGTAGTGCTAGAGATTAGTGCGTTTAAACAATCAAGCATTTTATTTGCTTCGTGGCTGATGTCACGGCCAACAGATTACCACATAAGATGTTTAAATCTGGACTTCGTTGCGATCATATTTAAATGTTAAGATATATTTTTAGTTACCTGACATTTTGGTCGAATTTCACCGATCGATATCATACCCATGGCCACCAGTAACCACAATCAGTGCAATTCAGTTATTGCAATCAATATGCATACAAGTCGCGTGTGTTTAAAACAAAAAGTCGTTTAGAAATAACAGATGGTAAATTCATGTACCTATATATAGAACCATCGATGTTTGTAGGTTACTCAGAGGAGCAAAGGCAGTTAACAATTTGGTACACTGAATTCCTTTTATCCCACAAACACGTAAGCTATGTCTTGGTCCTTTATATTATACGCTATTTGATCTGTACTGAGAATGTATTTATGATTCTGTCATATATTTATACCTATCACAAAGAACATTGTAACGTTCTAGAGATAACATCGAAATTCTTTCTGTATCGTTATTATCATTATCTTCGCAAGAAATGCTAATGGGATATTAAGTTTCAAGAGAGCAAAGAAGAATACGGTTTAAAGGAATATATGACTTTAAGAAATTTATGTATTATTGAAAGAATAATTTCATTCAATTCAAATGTCTTTATATTTATGTTTATCCTAGTTGTATAAAAATAAACAAATATAAAATCGATCCAAGCTCAGCAGCAGCAAAAAGTTAGCAAATAAGCACCCAGCTTGCATTATCAAAAGCACCAAAGATCATACGCAACACCGTATTACGATAGGTAATTTTGAGATTTGAGCCTCCTTGAACCTAATCAACGATACTATGAATGACTGACTGGCAGACACGTAGGCTAATCCTACAGATATGGCATTCAGTAAAAACATTCCTAAAAAAATCTAAAATTCAGGGAACTAAACGCGAGAAAATATTTTGCGATGTTTGTATATGCATGCTCACTCGTATGTATTAAGCGTTTTAAGTGCATTAAGGGATCAAAATGAAAAATTTGTTTGCCCCACATTTTGTCAAAAAATTTAATATTTAAGCGTAGTTTTTGCAGCCGGGTTGGTAATGTTTTTTTACAGACAGCAAAATTAATAAAAACAAGTGCCTCATGCCGAGGAATCTATTTCACTATGTAAAATATTGTAAAATGTATGTACTGAGTAAAACCCATATTCCTTAGACTATTTGTATACCACTTAGGACTATTTTTAGAGAGTTTGGTAGGTCTTCAAAAACCATATTAAGAGCTACGTTTTTCCTTATCCTGGCATTGAATTTCACCTTCATAGACAGTCCGAGCTATTGCAATCCGTTAATTCCCAAAAGTCTTGCTCAAGGGATTGTAGTAAGACAAGTAAGGAACAATAGGTGAAAAGGAAATTGAAAAAAAAATATGGTCGCTAATGCCCATCCCGTGGATAATCCTTTAGGGTCAGGACTACAATATTATGATACCCTAGATATTCGATAGATTAAGTTTACTCCAGGCAGCAAGCTTTTATTAGCAAGCAGAATAAAAATGTATGGTTATGATTTTAAGAATTATAATTGTATACTTAGGAATATCACTCTTATACAATGTGGCGTGGTCATTGTATAAATTAAGTTCAGATATAAAGATGTTTTTTTTTTTAATTTAGCATATACATATGCCTAAGGGTAGGCAGTTAAGGGGGCTTTTAAACACTTACTAGCGGTATCTATCACACTGTAAAATCTAATATGAAGTAATTCTATGATAACATTGTACCGATTTCTGTACTGAAATCAGCGAAACCCATTTAGTTGGTGATTCGATATATTTTCAACTAATCTTTTTTATTGCACGTGTTGATTAAAACTCTGTTTTACCCCTCGCTTAATCTAACACTTGTCTTCCCTGATACGATTAATTGGTATCGTTAACCAGATTTATCGGATAGTGTTGTTCCTCGGCACACCCCTACGAGTCGTGACTTATTTACGTAATGTACGAAGGAAAGTGCCCTTATTTGTGTTACAATAAGCCTAACAATGAAGTTCTTTTCAAATTGTAAACTTTACCTCTTAGAAGTTTAAAAGAACGCAAATTTGACAATATTTTATAGGAACCTAATATTATAATTATCTTTTAAAAAAAGTATCAACGACTTCAATGTGCTTTTTAGTGGAAAGTAGATGTATTTTGTTTAAATATAATATGGGTAGGCCAACTAAACGCACTGCTCTAATGAGACAGCGATGTTTCGGACCAAACGAAAACATCATCGATGTATACAATTTTTAGATATTTGTTTATATAAAAAAAACCGTTCGACTGATTTCGATAAAATTTAAATGGGACTAGGAAGTATATATACCCTTTGAAACAAAAAATAATTTTCCAAATTGGTTCAGGCCTCTTCGAGTAATCGTTGAACATACATAAAAAAAAAGATTCCGACGAATTGAGAACCTCCTCCTTTTTTGAAGTCGGTTAAAATTAAAGAGTACTTACGCTAAATCTATTAACACACTTAGCAAAAATAAATTCAAAGAATGTACAAGAGTTACTGAAATAATAATCAAACAGCTTGCTTACTTGATTATAAAAGCTTTTTCGAGCCGAAAAAAATCAATTCTGTAATAATAAATAAGAATCAAATATTGTGTACAGATGTGGGTATAATAAATCACTAATACTTGGTTACATTAGTCCGAGCAGATTACTAATATTAAATCCACCACAAATATCAAATAATTCAACAATAAGTACAGCAAAGAACATGATGTTTTGTGTATTATTCACGAACGTATTTGTCATAGCTAATGGTTTTTACGATACACGTTATAATCTCTATATTTTTTGCCCCATGTTTGGATAAAAAGTAATGTGTTATGTAACACGGCATTGTTGATCGCTTTAGCTGAGGAGCATGCATCTGACAATGGTTACAGCCCTATTGTTAGGGATAATTGAAAATGCGGGTATAATCGATGCTTTCTACATACATTGTTATTACAGAACTGACATATGTACAGTGAATATAAAGTTGGTAAGCTGCTTTGAATATTTTGAAGCAGTGTTTTATATTTAAAAAGTGTTTTTGATTTAAACTTACAGCCGCCACACTTGGTAGGTCAGCTGAGAAAATGTACAAACAACTTTAACGTGTTTCGAAGTATTCAGAACGACTTACATAATAAAACTTTAAAACAGTATCTGTTCAAAAGATTTCAGCAACCCTTTGATAGCAAAAGTTGCTTGTGCTATCAAGAGCTTTGAAGAAATTATTCACGTAATTGCCTAGACAGGTAAAAGAGGCATACTTAATTAATTCGCGAAACAAAAAAAACTTTTTTTTTATTTAGCCGAGTCAATATAACCTTAAGCAGCACTCTGCTACTGAAAAGATAACAATAATAATTAGTAACAACATAAAAAAAGGTCACCGGGTGTAAAGTTCACAAATATTTAATAAAAATTGCAGAGGTAAAAGCGTTCGAGTAAAATGTTAAAAACTAGGTAAATTGAAGGAAGCACTTCAAGAGCCTGTTCCGGTTTCGAGCGAAATGCCAGGCCGGCCACTGCTATGGCTTCCGCCCTCGTGACCACAGCAATGCTCCCCACTCGACTATGTATCATTGGAGTTTTGTAACACGACGCATATTATCCGCGGACATCAAGTAAAGTAACTCACCCACACCGATACATATAATATGAAAGTATAAACCTAAAGCTTGGTTAAAATACTTGTTTGTATAGAACACATCTAATACGAAACAGAAATCAAATTAATGTATTGAGGATATAATGGTAATATTTGTATAATTTGGAGGCGAATGGTCGCTGCATAGAACGATGAAACTGAAATAAATTATTTTCGGTCCTTTGGTACCACGTTAAGCAATTGGTCATAGTTGTTTACGGACAATGGGGGTACTTGGAATTTATATTTATTGAAGGTATTTGAACGATAGAACACACTTGATTTTTTTAGGATGAGTTTATAAAACTGGTGCTCAAACTTTAAAAACGTAAGTCGATAAATTTAAGGATAAAATTTATTTGTTTTTGGACAAGCCATCGTTTATGTAACGATGTTTACGGTGGACGGTGAGTAAAGATAGATAGCTACTTTGGTGATAAGTTCTCCTTGGATAAAATACAAAATGTCATAAGCTCTTGAAAACTAACTTACTAAAAATTTAATAGTATCTAGATTAACCCTTTATAACTAAAACTTACTACTATACCCTTCAAAAGCAGCATAATAAGTTACCGTAATTATTTTTTATAATTAATTATTACAACTCGTTATTGGATTGAATTGAATAGATTGAAAACGGCAATTAAGTTGGATTTTTAGGATTGTGTGTAAAGAGTGCCAGATATCTAATTGGATTGGTCTCTATCTTCGCTGCTAGTAACTTAACGATGACGGTAATGACATACGTTTAAACATAACAAATCATCAGATATCTTCAACACTGAAACCTACAATAATGTAATAGCAATCCTGCCCTGTGTATGAAACCGTACATGGTCCGTCGTACCAAGTCTGTGTCTAGTACGGTAATTTGTACCCGACATAAATACCTATGACCTATATCTATATAAAATCCCTTTTAAATACTTCTTAAAGACGAAGTAAGAAGAATTAAGAATTAATTAAGTTAAGAAGTATTTAAAAGGGATGCTTAATGTCCTAAGAACAATTTGTTTATTACAAAATTTAACGTATGTAACAAACGAAATAATTGTTACATTTTTGGCAGTTGAGCAACTGAAATCTATAAAAATGGTTAGAAAACAATTCTTTATCTCTTTATCAAAGTTTTAATCCTACCAATGAAATACCTGTCATAGTATAAATATTACGAGTTCAAAATGAATGATCGCAGTTTTCCCAACTCAGTTAAGACTGATTTATTCGGGTCCAGCTGTAAATAAATGGACGTACTACCGTCAAACCATCAATAAAATGTTCACAAACATATCACTCACTAAACTTAAGACAGTTTTGATAGATACGACGACAATGTTTAAAATTATTTCGCCTTCAAAGCCATTTTATAAATTGGTGTCCAAATTTTGTTCAAACTAATCCTAAATTGATTGGATGCCGCTCAACACCGTCTTTTGTGAGAGAAATACTCATAACTCAGTAATGTGGATTTTCTTGGTGTATGTGAAATAACAAAGCTAGGATAGTAGACGCTTATCAAATTCTGAAACAATGGGTGTTGTTGTCGCCGCGCAGCTCTGCTCATAATGCATGCAAGCGAGCAAACCAGGTAGCGTGGCAATTCAAAAGGTTCACAAGTACATTGGAATCCCTTGGTGGTGTCTAAGTGTGTGGATGTATGTATGGACTTGGTAAAGATCTGATAGAGCTGGGAATTGATTACTTTTAAAGAAAAAAAATAACTTCTTTGCTTTCCCATTCTAACAGAAAATAATGTGGAGGGAATAAAGTCATAGCAAACTGTCTGAATCGGTGCCACTTGATTGGGTACCACTGCGGTTTTATTGCTTCTGAGCAGGATCACTCGTTCTGATAATAGATAGGAAGGTAGTAAGAAGTATCTGTAAGCGTAAACAAAAAATTAAAATACTTACAAATCCCGTCAACGATTAAAAAAGCTGATGATTACGCTGACGGTACAGAACTGAACAGATTTTCTTGAATTATAGCTAAGAACTTTTCAAATGAAGAAAAGAAGAACTAAATCAAAATGTACTCTAAAAATTTGTACCTACACATTTAACATCTTGTTCCATAATTTATTTTTATTTTTATATTTTTTTTATAGTTATACGATTTATTTAAGAATTTTTTACTTACATTAGTAAATAGAGGATGACAAAGTAATATCCAATACAATAATCAAATGTTAACATAATTATATCATAAATATATATATTCCTCCGCATTGTCGCCTAACTGGCAGTGTTCCCAGAAGGCTGGCAGCATTGCCACGTTGAATGGCAATGCTAATTCTCTGTGCAAGAAAAAGGCCCGCCTTCTGGTCATAAGAAGTGTCCATCAGTCGTAGCTAATTCCTTATAAACGGAACGAGCACTCGGACCCCATGACCCTAGCGTTTCGACCCCAAACGGCTCAAAAACATGGCTACCAATTAAATTAGCAGCACAACCAGCTGTACTTGGAAGATGTGATGTGAAAATTAGTTTATCCGTTGAAGCTATGATGTCACAATAATTAGAAAGTTTAGGTCGAAAATTAAGTTATATAGAAGAATCCGGACAAAATGATTCCACTATACCCAGTTGAATTAAGCTTGAATGCGTTTTATTTCATTAAGTAAAAAAAAAGGGAAACAAAGTATGTACTTACATTTTTATCGCAGCCAATGCTGTTACGTAAATGTTTCCTTTATGCAAAATTAATTCTAATTATATTTAATCTCATCTGCTCACATTTTCTGTGGCAAATGAGGCAAAGTCAAGGTGTGGTGTAATTAAGAAAAATCTGCTCTTAAGCTTTCCGTGGGATCACAGCGACCATTCCTTTCAGTTGTGCCTACATTATTTTAATATATAATGTTTTTCATAATACCTCAATCTGCCCTGCGTTTACTGTAACTAGCCGCTCTCGCCTTTGAACTTGAATAACCTTATTATTCATTAAAGGCTTTACATAGAATTTCTCCTCTAGAACTTTGTGTAATCTGGAAACGCCTTAACCCGGTAAAAAGGTACTTTCAATGCGATTATGTGTTTTTCATTGGTTAGGGTAAGTTTGGTCTAAAAGTAAACCCTGCACAGATATTTAAGTATATGTAAGAGCCCGAGCCAGTGATCCAGTTTTCAGAAAAGAGAGTGCTGTAGTATATCATGTTCGTCGAGACGACGCGACCCACGCACAAGACATAAAAAGTATTTCCATTCCAGTATTTCCAGTGGTTGTTTTTTTTTTTTGGTTAGGATCATTTTTGAAGTTATACTTCTTTTGGCGTGTTAGGGAAAAACTGTGAGAGTAAATTTTTACTCACAAAAAACCGACACCCTGAAGTTAGCTAGTCATTTACGATGCGCGCGCACACCGTCACAAAAAAACTGACAGCCTGAAGTTAGTGGTCAACATTTTAGTTTTTCAAAAAAAAGTTACCAACTTCAGGATTTTATTTCAAATAATATATCGTGGTGATTGATATTTATTAACAATTTATTGATATAAAGATAATTTACTATGATTTTAAGTGATAAAAATGGTTAGCCACTTAAGAATTTGGTTTATATTTATTTGTTGTGGTACGTAGTTTAGTATTAGTTCTAACTACAGGAAATAATAATAGATAAGAGGTAGCTGTTGATACCTTTAGTATAAAAACTAAATGTAGTTTACAGTAACAAAGCTGATCGTAAATTCAAATCAATCCATGCACATGGCTCTAAAGGAGGAACGCAAAACGTCGCTGAATATTACGCAGTCACGCTACACCTATCAATATTCTATTTCTGTTATAATGTTTGTAAAGAGCTTTCTCTCTGTACATATATTTATAAGATCTGAGTGAAAATTTTGCTTTATTTTGTTCTCACAAAATATTTTGTTCTCACAAAATATTTTTCCATTTCTATAAACTGTTTTTTTTCTTCGTCTTATTTTGCACTTGTGCTATTTCTTTAAGGTGTGATTTGTAGCACTAATAGTATGAAGTAAATCGTTATTAGGTAAATGTGTATTATGGAAGGATAAAATAATAATGATGATATATATAACAGATAATTTTATTGATTTGGTTGAAACAAGTTAATGGACTGCAAATACTAGGTTACACAAGTATGTGATGTAAAACAGGAATCCCAGTCTGAAGCATAAAAGCATTAATGTAATTGTGTTTTATATTTGCTCTCTTTTATATAGAAACCTTAACTCACTTATTGTAATAATAAATAGGTGACTTACAAAATTGCTGTAGATTTTTTCGATAAGTAGTCTACAAAGAAGTATCATAAAGTTTTAAGTGTTTTTTTTAAAGAAATACAGAATTTGAACTGGCTGGTTTACCGATTAGGCGTAGCTATAACTATGCAAAATTGAAATCAAGTTACATCGAAACAATGTACAAGTTATGTAGGTTTTTGTCAGACCAAATTTAATAGGTTCAAGTTTAAATTTAAGTCACTGATTGAATTTGTTTCTGTTACATTGTTTATAATATAAAATTGAAAAAACACAGTTAGATTATAAAATTGAAAAAAAAAAAAATTGTAGCTAAACTTAACTAATTTATTTATTATCTATTTAATTCACAACAAAACTTCGTTGCAAAGTTTTTAAACTCTGACTTTGAAATACAACAAAAAAAAAGCTCTACAGAATATTAAACCTTTATATTATATTTATGGAGCTTTAAAAACATTTAGATTTTGTATAATAACTGAAAACATTTACAACACGTGCCTGAAGGCAGGAAATTACTTCAACTTTATAACTTTACGGTAGTTAGAAACAGTCGCTTGAGTAGAAACGAAATGTCGCCGGAATGCGGGCGCTATTGTTCTTCACACATCCCTTCAACTCCCTCGTTTAAATACTTGATATGCGACTCGACTTTTGTCTACTTTTTGAAACCTTGCTATATGTGTTAAGAACCGTCTGAATTGACATAACGGTAGCTATTAATAATTGTTGAAAATTACTGCTTTGTGCTTGGTACAAAAATATTTATTTGAATCGAACAGCAAATGTAACTTTTTGGCTTATTATATTCTATGCCAATATTTGTAATCCCTACAAGCTTTGTTGAAGATTAAAATTATGTGTATTTAGTGTATCCTTTAACATTTCCAAAATCAAAAAAAGTTTACTTCGCCGCTACCAGCAGTTTTATGATATTTGCCACATATACTACTGAACAAACTGAGACATACACGCGCTTACACAGTGTTCATGATTAGGGAAGAGTATTACACATTCTCACAATAGATGTTATCTGCATAAAATAATTGCATTATATTAATTTATTGTGGGACAGCCATGCCTCGGCACGTATGGGCCGGCTCGACCAGAGTGTTACCTTTGCCGGTTTTCTGTGAGGCCGTCCTCACAGAAAACATGCAGTTAGGCAATGCTTGCATTGCTTTTCGCCAAGTGATTGAGGTTACCGGAGGCCCTAACCCCCTTCCTCCTTTTCCCCCCTCCACCCCTCTTCCACCCTTCCATAGATCCATCCCCCCTTCCACCCCTCCCTACTCCCACCTTAAAGGCCGGCAACGTTCTTGTGACTCTTGAGTTGTAGGTGCCCATGGGCGGCGGTAGTCATTCACCATCAGGTGACCCGTAGTTAGTCTATTATATTGGCTAAGTGAAAAAAACCTGTTGGTCCTTCGTAAATAAACAAATCTCAAATAATAGAACAAGATTTGTAAGTCACTTGACTCGTAAGACATCATCGGCTTTTGATAAGACTTCGACGCTAAAAGAAACCTTGAAATCAAACAATGAGCGAGAGCTAAATCAGAAAATGTTCCTGGTATTTCAAATACTCTAACAAAGGGACAAAAGGCATATCGATGGCGCCAAAAGTCAGCGTACTTATGTTTCATTCAGCACGGATGCAAGGCCGTTATCTATTGAACAAAGCTCCGTAATTGTTCATGCAGATTTAATCAGTCGGTGCCTAATACCCACCCAACGCCAGCTGTGTGGGTACAAATAAACCAAGATTACAAATATCTGACGTACTGTGTTGCATCGGTCGTTTGATGCATATGGCGTATTTCATTTTTAATCGGTTTATTGCCAGTTTATTGTTACTAATCTACCTATAAATATTTTTCACATTTAGAATGTTATAATCGACAAAGATTTAGGTGATTAAAATCAACCAAATTTTTGAAATATTTTATGTTTGATTAACATATTCGATTTATTCTCTATGTGGTCATAGCTTTATTAACCGCAGCTTTGTTATTATTACCTATTGGGAATTCTGGTGAACCGAAGAACACATTACCTATTTGAATAATTAGATCGACTGTCATTATTTTTATTTAACAGATTTGATTAACTTTTTTGGTTGTAACTGGTTGGTTTACAGCAGACGGTAACCCAAGGCACCGATGTAGCGGATATTGAAACCTAGTGATATCAAACTGAAACACACAAACGGCTTCAAAATCGGGAAAAGTTTAGGAGAACTTACCAGGCTTCCGCCGCACATCATTTCATCGGTTCATCGGAGCTCGTTTTGCGATCCAAACAAGAATTCCACATTTGTAACACAAAGTGTGCATGGTTTTCACCAAAGAGATCAGTCTATTTCAATTCAATTTATGCGTTCCGTAATGTATATTTGCAGGTGGAAGCTTAAAAGTAGGCAACAATTATGGACCCTGTCGGCACAGCACTATTAGGAGAGAGAAGGAGCTGTTTAGTTAGATTGATTTTTATTATTTCACCACCGTTTTTTGAGTGCAATCGCACTAGATGGCACTGATTGGAATTAGTTTCATGTACATAAGGAAATCGGAACTGAGGTTTAGGAAATGACATTTGGATAGGAATTTCCAAGCCGCAATAATATTATTATTACTAATAATCTGACTATTCAGTACACTTCTGTTTATTATTGTGCAAGAAACTGCGTGCGAAAGCGGTCAAATAAATAAATTGAATTTTGTTTTGCTAAGTTGTGGAGTTTTTTCACAACAACGATCATAAAGATTGTCATATATTATTTTCAACCAAAATCTGCAACATAAATGTATATTTTTATGTTATTTGAATTTCACAATATACAGTCATTGATTTAAAATTACTTTTTAATATTAAATACTAGTTTAAGCTTTTGAAGGTTGCTTATATCTGGCGATTTGCAAAATTGTAATGCTCTGAGTATGACATGCTCGCTTAGAAGTCTTGCCGATGGTGGCGTGTGTGTCGGGTCGTTCAGCTCACTTTAATATGGTTGAGCGATGACGACGACGACTCGTGAACGAGTGCCATTGGTCGCGGCTGGCCATCTCCAGCCTGAAAATAGTAGTATTTTTGTGCGGTTGTTGTGTTGTAAAATCTTGGGAGAAATTAATTAATTCAATAAAAAAATATATAACTCTATACTAACATCATAAAGTTTTTTTGGTTAATTGTTCGTTTGTTGAAACCAGCTAATCTCTGAAACTATCAGTCCGATTTAAATATTTTTATATTGGATAGAGTATTTATTGAGGAAGGTTATAGGCTATTTAACCTCACGCTACGACCCTAAGGAGCAGGGTGGTGACTATAAACGCAAGTGAAACTGCGGGTAACGACTAGTTTAATTTAAATTTAATCAACAATTTACTTGATGAACGGATCAAAGGGAAATTGATCACCGAATCAGTGTACGTTACTAATATTCAATAATAACGATATGAACAACCTGAAATAGCAGATGTTATGTAGTTATTTAATTATCTTGCTACTGTAGAGTCTAGTAATGATCTCTAGGTTATTTAATTTGAATTCTGTCTGTAAGAAATTGATTTCTTACGTAGTGTTGTACGCTAAAATGTCATCTATGTGTATTAAATTTACATTTATTTTGCACTAGCTCTATAGCAGTTAAGAAACTTTAAATAATAACTTCTTTCACAGTGACCGGCAGTTATATTTAGTTAGATGAACATAATATCAAGCAGGCTTTTTATTTTATATATTTAGAGATGGTATTTCAATAAATGTAATATTATTACAAAAATGGTAATAATATAAGATAGACAGAAACATTAGAGGCTCGAGGCTAAGTGGTAACCGAGTAGGTTAGAGCATACAAGGTTAAGTAATACTAGCCAGGTCAGTCTTAGGATGGGTGACCATTCTTAACAAACGGGGACCCCTCCGTGCCTCGGAGAGCACGTTAAGCCGTCGGTCCCGGATGCCATACGAACATCTGTGGCATTCGTTAAGGGTAGTAAGAGCCCTAAAAAGTCCGACAACCTGGTCTAACTAAGTCTATCAAAGAAATTCGATATCGCCTAGTAGGGTTGTGGAGGTCTGATGCTAGTCGCTTCACGTAAAATATCAAAGTTTCGGCGTATCGTGGTATGTAGCCGACCCCAACTTAGTTGGGAAAAGGCGCGGAAGATGATGAGAGATAGAAACATGAAAAGCAACTCAGAATCGCTCTTAGAGTGAATTGTTTGCCCGCAAGCGCAACATGGCCAACATTGATTGAATAAATAAGGAAAATGAACAGTCGTGAAGAGGGAAATTAACCAAATTTATTGATATCCATTTGTTCGTTGACGAGCATTAAGCAGTTTTTTCTTGTCTTTGTCAAAGGAGAATCTTATGTATAGTCATGTCATATGAATTTTGATCTTTTTTTTTATTTTTTTATTCGCTATTGTAATATAAATTTAAATTAGTACATAATGCCGATGCGAACTTGACTTACATTTAAGTTGTCCTAATCGTAATAGAATTTAATTTGACATGACGTATATGTACAATGTACCTACATGTATAAATTAAAATGACAAACATCATGACATTTTGTTAGAATAAAACTTTGTACTATTCATATTTCATATTTTACCAGCTATTGCCCGCGACTTCGTTCACATAGAAAAAGTTTCCTGAAATTTTCCAATTTTCTGCGCAATTTTCTTATTTTTTCGTTCCGTAAGAACCTTCTACAAAGTATCAGAAAACAGAAAAAAAGATGAATAAAATCGGTTAAGTGGTTCTCCAGTTATGGCGTGACTCAGGAAAACTTTTTAACAAAAAATTAAACCGACGAAAAAAAGTAAAACCCAAAAAATAAATAAACCTTTTAAGTCTTGAGTATTGAGCTCATTATCATAAAGTTTAAAAATTTATATTAACTAATTTTGAGTCGGCGCCAAATAATAACGTTTTAAATTAGCCTTTTAATCGCTTTGTTATGATCAATGTATATCATATCATATTTTTTTGGTATATACACACGCAGCAAAAGGTTTGCAAACATTGCGCGATGGAATTAAACACGATCATCTGCGTCCGGTTCTCTTTTTACTAGGATTTTAATAATGTACTGTCACAAACCAAAGCCGAGGAGCACAAAAATTCACGAGATGATCATTCGTGCACATTAAAAAGAAAATGTTATATATTATTTTTATTTACTTTTCAGCTGACAATTTTAATTAATGTTATACGTTTACGTTTACTATGTAACATTAAATATTGGTAAGAGCTTACAAAGCCCAGTTACGGTTTTATGCAAGGTTTTAATGTTTCACCGGTCTGTAAACTACTATGTTTAAATACCTTCCGTAGCGGACGTACGTTGCAGTGTGATTTCCACCACAGAGCACCTAGAAACTTTTATTTACGGTTACTATGTAACTAAACTTTCGATGTAACTAACAAGCTGCTCTGAAGCATTTTGGATATTAAAAGTTCAAAGAAAGCTTTACAAATGAAACTAAATTATATAAAACTAGCAGCGCCCTGCGGTTTCACTCGCGTAAATCTCGATCCCGTGGGAATATTGGGATAAAAAGCCTATATGTTAATCCAGGTCTCCAGCTATCTACATACCAAGTTTCATCGCAATCGGTTCTGTAATTTTGGCGTGAAAGAGTAAAAAACATCCATACATCCTTCCATACATCCATACATCCTCACAAACTTTCACGTTTATAATATTAGTAGGATGTTATTATTAAAGCTACCATTTAGAAATAACAATAACTTATAAGTGTGATTCCAATTTTCATATCACCTATTGTTTTAACCGAAATTCTCTCACAGTATTAATGCGCAAACTAAGTTTCATTACATTAATTTCAAAGGTATGAAAATCGGTTATTCTAATCACGAAGCCGACCTATTTCAGGCTTATAAAGGTATTACGGTTCCGTAAGGCATTTTATACAACAAGTTTATTCCCTGCTTACGAAGCAAGGACGACGAGAATGACGTACTACATTATTTTTATGTTATTCTATTTGTTTAGTCATTTGGTCACTGTTTAAAATTACAGATTGTCGTGCGAACTAACCTTTTAGTAAATGTTGTCAATTTCCGGTGGCTGTGGCTCACTAATTGCATCATTAGGCGTTGCGTTTATGGTTCGAATTTGTTTAAGATGAGGGAAAAGTATGTTTTTCTGTTATCAAAGTAATTATCAATCGTCAGACATTTAGAAAATGTTTTTTAATGAACGATAAAAGATTTGTAGAAATTTGAAATCATTTAAGGTGTGTTTAGATTTTCTTTATTCAACAACACACAAAAGAAAACAATACCGTTTTTCATTTTATTTATTTATTATAGAACTCCAGTACAGATCCTATTAATAGTCCTATCAGTAGTAGTATAAGGTTACCGACGCGTGAACATGCCCAGACAGCACTGATTGTTTTTTTTTATATCAACAGACTAAAAAAATATATACCTACGAGGACGCTTACTAAAAACACAGAGCAAAAGAGATGGCATTCAACGGATAGCGGCTCTCGCTACGTGGTATTAAAGTTTATTTAAGCGTATTAGACTTTAGTCGACAAATAAATTGCTTATTTCGATAGCGACATATGTTACCTACTTGTTTCAATTTGAAATAAGACCTTGTTTCTAAGTGTACAAGGTTTACTTTTTATATGAAGAAAATTTAGTGAACTTTAATTTAGCGAGTGAAGTAACAGAATTGTGGCCAATGCCTTTCAGAATAATGGATATTTTAGTGATTTCGTAACTTTATACGAGGATTATTCACCAGGACCCCCGGTTGACCCTGCATTATTGTTCCTTGCGTTCTATTGTAAAAGTGGTTAAATGCATGAAATAATATAAAGTTTAAAACCAAATTTGTTGACAATTTTATGCTCTACCATTACATAACAGATTTTAACATTCTTTGAGTTATGGAAAAAGAGATATTTGTAAAAAAAACAATTTTTATGATCTTTAACCTTGAACATCTGAACACGTGGACATGAAATGTTATAGGACTTTTGAGACAACATTTATGATACCAAAATAAAGGTTTTTGAGTTTCATGCTGATTCTGTTTCATTCCGATGTGAATTCCTAATTTGATTTTCAACCCCACCTAAACACAAGTCTACGCGTTTACCACCAAAAAAGCGATTTACTGTGGCCTCATAGTTTCAAAAAATTAGGACCCTCGCTGTCAACAAATCCAGTTTCGATGTCGTCTAGCAGGCAAGGCCTCGTATTCAGAAAGCTCGGTGTGCTTATAGTGAAGAGGAACTCTTTCAGTGGGCACACTTCTTGGTGGGATAACCAATCATTCTAATATTCTCTGTCTATACCATCCATCACAGAAGTCTTCATTCGTTTTCAATACAATATTTTTTTTCATGACCACATCTTTAGAAAAAAGAAAGTTGTACCTCGGATCAATAAAAGCCGATGCGAAACGTCAACCCATTCGCACATTTTTATCACTAGTCCTGTATACTATACTATAGTAACTGAGAATATAATGCTCGCGATACATGAATGTTTGGTTGTGGTTGTTTCCTCAAGACTACTGGTTATGATGAATTCTTCACGAAGTTAAAAAATCCCATATTTTTCTCATACCACATAAGCCAAAGTGTGTCTATCATTTACATAGCGGTCATAAAGGGAAGGGCTTTGTTTGTATACGCAATCACTATCTCTCTATTTTTTTTTTGTAGCAGCTACACTGAATAAAAGATATAATGAGTACCTATTTTAGAAACGGCACCTTCAGTAAACTGAGAAAATGGGCTTGACGCTATGTATATCTTATTGTGGGGTTTATGTCTGCACAGAATAAAAAATATGCGTTACATCTAATTTTGACGACTGTGTGGTCTGTGCCTGTGAATTAAAGTCCGTAAAATCTTTAACGATCAAAGAAGTTCCGAAATGTGTTTTTCGGAGTGCATCGCACACATTTCTATCTTAAAAACAAAAATATAAAAGTTATTTAAAAATCAGGCCATTGAAAGCAAAATAAAGTATTTTTTTACGTGTGGAAACCCCTTCGTTGCCCTTACCGAGCACTCGGTGAAGTACTTACTAAAACCACACGGTGTTTCGTCACGAGGGTCTATGGCCGGGAGAAATAACTTGAAGGAACTCTCTGGACCCCTGACAGACTTGACTACCTGTCCATAAAACAGATAGTCTCACAGTCATGGAAAAAATATAGCGTGCAAAATATGGCTATTACACAGCGATAGCTAGACGCGAAAAAGGCATATCCAGCACGAATAAACCGATTTAAATTATTTTTTTTCCTCAATACATTCATTTTATACACGAAAATAACCCTGATTAATACAAATAGACATATGTCTATTTGTAAAATTTATGACAGCGAGGTTGATATAGGGCAGTGCAAAATTTGAAAGCATGGATATTCATACTTTAACATTTTTGCACTGTCCTGTATCGAACTCGCGGTCATAAATTTTTCAGTGGAACGCTCGACTCCCACAGGTCATCATATAAATACATGCATTTATTTATATTTATGTTTAAACGTAGTACCGTCGTAAATACTCGAATATGTCGAAGATATCCGAACTGTATAGGTACGTATATCCGCAAATCGACTATAAAAATGTATTCAATTAAGAATTGTTTTGTTAGAAGTACCATATTTTAAGTTTCGTTACATTTTTATGTTGTGCCAATGCTATTTGGGGGTCAGTTGAGTTCAGCGACCCGATGTTGACATGTTAGAGATACTTAGGGATGTTTATAGTGCCAACATCTTTGGCGGCGCCAGCCAGACTGCGATGGCGATGCGACACCAGCGACGTCGCGGCGCCGCCCATGCGCTAGGATTAAGACTTCATTCTAATAATACATATAAGAATTGATAAGATTTGGTTTAAAAATATAATCTTTTGCATCTTATTTGAATTATAAGCAATATTAAACTATCCGTAAAGACACGGATAGTTTAAGCAGTGTCTTTTACAGGGGCGCAAAGTCGCTTGAAGCAATGTCGCGATGTCAAAGGAAGGTTTTTTTTAAATTAATACGCGTGCTAAGTGACTGCGATACTACACTTCTAGTTACGAGCAAAAGCGAAAAACACGACGTTGTCTTGTTATTTTCATACTCATATGCCATGCAGTGAGTAAGGTGTCTTAAATTGTGCATTCATATCCGTAACAATAATCATCACTACATATATTATTATAAAACAAAGTTCCCCGCCGCCCGCCGTCTGTCTGTCTGTCTGTCTGTCGGTCCGTGATAAACTGAAAAAGTACTAAACGGATTTTCATGCGGTTTTTACTAATAGACAGAGTGATTCATGGGGAAGGTTTAGGTATATAATTTGTTAAGATTTTGTGTAAATTGATTGAAATATGTTGATGATTGTTGAAGATGTATCTGGCATCCGTGCGGAGCCGGGGCGGGTTGCTAGTACCTCATAAGTCATAATTAACAGTCGATAAGCAAAGGAAATTTCTTTGCACCATCAATTTTGCATAAATTTCGTCTCGATCGTGTAATGGGAAGTGGCTTAGTAACAGATAGACAAACATATACCTACTAAAACGGATAGAAATACATAACAAAAAACCTATCTTAAACTACATATATGCAGTTTTTAATTTATAATAATACAAACTTTAATAAAATCTTTGAAGATTTTCAATAATTGTGCTGATTTCCCTCACGTTTCTATATGAAATATTTCTTTAAGATTGGTTTTTATAAGACGTGTAGTTATTAATTGGAACGAAACAGTAAAAAATTACTTACAAATGGGTAAATCTAGAATATTCCTGATTTCTAGGTCTAAGAATTTAAAAATATTTTACTATGATATGTTAGTATATTTAATTTATTTTTATCAGAGAAATGCTTTATTCTTCAGTACAGAAAATTTGTAAAATATTAGCAATTTAAACAATAATTTACATAGTTCTAAATTTCATAAAGTACCTCGCATTTGAGTGGTTTTATTGTAATGAAATCTATTAAAACAATCAGAAGCTCACCTCAATACTAATCACTATGATGTTCCTATTAATTTCAAAATATCTTACCTTAACTTTCTTTTAACGTTGTTTCCAATTACCTAAAATACTGTTCGTAATTTATTTCGATCTCTTTGATTGTAAAGTCATGGTTCATAATTTCTGAAGAGTTAAAAAAGTTCAGAGTCCACTTAATGAGATCGGAGGAAGAAAATCGGCTCAATTTCAATGTTAAAAAAGGTTGTTAATTTTTTTGCTATAATGTCGATAAATTCTTTTATCCTAAAATAAATTCAAGGGTAAGGTACATATTTCCTAAGATCTCTTAGACACCGATACTCCCACCATAAAATAACATTGAGCCCATTTTCTTTTAATTTTAGTTTAATACTGTCTATCTCTGTATCACTATGTTTATATGTTTGCAGCACCTTAATTAGTGCTTCTAATTTAATTGAAATAAATGCCATTTTAAAAAAATATACATTCAGTAGAATGAAGCAATCAAATGCCGGATTCTTTTCTTAATGGCTCTAATTACTAGCATTGCGGTAGAAGCCTGGCAGTAATAGTTAAAGGACTTTTGTTATTCTTAGGAGTTACCTTGTAAACAAAATGAACAAAGATTTTTTTTAATCGTTCATTGTACTGTTTCTTACAGTGAAGATCTGTAAATTAGATGTTTCCAATGTTTTGCAATGGTTTCGTTAAATTTGGGGTCGTTTTCGTGATGCTTTTCCGGAAACGGTTGGCAATTGTGTCTCGTCTTCAGTTGTTATGCTTTTCACAAAGGTCCAAACAATACAGTTCTTAGTTTTCAGTCATTTTGTACCAGTGTTATTTTCTTCTTAAACTTAACTCTACGTTCAACTATATTTTCATTGTTAAAATCGGATAGACTTATAAGTTTGACAAAAAAATACTAAAAAAAACCATAACTTCGTAAATAACATAAATAAATAGAAAGGAATGGAAGGATGAATATTGTCTTTTGGTGATATTTTGTCTTATCACTACATATTATAAAACAAAGTCCCCTGCTCCGTCTGTCTGTCTGTTCCCGATAAACGGAAAAACTACTGAACGGATATTCATGCGGTTTTCACCAATAGACAGAGTGATTCATAAGGAAGGTTCAGGTGTATAATTTCTTAACGTTTTGTGTAAATTGGTTGAAATATGATGATGATTGTTGAAGATGTCTCTACTACCCGTGCGAAGCCGGGGCGGGTTGCTAATTGATACTATTTACACAAAATCGTACAACGATAACATACTTAATAATATATTGTTAAGTTCACAAGCAGTAATATCTACCATAAAAGTAAGCGATTTTTTATGACTGATTTCAATCACTTTATGCCCCATTGAAACCTCCCATAACATCTGTCAAGTCGTAAAACATTCCCTGCTAAATATAATGTGTTTCTGATCAACTTACTTATGAGACGACATAATATAAATAAGCTTTATTCGTTGACGATTTAACGAAAAAGTACACGACTTTTAAATCTATCTATTAGATAACATTAATTAATGAAAGTATGAAAAGATTTGGCCAAATTTAAATTGATAATTTCTAATATTACCTACTGGTAACTTTGTCTTGTCCCTATAAATAACAACTCGTGAATAATTAAAATGTTATTACCTAAAAACCGCAATGTTTTAATTCAATAGGCAATTTTCTGCCCACGAATTTGCAAATAAAAAACATAAATCGTAGATCATGGAATGACAAGTTGCCTTTTTTATTGTTGATTTCAAGTACAATTTGTAAAAATATAATAAAAGAATAACGACTCAAGAGCCCCTCATTGACATGAAAAGCACTTGAAATTTGTTGTACCCATAATGTAGTTCATAAATTTGTAAATGTTTTCAACTATATTTAAATTACGCTACTGGCATAATTTATTTTCCCTATATTGGGCACATTTCGACTCCATTACATTTATATTCTTATATAAACTCTTTATATTGACCTCAAGTTACAAATTCCAAAGTCAAGGTTGTGAAGAGTGTTTCAATTAAGGTACAATTCGACTTGAAAGTTGGATTGAAAATATTACTTACCTTTAAAGTCGCAAGACCTTTTGTGACTCGGGTTTAGCTTAAAAATTCATCACGAATTCTAATAACTGACAATAGTATCTCTGCGGTTATTGAGAACACGTTTGAATGATTCTTTATTCAAGCTAACGAAAGATTGAAGTTGATTAAGACGTTAAAGTCGGTTCAACTTTTATAAAATTTAATTATAGTTATGTATTTAGAAATTTTCGACATACTCATATAATTTACACTAGACAATAAATAACATACTGTTAAAATAATATTACCCGAAACACATTTTTTGTCATGTATCAGTAGCATAAAATTTTACAATAGTTTTCAAACCATATTGTATGTTGTCCCATGTAAACAAGAACAATTTTACTAACAAACACTAACTAGGTTCTTACTATTAGAGATGTTGGTTCACATTGATATTATACATGCAAAGATTACATAAGATTGCAGTTTTGGTTTGGTTCTCAATTAAATAGGCGTCATTGAACCTTGTAATGATAGAGTTGACATTTATTGTGTTAAGGACTAGCAATAACTTAGTAACGTATTAATTTATAGTAATACACTACTTAATAATTCAATCAAGTCTTTATAAAATAATTTAATAAAATTCAATGAAATCAAAAATTGTAAATTTGAATATTTTTGATTAAATCGCTAGTAAAGGTTTTGCCTGCAGCTTCGCTCGCGGTAATCAGTTTTGGTATTTTTTAGGAATGAAGTGCATGTGTGCAGTTTTAGTATTTTTTAGGAATGAAGTGCATGTGTGCAGTTTTAGTATTTTTTAGGAATGAAGTGCATGTGTGCAGTTTTAGTATTTTTTAGGAATGAATTGCGTATGTGAACATGTGTCCTTTTCTGTATCCCTGATAACGTAATATGCACAATTTCATGATAATCGGTAGAGTAATTAAGGCGTTAAAGCGTAACAGATAAACAAATAAAAAAAACTGATTTTCGCATTTATAATATTATCTAGAAAGTTCGGATTAATACAGTACAGTATTATTTGCAGTCTCATTTCGGACAAAATTTCCCGCAAGAATATTTCCAAGAGCCCCTCTTCATAGATTATATTATTTTACTTCAAAGTTCAAACTAATATTAAAACTTGAATTTGTTTATTTTTGCTTCCTTTATAAAGAACCTAAATGTTATAATGTTGGAACCAGTTCTCTCTTTGAATTTTGTTATAACTTTTTCTAATAAAGATAATGTTGTACTTGAAAAGTGTTTCGTTACAAAAATACATTTTAAGTTGTATTTTCAAATATTTGGCAAAATTTCATCAAATTTTTATGGTATAAATTGTTATAATTTTGTACTAAATATCATTGACACTGTTCTTATTTAAAACGGGTTTTCCTATATTTTTATTTGAGCTTACGTTATATTTACACTGTAAGTCAAATCAGACCGAGCGGCAGAATGCGCGAGCACTTTTAAAATGTCAATAAAATATAAAAACCTGACACTGACAATGATTATACATTACTTGCGTACGATTTGAATTGACTAACTTCAAAAAGAAGAACGTTCTCTAAGATACGATATCTAAGTGGCTAAGCTGAAACCGAGTAGGTTAGTACATTACAAAGTTAAGTAATACTAGCTTGGTCAGTCTAGGATGGGTGACCATTCTTAACACATTGAGACCCCTCCGTGTTCAGCCGAATCATAGTTAGACTGAAAGCCGACCCCAACTTAGTTGGAAAAAGGCGCGGAGGATGAGTCTGATGATGTTACGCGATATATTCAGTATTTGTAAACCAATTTCAATAATTGTTTTTTTAATTGAAATAGTTGTATTTAAGGTTGGTTCCATTTAATTTTGAAGAAAATATTCCACCTCTAAGGGTAGAAAATTAAGGGATGAAGAATACAGCTCATTTACCATAGTTTAGGCGCATTTAAGTCGATGATAAATTAATTTGTTAACATCTGTACCTTTTTCAATAGGCAATGTACAATATAATATATTTTTTTCCGCAACTGATGTTCATTTTCTTAAATCATGTTTTTTTTTTTGTTAAAAATATTTGATTTTTTACCCTTAACTAAAAAGAACTTCTGGAGCTCAAAAGATACAAAACCTGTGCAGTAACAAGAGCCCTCACCGGACACTGCAAACTGAACAAACATATGTTCAACCTAAAATTAGGTGAGAACACAATTTGCAGATTCTGTCAAGAGACAGAAGAGACTGCAATGAATATTTTATGCTCTTGTGGCCCACTAATGCGGCACCGAAGTATTTACCTAGGGTTGCACATCATGTAACTGCAGGAAATACAAACAATCACTGCTGATAGGATCTGGAGGTTTCTCGAAGCCATAAGTCTGAGCAGTGAACTGTAAACCAAAAGTGCGCTACAAACGACCAGAAATGGTCGAGGTAGCACTAGGCACTGAAAACAATAATAATAAAATAATAATAACTAAAAATAAGTTATATAATAATAGTTTTGTAATGTAATGTAAAGTTGTTTGCGTACTAGTAAAAGTGCATAATAATAACCGAAATCCCGTATAATTCAACACCAGGGGTACATTTTGACTTGAGAACTTGTTTAATTAAAAGTCTTAAATCTTGAATAACTCAGTAATAATCATGTTTAGTAGGTATATAGAATCACGGGATTCTATATTCTGAACAGCATATAGCTCCAAATGTGATGAATTAGGCGCAATGAAGTCGGTAATACTTGTTGTTAAAGTTAAATATGGAATGAGGTTCTTATTTTATTTACAATTTAAAAGTTCCCACGCATTTTTCCTCTTGGTCTGAGCTGACGCTTACAATATACTCGTATTTGTATAATGTTCAGAAATTATCAGATGAGTGGCACGGAGCCAATGCCTGCGTATTACGAAATCGGGGGCTGTTACCAGGGTTCTGTGCTGTATTGGAGTGTTCAGCGTGAATGGAGCAACAATACAACCACGCGACAGCTATCAGTGTTTAAAACGTATTGCTAGAGACAATGACGAAGTAACACCATTTTGTTTCAGTCTATTCTATTGCAATATAAACATTCACAAAACTGTCGATAAAGTAGCACCCGTTGTTTTCACACGCAAAATAGGATCTATCACTAGGCATAATGTTAAGGCTATCAAAATATATATTTATTTTGCTAAATATTCATTAGACATTTTCGTATGCGATATTGTACTGACTTTTTATGTAATAAAATTGCTGGTACTATCATGTAGGTGTGTGTTTGACATCTTTATGAGGTACTAGCCGTCCCCGCAGTTTCACCTGTGTTTATGGTCACTGTTCTTGGTTGTAGCATAATGTTATATAGCCTAAAGCCTTCCTCGATAAATAGGCTATCCAACACTAAAATATTTTTTCCATTCGAATCAGTAGTTCCCGAGTTTAGCACGTTTAACCAAGCAAACAAACTCTTCATCTTTATAATATTAGTATAGACAAATTTGTCCAAGGCGCACCTATAATATATTAAACCATCTGGAAATCCTGCTGCTTAAGAACATCTGACAACTGTCTTCGAAATTCAAGTTGCTAACTAACACCAAGGTCAGAGGGCATGGGCTTCCTGACAAAAATTAGATCGAGCATGGCAGAGGCATACTTGTAAGTATGCCACTCTTTAATCTTAGAGCTATAGCTTACACTCCTCAATCCATCCTTTCCCTTCCCATATCCTTTTCCTTCTCGCCTAACTTTCCCTTTCAATAAAATCTCAATTTTCCAATTTTTTATTCCCAAAGTGCACTGTGGGTGTTTAATATGCCTCTGCCTTCCTCCTCACGGATACAGGCGTGAATAAATGTAGGTATGTGTGTAAAACAAAAATAAGGGGTTATTAGACGAGATATTAAACCTCATAATTTCCCTACCGCGAATATGCCCAAGAGGCAAACGAAATCAGTGATCTGATGCCTTGCCAACACCGCACACAACCCGTTATCTCGAATTTATTGGTGCTAAAGAATAATGAAATAAAAGTGTGTGCTGGTGCGCTCTGGCGAAGGGTGTTTAAATGATTCCAGAAGATTTGCTCGGCGGCGCCAGAGCCATTGTTTTATGGGCTGATTCAGCGTAACTTGAACGATTGGCACGTACGCCTAATAGCCCTATCGATATCTTTATAATCTGATAGTTTTCAACTATTACATTTTCTTTACAAACGAGGATATGGCCTTGAGGTCTCGGGTATATATGTAGGTTCATGCGTTACCGTGTCAATTGTAAACAGGTCATTTTTAATTTTATTTGTTGAATACTTAATTGTCTCTTAAATGGATTTAACTATCATCACCTGATGCTGTGGCTTATAGTGAGATTGTCATGTTCACTTCCATCCCCAATAAAAAAAACTTGTACAGTGTCCAAAAATCTATTTTTATTACCTCTCGTTGCAGACCACTCAAGCTACCTAACTGATAATAACAGTTAATGTTCGCTTATAGAGGTTGTAGATCTATCAATAATGCCAGGGTAGAATATAATATCTTAAAATTCTACTATTTTTCTCTTTTTAGGGTTTCGTACCTCAAAAAGTAAAAAAAATGAACTCTTATAAGATCACTCTCTTGTCCGTTTGTCTGTCTGTCCGTGTGTCACCACTGGTTTTTTTTATTGGGCTTTACTCTGTTTTTTTAAGTTTTAAAGAAAACATTATACTAAGTTTTAGGCATAAACTTAGAAGTTTATGGTTTTAGGTATATTTCGACCTAATACTTAGAAATAATAAACTCAAAATATAATAATACTGATGCGTACTCTCTGTATCGAACGAGAAAACCATTACTTTTTACGTTTATACCTTCCTCTTACACATTTAAAGCACGCTCGTTAAGCCTCAGGCATCAGTAGGCTTAGTAGCATCCTAGCAAAATAATAATGAAACTTATTATTCTTTAGAGTTTACTTGATATGTAACATTTTGTCCTGAAAACATATTAAATTTATTCAAGTGGGATACCCATTATTGCAATACAAATAGATGCTTATACTGACCGCGGCGGTAGGTGTATCTCAATGTATGAGCATTTTGCGCCTTGTAAAGCTGAGTTTAGTAAGAGTAAGAGACCATTTTTTCTGTGTCTGGGTGGGAATCAAACCCACGAGCTCTGACTCAACAGTCACGTTCTCTATCCACTAGACCAACAGTTTGTTGAGGTAAACCGACTTAATTTGCTTTTAAACTAGGTACCTACTATCGAAGGTTAAATCTGCTAGTGTAGTCTTAACAAAACTGCTACCCCACTAAAGTAGTCACTGCGACATGGTGATATAACAAATATACAATACAAAGTACACAATATTTTTTTGTGAAACAAAAAATATAGTTGTCCCAAGTGAAGATCGAACACAAAACACGACGGAGTAAACATCGTCGTGCGCAAATGACATATAATGTTGTAGATACCATATTAACAAAGTCTAAATACTAACGTGGAAAGCAAATTGTAACAACCCGTGGCTATAATTTAATTGTTTATTTTTTAATTAAACGTTCAGAGAAAATGCTTGAGACGCGAGAACGGTTGGATTCACCATATTTTATGTAGCAGTAACAAAGCTTAACAAACTGTAACAGTAGCCCCAATTCCATCTCAACTAATTAATTATGTTTTATTTATTGTTGCGAAAATAAAGAAAATGTCTCAGCTTGAACAGTACACCTAATTTACTTTTATTATTTATTTAATCTTTTAGAACATTTCGTTTACAAACAGACTTAGGTACTTTATAGCAGTCATGATAATAACGATATACTTTTCTGTATAGATCATATTATCAGTTGCGATTATAAATGTGTTCTTCTTGCGGTGGCTTGGACTGAGGACTAATCCCAAAGTTACTTAGTTATACTATTTGACTTAATCTGAACTCGAAATTTAGATCAGCTTTATATTGAGTGATAGAAATGTATATTGGAATTGTTATCAACAACTTAAATACAAATAAACGTGTCACTTCTGAACGAAATTCATTGCGAACCTTCACATACCAATAACGAAACTCAATGCGGGTTCAAGTCTCGTATGAATAAGTATCTTCTACGCAACTTAGCTATTTGATGTCGTTATTCAATCATGATATATATAGACTACGTCATCATTAAAAAGAAGCAGATATTTCAAGATATCTATAGTCGCTCCCGCTGATTTAAAACTTTTACCAGCCAAAGAAGCACAGCCAAAACTAATATTAACATATTTTAACTCAACCTGGGCTCGTTTATGTGGAAGCTATTATAAAATGTCTTTTCATATTCAATAGAAACTTTCTACCGGCCATAACTTATCTGAAAAAAGGCCCCGTTACATAAATAATGTGTAATAAAAACTCCGTAGCGTTGTATTGACATCAGAAGCACCATTATTATTCTACCCTTATTTTTCGTTAACAATAAAATTTAATCAGGTTTAGCGGTATTCACTTGTATGATTGTATGTCTTTACAAAGTCACAATATTCTTTGTACACGTTTTAATTTAAATATTTCCGATTTTTCCGAAGATTGCTTCATTGAGACATTCATTTCTAAATGTGTGTTAGCTATTCTAGTAAATATTTTGGATAGGTCTTCTTCAATTAATTCCTTTATTTTATTTTATTGTTTGAATGCGTATATTTAAGTAGGTTGTACAGACAAAGTTCGGATGGCAAGTGATGATCATCGAATTTCAAATTAACAATCAAAAGCAAAAAAGTTAAGGAGGGGTATTTCTTCTTCTCATGTTCACTCGTTCGTATGTTCGTATGTTCAATCACGATCAGTTCCCCCTCAAGATCCTAGATGGTGCTAGACGTTCTTAACAATGTGTCTGTGAGTAGTATTTATATTAGATTAGAAAGAAACAAGATACGGACGGACATCATATGAGCGCAGGATAAACCTGATAAAAAACCGGATTTTAGGTATAATATAATACATAATACAATACGATGATGTTAGTTGTAGCATCTTATATATAGACAATAAAAAGAATAACAATAATTACTTGACACATCTCACACACGGCCGTCTGATCCCAAACTAGGCAGAGCCTCTACTATGGTAACCAGACTGCTGATAAACATACTTCTAAATTACACACAGACACAGAACAAATGATCATGCAATTATTTGTCCTGGGTGCGAATCGAATCCACGATCTCTGGCTCAGCAGTCAGGATCACTAACCACTAGACCAACAGGCAAGTCAGAATAGGCGCGGGTTGTTGATTTTTTTTTATTGTATCGGGGGGCAAACGAACAGACGGGTCACCTGATGTTAACGACTACTGCCGCCCATGGGCAACTGCAACTCGAGAGTCACAAGTGCCTTGCCGGCCTTTAAGGTAGGAGTAGGGGAAAGGTGGTAGAAGGGGGAGGAGAGGGGAAGATGGTTAGGGCCCCGATAACCTCACTCATTCGGCGAAAAGCAATGCAAGCATTGCTTCACTGCCGGTTTTCTGTGAGGTCCGTTGTATAATTCCGGTCGAGCCGGCCCATACGTGCCGAAGCATGGCTCTCCTACGATGCAAAATTCTTTTAGTATAAAATCTACTTATTGTCTGTCTTTCATCTCACCTGATGGAAAGGGATGAAGACGAAGATAGGAGACGCATGTCCAAAAGAAGTCTATTCACACAACTATTGAACGTTCTAAAACTCTATGTAAATATTTGTCTGGAAAAATGTGACACAAAGAACACCCAGACTCGGAACAACTATTTGTGGATCCCACAAATTTTTGTCCCGTGTGAGATTTGAACCCACAGGTGACTACTTAAACCATTGCGCCATCCGCCAATTGTTTGAAAAATTGCGTTGAATTTTATTAGCTGAAATCTGGTTACCTTATATGGTCAGTCTATTTAGGAAGGCCATACACTTTTGACAATACAAAGTTAACACTGGTGACGTTGACAGATACGAGTACATAGAAAGTAAAATAATGATTTGTCACAGATTCTGCCCTATTCAACAGATGTTGCTCGTGTCGTAATATTATTATGTCTACAAATAGGGTTACTCACAAAGTATCTCATTCCAGGCGAGGATGCGTGTATTTACCTCACTTGTACACAATTTAGCAGGTTAAGACCTCTCCTGTTATAAACTCAATTAGAAGCACCACTTTTAACTTCCAAAGAAGATTTAACTAGCGCTCTCACTGTGAACTATTTTTGAAATAATCACGAAAATATCTTTTTAATAATATAATATGTGTTTATATAACAATGTTCGTTATTTGTAATGTATGCGTTCCTAAACGATTTTCGAAGGTTCTTGGTTCGAGAACAGAAAAGCACTATTCAGCCTATTTTATTATATTTGTCATTGACACTTATATCACTTACTTAGGTAATCTGTTGTTCCATATATGCGCAGGACAACACCAGCTTGTTTTTGTTATGTTACGATAAAATAACTTTCAATACTAGTACTGCTTAGCTAAGTAATTTTCAAGTGCTTATTATGAGGTCAAGTTTAAATTTAAGCAGCAATTTACCAATTTTAATTAATCTACCAATATTCTCTAGTAGCCCTTTCATCTTACTGATGGTTGGACCAGTCTACGAGAATGTTTTTATTTGCAAATGATAAAATACTTTCATCTCACGTTTATTGAAACAACTTTAAAGTTTTTTCTCAATAAATAACTTTTCATTTCACCTAAACAATTATTGGGTCAAAACAGAAATGATTAATTAAAGTATTAATTGAAATTTATATGCACTTATGTTAAGAAACTAACTCCGATTCTGTCTAAGAACAAATTAGTGTAACAAAGCGGATTATTCGCCTCCACTTTCTCTTTTAATTGAGCATATAATTTATAACAAACCGTATTTTAGAAGTTCCGAATAATGGCACTAAGGTTTTATTATAACTTAACAAGACGATAGAATTTCAAAAAGGCAACAAGTAACGTAATAACTTAATATAAACAAGTTAATAGCCATAGTTAACTGGTCCCCAAGAACAACAAAATATCTTTTTATCAGCGTTCAGAAAGTAATATAATGTAAAAAGCCTTTGTATAACGATTTCATTATCTAACTTTAATAGCACTTTTAAGATTCCAAAGAGAATAATCTAAAATAATATTAAGACAGAATCCTCTGCAGTTCAAGATGAGAGAGGAAAATTTCCATCAAAGAATTCCTTTAAAATTTTCCAATAGCAATATTTGAGTGAAGTTTTCGTTGTAAGTTATCCCTTTAATGTGGTACGTTCTCACCGAATTTGTTAGAACGTTCCAGTTTGACGTCACTTATTCTGTCTAAAGAATTCGTGATCACGAATTTGCTAAATTGAATTACAATTTCTTATAGTGAATTACTAAATATTTTATTTTTACAATACGATTTCATGATAATGGATCATAATTTAAGTGAGAGCTTTATTGTGACGTTTTAATGTAAAAAATATCAGCTCCTAAAAGCATTGGCGGAGGTCGAGGAGAGTGTTAACATAGCATGGTGTGAGGCAGGAATCTGTTTTGCTGACTGTATAATAAAATACATAACGCGTACAAACACAGAGTGTGACTAAATGAAATTCATATTTTTTGCCAAAAAAAGAATTCATTCAAATTTATAAGGAAAAATTATATGAGACATTGTGAAAGTAGTCATGAGACACGAGTAGGTAAGTACCGTAATATGATAAAACAGTTTGAGAGTTTCTAATATTAAACTATGTTCTCGAACAATATTTCAAAAAACTCGTACATAATAAAATGTAATAAACGAGTGAAACACGGCTCACGGATTTTTTCACCAACATTGCCTGGTTATTTGTCAATGCCACTTTTGATAAAAAATGGATTTATTACGTTAATATTATATACCTGACTCAGAGATTCAATTATGTAAGTGAACGATTTAATATTACGTTTCAAAGATCGTAGCACAAATATGTACCTGCTTTCAAAATACAACTTTTGAAATTGAAACGAACAGTTCATGTGGGGTTGAAATATTACACCCAGGGGCAACTAAAGGTGATAAACTTACCGAACCGGACATTAAACCTATATAAATGGGATTGTCCCGACCTAATAATGTCTAGTAGGTAACCTATATGTGAAATAATTCTATTAACTATATACACTGTTTATTTTATTTTTTATTTGGAATAAAAGACAACTCCTTAAAAAGTTGTGCATCTTGTGCTAATTACCATATTGTATCAATATTTGTGATTTCTGTAGTGTAACAACTAAATAAATGATTAAACTCCCGCACTAGAAATTATTCCTGTGTCGCAGGGAATTTAAAAACATTCAAACAACGAACACAAAGAACACCCAGACTCGGAGCAACAATTTATTTATCACACAACAAATATTAATAGAATACTTGGGGCGGCGTAGTGGCGAGTCGACGACTTTAACCATTACGCCATCCATGCAGTCAACTTTGAAGTCTTGTACCTACGTATTCGGTAGTAAACAGTACGAACTTTACATTATTCACGGGGTCTACTATACGACATACGACCCTACAATATGACCACACCTTTCAGTAACATCCTATAAATTTATTTAGTAATATATATGTATAAGTATCAGTAGTCTAGTTATCATAGTATAGGCTCTGTCTAGTTTGGGATCAAGGAGAGGCGTCTTAAGTTATTATTATTAATATTACTTTTAATATTCAAAACATGGATCTGAATTTACGCATTTTAATACTTTAGGGTAAAGTATTGAAATAGTTCAAGTTGTAGGTATTTTTCTTTACTAAATATATATTCAAATATGGACCCAGCAATCAATAAACTAATTCTTCAATTTATAAAAAGATATTAGACTTATTATTAGTATACTCAAATCGTAGTGCGTACAAAGGATCAGTGTTTCGTTTTCAATACATGCCTTCTTTGCTGATTAAATTTATTATTATTATATATGATATTAGGATCTGTTATTGTATCTTCTAAAAACCAGATCACGAAGACAGTCCTCAAGACTGTCTCCATAAATATTTAAATGAGAATTTGTCCTACAAAGCTAATCCCTACTCATTTGGACGGACACTCATTCATAATAATTAGACTTTCAGATTACCAGGCTTTATGGCAATCTGTTGTACTGTTAGTAATGTTTTACAAAGGATATTAATAGCAACAGGAAGTTTAAACGAGGACTCCGCAGTAAACCTGCTAATGGCAACCCCAGAAATAAAAGGAGTTTTCATCTAAAAATATACAGCTAATTAAAAGTGAACCGACAGATATATTTTACAAGAACACATATGGACATAGACACATTAGAGAATAAAATTAAAATTTATAACCTACTTGTTCCGGTTATAAGCGAATGTTGAAAAATACAATTTCGTGTTACTGGGACATGAATGCTGACGAGTAAAAAATTCGAGCGTGTTTATTATATTGTTATGTAAGCAGCAGGCACAGCTTGCATTGTTACTGTACCATATTGTCCACTGTCAAAAGCTATTAACTTTACAACGACGCTCCTCTTTTCACTAAATGTTCGCTTATCTCATAAGCGACCCTTTCATTTGAAAAAAAAATAAACGTCATACATTTCTCCTGCTGGGTACACAGGGTACACACAAAGAATTAAATCTGATTAACACTTACTTTTACAGTGTACGCTTTGTAAACGCATTCTAATCAAGATTAGGGGGTCACATCGGGTAATTCTTTACATTTAAATTGGGTATAACAAAGGGAGAGCAAAATCAGAGTTGAAATAAACAATTTCACACGTCGCTAGGGTAGCTACCGAGCTGTCTGATGTTATCGACGACCGAAACTTCACGCGGGGATCGTAATATTTATTTATGTTTATTATTCTTATTACTTACTTACACACTCTTAGTAATCTTTATCCAAAAGGTAAGATATAAAACGGGTTTTACAGCTGTGAGTTTATCAATGGGCTAATATAAAATCTACGTCATCATCTTCATCTATTTGATAACAATATACACTAACAAACTAATTGTTAAAAGGTGATGCTATTCTTTTGTTTCCATTTTCGGAGACTGCAAAATATTATTTCCCTGTTGAACTGTCGTGCAAGCAAAACGTTTCTTTTAATTAATGCAACAAGTGGAGCTATTGTTAGACCGTTCATAGAGCACGATGGGTCAACATTAATGTATAAATTGCTAGTATAATCTGGGAGTCTGTAATCGTTTAGCAAAAAGATATACATATAAAGTCATACAGCCAAGAGAAGGATTAGGATCAATGCGAATTATACAATGTGTACCCACAAATTAACGTCAGAAAGTATGTTTTCATAAGTAATATTTATTACAGAGAGTAATAATATGTAATCATTTTTATTTTCATACTTTGGTCCATAGTTTTAGTAACATTTTCCAATGCAGACACACTGAAGTAGCAGAGACTAGCAATGCAAACTATTCCAGTGCGCCAGCAGCAGACTGCTCCACCAATCAGTAATCGTCTTGAAGATGCTGTAAGGGCTGTCGCGCAGACATCTAAGCATGGATTCACACCGTTTACGAATTACAGCGTGAAGCCCTTGGTAAAAGCTTATGCAAACATGCCTGATGTGCTCCAGTGCCACGTCAGCCCGATCAACGCACTGAAGGAATTGTTGTATTAAACCCTCAGGTCTTTGTATGCCCGCTGCATTTAGTTGACAGACAAACTACACTTGTAGAGGGACTGACAGTAGGTTTTGGAAAGCCTAATATTCACCTATCTCGTGCAGTGTCCAAATCAGCAAGCTAACGTATTGGTCTAGGTTAGCACTAAGATTCTCGATGACCCAGATATTTAAAACTGGAGACCCTAATGAGAAGACTAAATGCGGTATATCCGTTAACTTTTTGTTCCCGGCTTGAAAAAATGAGGAGCACCCTGTTCTTCGCGTTATGGACTCACAAGAATCAACTTTTTCATGACCTTGATTGAGGGTTTTAGTAAAACCATGTCCTCTTCGTGATGTTATTAGCACATATTCCATCGACATGGCATTCGACATCCGTTTTGGTGAGCTCACCAATCAATCTGTTCATGTAAAGGTTGAAAAAACGGAGAGAGCTCAAACCCCGCTGCCTAAACTGGTAATCCAACCCATGTGCTTCTAACAGAGAACTTGCCCACCTCAATCTTTTACATTGGTTACTATATCAATACTGTAAGCTATGTATTTGGATATTTGTACCTAAATAGGAAACAGTTGGCAGAAATATCATCATAAGCTCATAACCATAGGTATATTTTGTATCTATATATAGTATTTATTTTATTTATATATTTATCTGTAAGTATTTATGTATGTATGTTTTATTTATAATCAATTGTAATTGTATGTAAATTAAAACTTTCTTTAAGAAATTTCGTTCTTAAACACTTGCCATGTCCCTCACTGAATCTCCCAAAGGTTACTGGTAGATAATGCCATATGGCATTAAGTCCGCCTCGGGCATTGTAAACTGCAGGAAGTTTGAAATAAAAAAAAAATAAAGTGTCAAAATCAAACGGAGTGAGTCAGTGGTCTGTTTTTTTACTCCATGCTAAAGCACTAAAGCATATCATGTAAACAGACTGTCAGTGTGAAAGCCATATGAACTGCATCATGTTTATTTTACGTCAAGTGACTCGCCTTACGAACTGGATACGCCTACTGGCCATTTGCCTACAATATGGGACGATCGACATAATATTGGTTTTTGAAAAAAAAATAATTTAATATGTTTAATTCTGGATTTCTGATTTGGATAAAATAATATTATTTTATCTAGAATTGCATTGTCATCAATTGAGGAGTGTCGTACATTTTGAAATCAGTACCATTAAATTATCTACTCGTCGCCTTAGTGCTTATTTGTCCTATCAACCACATTTATCGAAAATTAACTTTAAATGCAGTATTGTTAAGACCCAAATTTCACACCTGTTGGTTATGGAATATTTAAAACTTTATGCTTTTAAAGCAACAAAAAATCTGTTTGAATTTTATTTGTGACACGATACCGTAAAGAAAATGTTGTGCTTATTTGTCCAGTTTTTGTTTTATATCCTACGTCATAAGACTACAGTACAGTCTTCAATGGTTGTAGAACACCATTTTCCTACTAGCATTATAGCTGTCCAACTTGGGCAGTATCTCCAACCTGCGGAAGACCAGCAATTACCAGATCTAGAAGTAAAGTTATCTTTTTTTAGGAACTTCATTGGCTTATCAATACACAAGTGACATTACTAGTACTTAAGCAGGGTATCCGCATATCGGCCGTGTGTTTGACAAAAAAAAAACGTTATTTGTTTGAATGCTTAACACAGAAATGAATCAGGTGGAAACTAGCGAGAAACAGGACAGCTTACTACAAACAGACTGCATAATCTTGCTAATCGATGAATAATTAGATCAGAAGACATTTGTGCGTTGAGTGAAGAAACAAGGCACTCAAGGGATGAAAGCATTCTAGTATAGTATTTGTATCTTCGCACTAGATGATGGGTTTGGTTTTTGTAAATAGCACCTTCGATGGTTATTCGGAACATGCTTTATCTAACCTATAATATAATATATAATCCCACTAATATTATAAATGTGAAAGTTTAGATGGATGGATGGATGTATGGATGGATGTTTGTTACTCTTTCACGCCAAAACTACTGAACCGATTTCTACGAAATTTGGTATGCAGATAGCTGAAGACCTGGAATAACATATAGGCTACTTTTTATCCCGATATGCGAACGGGATCGGGACTTACGCGGGTGAAACCACGGGGCGCTGCTAGTAATATTATAAAGAGGAAACATTTGTGTTTTTGTATGTATGTTTGTAATATTTTCACACAAAAACTACTAGACCGATTGCAATGAAACTTGGTATGTAGATAGCTGGAGACCGGCATTAACGCATAGGCTACTTTTTATCCCGACATTCCCACGGGATCGGGACTTACGTGGGTGAAACCGCGAGGCGCTGATAGTTTCAAATATTTTAAAAAAATTTAGAAGAAAGAAAGTATACACATACGGGAATTAACGTCAACACGTAATAGATATTACATACCTTTGAAATCTTCAGGCAATTAATGTAATAGGTACCTATTATGTGATCGGGTCCCGTACGTTTAAATATATATATCATGGAACGTGAAAGTTTAAAAGTTAGTACACGTTTAACTTAATTTTGAATTTTATCAAATTATGAAATGTCATATGCATAAACTCATAAACTAAGAACAAAGATCGTGTGACAAACATCTCATTTCGCAAACATATTACTTTATTTGTAATCATTTGACAAAATACAGATTTCGCAAATGTTTTACTTTTATTATATAATTATTTATTATTAATATAATTTGATTAATTAATTTGATACTATAGTACATCGAAAAAAAAAATACATATAACTTACATTAAGATAGTCAAAGCATCACTCCCGACGCAAAAGTGCCCATGATGCTGGCAGCGTTGCCTCGCTGAATGGCAATGGACAACCTTTGCACCAGGAAAGACCCGGAACGGGAGTCACCATTCCTATCCCTATACCGGCGGCCAATATCCGCGATGAAGCTCTTCTTCCTTTATTTTTAAACACAATTAATTTGATTATATTTAATATTTGAAACATTTCAAATGGTATCGGATTTGATGAGTTGTCTTCAAATCTTTATCTTTTTACTCTGAAGTTTTAATTAAAACGGAAAATTCTGTATATTTTCGACTGATTGAAAACAGAAAATACTGATTATTTTAAATTGACTGATAATTTGTCACAGTAACGTTAATATGATAATTGTTGATATAGCATCGGTTGTCTTAACAACATGTATGAAATTATACTGAGCCTTAGTTTTATGTAGATTTAGTTTATGATATAAAGTGGCTTTCAGTAAGTCTTGACGTTAAAATAGGATGAACCCAATATTGCTGTCTCTTCTTGTGTTGCTGTTTCTGACGTTGATATGAGAAAAAATAAATATGAAGGTTTTTACGTCCATTTTTAACAAATATAGAATTTGAACTGAACTGCGACAACTCGTATAATACCATGCCATGTGAACGCACTTTAAAAGAGAATGCGTTCAAAGTAGACAATTAAAACAGTAGGTATTATTTTTTTTTTGTAGGAACGGAAGTGGTTTATCTGTTACATAGTAACTACTCATTATTCCGTGACCTGGGTTACAATGTCATGCTTTCAGAACCGAATAATTCAGTTAGTAATGAGTTCACAAAAATCATACAATAAAAACTAATAATTACATTTTACAAAATAGGTAAATTATTTTTATGAGTAGTTCGTTTACAAATGTATGTGCGCCTGATAGCACATTATAAGCCAACTTTACAAGCCACCGACATCTACTTAAAAAAATGAACGTGTGAGCAATTTCATTTGTTTTCAACTTATTTGAAGAAAAATAATGATATGTTCCATAACATTGTCACGAGGGATATTACGGTATAACGTTTTATGTAAAAATATTCAAAATAAACGTCAAATATTGCCACTTTTTTATCATATGAGATCCTCGTAAGTACCACATTGATAAGAATACGACAAAGTGATAAAACCATAGCGTGTCGTTTTGCGGGATCAGATCACGTCGTAACCTTACTGATATTTACTACAACATTTGTTTTCGTTAATATTCATACGTTTTGATTTCTGAATAAACCGACACAGACATCTCTTCTCACAGTTTTGAAAGTCGCGAAATACAGTAATATATTTTATAAACATCGCCTCAAGCAAGTTCAACAACATGTATCTGTTAAAAAATAAAAATATATAAACAGAATTAAACTTTGGCAGCAAAAGGTTTCATGCTATATCTAGCAACAGGTATATATGTATAAAAGTTGTAGAATTAGGTATTGTTTCAGAAAAGTCACCTTTAGCGGTACCTTATTAGAGACTATTGTTTCAAGTACTGTGTGCCATATGTGGTATTCCTTTTGTAGTCACATTGTGCGGAACCATTCTGGCGGTCCCTAATTAGAAGGGCGAGCCATCTTTCATTGGATGGGGTACAAGAGGTTGAACTATCACTCAGTTAATCGCAAATAAGTTATTACAAGTGTGAGAGTGAACAACGCACGAAAGAACACAAAGGCATTGTCTATGTGAAAATTGTAGCTACGATAATTGCAAGTACTGAGTTAACACTCCGTAGGTGTTCCAACTTGTGCAGAACTTTGCCAAGATCCTCGATGTGTTTCTGTATTTTTAAGGTTATGAAGTTTGTTTTGCACATTTCATACCAACGTTTGCTCTTTTGGCATATGTTTAGTCTTTTTAAGTTCTTGCTATTTACTGCAGGAGAAAAATTTCAATTCAGCGGCCAAATAACTGGAAATATATTATATTATATTATATAATAATTTTCTGTCTTTTATTGTTGTAGAGGTTTTAAGTTAAGTAGTGTTTGACTAATATCGTTTAGTATAAAATAATGACTCGCTTATCTAAATCTCTCTATCCTCTATGATCTGAAGATTTTTAAATTGTACTTACTTATCGAATATAAATAACTTATCTTGACATAATTATCACAACAAAAGGTACACCACAAATATGTTCATGGAATCCGTATAATAGAATATAAGGTAATTTCTTAAAAAATCCGTAAAGTGTCCGCCCTATGGCGTTAGAATTGCTGACATTTAAATCTGAAAGAAAAAGAAAGTTTTATTTACTAAAATCACGACTTCCTGGCAATCCCGTTGGTTATATGAACAAAACTCCTTTAAAAACATCCTCCTACGGTGGTTATGAGCCTTGTAGATGAGCGTAGCATTAAAGCCGCCATATCAACATTAACAGGCGTCGAGATTTCATAAGTAATTACACGGAAAACGTCTACCGAAAGTCGTTTAGACAAAGTACCTATAACAAATGCGTATATACTTCATAATGAACGTGGTAATACATATATTACCTACACGCGTTTGTGTATACCACGATTGTTTATATAAGAATACACATACTCTTTTTTTATATTTACACTAAGACTGTAACTTATCAAAACAAGAAAGTATTTACTAAACGTTCACATTCATCGACAAAATAAATTATGAATTTGATAAATGTTTTTTGTTTAATAAAGGTATTGTTGCTTTCTTTATTTAACCACCTAGTTTATTAACATACTATACGATCGATAATAATTCATTTCATGCAAGTAAAATATACTGTTTAAAGTCCTAACATCCAGTAATTTTCCAAAGAATAAGTAATATTTTGTTTTGGATGGCCATAAAGGCATACGATTTACCTCTTTATTATGATCTAATCAGGTCAATTTATGCCTCTTATCACGTCATTAAACCGCCCCTGAATAGAGGCCTGAGTCACCTATACGTTAGCAAAATCTTGTAGTCGACACGACGGTTGCCGCCCCGTCGGCGCCGAGGGACAAGCTTACACCCTTGTTTTGCAAGGCAGTGTACTCTCAAGCCATATTCAGTTGCCAAAACCGCGATGTGTTTGACCCGTATAAAATATTAATAGCAGTTAGTTCATCCATGCCATGGAATATTTCATGCTTATTCATATTAACAATACAGTGCTGTTTTTCAACAGGTAAATAGAAAAATCTACTCTGAATTTCAGAGAATATTTTTTTAAACAGGCGTGTGAAAATAGTTTGAGTATACTTACAATACAGGCCAATATTAATAAACAGATTTTTAGATTGATCTGTAGACATTCTTTGATGTTTTTGATATTACTTTTTGTCTTGATGCTACTTTTTTTTTTGTTTTGATATGATACTAGCTATAAAATATATTTGCTTAAAAGAAGAAGCTAATCTACACAGATAAAACATATCGTGAATAATTATTATATACTCGCAGAAATGTAAACTTCTCGTAATTGACCAAGAGCTTTTTCGGAGGAAAAATTGCTGAGTTCCCTGGAGGTACACTATATATTTATTTTGATTTTGTTACGCTGGTAAAACAGAACGTTGTAACGAATCTCATTGGGATAGGGACATACATTACTTTTTACAGCGTGAAAAATCTTATTCTCAATATAAAAACCAGATTTAAAAATTAATATTGATGCTGTTACGGCAACAAATTGAATTAGTTTTGGAGCAGCTAGTTGAAGTACGAATAAACCAGGACCTGGACATGGGAATTTCCTAGTTTTATTCTAAAGAAATTATGAAAATTAAAGAATTCCTTCATACACAAACAACATTAGATGTTTCTCCCATAGGAGCCGTTATAAACAATAATATCTGAGGCTTAGGTTACTCGCTAACAAGCCACATAAAGTTATTCATGGGAAAAGCAATTCGTCCTGAGGTCGTCTCGAACCGTCTGTCCTCGCAACTTGATAGTCATCGCATGCATACGATTGCGGGAAACTGCAATCGTTTGAAGTGAAAATTGATCATTTTTGGGAATGGGGGGTATGCGCGGTATGAAAACTATCTCAACAGCTCGACAGAATTTCAGCTTACATTGCATGCGAATTTCAGCTTCTAAAATAATACACACAGCCGTTCCGTTACACAGCTTCGGAAGTGTTAAGGTCCTAAGCAACATTATCGGAATACCTTCTTTAGTAGTAGTAAGTACGGACTAGATGCAGAAAGGGAAACAACTAACTAACTTTATTTATTTAAATGTGTATTATGAAACATAACAGTAACTTTTTGTTTCTGAAAAAATATCTAATCTCAATTTAATCATGTCAGAACCAAGCCTGTATTTATTTTTTCCTCGGGTAAATAATTCAAAAGCTTTTCAGCTTATAAATAAAAGAATTACCATTCTGGTTAACTCGAACAATACGATGTTCAAAGAAAGTATTAGGTACTTTGGTAAATATTTTTTCTTTAAACGCCACTTTGTAACATAGCACGTTGGTGCAATACTTTTATTTAGCTTCAATATCAGGTTTACTGAAGACTGTATTGTTTTTGTGATTAATATCAAAACTATAAGCTCTCTTTGTTACAACAATAAAATAATAATATCCTGAGATATATTACACATCGATCATTTCGATACATTTTTTTTTATAAATACAGTTGAAACCGAATATAACGACATCGATTATTACGACCGAATGGCAAGCCCCGGCCGAATCCCTTTATAAACAATTAAGTAAACATACCAACATGGGATACAGCGACATATCGTTTAAAACGACGAAACTTATCGATATTCATCGGCCATACCAACCGTTTCACTAGTTCCAGTAAAACAAAACAATACAAAGAATTTTCAAACTTATTCTAATCTGTGAAGGAATATTTTGACTTATTATTAGCTCATTATTTGACCTTGCTTGTTTCACGACTTATTTAATGCGATAGTTGACAGCTTGAATGAAAGGTTGATTTGATATTAGTTTTGGTTTTGGTTGTGTGTTTTCGTAACGTAACGTCCGAAGTTATATGGTCCCATCAACATCGTTATATCCGATATCGACTGTACATACATTAGGGTGGGTCACATTAGTATGAAAAATTCTTTTTTGTTTTGTTTTGACTTCTAATAGTAAAATAAATGTGTTACATGATTATATGAACTTAAATTAAAAGCTTCATTATAATCGGATAATATATACTGCCTCCGGATTGACTCTGAAATACGGATAATATTGAAAAAGAAGAGTTTCTTAAATTATTAGTTGTAAGTGTGATTGTAAGTATTATTTATTGTAGTTAAGAGGTACTTGGATCTACACGAAAATCTTCCTTACTATCGAATTATAGCGAGTTTACGAGACTCATAAAGTCTCGTAATCTCATGCCGAAATTCGATCTTCTTCTTCTTCACCATAATAAAACCTTCAAGTGATGATTTTGTATACAAACATCCTAAAGCTTCAGCTACAGTTTTAACTGCTCTTTCGACTGCTTGGGTGTGGCAAGGTAATCGCAGAGAAAAAAACTTATTTTCCTCTCCTCGAGCGATGTAAGACTGAAGCTCTTCATTAGAATCTTGCTTTAGGATTGGTGGTTCTGTTACCTGATTCTGCCAGACAATAAGATCGTAGTATACTTTAACATCCACATTAATGTCTGGAACTTGAAATAGCCTTCACTTTTGTGTTTTTGAGCTTGTGCTTTTATAATTCGACGCAGAGCCAATTCTCTTACCAGTATATGTTTTTCAGAGTCTGATAACATTTTTTTTTTTTTTTTTTTTTTATTATTTATTTAAGGTCGCTCAAACATCTAGGTCATTAGCGACCTCTGTAGGTTTACAACATTAAATTAAATCATAGTGATTAATTAGTTTAAAGAATTTTACAGTCTTTTCTACATTGTTCAAACAATCTTTTAAATTAATAGGTAGCTTAACTTCTAATCTTTCTGTATTATACATGTGACATTCAATTAGTAAGTGCTTAATCGTTAAGTCACTATCACATCTTGAACATTTCTTCTTAGCTTCCTTAGTAATAAGATGTATATGAGTTACATTACAATGTCCTATTCTTAATCTATTTAAAACTACTTGTTCTTTTCTATTATTTGTCAGTAATTTGTTTTTTTCAAAAACTGTTTTTCTTATCTCATACAGAGCACTATTGTTATCTTTTACCCAATAGCTATTCCACAGCATTTTTACCTTCAGGTTAAAGTACTTTTTTAGGTCTTGTATATTAGAAGTAATGTTGATACAATGATCAAACTTTGTGGCTTCTTTAGCTTCTATATCTACCCTTTCGTTTCCGGGAATACCTTTATGGCTAGGTATCCAGATTAATTCTATAACAAAATCATTATTGATTAGATTAAGGAGGTTCTCTCTTATTAGGTTTATTAAAGGTTCTTTATTTCTAATATTGGTTAAGGCCATGAGAGACGACATTGAATCAGAAAATATGATACTTTTATTGATACTCATTTTGTTCCTAATTACTTCTAGACATTTCAGGATAGCAACTGCTTCACATGTAAAGATAGATGAGTAGTCTGGTAATCTGTACTTGTAGCTCTCATTTCCTGAAACTATCGCACAACCTGATCTTCCTTTAAAAACCGAGCCGTCGGTATAATAAAGTACATAGTCCGGATAGCTATCTTTAATTTGGTTAAACAGATTTTTAAAAATATAATCAGGGGTGTTATCTCGGGGGTATTTGTTGGCTATATCTAAGTTAATTGGTATATCAATTTTTTCCCATGGCGATTTTTTAGGATGCTCACGAGGATAAGTAGGAGGAAGTTTAATTTCAATTTCGTTTGCATATTTTTTAACTCTTAATCTTAATGGGAGAGGAAGAGATGGACGAAGATTGTATTCGATATCTGATTGTAAGGTGGTTTTTGAAAGAAACGAACCCTTGTAATTAGTTATATGGTTGACTGCATATGTGAGACATATTACTTTTCTTCTTAACATTAGTGGCATTTCGTCTGCCTCAACTAGGATACTATTAATTGGGCTAGTTCTAAATGCTCCTAAGCTTAATCTTAGGCAGGTGTTATGTGTGCTTTCTAAAAGTTTCAAAATATTAGGAGAAGCAGAATCGTATATAATAGAACCATAATCAATTTTTTGCCTAATCAATGCTTTATACGTGTTTTTAATGCATGTACTGTCCGAACCCCATTTAATAGATGATAAAATTTTAATAACATTCATCCTAGTATAACACTCTGATTTTAGTTTCTTAATGTGAGTAACCCAGTTCATTTTTTGATCAAATGTTAGACCTAATATTTTAAGATTTTGTACTTCTCTAATTTTATGATTATTTATAGTTAAACATATTGTATCTTTGCTTTTTCTGTTCGAAATAATCATAAATTCAGTCTTTGTTTCGGAAAATTTAAAACCAGTATGTTTGCACCATCCATTAAGTTTATCCAAGGTGTATTGTAAGAGTCTCTGTGTTGGTTTAAGAGTATTGCCGCTACACAATATTGTCAAATCATCTGCAAATAAATAACCTTTCACAGGTCTCTCTATAACTTCTAAAACATTATTTATAGCTAACAAAAACAGTATTACACTCAAAACCGACCCCTGAGGTTGTCCATTTTGTGTATGGAGTGGATCAGAGAGAATACCATCAATTTTAACCCTTATGGTTCTATTAGTCAAAAAGTTTATAATAAAGGCAAGAATGTTACCTTTCACATTGAACTGTTCCAAAATTAAAATAACCCTATGTTTCCACACCATTTCATAGGCTTTTTCCAAATCCAGGGCAACTGCTACTACTTTATTTTTATTTGCAAAGGATGTGAGTATATCATGTTCTAAGTAAGCTAAATAATCTAAAGTTGATCTAAATTGCCTAAATCCGAATTGTAAGTGAGATATTAGTTGATTATGTTCCAAATACCATCTCAATCTATTACTTACGACTTTCTCAAACAATTTACATACATTACAAGTAAGAGATATAGGTCTATAGCTTGTGGTTAACGTAGCGGCTTTTCCTGGTTTTGGTATAGGTATGACAATGGCCTCCCTCCACTGGTCAGGAAAAACTTGATTAATCCAGATGTAGTTGTAAATGTCTATGAGACGTTCAAGAGCTAAGCTAGAAAGATTTTTGATGAAAGTATTTGATATATTATCGGGACCCGGACTAGAATCGCCTAATTGGTGTATAATTAAGCGAATTTCATGCAGTGTGAACATTTCATTAATTGGATTACTATTATCCTGTAAGTTGAATACAGTGTTGGCCTCTTCTATTTGAATCTTATATTGTAAAAAGTCTTGATCATAATTATTGGAGCTGGAATTCGCGGCAAAGGCTCTCACTAGTAATTCAGAGTTTATTTTTGGATCAGTACTTAATTCTTCTTCATTATTTTTTAAGATTATCGTTTGCTTTTTCCTTCTTTGTCCATTTATTGAGTTAATTTTTTGCCATATGATTCCTATCGGAGTATAACTATTTATCGATGATACGAACTTTTCCCAGCTTGCTTTTCTACTTTCTTTAAATATCCTTCTAGTTCTCGCTCTATTTTTGCGATATTCTACCTTCAGTAGTTCTAGATTATGTAGGTTTTCTTCGTTAACATATTGGCTGTCTTGGTTTTTTCCCTTTTCCTTTGTATATACTCTGTAGGATTTTTTTGTTGCTTTCAGTGATTTAGAACATTCATCATTCCACCATGGAACTTGTTTCTTTTTTAATTTTCCTGTAGTTTTAGGTATGTATTTTTCGGCAGAGCTGATTATTATTTGATTATATTCATCCACTACTTTATTTATACATGTATGAGAGGACAGGTTTAGTTTATCTAACTGTATAATCTTGTGATCTATTTCTGAACGAAAGTTAAGCCAATCTGCACTTTGATATTTCCAATATTGGGAAATGTTTCGAATATTAGGAGCTAAATCAATTCTAGATGTAATGGTGATAGGAAAATGGTCACTGTTGTAGAGGTCGTCTAATGCATTCCAGTCGAAATAAGTTGATATACTTCGTGAAGCAAAAGCTAAATCAATACAACTGGTATGGCCATTACTACTATTGAAATGTGTAGGTTGATGAGAATTAAGGAGAATTAAATTGTCACGTAAATCCAACCAATCAGCTATAATTTTACCTCTCTGATCGCAGCGATTTGAACCCCAATGAAAGTGGTGACTATTAAAGTCTCCCAGTAACACGAAGGGCGTCGGAAGCTGGTTAACTAAGTCATTCAAGTCATTTTCACTAAAGGAATAGCTATTAGGCAAATATATATTACAGATAGTTAAAGCTAATGGGAATTTAATTTTTACAGCTATTACTTCTAAGGAGCTATTGATATTTATAAGTTCAGGAAGTGTGTGAGGTTTTACATACGTAGCTACACCACCACTAGCTATACTGCTATGTGTGCGGTTTTTATAAAAGCTGTCGTATTTTTTTAACTTAGCACAATAGTTATTTTTAAAGTTCGTTTCTTGTATACAACAGCATAATGGGTCTACATCATTTAGTATTAGTTTTATGTTTTCAAATCTGGCTTGGAAACCATTAACATTCCACTGCAAAATGTTCATTACGAATCTAACCAGTTCAAGGTAATATAAAATAAATAACCAAAGAGAAAAGTAAAAAGGATACTAGATATGCAAAAAAAAAAAAAAAAAAAAAAAAAAAAAAAAAAAAAAAAAAAATTAATGATTGTTACTTGTCGACTTTTCCTTTGTATAAATGTCTTGAAGTTTTCTGGAAAATCTTGAACATCTGTTTTTTAAATTCTTATTCATTTTGGGGTGAAGGAATAAACACATGTTGATTAATTCAGGGATATTTTCTGTGTAGTCCTCGATGACTTCTTGAATATTTTGTTTATTTCGTATCCAAAAGGCTTACGAACTGATCTAATGTTAGAGGAAGGTGAGGTTGGGATTCTTTTAGTTCAATTTTAATATCATTCCAAACTTGTTCTTCTGTCCTATTGTCTATAGTTTTCTTTTTCTTTTTAATAGGTCTGTTAACTGCTATTTCTCCTTCAAAAGAGTAGCTGCTGTCAGTATCATCTGTCAAGTCACTTAGTTGTAGGAACTCTTCGATAGGAGGATTAATTTGATTAGGTTCTGATTGCGATGGTTCTGATGCGGTATTTGAATGAATCCGTTTAATGCCTTTGTTATTCTCTAGAGTGTTGACTGGTAATTTAGTTTTACTTATCTGTGGTTTGATAAACTCAATGGGAGGGTAGTCTGAATTTTCGATCGTTTCTTGAGCCGAATTATTTAGGTATTGTGTCGACTCCTGTTGTTGGTTAGCTTGAGGACAGTATTTTGCCAAATGACCACTACCATTGCACACAAAACAATTCATGGATTCATTTGTTAAGTAATTCCAGTAGTTGGTATTTTCATAATTGATTTGCATTGACTCAGGGAGCCTTTTTTCATCCTCCGGTGAAACGTACAATTGACGTCGGAAACTCATAATATGAGAAAAGCCTGGGTCCGGAATGCCTACCCTCATGTACGTAATGGGAGACAATATTTTTACATTTATTTGTTGGAATTTTTCTTCTATAACTTCATGCGGAATGACAGGGCAAACATTCGATAAAACTATTCGTTTATTTCTAGTTATTAGCGGTCTGATTTCCAATGAATTTTCTTTTACCTTGAGTTTTTTGACAACGTCGACCAGTTCGTCAGCGGATTGTTTGGAGTCCAAGTACACACATATTCTTGAGTTGGCTATACGTGAAATAAAACGGATGGACGATGGCTTGATGACGGTGGAAAGTGATAATAAGTAGTCTCGTAGCATAATTCCGTCGATAGAATCAATTACGATTGCTTGATCTTTCTTTGGGTGGATAGTTTTAGAAGTAACGTTGGCATAACTTGCGGTGGGGGTACTTGTAAAATGTTCCATGGTGGGTTAGGGGGCCCCTGATACTAGGGGCACCCTTGTAATAAAAACTATATCAATTATCCGTACGTAAGAATACTTAAATTAATGTTTTATTAATAAATTACTCGCGGCGAGTCGGCACATTAATCGGAATGCGATAAAACGCGCGAACCGAGCAGCGGTCGCTGGGTAACTGTGTCTGATAACATTGCTAGAAATAGATTTTAAGGATGTGCAAAGAAGCTGTTCCGTTGTATTACCGGGTCAGTAATAGCTTTAAATTCTGCCGATAAGTAACGAGACCTAGAATTAATTTCCATAAATGTCTTCCTCCATCTTTGCAACTTGGGTGGCTTTTAATGTAAAACCAGGTCGGAGCGTATACTTTAACCATATACGCTGCTGAAGTAACAAGTTTATTGGAAGGGTTTAAGGTTGCAATGTAGAGTCAGAGAAGTCTGTTAGCTTGCGTGAGCCATCTTGCATGAGACATTTTTCCAGGTGATTTGTAAGCTAAATCTCAAACAGCTGACACTTCTGTACAAATGCAATTGGGCAGAACTGAGATCATTTATGTCTATGTCGGTGGAATTTCACCTACAATATTTTGAAATCTGGCAACAGCTTTTTGTAGTTGTAGGCAAGAAATCGGTGCTCGTTTGTTTGAGAAAACTTTTTGAAATTTCCTGTTGAGTTTTAGTTTCAAACGTATTTGATTTTTTCTTGTTGTAGCCACGTCTGTATTACCTATTATATTTTTTCTTAAAGACCTTTGGTCGGTGAGAAAGCTTTGTTCATTGGATGGGAGATTGTTCCTTAGGACAATTACATTTGATAAATTCTAGACACTTGCAGGAATGTACGGTGTAGTTTGATCGTTATATAAATATAAGCCATTTTCAAAGTGTAAGTAGTGTATTTAAGTGTCTTAGGAATTGATTGAAAAATGAGCTAATTTAGTAACATTTTTTAAATTTTAAACTTAATCCGGAGGCAGTTACACTAAACAGATTGAAATAATATTTTACACATAGTATATAAACACCAATTAGCACCATATTATAGCTATTAGAAACCAAAAATAAAAAAAAAGGATTTTTGACCCACCCTAACATACATATTATACATACTAAATACTTCAAACTAAATATCCAGAAAATCTATTGCAGCATTTGCACAACAGAGAATGTAGGTACTTCTAAAATAGCCTCTTAGCTTCAGTCGTTATAGATGTAATAATGTTCAACTGCTACAAGTAAAAAGGGAAAAAAAGCCATTGACAACGCCGTAATGCGGTTGCTAGCTTTGTACTATAAAAGTACCTAAAACCGGGTTACTTTGGCCAAAAAAAAATTTCCTCTTTGTATATTTACTAATCGTAATATTTCTCTATTTTAAACTATTCTTGGGGATTCAAGGAATAGGAATATACAGGTTATATATGATAATGGAACACTCACTTAAGTCACACACAGTTACGAAAATATTTTTTTTAAAAAACTATCCGTTTACAAGACCTGGAAAAAGCAGGTGGAATGTGTAAACTTAAAGATTGAAATCGTATATATTTTTTTTATTTTGGAACTTTTAATTTCGTCACTAATAAAATCCATAAAAACTAAATTCGAAAACATTTTAAGTTAGTTTTTTTTATGGATATTCTCAATAACTGAGTAAATAGTTCGCGCCTCAGTTTATGACTGAGGGAGTCATAAACTGAAGTGCGGTTATATGCGAAAGGATATCATCCCAATGTTAAAGCTTTTCATAGCTTGCCATCTCCGAAACTTTTTCTGTTTTTCATATAATTTATACGGTTAGATGAACTGTAGCACCTTCTTCACACTGACTAAACTGAAACAATTGTGCTAGAGTAAATGCTTGTACTTAGTTGCTGCTCCTCATTGTGTAAGCTGTTTGGATTGTCACTCCTGTAGTTGTAAATCGGAGTAATCATAGCGTCGCGAGATCCTCGTTTACGCCGATAAACCATTGGCATGGTGTAATTGTAATTTTTTTAAAATAAGTATATAAAATCACGGATAAAACTAATACGAAAGTTACTATGGCCCTAGGAGTAGTGTTTACACGTTTTTCGGATTAATCTATACTTGAGCTAATGTTTCGTATTTCTTACTTTAAATATTAATAAATATACCTATTCACTTTACTTGTCTATTACACCTTTGCATTCACTTGCTTGTTACAATTAAATTAAGAAATACATTTTATTTACCAAAAACTTGAGTTTCCAAACAAAGTTTGCATTATTTTTGTAAATAAAAATTTACCACCAACTTTTCGAAGCTTGTTACGAACTGTCATCCCGCGAACCAATCACAATTAATTCCGAGACGAGTACAAGTACTCCAATCTATTGATTCAGGGTGGTACTTGTTAATTTTACGTTCACACCGCAGTGGGAAGTTTAAACCTTTTTTCAGTTTTGGGTCAAAGTTACCCCCTTAGGGCTTAAGTAACCCGGTATTATTTAATAAATTTCAACTGCAATATCATCCTATCAGGATCTCTACTAATAATATAAAATTATATTTGTTTCATAATTATATTATTAGGTATTATATAGCACACAGATTATTTCAAATCTTTACTCTACAGTGTTTGACACACGTCCGATTTACTTGTGAAGGTTTTCTTTTTAAAGGAAGGTTAATAATTCAGTTTACTTGCGGGGGTTTTATTTCAATAGAAAAATAATCAAATTAGCTTCAGCAAATAAGACGAGTATGTGATTTGTTAATCAGTTCCAGAGAAAGATAATATTTATTTGAATTGTCCGTCTCCTATTCAAGACCAAAATGCTACACCATACTCTGCCTAAAATATTCTTTATCATAATCACCGCCATATTGTTTAAAACGTGTGAAAATGAGACGGCACAGAGATCAATTAGGTACACTTGAAGGCAGTCTTAGTGACAATTGTCATCCCTTATGCCAGCTGGCACTACAAACGTTCCTGGCAGCCATCATGTCTCCGGTTACTTTTATTCTCGCAAAATCCTTTCAAAAATCTAAAGGGGGCGAGGCTTCAGCATGATTGATAGTTCCGAATGAGTCCACAAAGATTTCACTCGTTACGTTTTCTTTGGTTATTTTCTGTACAATGCGTTTATTGCCAGTTGCGTTCACTTGCAAATGCAATGATAACAACTGCTGCCAAGGGTAATCCTGATCATTATTAATGAGAGTTTTAATTGGTTCACTATGAAATCGAGCCGCATGAATTTTAAATAATAGTCTCTTGGGCATTGCAGTGTTGGTCAACGGACGGTGGAACGCTTTATGCGTACACCTAGATAGGAAGATACCTGCCTGATTGTTTATTTTGCATGATTTTGTTAATGGTGAATTAGAATTCATAGCTTATTTGTTCTGCAAAACTGCCCATAATAAGAACGAGTACTTTCATGTGTTAGTATATTATGACGATGTATATATAACCTATGTCAGCGAAGCCTAAAAGAGTAATAATTTATGTACACAAGGGTCTCCCCAAGTTACAATTAGGAGGCATAGCATGCATACTAAGTGAGTACGATAATGATTATAGCTGTATTATGCTTTTGCTTTACTTGAAATATTTTATGATTCAAATGAAAGAGCTTGTTAGATTTAGCAATTCAAAAGAAAGCATCTGAAAGGCAATTGAATATTCGTAAAATAAATTTTCTTTAAGTAGTCGACATGGGCAACATTAAATTACGGTTTTTTGATGTACCATATTTTGAAATATTTAGGTTAAGTTTAAACAAATCTGTTATTTAAATTATTTAAAATATACGGTTTTACTCACGTGTATATTTCGGGGATGCCCGACTAGTTTCGGACCCGACGGGGGCACTTTATCAAGGGGTGAGGAGTCCCGCCACGCTGGTTGCAGGTGCCAGGCTGTTTTTATTCGAGTATAAACAAATCTGTATATTGACCGTATATACAGCAAAACTGGATAAGTGCGAGTCTGACCCGCACACCGAGGGTTCCGTAAGCAAACAAACTTGTATGTATATACAAATCGATTCTCAGAGGTTTTAGCCCGTGTGTAAACAAACTTAACTTTGCAGTTTGAAAACTACTCCCCCCATACATATATGTACGACAAAGTCAACTTTCCTAACGCAAATACAAGTTTAAATTCACAAAAAGTATTTTTTGGTGAAATAACAGCAAATGAACGATTAGGGATTTTTCCTTAACTTATACTGTGAGACCTTGCTTCTTACCAAGTGTCCAGGTCAATGATTTAAGGGTTCCTGAGAAAAACAGTCTTGACTGACAGACAGACGGACAACAAAGCGTTCCTATAAGGGTTGCTTTTTTTCTTTTGAGGAACGGTACCCTAAACCCTACACAAACATTGCTGTTTGCTTATTTCCATTATATAAAGGTTGCTTTCGGACACCATTTCAAGTAAGTTATGTTTATTTCCTAGTGCTATGAGTGTTAGCATACGGGATTAGCCAGTTAGAGAGTCACGCTGTCCCGCATATTATTACCGTACCCACGTGACTCACATTTACTGAAGCATTTCCATTAGTGCCACTACTTTCAGAATTTTAATAAATAATAGTGGATTACATTCGCTGCTCTTAGAGCAAAAATAAAAACGGAGTATTTTACGACCAAATATAGCCATACAATGAAAGCATTCTATTTCTAAGCATGAGAGGGACATTTAAATAGTGACTCTCGTGTCTTAGTTTGCACTGTACACCATCCTACTAATATTATAAACGTGAAAGTTTGTGAAGATTTATGGATATTTGTTGCTCTTTCACGCAAAAACTACTGAACCGATTACGACGAAACTTGGTATGCAGATAACTGGAGACCTGGATTAACACATAGGTTACTTTTTATTCCGATATTCCCACGGCATCGGGACACAGCCAGGCGCAGCTAGTTAATAATAATTTCATTTATGTATGAGTTTCGTACCATATCTAGTTCTTGTCAGCAAACCTTAAATCGAAATTACTGAATACATAGCGATTAGAGTATTTCATTTAAATAATACTACTAAGAATCTAACTGACATAGGTATTACTAGTGTACTCCTAATCCCATCTAACTTAAAGTAAGTGTCTTGCGTCAGAAAAGCGTCGCATCACATTTATACCAGCAGAGTATACTTGAAATTGTCTTTCAAATTCTATTATTTTCAGTAGGTATGCTTCACTTCATATACCATCGTAATTGTATTCCATTTGCCAATTGTAGTGGTTATAGCTCATTGAGATTGAAGTATTTGATGCCCAATTTTTAACGAACAATAATTTACTCGTTCACGCATCGGGCTCTAGGATTTCTCTCCAATTGAAATGTGATTTAATAGTCAACGAAAGTCTCTGATTGCGTACATTCTCATTAAACATCCAATCCTTTATAGTGAATGAGAATATTGATTAATTTTTTATTTCATTCGTCGCCAAATAGGTACTTAGCAGTACAGTAATACTGAATAGATAGAGGTAGGTACAGCTCTTTCCATTTACGAGTAATTTGTTCGTAAAACTTTAGCATTGCAAGCTACTATTTTAGTATAATCAGTCTATTGATTTCTTAGAGAAGAAGTCGCTTGTTTCTATATCTATTGGCACTTAAGATCAATTAATGTATATCTTATTAGACTATCACTTAACTATGTGTTTAATGGTGAGATGCACTTAGTCTACTGGTCACTTTCAGATGCAGATGTTTAGCATACACTTATCAATTTAAACTTCCTTTGAGAAAGTAGAAATAGGTATGAATATGTATACATATGAATTTGTATATTTGTAATAAACAGGCACTTTTTGACTTTTATCTACTTGAATCAAATAGTTCGTATCTTATATGTATATCAAATATATTTTTATAAATGAAAATCAAATTGTATATGAGATTACTTTTGATGATATTACTGACATGAAGAGAAGGATTCATAAGCTTATATTAAATCTTAACAGGTATTGAGAGATTTCATTTTTCCAGTTTCTCTCAGTACAACCCGCTATTAAGTTTAGACATTATTATTTTCATGATGATGAAATGATTTATACATTTGGTAGACAGGTTTAATAAGAAATATCTCTCTCTAGACTGGATAGACTTATTCAGTGGAAATCTTATAACTTTTTCTCTCTTATTATATTTCATATTTATAACTACGGAATAACTGCTCGTATAAATAAGTAAATAGCAGACAATCAAACTGAAAATGGCCATTTATTTGATGCTAGTATCGTGTATTGTATTTGTATCGTTTCCAATAAAAACTTCGTTGCTTAAACAAAAAGGCAAAAAGTTGTAACGAGATTCGATAGTATACAAAAGTCGGACCGTTAACGTATAACCATTTGGCCTCTAATATTGTCTCTGTCCAATATCGGAATAAAATCTGTCTAAGTTTTTCATTTTTAGAAAATAATGACTTCATCACGAACAACATTACTTCGCCTCCCGCCAAAAAAAAGTGTCATATCACATGTTAGGTACGTATTGACATTTTTATAGCATTGAATAGCAAATGTTGCATTTGGTCAGCTGTAAAAACATCGTTATAAGCTCAGCTGTTTCACTGAGCTGTTTTGTTCAACTGACAGGCATAAAAGTTGTGTCTTCTCGAAATAGCTGTTTTTGTATTATGACACTTTTTTTGCCGGGAGGTGACTTTGTTAAACATTAATTTAGACATAATTTTATGCAGAGCTCGACCATTCTATTCAATTTCTTCTATTTGCGGTAGTCTTCCTATTTTAATATACATTTTTTGTACTCATTTATGAGTGAACTTACAAGATACGAATCGAGGAACATTGAAATCTTTTTGTACTGCTCGGCAAACTGTTAACCAGCCTACATTGAAACAATTGTCCTACTTGGTGTCCTAATCTATATTAGGACACCAAGTAGGACAATTGTTTGCTAGGGATCTATATCCCTGACACCGATTTAAGTAAGTTACGCAGACGGTAGGTTCCTAGGCTATTATATAATAATGTATTTGGGTTTCAAGACCTTCTGTGATTTCATTTATGTGTGTTCCGAAAATGTTCTTAAAAGTTATTGATGCCATTGGGCAGACTGGCGCGACCGTGTCTTGTAACCATGCATATAACATAAGGTGTAAAGATTGAATTTACAATGAAAGTATGAGCGTCAGCAGCAGACGAGATGTTGTTTTTAATTAAACATTTGTAGCTTTTTACATGTGGCCAGCTGCCATTATGGTTTAGAGTGTTTTAGCTTTTTACTTGATAATAACATCAGCCGTAGCTCTGTCTGAAGACTATGAAATAAGTTTGTTTAAAAATGCATACTCGAGCCAGACATCAAGTGAGCGCACTTTGCATGGTTGCGACGGAGTAATTTAATTTTACCATTTTGCTTCCATTTATTTGATTTTTCACTGTAGTGAAAATTCTACCTACTTTTATTACATTATACCTATTCAATACGGGGATAATTCGAATAGAATTTTACCTATTCTATTTTGAATGGTAGGTACTTATGGCCTAGAGTTGGCAACGGAAACTTGGTTGCTGTAAAGGAATAGAGGGCATCTGCCACCACTACCACAGCTGTGAGAAAGTGCAACGTGTTACGCTTAGACAAGGAACACAGAGTCAAGCGCTCGTTGCATGGGATGCAATAAATAAAATCTTTGTCTTTATAAAGGCACCAAAATCTGTGGAGATATAATTTAAATTTTATAATTAGATTATTAGTCAGGGGCAGTAAATATATTGTTTTAGTCACTAGAGACAAAAATATAGTCACTAAGCCTACTACATGTCTATGTAGTGTAGACCTTTGTGACTATATTGTAGTTAGTTGATTACATTTCTGATTAACTGTGTGCTCATTCTAAATTAAAATTAAACTACGCAAGCAAATTTTAATGTAGTTACTTCTAAACAGGTATTAAATCAAAAAAGCACTTATTTTTATATGCAGCTAGAAGGAAGATATTGCAGGAATTTTGTATTTTAATCACGTTTTGAGACTGAAAATTGTATTTTTGTAGTTATTGCTTAACAATGTATTTATATTCGTTTCTTTTTTTAGTTGAGCTCGTATTGATGAATTTAGCGTCTAGCGTCGAGTGTTGGTAATATTTAAAATCTGTTTTACTGGTCGGTGCTGGTGTTGAGATAAGGAAATCGATGGTGTGCCTAACTCGAAAATTGAATTTTTTGAGTTAGCTCCCTTTAGATCTAGGTGTGAGGTGATATGTAGAATTAAGTACTAATTATTATTACCAATTAAGTCAGTCAGCAAATGACTCCAGAACAAAATCCTCCTTTTCTTTAACCCGGGCCTAATTAAAAATGGACTATGAGCCGACTTGCACATATACAGACAGACGAGGGCCAAATCGGCCAGATCTGGGAAGGAGCCTTTTCGCTTGCTTGCTAAATATACTCTCTTCTCTACTGTACTCTGAGTACCTACATATTATGTATTCATTGAAATAATTGTTCTTCCTAGCAGCGAATTCATGTGCTACCCTTTATTCTCAAAATAAATCTGTAGACACACTAACATTTTAATAACAAAGGTTTCCTAGTTTCACCTTCATAATACGTCAATAAAGGCTTACGATGTACTTGTAGCGCTCGAGGTACTCAGGCCTCGAGGGAACCCATTGTTTTGCGAACACTACGCACTAGACGTGATTTCTATTAACGTTTCCCTGTTTTCTTTGTGTGGATTATTATTGGATGTGTTTCTTTTTCGTGACCAATGCGTGATCTGATTTTATGGAACACAGTTGTAATGATAAGCGTGATATTTCGTCTGATTCTTATAGCATTAGTGTTGCTTTCTGTTTGTTATAAAGTGCAAGAGGGATATTATAGTAAAATAAGCATTTTAAGGCACTTTTGTTTGTTGAGTGTCTTGTCTGGATTTCTGAGAAGACTGATATTGGCTTTGATCAGACTCGTCATCACTTCTTTTTTCGGTAAAATAAATGATACAGATTTATTCAGCTGTAACAAAAGTGGATCCTTTAGAGGCAGAGGAAAGCGTCACCAAGACAAAAAAAAATTTTTCTACACATCAATCACACTAATATTACAAATGTAAAAGTTTGGATGGATGGATGTTTGGTACTCTTTCACGCCAAAACTACTGAACCGATTGCGATGAAACTTGGTATGTACACAGCTGGAGACCTGGATTAATATATAGGCTACTTTTTATTCCGATATTCCCAGGGGATCGGGACTTACGCGGTTGAAAGCGCGTGGCGCTGCTAGTGATAGATATTTCTTATTAAACACTATGTTCTAACAGTCTACAATGGCTGAATTAATATCATAATGCTTAAACAGTACATAGTATAATATATAATATATTAAGTTATTACCTGAAGTATTATTTGATTCAACGTACGCAACATAGTTGTAGATTCATTTCACTACACCTGCTAATTTATTCACGTAACGCCTCGAGCATAATAACCTAGACTGGAAGAGAATTCTACTAGTCTTTAAGCTTTGTAGCAAGGAAGAAAGTGTATTCTTTATATTAAGGCATTTTCTGTATTACAATTAGTCTGCGTAGGTTTTTTAACCCTTTATGCTTTTATATCATTACCAAAAATTTGATGCAAAGAAAGAAAGCAGTTTAGAAGTTTCAATTTTTTTTCCAGAGTAAATGGGAATGGGAAATATTATCCTGTACCTCGCAACAACAGAAGAAAGTTATATTAATTAACGATTTTTACCCATTTTATAACGATGACGATTTAATTATTTTAAAAATCTTTAATTTAAATATTATCGATTCAATCTAAGTTTGACGCCTAACTTTTTAGTGACAATCAAGTCTACAAGAGCCGAGCAAGCGAGCCTATTGTCGTCTCCTAGGCACATTACCAGATGCAGTGCTGCCCTTTGATTTACTAACAAAAAATCGCAAAAACTAGTTGCCCGACCCAAGAATCCAATCTACCAACGATTATAAGAAAAACTTATAAAACGCGCCTAACGAGGCTGTCACAATACTAACTGAAAATAGCATCTCATTCATACTGGTAATAAAATATTCATATATCTATCGTATTCTTTGTCTTCGTTTTCACTCGCAATTTGAACTATGGATTTTCTTCATCAATAAGCCAAAATATAATACATATAGATCTACATATAATTATGTTCAATACATAACTATAAGTCTTGTCTAGCTTTTAACAAATAACGGTATATAAATTAATTATTGAAAAGAAAGGCATTGATAAAATACGTATATCATATTAGCATTTAAAAACCGTCTTATATTTAGGTCATATTCGTACGAACGTTAACGGTCTGATAATTTTGAACAGACCTGTAAACATCCAGAACAGGAAACCGAGCTCCCAGTAAACCGCCATAACAAATAGCCTATTGAGGATTGCCGTAATTGGTCGGCGCAGATTGGCAATGATGTTATTAATATAATCGGAAGATGTGAACACAGATTTATACCCTTTTATTCAATGAAGTGATAAATTATTTATTTTATAGTGATGATGGTGTCTTTGATCTCTGGATCCTTATTGCATGAGCGCGGACGTTACTTGCAAAACCAAATTTACTGTTGAAAGCCCTATCGCAAGACGCACAGTAAAATGATCCGTCTGTGTTTTTAATGTAGATTTACGTGTTCTTATGTCGAGTTTTTCAGGGTTGGCGTTTGGCGTCAAGATCTTTAGGACGGACACGCTCAAAGTTTTCGCCAGACCAACCTCCATTCCTATAACGCAGATACTGTCCTCCGGGTTTGCGTTTACAGGTTGTTCGCACCAATGAAGTTTGCCTGTCACTAGAACACACTCCATCTCGACCATTTTAGCTCGACGCAACACTTCAGAGTTTAATACACGATCCTGCCATCTCAGCCGAATAATTTCTCAGAGATATTTCATATGAAAGATGTCAAGTCGTCTGATGCCACTCTTGAATAGGCACCAACTCTCCGGGACAATAGGGGTAAAATTATTGCTCTGTTTGGTGTCAAGTTTTAGATCATGTGATCTCCAAATTCGTTGGATAGGCTGTCAAAAGCTGGATGTTATATTATTGAGGTGGCAAGTGAGCATACTCTGATAGTAAACTTTTATAGCAGCTTAATAACGCTAATATACTCGCTCGTTGCAAATTTTGCTAAAATTCAAAACAGTTGTAACACTGTCATATCTAGTTCTGTGATTTCAGTTGCTAATCCACAGTAGTTACTGCTCGAAACTAATTACCATTAGTAAGTAATGTTAAATGCAAGTTCATCCATCTCTTTGAAATCATACCTCTTTAGTAACACGAGTACTTTATATATGGTTATAGTTTATTGATATGGTTTTACGAAACAATACTTATATCTCTCTCTCTTTCACGCAATAACGGCAGAACAGATCTGAATGAAATTTGGTATATAGATAGATAATAGTCCCGTGGGATAGATTTTACTAAAATTTCGTCGTTCAAGTCTCGGGCAATAGCTAGTAATCATTACATATTATAAAACAAAGTCCCGCACCGCGACTGTCTGTCTGTTTGTTCGCAATAAACTAAAAACTACTGAACGAATTTTCATGCGGTTTTCACGAATAGACAGAGTGATTCATGAGGAAGGTTATGATGATGATTGTTGAAGAGATTTCTACTACCCATGCGAAGCCGGGGCGGGTTGCTAGTAACTACATAAGAAAGACTCGTGAATGTTATTAAATAAGACAACAATTCTGTTATTATCAAAATTAAATTAAGAATTTATTGAACAACTGTTATACATTTTCTACTCAATGTGATACTTTGTTTGTTAAAATTTATCTTCCCCGAAAATATATTAATTAAGCCTTACAAATACACCGATCGTAGTTTATGTGACATTTAACGTTATTAACGTTGTAACATTTTAGAAATATTCTATTATGTGTGTTCAAGGGACTCTCTCTACAGAAACATAAAAAAACCGGCCAAGTGCGAGTCGAACTCGTGCATGAAGGGTTCCTCACCATCGTACAAGATTTAATACTATGTAGAGTACGGGAGCCCCCTTTACTTTTTTAAGTGAAAACTGCTTTAGGCACGTTTGTGCACTTTTGCTATGAGGAAAAAGCTCTGAACTCGTTTTCGTCACGCTAATAATACATATATAGATCCACTAGAGGGCGCTCATCTAAAAATTGAGTTTTGTCAGCTCCTTATTATATATATATTTATGTGTGTATGTGTTTTCACTTCTGACGTGCAGTCCTACGACTGACATTTTTTTAAATTATTTTTATTATTTGTTGTTATAGCGGTAACAGAAATACACATTCTGTGAAAATGTCAACTGTCTATCTATTACAGATCATGAGATACAGCCCGCTGACAGACAGACGGACGGACAGACGGACAGCGGAGGCTTAGTATTCCACGTTTGAATAGCTTCAATAATATACTTGTGCCAAAAATATAAAACGAATACATGAATATGATTTTTAGTTTTTGTAACAACATTTTACATCTAGTATGCTCTATTCAATATAATAAGAATGAATCCCAGCGAGCAACGACTGACAATCGCTTCTCGCGATTAATAAGTCGATTTCCTAACTTTCTTCGTAGATTTAAAATATATTAAATTACGAACGTGTTATAGGCTAACATCGTAATAAACAGAAACCTCAAAAAGTCGAGGGTAATATATCTTGGCAAATACTCCGCTTTTATTTTATTACTTCTTGAACTTCTTGGTAAAGGTTACAGTGTTCCAGTTCTAGTACAGTCACAGCTTCACAAAATAGTGGCCGATTACAGTGATAGATATCTAAAGCAACATAAACTGACGGCTGTGAAATTATTGGGCAAAAGTTAAACCAAATATTGCGTTATGTATTATATGTAGGTACTAATAATTGAAAGGCGCGTTTGTTCTCAGCTTTGTAATCAAGTGTTGGTATACGGTTATATAAGTTATTCAGAGCTTTAACACCATGCCGCGCTGGATAGGCTCTGGACGTGGTACGGATGCCGCCCGGTGCGGTGTAACATTAATTAATTCACACAAAAGTATGCTATAAATGTTTTAGCGTGTCCAAGCTGGAACACGGTCCAACACCAGTCCGCGTACATTGCCGTACGCGAATCATCAATTATTCCTTGCTATTTGTTATTTTATAAAATAAATATAGCTATAGTATATGTTTATTAATGATGTTAGCGACGTTACAATAATTAAATTTTGCGTTGATGGTCATTTTTTTTAAAAGACTAAAATGATAAACACAGCCCGACACTCACAGTAATCGGCGAAAGATGTGTCACTACACTTGGGTGTTAACCGCATAAGGTCCAAACAGCTTACTTCTAGTTTGTTAAAAGCGAATAAGAAAGAAAAAATGATGATCTAGGTCAATATTAGTATAAAACGTATATAAAAAAGGTGGTCTTCAGTTTTTTATTCAAAATAATTTGTAAAAGTCGATCGGATAAAGTGCACGTAGACAATATTCTTAAATGAACTGTTTTTGCCTAAGCTTGCTATAACCGTAATAGTTTTTATGCTTGCACAGAAAATATAACTTGATCTTGTATAACTTTCAAATTTGTAATTACTTTCTTTCTCGTAGAAAGCTTATTGTCTCACTTTGTAAATAGGCAGAGACAAAACAGTTCAGTACATTTTCATTGGTTGTTGTGTAAAAGGAATGAAGGAACTCTTATAAGATCACGTTGTTGCCCGTCTGTCTGTTTATCAAGGTCCTATTCTTCAGGAACGCATGGAGGTATCAAGTTAAAATTGACAACAAATTCCAAATTTAACAACTTAGTCAAGTATGTACAAATATATAAACAACTAGTAGCGCCCCGCAGCTTCGCCCGCGAAAGTTCCGATCCCGTACGAATATCGGGATAAAAAGTAGACTATGCGTTAAACCAGGTCCCCAGCTATCTACATGACAAGTTTTATCGCAATCGGTACAGTGATTTTTGCGTGAAAGAGTAACAAACATTCATCTATCCGAACTTTCACATTTATAATACTAGCAGCGCCCCGCGATTTCACCGGCGTAAGTCCTGGTCCCATGAAAAAATCGGGATTAAAACCATCCATCATCCATTCATCCAAACTATCACAATTATAATATTAGTGGGATTAGTGGGATAACTAATAGTCTTATATTTAAGTAAAATGTAATTATTTACCTAAATACAGACTAACTGCAATCATGGCCCACCTTCGTTCCAATTTGCCAGAGTAAGCAAAATATCCCTAATTTGACATACGACGTCTTACATCTTGTCAGTGAACGTCAGTCAATAGCTAATGATGCATATATGACAAGCACTTACCTAGGGATTGACCTCGAGGAATATTCGACTTAACTGAATTAGAGATTTTGATATTGAATATGTGACGGGTCTTGACTCCATTTTGTTTGTCACGTTTAGATGTACTAGAAATATTTATCATGCTCAAGCTCAAGTGAGGTATTGGCGTAAGATTTCTAGTACCAAACCTAATATTATTAGATTAGAAAAGCCAATGCAGAAATTGCGTACTAGAGATCGCAAAGCGGTCCAGTTTCGACCGGTTTGAATGTCTTGTTTCATTTCATTGACTAGTGTAACTTGACACATGTGATGTGTCAATGACATCATTGTATAGACTTTTGAACCATGACAGGTCAAAATATATACTGGACCCTTATAGCTTTATGTACCCATTTTTCCTTTTTTTAACTTTATAAGACATATTGTTTAAAATTTTAGCTTCCTGCACTTCTTCTACATATAATTTTTTTACGCAGTTTTTAAATAACTCTAGCTTCAATTTACCTTCATAAATGTCACTTAGTGTCTTAATTGAATAAATGATTTTGAATTTGAATATCACATTCTTCTAACTACTAGTTACTTTTTTTAACTTTATAAGACATATTGTTTAAAATTTTAGCTTCCTGCACTTCTTCTTCATATAATTTTTTTACGCAGTTTTTAAATAACTCTAGCTTCAATTTAACGTTCATAAATGTCACTTAGTGTCTTAATTGAATAAATGATTTTGAATTTGAATATCACATTCTTCTAGCTACTAGTTACTTTTTTTTACTTTATAAGACATATTGTTTAAAATTTTAGCTTCCTGAACTTCTACATATAATTTTTTACGTAGTTTTTAAATAACTCTAGCTTCAATTTAACGTTCATAAATGTCACTTAGTGTCTTAATTGAATAAATGATTTTGAATTTGAATATCACATTCTTCTAGTTACTTAAAAAGGGGCATAAATAATTCTCTTCACGTATTTATACATAGATAATAACATATTAACATTCTACATGCCCAAAAACGTTTATTCTTTTGTCGTACGCTAGTTACTTTATTTATTTTGCTGTATACTCATATATATATATATATATATATATATATATATATATATATATATATATTCTAGCGTGGTCAAGTGGTCTAATGGTAAGTGATCCTGATTGCTGAGCAGAGCTGAGCTCGTAGTAAAGTATGTTTATCAGCAGTCTGGTTACCATAGTAAAGGCTCTGCCTAGTTTGGGATCAGACGGCCGTGTGTGAGATGTGTCCAGTTAATATTATTATTATTATATTATAGAAGGCTTTACCCTTCCTATAGTATCAGTTTCACGTTAACAAACAGAATTACGATAACCCATACTTTGCAGCGTATCGGAGTTCTTAGCAGCATTTACACGTGTTTCACGTTTCGTAATACTAATACAGTTTGTCATAGCCCATGGGGACTTAGTAATGTAGCATTTTCATATACGCTGCTAGGACTTGAACACAGATCTGATAGTTAAAGTTTGATGAGGTATCATTCCATTACGTAATCTTCTAAGTGTACCGATAAAAAAACTGCACTATATTTTTTGAGAGATTTTCAGTTTAATTCAAGAAAATATAAGAATGTAGACATTTTCTATTTCTTCACTCCCCCAGATTCCGCATTCCTGCTCGTCGTTAGGGTTGTGCATGTCATCCGCACCCATTTAGAATAAATGCGAAAACATTGTCCCGTGGTTTTTTATGGAGACAACGTTCAAATATTTTTCTATATATATACCCAGTTTATAAAATCATGTTCTGTGACAACACGCCACAGAACACACAGTACTTACCTACGATACTGTCACTACAGTACTGCAGGTGTTCAAATCCGCTTATTTTTACCCGTTTCACCTACGTAAGTCCCGATCCTGTGAGAATATCGATATAAAAAGTAGCTTATTGTTAATCTAGGTCTCCAGCTATCTACATACCAAGTTTCATCGCAATCGGTTCAGTAGTTTTGGCGTGAAAGAGTAACCAACATCCATCTATACATCCATTCATCCATCAAAACTTTCGCATTTATAATATTAGTGGGATTTTAAACATTGGTAATAAAATCTTATTATTTCAGAATTAAGGTATACATGTCAATAACTGTGTAATAACAAATATTTTATTTTCATTGTTTACAGTTCTTGGCACTCTTGGAACGAAATGTGGTGGTCAACACAACCCTACAACATAGGCAGATGACTTTGTTCGCACCCACCAACGAAGCATTTCAGCGATACAATGGAGAGATGGACGATTCTTTGGTCCTCTATCATATAGGTAAGTTAAGCTAAATAAATGTTAAGAAGTACTTCCATTAAACCCGGACATAAAAAGAAGGAATAATTACAACCAGCTTCATACACAATCGTTTTCTAATAAAAGACACCGAATTCAGAGCTTTGAGTTAAAATAACTATCAAGTGGAAACATATTAAGCCCTTTATCAAATCACACACTAGTATGAAACTACTAATAAATCTAAAATGTTTTATCCCTAATTCCAATCTCAACTTTTTACGGGTGAACACCGGGGATTATTTACCTGCCAAAGCGTAAGATGATACTCTTAAAACTATCAGAATCTAAGAGAAAGATACGCCTTCAGAACCATTTGTACAAGTTTTGTAATGAAACAAGAATTGCGATCAAAGACCCGGTGACACAACAAAATATCCTAAGGAACAGATTAATGGAATAGATCAGAAAATATCCAGGCACTAAAAATTTCAAGAAATAGTAATTCTCACAACAAAGAAATAAAGTTCAATGTTGATCGAGTGTCAATACGCAATACGTGACTGCACGCGCTATATAATATATAATCTAATGTGTTGGAAAATAGGAACTACGGTCGCGAACGGTTTTTAAACTGATCGCCTTTAATCGAAATTATTTTGCGACAAGACTATTTACAATGTAAGAACACGGCAACGTCACACGTTAAGCGAGCCGCTGAGTGGTAGCTGTCCAGCGTATTTTGATGCTCAATGATAAGTGAATTAGACATGCATACAAAATGATATGCTCTAAGCGTTTTGTATATGTGCTGAGCAGATGAACTTATCTTTCAGTTTTTAATGAATAAAAGAAGTCAATTCTACTTAGCGAAAGCTATGTTTATTTATTAAGTGCTTCATTAATGCAAGTAAAGTTTCTTTTTTTGAAGCAAATATTTGAGCCTGGATTTTTGAATTTTATTTTATAGTTAGTAATCGAAAACCATGGCCCAGTCTTCGTAATAATTATAATTAGCTAATTAAAATTCAGGAATATATTAAACGGGCCAGAAACGTAAGAGGCAGGTACCCTTTTTCACGTCAGTTGATTTATTTGCTTACATAATATAATAATTAATTATTTAATAATAATATGAAGAGGGGTGGAAGTATAACAGACTAATGCCTGAAGTATAACCGCCAAACACCCTGTATAAAGAACCGTGCCTTTGTCGGATTATTATTCGACTCAGATTAAGTATTTTGTAATAAATAAAATTACTGAAGTGGGTTGTCAACCCACGTCTGGTTTTAAGGAGGATGTTCAAAATTTTTTAAAAAAGATCTAGTTTTTTTTTTGTTTAAGAAAATAAATGGCTGTCAAGGAACTTTAAAAAACCTTTATTTTATCTTAAGATTCTTTCTGCTAATTACGAGTGTCTTAAAGCACGGTAAGTGCTTATTATCAGGCTGACTTTGCGCTTCTTAGCATTATTGTAAGTATATAAATCTAAAGAGCAGAATCCTCCGACTGGGAAGCACTTTAACCGTACAAAAGATTTGGAGTCTCACTGAACTCGCGTAGTTCTCCTGCTGTAAGTAGGATTCCCAGAAATCCACATGGAAGCCTTGTAAGCCTAATTGGTTTTTCGTTTGTTTCCGCGTGTATTTACGCCTTTATGGTTTTATATGGATAGCGCTTTGCGAGTCAAAGTTCTTGTATTATATAAGGGTTCTATGATAATCGCTTTTCATCATATACTCTGTATGTTTATGTACTCCTATTGTTTGTTTTTGGAAAATAAAAGAATTATTAATACGTGAAGATAACTATTTGTAGGTACGCATTTTTAAGAAAATTTTATGAACGCAGAATATTTTTTTATGGTATAGCGGGCAAACGAGCCGACGGGTCACCTGATGGTAAATGACTACCACCGCCCATGAGCACCTGCAACTCAAGAGTCACAAGTGCGTTGCCGGCCTTTAAGGTGGGAGTAGGGAGGGAGGGGACCTCACTCTCTGCCGATTTTCTGTGAGGCCGTCGTATCATTCCGGTCGAGCCAGCCTATACGTGCCGAAGCGTGGCTCTCCCACGTACGTACGTACGTAAAATTTGAAATACTTAAAGTTTTTACCTATACAGAATGTTACAGAGGGTGTGGTCATATTTAAGCGCTAACAATTTTAAGAAAATTCGTAAATTTTAATAGAGAAATCTTATTTTGAAACTGACAAATTGTGTAAAAATTTACCGATATAGCTAATATTTCGTAAGGGGAGAGCTGATATGAATGAATCTATGGGAATTAAATTTTAAGCGTGTTAAACATAACGCTGCTAAAATTTTACCACACTTTTTTTGTAACAATCTGTATATAAAAGAAGTGCAAAAAGCTAACATTTTTCAAAATTTCTTAAAAACGGCTATATTAAGTGCGTCCAGTATATATGTTGACTTGTCACGTTACGTAAGTCTATACAATGACAGTTCAAGTTATATAAACCAAAAATATATAACTTAGTGAATGGCAGTGGCAATTATGGCAGGCAATCTCTAGTTTTTGTAAATACCTCTCACATACCTCAAAAATACATATTTTATACTCCAAGAACATAATTATATGTAAGGTTCAGATGTATTTGCCGATTCACAAAGACTAAAGTTAGCGAACTTACCCTATTAGTCAACAGCAGTTTAGCTTAAAAGCAACTTCAGGTACGACACTCTCTGACTCCTAAGTTAAAGGATCGTTTTGTAAAGATGCATTTACACAGGTTAAAATATATAAAAATAAACAGACATCATTTATTTATTTAGGAAAAGTATTCATTAATACAATTAAAAAAATTCAAAATATAAATAAAATTATAGAATATTAATTTGGAATTCATTGAACACGATTACACACAATACATTTTTCCATGTGGCATTAATTTAAATGAGAAAAATATATAATATATTATATATACAACAAGTATAAGTAATGATTGTTAAGACGTAAGTATTCCAAATATATCGCTCAAAGCGCGACTTGGTTGTGTTTAATATAATATGCAACTCATGGTCCTTGAGTCCGACCAGACCGTGATGAGTGGAAGAGAACTTTATCGGAAGGATGTATCATCACTCATGATAGTGCCTGGTTTAAAACCTTAGCCGAAAAACGAGCAAAAATGCTTAGGCAAAGGGATGGGCTCCAACAGCCCCTCAACCCACCTGCCAAAAGTGCGGACGAACGTACCGTTATTACGTCGGGCTTTTCAGCCACGCATGACGCTGCCTCTCAACTACAGACGCTGGTTAAAAACATCTCCTAAGATACAGAAGCTAGTATGAAATATAATTTGACTCAGTGTGGAACCGCTTTATCGCGTACACTATACCTGAAAAGTCACGCATTGCCCGTCTTCATTTATTCTAATACTTATATAAATTAATTGTAAAAATATATTTTTAAACAAGCTTTTATACAAACTAAGTTTTATTTTGGTGTAAGTTTTGATGTTTAAAAAAGTACTCCTCAATACGAATCAATGGAGTTCAAACTCGATGGGTTTTTCTTGTTTAGTTAAGAAGTTCCTATGGCTGTATTCTGGCTCCATCATCGGCATATCTCTATGGTATCATATTATTCTATTGTCATCAAAGATACATATGTACACCAAATTTGAGCCCAATTGGATATCGGAAATTAGTTCTAATTTAGCTTTCAAGATTCGTGCCAAACACACATACATACTCGTACCTTGCAAGTTAAATAAAAGCTAGTAATAAAACACGTAACACGTCCATCTAAATTACTTTAACAGTATAACTGGGATTACTCATTTGCGTTTATGCCCAGAATAGTCCAATTATAATTCTCACAGCAGAGGGTAATTAGTTTAGTTGCAAATTGAAAACACGAGAGATGAAATTGTTATCTGAACATACAGCTCGCAGCTCCATTGTTTAATGTTTAGTCACAAAGAGAAACATATTGAAGAAGCTATGCATGACGTAATATGTGCTTTAGAAATGTAAATAGGCATATAAGTTGTGTTAAGTAGATAAGGAAATTTGTGGGAGCAGATTCTAATACATAACGTAAAGGCTGGCTGTCAACAACAACGTAATACGTATTTCGTGATTGCGTTAATTCCCGTATATGTACATAATTATACCATGGAACGCGAAAGTTTAAAAGTTAGTATATTTAATTCAAGACCGTATGTAATAGTAAAAGGGACTATGTTGCTACTTAGTCAGTTTTACGTTGGTTAAACTATGTATTTTGCTAACATTTACCTACCACATCCGTGCATAACCAACTGAGAGAAAATTGTTAAAAATATTAATAAATATCTATCTCAATATAACATACAATATAAACCCGTTAAATGCGTTAAATCGTACAAACATCACTTTTTTACGTACTTATTAGAAAAATTGAGACTGTTAGAAGGTTGTATCAATAGCTTATTGTTTTGGAGCGTTCAACGTGGTCTCGAAGTCTACTGTTTGACCAAACTAACCGGTTACGGAGAAGAATAAAGCCTATTATAAACCACTGCTAGCACCTTATAATCATACCTACTGTATCTATGGATAGAATGGACTACTTACTCTCTTGGGTGTATGGACAACTGTCAACTATATTATTCACTTTTCTAGCGCGGAGGAAGTCACAAAAAGCTTTTAGCTAATAAATACTACACATCAATACAGATACAGCATCCGTTTCTTCTGGATATATTGAAAAATCAATAGAAATGTCATATAAACCAACAATACGTTGTTTCGAATATCTACACGAGGCAACGCTTATTCCCAAAAACCGGACAAGTGCTAGTCTGACTCGCGGACCGAGGGTTCCGTAAGCAAAAACACTTGTATGTAGATAGTACGTCCATCGTACGTCCATCTCTCCAATCAATTTTTGAAGACTTTTGCCCGTCTTCGTATGGGCAGGCTTGACCGGAGTGATACCACGGCCTCACAGAAAACCAGCGGTGAAGCAATATTTTGCGTTGTGTTTCGCCGAGTGAGTGAGGTTACAAACCTCTCCCCTTATTCCCCCCCTTCCCTACTCCCACCTTAAAGGCTGGAAACGCACTTTTGACTCTTGAGTTCAGGTGCCCATAGGCGGCAGTAGTCACTTACCTTCAGGTGACCCGTCTGCTCTTTTGCCCCTATCGTATAAAAGAAATATATTATTCGTGTATTTTATAAGTCTAACGATCGAGATTATCAGTTTTCTTAAACCAAATATAGACAGGCACGACAACGACTTTACTTCACAATATATCAATATACTTATAATTTTAAATAACTTTACGTATTTGTTACAGCGAACTTAGCAACAACATTATCAAACATGGACTACGCGATATCAACAGATCTTGATGGCAACCCGCCGCTGTGGGTGACGATACGCCACGATTCAATGCACAACGACATCTACGTCAATAACGCCAAAGTTTACGTTAGCAGATCTTACCAAGCCATTAATGGAAATAACAAGTTACAAGTAAGCTTTTTGTTTTTTATCAGTTTGTGCCCGCGGCTTTGCAAGTGTTAACGTAGATTTTGACAATAATAATTAATTAATGGATGGTGAGTGATGGATGATTCAAGATTGTATCTGACAATGGAACGTATAGACCGGCTCGACCGGAGTGATACCACGGTCTAGCAATGTTTGCTTTGCATTTCGCCGAGTGGGTGAGGTTACCGGAGGCTCTAACCCTTTCTTCCCTCTCCCCTCTTCCACTCTTCCCTACTCCCACCTTAAATTAAGGGCCAGCCACGCACTCTTGAGTTGCGTGTGCCCATGGGCGGCGGTAGTCATTTACCATCAGGTGACCCGTCTGCTCGTTTGCCCCTAAATCATAAAAAAAACCTCTAGCACACAGTTACAAAAATAATTTTCGAAAAAAACCTATCTTGTGTGTGTTACTCAATGTGTAAAGTTAAAGATTTTAAATCGTACACATAGTTTTTGTTTTGGAACTATTCATTAAGTTATTGAGAAAATCCATAAAAACTAACTTAAAAACTTTTCGAAGTTGGTTTTTATAGATTTTATTAGTAATTAATAATTATGGAGGAATTAATAATACCAAAATAAAAAAATATATATGATTTTTTTTATGGTATAGGGGGCAAACGAGCAGACGGGTCACCTGATGGTAATTTATACACCCTGTGTTATTAGTAAGGAAAAGGTAGTGTAACCACATTCTAGATTAATGATTTCTATAGCTTAACAAACTTTGCAACTTGACTTAGTGTGTATTTGATTATGAGAACTTCAAACAGTGTACGAAACTCTGGCTTCAGTTTGAATTAATAATAAATAATATTTATTTATATATTCATAGGAAACTCTACAGCATTTTTACATTATACTAATAGTAATTTCGAATATATAAAATGTTTAAGCCAATTACAGAGTTTCACGACATTTGCTATATAAAACTAGAAAATATAGAGTATTATAACATTACAATAATAATAATAAACATAAAATAAATAATCATAAAAAATTAAATTTAATCAAATCAAATTAAATTAAATATAAAAATATATTAGCCTACGGGTTTTCTATAAAGCTTAATACAACATTTTATACAACACTAGCAGCTATGTTTAAAACAATTATTGATATTGGCTCCAATTCTGTTACTTCACTGGCTAAATTAAACTTCACTAAATTTTCTTCATATAAGAAGTAAACCTTGTACACTTAGAAACAAGGTCTTATTTCAAATTGAAACAAGTAGGTAACATATGTCGCTATCGAAATAAGCAATTTATTTGTCGACTAAAGTCTGATACGCTTAAATAAACTTTAATACCACGTAGCGAGAGCCGCTATCCGTTGAATGCCATCCCTTTTGCTCTGTGTTTTTAGTAAGCGTCTTCGTAGGTGTAGATTAAAAACACGTCATCCTTGTTCGTTTTGAACAAGTTTTTATACGGCAATTATACAGCGTTTGAATAAATGAAGACTCTCGCTGCGTGGAAATAAAGTTGAGTATACGTTGACAGGTTTTAGTGAAATTTAGCGGCGCTGAGAAATAGATGCTAGTAACAAATAGACCTTATTACGAAGAACACTAGGTTGATTTCATAGGAAGAAATTAAGTCAGGTTTTAGTTTAGTCGAGTGTACAATAGAATCGGTACCATTGTATAGCATACGTCCTTAAGTCTGTTTCAAGATACTCGTATTAACCTCTTCGTGCATATACATAAAAATTCGCCCTCTTTCCTTATATAACAAATTTTCGAGCTTTTATTACAGCTTGAAATAAACGCTGGGTATACTAAAGACTTATAGAGAATAAAACAATAGGGTTTTTTTAGAATTTACTAGAACTTTTATCACAACTATTAGTCGAATATCCGAAAGGATCTCCCATATAAATATTTATTGCTAGACAACTAGTTCGTCACTCGTTATTTAAACCCAGCACTCCTCGTTTTGTTCGTGTTATTGCCCCATTATACAGTTCTACCGTGACAAACATAGTAATGTCTTTTTCTCCGTACTAATCAAAGGTATTTTATTGAACTGTTTTCGATGTATACTAAAAGTAATAAATCACCAGTTACCCTAAATTTGTGAACCATCATATTTCATGTGTATCTATAGTATATGAATAGGTGTCTGTGCAATCTGTTATCCTCTACTATTAGTTCCTATTAGCTGTCATATCAGTATTCACTCACTTAGAAGCTGAGTCAAGTCATCTTTTATACAATACATTAATCTTTCTTCAAGTCTCGCTTAGCTGTAATAAGTATCGATTTTTAAAGCCTTTTTATATCAAAAATTGTTTTATTTTTTATTTTTTACCTCCTGCATTTTACATTGCACGGGTTCGAATTAATGCCTTATGGCATTATTTACCAGTCAAGCTATTGGATGGTGCAATGAGGCTAGCTGATTATAAAGGAGTTAAACATTTTTATCATAATATGTAAGTGTGTTTACGTCATCACGTATTGGTACTTCATCCTTTGAATTGCCTTGCCTGACGTTTCGACCAGGTTGCACTGGCCGTGGTCACAGGATGACAACCATCCCACCTATTACGTGATCGCGTTAATTTCTGTATGTATACATAATTAGAAATCGTGGTACGGGACGGCTTAAAAGCTTTTTTATCATAATATATTTGTCATCACACACTATACCATCACGGTAACGGCACAGCTCCAACCCAGCAATAAAGTTGTCATTCAAATCTGAGCTTTAAAACGTGGTCGTATATTATATTTCATAATGTCAATTTTAAAGCTCAGATTTGAATGACAACTTAATTGCTTGGGTGATGAGCTTAAGTCACCTTATTATACAATTCATGGGCTCGTTATTAATAAGTAGACGAGGCTCCTAACAAGCTCCTATAACACTAGTCTACGTCCATCCTACTCTATAATTACGAGGTTTCCTACCCTACCAAGGTCACTTTACTTAGGAGAATTGCTTACAATAAAGTATACACCTCGTATCTGCATTATCGTGGCTTCCACGCTAATGTAGGTCACGTTTGTCAATTTAAAAATACAGTGAAAAATGACTACTAAATCGAATAGTCTTTTAACTTTAAATTGAGATCAAGACCCAAAAAAAAAAAAATATATATATATATATATATATATATATATATATATATATATATATATATATATATAAATAAATATCGTGTCACGTTGTTTGTCCGCGATGAACTCCTAAACTAATGAACCGATTTTAATGAAATTTTGCACGACAGATGCAGTTTTGGTTCAACTTGAGAGATAGGATAGTTTTTTTTTATTGCAATTTCTCTAGCCAGCAACGCGTAGTAGCTAGTTTAAATATACCTATATATTTTCAAGTAATTTTAGAACACTTGCAATAATGACTAAATTGTAGGCAATTTATACAAAGTAAAGATGTTTACCCACAGTGTTTTATAAAAATATTATTAAATAATGATGATGACAACAAAATCGTTAGTTCAAAAATGGCTTAATAAAAAAAAATAAAAATAATTAAAGTCAAGATCTGCTAAGGATTAGTTTTAGACGGACTTTGAGTAGTTAGGACCACACTTGAGTAGTGAAACGATAATCAAGAATCACCTAAGGATTTATTATTCATCGAGAACAGTTTTTAGTCAACACTGTTTCTTCAATCACTTTGAATTATTATAACAGTGAATTGTTCCTCTCTACTCAAGGCTTGTTTCGTTTGATTCGAGTTTGAAGATACTTTTTGAACCTCGAATTTATGCGGGATTAATGTCAGATTCTGTAATACGACCCATGGTTTATAAATGAAATTGATTATGATAATTTTCTGTCACTGCAGTAGTCTTTGCCATAATTAATGGATTAAAAAGGTAGAACAGTCTGGGTAAGACGGTAGGTAATTGTAATTAAAAAAAAAACTGAAATGTCAGAATTTCGAAAACTTATAAAAATACTAGCAGTGCCCAGTGTACGCGGTTTTACCGATCGAGTAAGTCTCGATCCCGTGGTAATATCGGGATAAAAAGTAGCCTGTATGTTAATCCAGGTTCATCTACATACCAAGGTTCATCGCAATCGGTTCAGTAGTTTTGGCGTAAAAGAGTAACAAACATCCATCTATCCATCCATCCAAACTTTCACATTTTTAAAATTAGTGGGATTATATATCATATTTTTAAATCCCACAATGTTCTCTGTAGATATTTAGTAAGGGTAAAAATGGTTATGTGTGAAGCCTGAATTTGACGGACGACATGTGTCGACTTCGTGGCTCTACGTCACAGGTGTATGTTACTGTACCGGGAATGTTTTTCAGGTCAAAGGATGCAAAAAAATACGATTACTAGTGAATATTTTTACCTACCAGTATAGTAACCACATCTAATCCCTTTAAAATATGTAATTTATCAGTGGCATCTTTGAATTCTACGTACATAACAAGAGAGGAAGAGATACTGTCGTATTAATTGGATTTCAGAAACAGATATGATTATTTTTAAATCCGTGCCTCGGAGAGCACGTTAAACCGTCGGTCCCGGGTGCCATACTAACATCTCATTCGTTACGGGTAGTTGAAGCCCTAAAAACTCCGACAACCTGGTAACTACTGAACTTCGATATCGCCTAGTACTTGGGTTTTGGAGGTCTGATGGCAGTCGCTTCACGTAAAATATCAAAGTTCGACCGTATCGTAGTTAGACTGAAAGCCGACCCCAACTTAGCTAGGAAAAGTCGCGGAGGATGATATGATTATTATTAATGTAAAAGGTCGAAAAGTTTAAGATACACTATTTTACACTGCAATGGCTAGCCCGATTTTGAAAAATTCTGGAATTGCCAAGCAATAGCTAAGATTTTGAACTAACACATCAAGCAGAGATATTTTTTCGGGATAGAATATCTTCTTCGAAAAAGTATATCTAAATGTAATCACAGAGTGATAGGGACGGGAAAGAGTTTTTCAAGAACACATATTATTGTGTGTATGTTGTTTCTTTGTTATATAAATTTTTACAGCTTTTGTTATTTTTCATTGAAATAAAAGATCTTCTTGTCCATTGTCCATTTTGACAACAGTAAAGTAAGAGGCAGTTTGAATTACAGGTATGCCACCCTTACCTCCTCGAGCTATTGCTTACACTACCCAATCCATCTCTCCCAAATTTCCCATTTTTTATTCCCAAAGTGCTCCGTTGACGGCAATAGCCTTGCCTCTATTATATATGTACCAAATAATAGTTGGCGAAATGTGTGTGTATAATACGCTTTTGCCTACCTCTTCAGGGATATGTGTATATGCATATTAACAACAGTAATTGCATACAAATACAAATGTTGTAATAAACCTTAACACAGCAAGCCCGCGATTCTCAAGTAACTGGAATTTGTCTTCATTCCAATAAACCTTGTAGCGTAATATATAGTACAGTACTTACATTAGAAACAAACTTGCTGTAAACTTGTGTAAGTACTTGTTCTGCTCAGTATTTTAAACAAAACTTAGCTCTGTTTCTGATAAAGTATTGAAAGATAGTATTGACTCGCATCGGGCACGTGGCTCGTGTTCTTTGAAAACTCGATGAGATTGTTGAAACAATGCTTCATGTAAGTATAAAAGTGTTGCCCGATATAAAATATGTGAAATGTACATTCGTTCAAAAGTCAATATCCAACAATAGTGGCATACTGATGATTCTTCTGTCTTGTGTATCTTATTATTTGTGATGAGACGTAGTTAGCGACGTATGTAGCTTTTTAACCGACTTCAAAAAAGGGGGAGGTTCTATGTTCCACTGTATATATTCTTTTTTATGTATGTTCACCGATTACTCAAAGACGCCTGAACCGATTTGGAAAATTCTTCTTTTGTTTGAAAGGGTGTACTTTCGAGGTGGTCTCATGGCTGAAGAAATCGAGATAACTTAAAAATTTTATTTGAGGGTGTTTTGAGGCGCATTATAGTCGGTGATACTTTTTTTAAAAGATAATTACTTTTTACAGAAAGCTAACCAAATTCCGTCATTACCCCTTCTTATAACTGACGGATAGTTAACGTCACAAAGATTATAGACTTAAATTTTATGATTTCACTGACCTTGTGGTTTGTAATTTTGTGAAAATTTAATTGTGTGTTAGTCTTGACTTGAACAAATATACCTACACTACACGCATAACATTGAGTTTCTACTGGAGAGCTAGGTCTCTCAGCTCCATGTTGCGTGTGCAATACGCCATGCGATGTGACACGTCTGGAATTGCAAGCGTTGCAGGCACTGTTTGGTGGCTTGTAACAAAAGTGGAGACATTCGTAATATAAGACCTATAATTTCTCTTTGAATGGATCTGGAAAGGAATGGGCGTTATGTCTCTATATGCCTAAAGAAGTTCCTGTTAGGAGGCTACGTGACAAAGTTTTTTATTTATTATATATTTTTAAGTATTTTATTTATTTATTTTTATTATGAAAACCTCTTGAACTTTTTTTCTTAATTCTTCTTCTTCTTGTATCCGAGTCAAACCATCCGAAACATCAAGGTGTCTCCGACATCAGACATATTGCTAGTAGCGATGGAATACATACAATGTTGTGATCAGTCCCAAAGCCTTGGACTCCTGGCCACCATTTCTGCATCTCCATCCACTTAAAAGAGCGTGAATCGGCACAAATCCTTCATATATATTTAAATTTATAACCAAAAAAAACAAAACAGTAACGGTTAACCTGTAAAAATAGCTTATTCAAAGTCTATAAATAAGTCAATATTTTGAATTGTAAGTGTACTTTAACCAACTAGTAACTACTAAAGAATTTATATTAAGTATAGTGTGTGTATGAAGGTCACCGATCGGGCTCTTGGGTTTCATGGTCGTGGCTAGCTATTATAAATTTCATAGTGAAACAGGCTCGTAAATTAATTGAATAAATATTTTGAGCTAAAGATGCCCCATATGGTAAATAACCGCTATTTAGCCAATACGCAACGAGGTATTATATTTTCTTATTTCTGCTAGCTCTTTTAAATACCGTCTCTATTTATGTTACTGTTGCTCCCAATTTTCATCAGTAATGGAACAATATATACATAATGTATTTTGCCTGACGGAAGAAACTTAGAGTCAATTGTTTTTAATCCGTGGTAAAACGAGATTATTTTTGAAAACATTTTTTCCTATAAATCTCAAACTGAGCACAACAATAATAGATTATGTTCGCTCAATAATTTTTACTCTTAGATTTTTTTTATATTTTATAACTGGAATATCTACTAACAAAGCTGTACATCACTTTAGTGACTGCAGAGGACTCAAAGAGCTAACTTGTCAAAATAAATGATTATTCTCTAGCATAGTTAAACAGTATTTTTTTTTAAGTAAGTAAGTTAACCAAAAAGTTTAAATTTAAGTTTCGTTAAGTTAGTTTTTTTAAGTTTTACTTAAGTATTGGATCGGGCTTTTCCATAGATATTTCCAATTAGAAAATATCCTGACTCGAAGTACGTGGAGCTGTAAATCTCTTTAGCAGATTTATCTTCATTGAATGTGGTCATCCCTGTAGGTTGTTGGGGTCAAGTTACATCGCCATGACGTTATTTATGGTTTCCAAAATTGTTTTTTATTTAAATATAATTTGGAATAGTTGTTTGTCTTCCATCTTCCCTGGTCGAAAGTACCGATGAACACGAAGATGCTACACACTACTTCCTAACGTTCCAGGTCCATAGTGAGCTAATATGTTTCTTATTTTCCATCTCTTTCTTTTCTTCTTTTTCCTTCAATTTTCAGTTTCCCTATTGTCATATCCTTTTTTTAATTTATTTACTTTTAATTCTAATAATACAACAATTGTTTTGTAATAAAATTTACTGAATATTGTTAAAACTATCTGGTTTTTAAAAAGAGTGGCCGTGAGTTTGTTTGCGCGATTTCTTCTCACAAGGCTCAACCATTTGGAAACAGGCGGTTATAGATCGACACCGGCAATTATGATATTATGTTATGGTACAAGAGCTGGCAACGTCGGGAAAAAGTTTATTTTATAAGGGCTGGTTTTTTGAAATATTAGTTGGGTGTACAATTAGTTAAAACTCTTAATTAAGATTGTTGTACCTTTGATATAGCTGTTCATGTCACTAAAGAATAAATAAACAAACCGTACTTATTTGGCTTCACCGCAGTCTTGTAACAAGTAGGTTACTTAGAAAGACGGTAACTTACTTGCTGGTAGCTATGAAGTTATTTCAACTCCAACTAAGGCTGCCAGAAAAAGAGAGTCAGAGCTGATAATTATTTAAGGGGCTGACTTGTAAATAAGTTTATCTAGAAAGTTTATTATATAATGGCTAATTTTCTGATATTATTTAGTATTTTTCTCTATTGGGATGCACTAAATCTAGCACATGGAAACGGTTGCGTTTACCCGGTACGCGCCAACTTCCTGCAGGTATAATACCTGATTACAAAATCATCGAACTCAACTCTCTTGCTCAGGTATGACCTTAACCTGCTCCAGCTATAGTTTACACTGCCCAATCCATTTGTATAAGCCGTTCCTTAAATTGCCTTCCCTTCTGGGTAGTTACCCAGTTAATTAATAATGACCTATATTCCCAACTAGCAGCGCCTCGCGGTTACACCCGTGTAAGTCCCGATCCCGTGGGAATATCGGGATAAAAAGTAGTCTATGCATTAATCCAGATTTCCAGCTATCTACATATCAAGATTCATCGCAATCCGTTATGTGGTTTTTGCGTAATGGATGGATGGATGTTTGTTACTCTTTACCAAACATCCATTCATCCATCCAAACTTTCACATTTATCAAATTATATATATAGTGGGAATAGGTGGGATTTTTCCATGTTCAATTCCCGAAATACTAGTGCAAGTATTAATCATTTTGGAAAAGTTTGTTTGTCAAATGTATGGAGTCCTTAATAGCAGCATCGTGAATGATGTTCGATTTCAGTTATTTTCGACGATTTAACAATCTAAAAGTATTGAACAATTTCAAAGAAGTTTTCGTAATTTCAACACATCCATCCTACCTCCTTGTAAAGCTGAGCTTACAAAAATTTGTTACGTGCTCGTTATGTAACAAAACCTTGGCAAAATGCTCATTTCAAATATCCGATATCGTTGTCTCCAGAAGCTTGCGGTTGGACACTGAATAATAATAGACACGATTTTACTTCGTTTATCGGAGATCCGTTACCATCATTAGTAGATAATGTCACTGCTAATAATAATAATAATTATTAAGGGCAAGAGTTATTAAAAACACCCACATTTTGCCAAGTATAATTTGGTCGCACTCAGGTAATGGGAGGCAAGAACCATATTATTATAATTAAAAATATTTAATTTGAATTTATATTTGTATGAAAAAAGTAGACACTTCACTCAAAAAGTAGCTGTCAACTATACATATATACCCAAACAACATTCTCTCAATGCATGCAAATTCAGTGAGTTGTCTAACAGAACTTATGTGGAGTGGGCTTATGTAGGTATTGTACTCGGTTTGGTTCAAACACGTTACCTGACGACAATTTTTTCACATGACCTTAGCCATAACGATACCTCCGCTTCAAATAAGGCTTAACGATGTTAAAATAAACTATGTGTATAGAATAGGTATATAGATTCCAATTCTGCACTAAACCGATTGTTCAATTTTAGGTGCTGCACGTAATAGATCAAGTTTTGCAACCATTGCAGCCGCACGGACCTAGTTCAATTAGCTCCCCCGTCTACAATCCTAATGCATATCACTTCCTAGAACACTCCGATCTCTTCAACATCGGACAACATCGACTCAGGTAATTTATATTATCACTTTATTTGAAGCAATTTCTTACGAGCTGAAAATTTTTATTTCAAGAATTAAAATGGCTATAAAGAGTTCTTGCTACTACTCCTTAATAACTAGAAATTATTTCAGTCAATAAGCTTTACGGTTTTTGCCTTATGAAATATACGAGCAGAGCTACAAAAACGCCAAAATATAAACTATTAAAGTAACCCTCTCATACTTATTAAGTACACGTCATGGATCATGAAAGTATTTACAAAAAGTTGGTAAAACAAGCGCTCATTATGCAACAAGTTTAAAAATTAATTACCATCTAGCACGTTTCAATTAAGGGCAAACTCGTGGTTAACTGGATTATCGTAAAATTCAACTTTTTATACGTTTTGTTGGCCAACAAGCTAATGATTGCTAGGAAAATTGCAACGATAACTTCAGTGCCAATTTGGCCGCATTCATCAAAAACAAGTAGCACTATTTTCTTAATTTTAAAGGCTTGACTGATAAACAGCGTGTATTTATACTTGCATTTTGAGGTTAACCAGAACTTTTTGTCTTGATTTCTTGAACGAAAATCACCGATCGTAGCCGGCTCGACACTTGTCAGCTTAGTGTCATCTTCGTAAAAGGTAGATTAAGTTTTTAAAGCTTTTCAGATTTCATTTCATATTTGACAGAATCGCCAACATACTTGCAGTACTGAAAACGTGTTGGCTAATAACCATTTTAAAATCCCATATAATTATACTACATGTTCCCTTCTAATTTTTACTGCAATAATTTTCTACTATACATTCTTGAGCATACTAAATAAACGTTATATTTTACAGATCCTTCAGACAAAAAGTTAACCAGCTGAAGAAGAGCAAAGTCTTTGACACAGACGGGCGCCACACCTTCTTTATTCCTGTCGATGAAGGTTTCAAGGTAATCTTTGTTTTTGCAAATATATGAATTTTTTTTCGTGACTATAGACTCAAGAATTTTATTAATGTACGTTAAAACGATACCTACTTCTTTTAAATAAGAGAGATGTTGTTTCAAGGATAGATTTTCAAGCAGATTTTATAAATTTCTATAGATTGTAACTTTACAGTCACTTATCATCAGGTGACCCGTCTGTTCGTTTACCCCTTATATCATAAAGAAAAATATTAATTTACTAATCTTAAATATTGTGTATCTAAATATATATTTTCATTCGTGAAGTGAAGAATTTAACTGAATTGAAAAGTGTATTGAATTTACTTATTTTACTTAAGCTTATACATGAGTGATAATAACCTTTTTTTGTGCATGTGAAAACTCCCTTGGGCCGTCGCCCAACCTGGGTTTTTGGGGGATCGATGTGTCGGAATTAAACCGACTAAAACCTCACAATGCGCCATACTGCGCCTAAAATATGAAAAATCCGGAGCTAGCTTTATTAAGACATCCGGATGTGTGATAATGAAATAGGCCTCACATTAATATGAAACTATCGATTTAGAAATTCGATACACCAAGAAAGTTCGTTCAAATATAATCTAATCTAATCTAATCTAATCCCTTCAACTTTTAGCCAACTACCAGATCCGACTTAATAGACGAGAAGGTCATAGACGGGCACGTCATCCCCCATAATGTTTTGTTCACCCACGCGACACCTGATGGCAAAGAATTTGAAACATTGGCCTTCGGTGATAACGTGAAGGTTATCATATCATTCAGCACAACCATGAATGGAAATGAGGAGATAAGTAAGTGCATTTTGCTTTCGTTTTGTTAGTTATAAATAAATATTGTGTGTAGGAATTATAGAATAGAGACAATTGTTTTTTTTTGTCGTCTTTGTCCATCCAAAGGTTGCCTGTAAGAGATTGCTTTTGGCGATAAGGCCGCCCTTTGCGCATATTCACTAGATGAACTATTCCATGTAAAAAATTTATTTTGGTGTGCAATAAAGTTTACTCTATTCTATTCTATTGTCATAATTGGCAGGCCTGTGGGTCTAGTTGTAAGTGATCTTGACGCTGAGCCAGAAGTCATGGGTTCGATTCCCTCCGAGGACAAATATTTGTGTGATGAGCACGATCATTTGTTCTATCTATAATATCAATTTATCTATAATATGAACGTATTTATTTATATGATATTAACTGGCAACGTAATAAAAATATAAATTTTGTTTGCTATAAATGTCCATAGAAATATATAAGTATGTTTGTCAGCAATTTGGTTAATAGAGTACAGGCTCTGCCTAGTTTGGGATCAGACGGCCGTGTCTGAGGTTAGATTATTAGAGTACCTAACTCAGGAAGTCTAACGACTAGTTCTCTTTTCTCATACTCGTATATTCTTACTTCAAGTACCACAGAAGTAATTCTTAAACTCTTAAGTTTTGACGTCATGCTATTAGTTCTAGATAATATTAATATTACTATAGTACGTAATTAATGTTGTAAAGACATTACTGCTCTTGTGAGATTGTTCTGTGTTCGTCTATTTGAAATCTTCTTTTTTGGAGTAAGAAAGTTATTGATATTAGAAAAAAAACTAGTCAGTGATGTAATTCTATTTTAATACTTATAATTTATATATCAAATTGTTTTAGATATATGTAGTATTTTTTTATGGATTATTTAGAGAAAACAAACATTAATTTCCAAATTTAGTATAACGACTCACACGAAATGAACAAGCATGTCCTATCCAAATCAAATCATTAAAGATAAAATAGTCATAAATGCAAAACATATAACACATTTTTACGGATATAGTTTACACAAAACATTTAGTGTAATAAGATTTATTACGATAGGTAATATTCGAAGAATAGATCGTTGCGTACCTCGCAGAAGATATACTCCTACGAGATACGCAACGATCTACTTTGTAGGAACTTTGTGGGTACTTGAAACAAAGAAAGAAAGAAAGAAAGAAAGAAAGAAAGAAGAAAGAAAATCCGTTTATTTTGGTGCTGAGACACAAGTTATACTTGCTTATTATAGTAACTATAGCTGTTTGAGTTCGATTTTTCATTGATCTTAATATATTAATTAGATCCTGTTATTTTACAAAAATACCAATGAAACTATTAACTGCACAGCTTACGTGAAATCTAACACGGTGGCTGGAGATGCAAAACATGTTCGAGGAGTAGTTTTAGCTGACATCGTAAGAGCAAATATTCCCGTCAAGAACGGAGTGGTTCACCTCATTCAAAGACCGCTAATGGTAGTCGATACCACTGTCATCGATTTTCTCAAGGTGAGTAGAACATAACACTACACTTCAAAACTCTTGTTTCTCTTACTGCCACGCAAATATAAACTCTTACTGACAAGAATCTAAAATGAAATATTACAGAGTATAATTTTTGTAATACATTTAAGCTAAAAAAAATATGCCATTTCAATTACTTGATTGACTTTCCGCTCCATTTTAATGGGAACCAGGCTATGAAGGTAAAACTGAGCGTATTTATTTCCATTTTATTATACATTTTTGTGTGACCTGTTACTTCATTACCTACATTTTTCCTTAGAAATATACAATTGGAGCACGTATTTAAATTTTGTTTGTGTGCATTTATGCGTATTTTCAATATGTGATAGTATAATTAAGCTTCATCTAATGCCATAGAAACATTATTTGGTAGTGTCCGTACCATTAAATAATGAGATTGATTTAAATATTTGGTCATTAGATCCATAAATATATGAGGCTTGTAATATTGTTAGTTTTACCAGATTTAGACACGTAACAAATAAATAATCAGATTGTAACTTGAAATAACCTTCGTAGAATAGATATAATGACATGTGTTTATGATATTTAAATTTGATACATAACATATTTATGTAGATATATAATTATAAAATATGTATAACTAACATGATATATACCAACAGCACCTTTCAGTACAGGTAGGTATAATGGATATTTGTTATTATCTTGTTTGTTTGTGCATCCTTGCTCCGTTGGATCCTGCTGTTCCTGCATGATCTTGACAACGTTAGGGGATTGTAAGTACCTATTGGCATAAAAGCATGCTTAAATAGCCCTTACTTTTTATCTTAACAAACTCTTGTATTGTGTATTTTTAATACTATATTTTATCACATACCTATATTGCTTCTTTTCTCTAGATTAGCCTGACAAGGTAAAGTAAGGTTTGTGTTTAAGTTATTAAGACCGTGATATTTTAAGACCGAATACAATATTAAACAACTTACATCTAAAGCATCGAAGTTAAATACGCATTTTCTTCAAATAATAATTGGTAAATTAATTACAACGGTCACTTGATAAACTATGGTTTAAAAAAAAAGCTCAGTTAAAAAGATCTTTAAAGATTATTGAGATAAGAGATTACTAAGTATGTCTCTTGTTGTACTCGTTTGTCCTATTATTTTTTTCCTTTGTAAGTAATAAAAAACTTTTAACAGGAAAAAGAAGACGGTCCTCTTTGCAAATTCTATGAAGTAATCATGGACTTAGGAGCTAACAACCAGTTCTACAACGAGCTTAATTTGGCCAAGGACATAACGTTATTTGCACCATCAAATGAAGCGTGGGCTGATTTCAGCGTTCAAAACATTATTAGGTTAGAACTTTTTTTTGTACTTCTGTAATTTTTATACAAAAATTACATTTTGTGAGAATAGTTATGAAATAAAAGCGACTACATGCTTGCTCTTCAACAATGAGATAAAAAGTAAAGCAATTTCATGTTTTACAGAAATCAGCAAAGACTGCCAGAAATTTTGAAACTGCACTTAGTACGAGAACGGCTACCCTTGGACGCTATTATTCACAACAACATGAATCAGGTGAATTAATATTTCATTTATCTTATTGTTCATTCAGATATTTAATTTATAATTGATAAAAATTGTGGCTACATGTGTGCAACAACCACAAATTATATAAAATTCAATTGCGATTAAAATTAATATCGTGTACTGGATTTAATTCTCTGGTTTCGTTGCTGCTTTTGGGAACCAGGTCCCCGGAACTGTACGTTTATTCATTTTTCAAATACAATTTTACAAGTATATTATAATTTATGGTCCCATCTTGCCTGGTTTTAATAATATTGATGTATCTTTGGTAATGATTGTATGTTTGTAGGTATATGTTTAATTTTAAAATTGTATGATTGCATGACCGTGAAATACAATTACCTATATGTATTTATATTTATACATGTTCTACTTCCATATTTATTTATTTCTGAAAGGTTGAAATTGTGTTTTGTGTTTCTATTCTCGATATACATGTTTTTAAATCAAAGCATGGATTGAATAAATGAAAACAGTAGTGTTAAAGTAGTGTTCATTTATATCTTATTATTTTAGATCTATCAAGCACCGACAGCGTCTCCTCGTAAATACCTATACTTCAATGTTCTAACTCGGGGTCAAAATCAAACTTTGACTGTGGAAGGCGGCGGAGTGAATGCTACTGTGACATTACCTAATATAGCCGCTACTAATGGATTCGTTCACATAATCGACAGAGTACTCGGAATTCCTTATACGACTGTATTCGAGAAGTTGAAAACTGATCCTATGTTGAAGTAAGGAGCGTTTTATTGATTCATTTTATATCTTTCCTATTAAACAATAAGTTAGAAAGAAAGAAAGAAAAATGAAAGAAAAATGTTTATTTTGGCACAAAAAAAAGAAAAAAACAGGTGACATAAATAATGTTGCAGCTTAATTGCCAAAAACGGACCCAATTCAGCATCGTGTCAGACGAAAGCCTGACGCTGGTTTTCAGTTGCAGACCATCGTTATTACAATAGGCACATACATAATAACATTAATTATTTAAACAAAATAACAAGACAAATAAGAGATACCTAAACCAAACTGAACTGAAACAACAATTTTGTTCCAAACTCCACCGCTATTATAGTAAATTTAACATCTGTTATTACAGTATCAGCTACAACTTGGGCAAACGTCAAATGTTTAACCAGCAACTGAACGACATGGAACACCGCTACACATATTTTGTACCTCGTGATCATGCTTGGCTTAAATTTCAAATAAAGCATCCTTCAGCATTCAAATCTTTGTTCAGAGAAGAAATTGGTTATTTCGTAAGTTTCAATACTAATTTTCTACAGACGTACACATGAACAATAAAATAATATTGCAGGGTTCTATTTTCTTCTCCATTTGTAACTTTCAGACGAAGCAAATTCTAGAGCGACATGTTATCCGAGCGGGACGCGCGTACACAGTATCTGATTTAAAACTTCTTGCAAATGAAACACATCCATTCGTTCTGCCAACTACACGCGATCCACTCAAGCTGCGTGTCAAGGAATCAGATAAGAGTAAGTTTAATTCAATCCATTATTAGAGAGTACTTCAGAAAATAAGTAAGGTCTAGCGGCGCTGGAATTTTGGTCTATTATCTGTGGTCGCTTATAACATTTGTGATTTGAGTTTGATCGAGATATTGAATAAAAGGAATTTGTTTATTCCACAGATTATTACGTTGAGTGGAACGGACATTGGATTCATGTATTTAGGCCTGATGTCGAGTGTACCAATGGAATTATTCACGTCATCGACGAACCTTTTGTGTTAGAAAGTGATATTCGTGTCACTGGCGGAGCTCAAAGAGTCGGCTTTGCTTACACGTACTTTATAATTTTCCTTTCTTTTTGTTTTGTGAGAATTGTGGAGAATTAAAAACGTCCAATGTTATTACTGAGTCAATTTGCGTTTTGTATGGCTAATTAGCTAAATGAAGTGAATTTCTTTCGGATATTTGGGTAAATGCTTTTACAGTTAAAAATAAACAATATTTGTTAGTTTGTCATCATTCTTTGTAATGTATGTAAATGCAATAAGATTAGGTATCCATTTTGAACGTGCAGCTAGTAATAATACCATTGGGTTGTCGAGTTTTAATCATTTTAAGGCAACATTTTTTTATTACCAGATAACTCAAAATTGCATGCAGTTGTTTTAAAATGTCACCCCAACAATTTTTTATACATACACTGCCATTAATTTTAATAAGTGCCTGGCACTTTCAATCAGAGTTTATGTCTTTGATAGACCACTCTAATTTATGACATTAGAATTGCATTGTACAGTTGGAAAATATATGTTTATTACATAAAGTTTGCCACAATATGCCATTAAGTCTTTTTTTAAATATTGGTTACTTAATTTAAACTCCTTCTTTATTAAATTTTAAATCCGTTGTGCCTTTTTTAAAACAAAGTACTAAAATTTTCTTAAAATACACCTATCCAATACATTTATTTATACGAATTGTATTTATGTTACATTTAAGAAGTAAAAAGCAGATATATTTCCTATACATTCCATATATCTATTACCAATATCTATTTACGTCTAAATATTTATTGATGTTACTTTTGAGGCATCCAAATAAATTCCTTCAATTATTTATACTTGACTAAATATTTAATATGCAATAAATGTTTTAATCGATTTAAAGGTTATGAATTATAACTTACTAAAATTAGCATTATTCATACGTGTCAAATTAATTGATGAAAAATTTAAATTGTAACAATTAAACCATCCGATAAAATCGTACTGAAAAGTGTATAGCAGCTTCATAATTTTGTAGTTCCTTACGGGATGATGAAATAGTGCAATCGACACAATTTGAATCATTACAACAAAACACGAGGCTGTAATCATTACACGCTATTGAAGAAATTTATCTTTTCATTTTAATAAGATGGAAAGAATTTTAAGTATTTATTAGAAATATTCTTAAATTGAGAGCAATCAATAATTATAATAAATGTATATAGGAATGAATGTGCTTACAATTATGAGGGTGCATTTGTGATTCTCTTAAGTTTACTAAGCAGATGTAAATAATTTGTGTAAGTTATGATAGTCCATTATAATTATTGTATAATTTAGTAGCTATTGAATGCGACTGAAATTTTATCAACTTGTCATATCTAATTTTTTTTTAAGGTATGTCCCTCACATCTACAAAAAATGCTGTTTCTACGCGTAAATAATTGCGAGATATTTAAAAACTTATACATATATATATGCATTAAAAATGTTGAAAATGTAGTAATTACGTTTGTAACCAAACACTTTGTAATGGAAAATATACTGAAGCATATTTGGAGTACCTATATACAAATGTACGGCAGCATTTTCTTCGATTCAATTCTTATTGAATATACTCGTGTTTCATTGAGATCGTTGTATTAGAACCGTATTAGTCGCTCTATAGATATATTTATATTATAAATATAAACAAATAAATAATATATACAGGGTGTATTTGAAAACGTAACACTTACTTAAATCACTGAAAAGGCATGACTCTAACATGCAGTTACTATAAGAATTTTTGATAAAACACTACCCGTTTACAAGTTATGACAGTTTGAATTTCCAGGTATTTTTGCCTCTGTTTCATATAAAAGTAGGTGGAATGTGTAAAGATAAGATTTTAAATGGTGCGTATTTTTTATTTTTTATAAGTAATTTTTTAATTCTCAATTAATTGAAACAATAGTACATCCAAAAAAAAAATACATATTAATTAAATGAAATTAAGATTGTCAAAGTAACCCGTCCCGCATCACTCCGGCGCACAAGTGCCCATGATGCTGGCAGCGTTGCCACGCTGAATGACATTTTTATTTTAGAATTTTTCATTCCGTTACTAAGAAAACCCATAAAAACTAACTTCGAATTTTCAGTTATTTTTATGGATTTCCTCAATATCCGAGTGAATAGTTCCAAAATAAAATAATACGTATGATTTAAAATCTTTAAGGTTTACACATTCCACCTACTTTTATATAAAACAGAGGCAAACAAAACCTGGAAATTCAAACAGTCATAACTTGTCAACGGATAGTTTTTATTTTTTTATTCTTATTGTAATTACATGCCAGAGTCACGCCCTTTCAGTTATTTAAGTAAGACTGTTCCTTTTTCAAATTCACTCTGTATATGTATAAGTGACGTTTATAATGAGCCAAAGCTACATGCTACTCCAACTGATATCATAATTACCTTTCTATATGTACTGTGTAAGGTTTTAATACTACCTACAATAATATTTAGGTTGAAATATAGCCGATACATTTAAGGTTTGAAATTCCATGGCAATGATGATTACAATGTTGCATTTTTAAAACTATACATTAGTGTAATGTGGGACGTATTGACCCGAGACAATATAATTTTGACCAAATATTCTACCAAATATTTGGTTAAGTACGAAATTGGAATTCCATTAATTAGTGGATGTTTTAATGTATTAAAATCTATGTCAAATTAGTAAAAAAGTTATAACGAAGTGTTTAATAACAAAGAATTTATGTATAAAATATACGTATTAAACTTCTAATATTTGTTTTATTACAAAAATATAATAATCCAATCAAGAAAGCCATCCAGGCTGTGAGATATCGCGAGGAGACTACAGTAAGTCTATTATCAGTTGAATAAATCTAAAGCAAAAACAATTTATATTAACAATTATTGTTATATTAATTATGCATTTTGCAGCTAATGCAACCTCATTTACCTTGTTATAAGACGCAGTGGTGGTGCCTCAAGCCTATTAAACTTCTTTAAAAGCACTCAGATTATTATCAGAAGTCCGTGCTTCGACTCAAACCGATTTTTATTAGATTACGGCCATCGCTCTTAATGAGTCCAGAGAAGGTTAACACAGCCTGATACTATTCTCTGTTAATCAAAAGACAAGCAAAGAGAAGCCAAAACGTATGTTACGAACTACGGCGAAACGTGGCACAATTTTTCTTTTTAAAATTGAAAAATTGTGATATAACTGCTAATCAAATAGTTTTGGCTTTTTAATTGACCTATGAGACCTCGTAATTGCTAAATTTGATTCTGATTACTTACTGTACTTGCAAATGTTAAAAATATAACAAAGTGTTCCGACAAGCATGTTGCGATTGCACTGACACAATATACATTCAAGGACTTGTACTTTTAAGTACTTAATATCCATTGTTTAGACCCCGCATTCCTGAGAGAAAGAGATTGATATAGAGACAAACAATGTAATGGTCCTGACGGATTCCGTTTTTCTTTCTGAACGGCACTCCAAAAACAAACATCACAATATTTTAGTAGTCTCAGTGGTTTTGCTTTTTGGTAGGTTTATTTAAAATAATGTTGCAAAACTAAACCTACCTTCATATTATACAGTTTTCTGAGCCTACGTTATAGGCTATAGCTACACATGTGTATATTATGTAAACACGCCGTCTCGTCAAGTCGTATTTCAAGCTCTGTGTCAACAAAAAAAAAGTATTTTAAAAATTCTCTGAAAAAGTTTTGCGCGGGCGTTCTGTTTTGACGGAGTAATTGAACGCGATGTGGCAAAGTTTGTGTCGTCAGTCTCTTAATCCCATAAGGTTGGTGCGACGACAGGGGGAGAGCCTCCATACTAATCCCTTTGACGGAAAACCAGAAGCAGGTTATTTCTATGTACTCATTCTATTACTCGAGATTCCCTTTAATGTGCGTTGCGGTTTGTAATCACCTCCATTTAAACAGAAACGCTCTTGAATATACAATTAAATAAATTAGACACGTTTATAAACAACTGCGGGTGTATGAACACAATTGTTATATAATGCCGAATTTAAAGCCTGAATCTAACCACAAATAAATCCAAAAGGGCAGTAATGTGTTTTGGGAAAAGGGAAGAAAATGAATATTTAATAAAATTACTGTACTAACATTTATAGCATATTACTAGCGTTCTTTAAGTCTTCCAACTAACATAAATGTTTGTTAACACGCTGTCTTCAACCAACTATGGTACAGGGAAAATAGTAACAAAATAATTGGTAGTTGGTATTTTAGTTTGATGCAGCAATAGTTCACGTATAGCCACACACGGAAGGAGATGGACGAAAATTATAAACAGGTCTCAAGTGTAGGTACCTACTGAGTATTTAGAACAGTAGTGATCCATTATATTTTCAACACTATAGATGTATCTTGATACTATCTAGATCGATTAATATTTTATATTTCTTTTTATAGTCTTGAATAGAGATTGAAGAAACTTAAGGAGTAATGTAGTAGTAATAATACATTTCCTACTCATATTAAATCTGTAAGTGTGCACGTTCTTAGACGTGTGATATGATGACAAAACTATGCAATGATGCTTAGTTTTCATATTTTTATTTCAAAACTGAGACTGCGCTATTGAAAATGTAATTGGGCTTTTCTAGAAGAAAGGTTCCTAGATAAAATCTTTAGAATTTAACCGTAAATGTCGACAGTCTCACAAATACGTCGTACATTTTTTCGTACTGAGAACATCTACTGGTATGCAAAAATATGTTTTTTGTTGAATTAATGTTCTTTCAGCCTTCTTTTATTACCAAGAGTATTTCATGCACGTATTTCTCTCTAAAGAATAGACAAACAATGCCACATTGTCAGAAAATAAATGTGTCCTACTATATTTTGCTAAGTAAACCGATTTATTTTTGGACATTTATTTTTATAAAGAATATGAACAGGTGTCTTCGCTTACACATTCACTCACGACAGACGTCTATGTAGAAACATATAACATTAATACTAAAGACTATATAGTAATATAATAACACATAGCCTATCCTGGAATGCTGATTTCAAGAATAACTTGTTTTTTTAAGGCAGTAAATTTCTTTGTCTCACTTTACAGCACATGGTTATCGTCCCTTATATGCGCGCTTATGGATCCTGCTAAACACTTTTTTATGTTAATTTTAAGGATATCACTCCGTAGTCAATTGGATACGCAATTACAAGTAGGTTATTAGACAATCTAAATGATCGTGAAAGAATATTCTACTGCAATCGTCCAATTTTCCAGTTTCATTGTACAGTACGAGAGTAAACTTTCTGCCGATGGTGAGCTGTATTGTTTTCATCACCACCGTTTATTTTTTATCGCCAGGTATATAAAGCATTGCATACTTATGATGTCATACTTTTGTGCTTAGATCATAAGCTTCTGTGTAAGTTTAAATTAATAATAAACTGATCTAAACGCTACTATTATTGTTTGCACTCAAAAACACTTAATGTATAGTCAAATATCATATCATTATTTGTATCATGTATCTAAAGTTCTCTTTTTTTTTAAATTGGATAGCTTTAAAGAATCGCTAAAATTTGCTTTAAAATTTCAATTAAAAAAAACAATTTGGTGCAGTAAATAAACCACATCTGTTTTTTCGGATTGGAGTAAAAATCTCTGTGGTTTAAAAGAATACGATTGAAAATGAAAACATTAAAGTTAAAGTTTTTAATGAATGATATCAAGTACTGAAAATGTTGCAACATGATTAGTTTCATTCTGTTATGTTTGAGTGCGGTCTTCTTCTGCGCTCTCTTGGGATTGTCATTATTCAGACGAATACAAGACCAAATTATCTGAGAACAACAGAAATTATTTTTAAATTCGTAAATAATTCTAGTCTAATGTAAGGCACAATTGTAGAGTTTTAACTTTACTCCTTCGGCCACGGAGATCATACGTACAGTCACTATTAGGTATTAAACCGAAAATAACAATCGATTTGATAAATAAAGATTCGATCAACAATGTCATTAATTATATGTGGCGGTGTGTGCGTATCACATGTTCTTAGCCCTTTTTAACCGACGAAAAAAAGGAGGTTCTCAATTCGACCGTATATATATATATATATATATTTTATGTATGTTTAGCCCTCACTCCGTTATTTATGAACCGATTTTGATTATTATTTTTTTGAAGTGAAACTTCTTTATCGACGTATGGGAGAAATTTTGTAGCAATCGTCACGTTTTTCGGTTACGCGCCATGTTGCTTTTTTTATCAAAGTTTAGTATAGTGACGTAAAGAATATAATGTAATATATTATAATAATAACAACAATATATTAGTTTTGAAGTTTGGTTTGAAATAAGAATAACAATATATTAATTTGAAAGTGATAAAATAAAAAGACTTATTCAAATTTAAGTGAATTTACAAGAAAAGTGAGAGTGATTATATATTTCGTTTTATAATTTCTTAAGGCTTAAGCCTTATCTACCCCATTTTCGTGAAGTTGCAAATAGTAGAAAATTGATATGTCGTTAAGAAGTTTCACTTCTTACCTGTGTACTCTGGTACACACACACATTTTTTGTTGGATAGGGTATACCTCAAGGGTGGTCCCATGTCAAGGAAGTCGGGATCTGATGATGGGATCCTGATAAAATTGAGAGAAACCCTCGAAAATTGTAGGAACGAATAGTGTTTCTGTTTACTTTTCATTACTTTATCAGGTATTTGCCTTTAGAAATCATCACTTCATGTAGCTGAGCTGATGATAAAAAAAATCATGAAATAAAAATCGTTTTAACAAAAAGGCGCCGACTCAAAATAAGTTTATATAAAATTTGATAGTTTATGTAAATAAGGTCAATACTTAAGTTTATTTATTTTTTGCTTTTTAGTTCTTTTCGTCGGTTTAATTTTTTGTTAAAAAGATTTTTACTAAATGTAGCAGACAGTTACGTCGACGGTTTGTCTAGAAAAAAACTTTATACTGAATAGATTCAATTTATTTTTAACGTTGAAAGAAACAGCTCAGGAGCTCCTGTCGTAATCAAACGTATTTCTCGTATTTCAATGCAATTTATGCTCGGTTGGACTGTTTATTTCTCACTTGATTGGGTAATGAAATGCTTGTGCACTTGCATCAATTCTAAGCACCTATCTTCTAGGTTGCACAGTATTTTTTTTATTGCAATAACATCTTTCAGACATACACCACCTTTAAAACCACGTCAACTGTATTTTAGACCTCTTTCTCCTGACGCTATTCTAACACACTTTCAAAATGTTCATTCAAATAGGTACATTTAAATATTTTTAAAGTAATTACTACTTATAATACACTTTACCAAAGATTGTAATTAGTTTTCGACTGCAGTTCGAGATATAAACTGTGCTCTGTAGCAGTGTGTTTGACAAAGATCATGGTTCTTCCATGTATGTATGTTCTTGGTCCTAGTGCCCTGCCTAATATTCCTTATTTGGCTTTATTATCAACTTCCTTAATAGTTATGTAGCAATATTCATACAGTCGAACTAAGTGATCAGTGATCACACAGCCTGATTTCACTGATCATTGTTCATATTGACATTTCAAATCCGGGCATTATAAATAGTGCTTGTTACAATGTTTAATCACTTGATTCACAACATATTCACTATGAATTATTGTGGAATTCTTCCGCGGCCGTTTGATAGCGACGTCTCGAAATATTGGTGTGTATGAATTTTGTCTAGGTATTTCTACGTTAAATTATTTACAAAAATACTTTGTGTTCTGCAATAGCTCGAGTCATGCTTTTTGATAAATCTGTCTAAAAGCCTTCTTTCAGATGCTTGTAAAAAAGATATTGTTTTTAGATAATATAGAATCGAATAAAATTTCAAACTAATCATCAAACCTTTTATTGAATATAAAAATGAAGTTATTACAACGTGTGATGAAGATTAATTAAAACATGTTACTCATAAATGGATTAAACGTTCACAATTTCAATAAAATAATCCTTTAATATATATGGACATTTATCCGGCTTTATTTAACACACACTACGGCCATTGGAATCCATTCAACTGATTCTATGCCATTGAATTTAAGATTTAAATGTAACGAAAATAAAAAAGATAGAAAAAGATAGATTGCGATTGGAAGGAATGGCAAAAGGATTTGCAATTTAAATGAGACTTAGGAAAAAGCTTTTTAACGTCCTTGATTTCAATTCGTAATACGTGCTTCTGCCTTGTTTTCGAATAACAAAGTTGCAAGCATGCATGCAGCTACGAGTGAATGATAATATAATCGCTAATTGATAGCCTTTACAGAAAAAGAAAGTTATAAAAAAAAATCTTTATTTGGAACTGATGACAGATTACTATTATTTCATGTGTTCGATAATGACCGCATTAGTGAAACACTGTGGAGCCGTCACTAACGCCCACCTCCGGATGGGGCGTATATGTTTCATTACACTTTTTATCTAATTACATAATATATTTAATAGCAATAGTTTTATATAACTTTACTTAACTGTGTAGAGTAGAAACCTGAGGATTTGAAAACGAATTTGTGTGCGTGTGTGTGTGTGTGTGTGTGTGTGTGTGTGCGTGTGTGTGTGTGTGTGTGTGTGTGTGTGTGTGTGTGTGTGAGTGAGTGAGTGAGTGAGTGTAAGTTATACAAGCAGAACGTGATATTAGTTGAATATTGCGAGCATGTTTATTAATTTTATTTACATTTAATATTGTAAAATAAACATTTTACTTTATTAGAAACTAAAGGATTTTATTATTCTACGCAATATCATATATTAAAATACGTGAGAATTCTGTAATTACTTTTGAATCTTCTTCAAGTTGGTGTAACCTTGGCTCTGTGACGGTCTAACATCAGCATACAATCTTCTAATCTCTACACGTCTTCTGTTCTGACTTTTATGAATCTCTTAACTCGATTCGAAAACAATTAAAAACTGGTCTATTGTTGATTTGGTTTGGTAGTAAACTTTGCTCAGTGTCACGCTAAGTGCTAATTGTTCGATCGATCTTAGAATGGAATTAAAACTTAAAAAAATGTTTATAACTCACTAGTTACCCATCAGTCTTTCATTTAATGATTTAAGACCGTATCTCAATACTATTCTGTACTAAACATTAGCTGAAAAGTAACAAGCATCTTCCAAAGCCGCTACCGCTTAAAAAATTTACCAGCTAAGCCAAACTTTGTTGGTGCAAGCTTTGGTATTTCTATTGCTTGTTGTGTAGTAACAGCACTTTGCAAAGTCTATATCGCTTAAAAATTCTCCCAGCTGAGCTAGAGGTGATACTGGTGCAGACTTTGGTATTCCCATTGCTTGCTATGTAGAAAATATCTACGGTGTTAAGTTTATCTTGTGCATGTGTGTTGCAGGAAGAATCATAAGATATACAAGAAGTGAATGAATAAATTATATTTAAATTTATGTTTATTGCTTACTTACGAACAGAAATTTTATTGCTCTGTCGATATTAATTACAGTTATTTAATTTAAAATTTTGTTTCTTTTAATTAAATCATCCTCAATTATTGTTAGTACTTATAGATATTTATCATCTGTCTTCTAATAATAAATTATGATTTAATTAATTGTTTAACGATATTCTGCATATGAAAATGTAAATTGGGTAGTATTAACCAAAGCTCTTTATTTTTCGATATCGAGGAAAACAAAAAAGTAATGATATTCATATGAAATATTTCGAATGTGGAACATGTAGGGATCTCCATTAAATGTGAATTAAGAAAATAGATACATTTCGATGTATTGGTACGCCTGATTCGTGTTTTGAGTTGATACATTTTTTTTTTTTTTTAAAGACAACTCCCGCATTAGGAATTACTCCTGTGTCGCGGGGGACTTTACAAACATACAAACAACGGACACAAAGAACACCCAGACTAGAGTGGGAATCGAACCCACGACCTCTGGCTCAGCAGTCAGGGTCACTAACCACTAGACCAACAGGTCAGTACATTTAATTTACCTTACTTGCTCAAGTTAATTGATATACTTAAAGACTTACAATAACTTTTTCCTCATTCCTCAAAAATGTAACAACATTTTCTTGCCAAATCGTAGCAACATTCTGGTTGTGAAATGTTCAATGTTCGCCTGTAGAGTCATGTTAGTGTGGTCATGTGCATCGAATTCACCGTGAACTGAACAAATACAAGTGCGGGTAACGAGGCCTCAACTCTAGTGGGAATTTGAACAGTGTTGACACTTCTATAGTCGTTTAATCTTCGAAATTACTCTTCGTACATGCTTGCATTGTTTGCTTTATTACTGACCCATTTAAAACATACATCGAGCTATTAATTTCCAGTATAGGTTAACCATAATCATTTATTCATTTGTTTAACATAGGTATGTAGACATAGGTGGGACATTTATTATGTCTGCTATGTTATACCATGTGGCGTATAAATGCAGAAAGAATTCCACCAATATCCTACTAATATTATAAACGTGAAAGTTTGAAAGTTTGTGAGGATGTATGGATGTATGGATGTTTGTTACTCTTTCACGCCAAAAGTACTGAACCAATTGCGATGAAACTTGGTATGTAGATAGCTGGAGACTTGGATTAACATATAGGCTACTTTTTATCTCGATATTCCCACGGGATCGGGACTTACGCGGGTGAAACCGCGGGGCGCTGCTAGTATTATTATAAATGTAAAAGTTTGGATGGATGGATGGATGTTTGTTACCTTTTCACGTCCAAACTACGGAACTTGGTATGTAGATAGCTGGAGACTTGGATTAACATATAGGCTATTTTTTATCCCGATATTGTCACGGAATCGGGACTTACGTGGGTGAAACCAAATCAAAATAGTAGCTAGTATTTCAAAATGGAAACTAGGTATATTAAACTAACTTTCGGGTTCCATAATATAATTATGAATATGTAGATACAGATTTTTTTTACTTTTATTGAACTATTAACCTTCCAATCACTTTTAAAAGTAAGTTACGTAATTAAATAATAGATCGGCAGCAGTAAAGAACAAAGAAAATCATATCTTTCGCGGATAATAAATAACAGTCGGATGAATACTTGAATAGGAACACATTAGTTTGCTTACAGAATAAGGACACTGTTAGTATAGTATGTGACGGTATATGGCGAAACAAAAGTATTAAAATATCGAAATGTGCGGGTGGATGAACAACCTTCTACCTCACAGGCTCGACGATGGCGGCTGACCACTGGATGACCACGGCTAGTGCAAGCCGAACGAAACAAAAGTGCAAGGCTTGTCAATACATACATATACATAATTATAAATATATTAATTGGATTTATATTAATTTAAATTTGATATTAACAATCAACGGGCCAGTAACCTAGTGGTATGTCCACATTAAAGTATAATTGATATACAAAAATATAATTATTATAACTAATTAATGTAATTATTAAAACCTGAGATTCCCTCGTAGTCAAATTTCAATCAAAAATCATGAAGGTTTAAAGGCTTTTATTTAATACACCATTGAATAATTACACCATTAATTGAAGTAAATCTAACATTACAAGGAAAATTAGATATATTTGGTATATATGATTCTGGTTCTAATGTTTCCTTGATAAATTCAAAATTATTAAGACTAAAGGAAAAACGAAAAAATATACACAGGAATACGAACTTACTAACAATTAATGGTGAGAAAAAGACAAAAGGTTTAACAACAATAAAAATTAAGATTTTTAAAATAGGGAAGAAAATTGATATTTATATTGTCGACGGAAAAGATTTCAAAAACGATTTTCTAATTGGACTTGATACCAAAAAAGCGTTTAATCTAATTCAGAATGAAAATTTGGAGATTAAACAGACATCTGAAAAAAACAATACTAATAAAAAAGAAGTAAAAAAGAACTTGAACTTTGTAAACTTTAATGAACATATAAAAGAAAAAGAATTTATAATGCATCTGAGTCATTTAAATAGTCAACAAAAATCTGAAATAAATAAACTTATTGAAAAATATAAATCAAGCTTTGCAAAGGATAAATACGACGGTAACGGTAAAGGATTATGAAGCACGCTTCGATCTACTTGTGGACAAATACTGCAGTAAAAGACCTTACAGATGTTCAATAGAGGATAAGTTAGAGATAGAAGAACAGGTAAGAAGATTGCTTGAAAGAAATCTTATAGAGGAATCATACAACCCATTTGCAGCACCAGTAACCTTAGCTTTTAAGAAAGAAGACAATAGAAAAACAAGATTGTGTATGGATTTTAGGGATTTAAATAAAGTGGTGGTACCTCAGGCTCAACCATTTCCTTTGATTGAGGATTTAGTAACAAGAACCAGAAACTGTAAGTACTTTTCATAATTACATATAAATTCTGCCTTCTGGTCAATTCCCCTACGAATTGAAGGTAGAAAGAAAACTGCTTTTGTTACCCAGGAAGGTCACTACCAATGGACATGTCTATCCTTCGGTTTGAAAACATCTTCAGCCATATTTTAAAGATTATTGCACAACAAACTAATAAAGTACGAGTTAACAGATTTTGCTGTGAATTTCATTGATGATATTTTAATATTCTCAAAATCCTATACCGATCACATAAATCATTTATCACAGCTTTTAGAAGCGATAGAAAAAGAAGGTTTCCGACTTAATTTCACGAAATATCGATTTGCAACAAATTCGGTAAAATACCTCGGACATATAATACAAGATAATACAGTAAGACCAGTGAGAGATAATTTAATTTCGATAAGAGATTTCCCAACACCAAGGAATCAGAAAAATATTAGACAACTTCTAGGAAAAATAATTTTTTATCGCGAGTATATACCTAACAGTTCATTAAAACCATTACAAACCTTAAACCTTAGAACCATTACATAATTTACTAAGGAAGAACCAAAAATTCATATGGTCAACAGACTGCTAAGAATCTTTTGAGAAAAATAAACAACTACTGTGTTCACAACCAATCTTAGAAATTTATGATCAAGAGTTGCCTATAAACATATATACAGACGCATCATTGGAAGGTATTGAAGCAGTGTTAAAACAAACGCAACCAAACGGAAAAGACCTGTAGCATATTAAAAAAAAAAAATGAAGTCCAAAAGAAAAGAAAGGCTGTATATTTAGAATGCTTGGCTATTAAAGAGGCCATAAGATACTGGCAGTACTGGCTAATAGGTAAACATTTCACAGTATATTCCGACCATAAACCATTGGAAAATTTTAATATTAAATATAGAACGGACGAAGAGTTAGGAGATTTACCCTATTACCTACCACAATATGACTTCAAAATAAAATATACACCAGGAGAGAATAATTTAGAGGCAGATTGCTTGAGCAGAAATCCAGTGTTAGAAGCTACTAAAGACGTACATGAACAATTAAGAATAATAAACTTAATAACATTGAAGGACATATTAACAGATCAAGGGAAAAATCAGGAAATTCAAAAATACAAAAACAAGTTAATATATAAAAACAATATATATTATATGAGGGTAAGAAAGCAAGAAAAAATATTACTGTCAGAGGAACTCAGTATAAAATTTAAAAGTCAGATACATAAAAATATGTGCATAGGTATAAAACAAATACAAATGAAAGTAGGAAACCTTTAAACAGCAAAGAACTTAACTAGAAATATCACCGATTTATGTAAACAGTGTGAAATATGTATAAAAAATAAGGAGAGGACACAAGAGGACAGGCTAAATATGGTTTAGTGTCATATTTAGGGCCTGCGACAAAACCATTTGAAATTGTCTCAATAAACACACTTGGGGGATTTGGTGGCTCTCGATCAACAAAAAGATATTTGCATCTATCAGTGGACCATTTCACTCGATATGCTTATATAGTAACCTCAAAGACACAGAGTGCAAAGGACTTCATGAAACTTATGAATATTGTACCAAATTGTAATGAAATTGGCATGGTTCTTACCGATCAATATCCTGGAATTAACTCAAAAGAATTTAAAACCTTTTTAAATGAAAGATCAATCTCACTAGTTTTTACTGCAGTAAATTCACCGTTTTCTAATGGACTTAACGAAAGAAACGCTAAACCAAACACTCGTAAATAAAATAAGGTGCAAGGTAAATAAAAAAATTAAAAAATACTATAGCATGGACGACTATTGCTCATAATTGTGTTGATAGATATAATAACACGGAACACTCAATAACAGGCTTTGCACCGAGATACCTATTGGATGGTACTGATATTTAATTCATACCAAACGAACTTAAACTAGAAAAAGAACCAGATGACTGGATTAGAGATAGAAAAATTGCATTAGAAAGAACAATTAAATCACATGAATATAATAAAATGTTAATTGACAAAAAGTAGAACAATCCATGATTTTAAAGTAGGTGATATGGTATACGTTGAAAATGGTCACAAATTAAATAGAAGAAAATTAGATGAGTTACGGATTGGTCCATTTAAAATCGAAGATATCACAATCAATATACAAAATTAATACAGGACATAAAAAAATAGAGTCAAATCTATTCCATATTACAAAACTAATACCTGCCCACATACCAGAAGAAAATGAAGATTAGTAAGAAGAATAAGATATTGGACGAGGCAAAAATCTCCAGAGAAATTTCCTAATCCTAGGGGGAGAGATGTAAAGGAATACCTAGATGTATCTAGGATTTCTTTAAGATGTATTGTCTCAGTTGGCTTGATAGAAGGCCAGCTACTGAAGAATGTCTATTACTTGACTTTTTGGTTATTGTTTTTACTCTATGTAACTGTCATTTTGAGTGATTGAAATATTGGAAAAATATTTTAATTTGTTATTAGAAACAGATCGACAAATAAACTTTAAATGTCGTTTCTTTGCTTTACAGGTAATGTTTGTAACATTACGATAGTGTAATTAGGTATGTAATTAGTGTGAAAGTTAAAATAAAATATTTCTTTGATTTACAGAGCAACACATGGTTTAATTTGTCATCATAAACTAAAAAGATAAAAATTTGGCTAAGTGTCTTATATACATATAAACCTCAAGTTTTCCAATTAACACATTTCTCTGTGCGCGAAATTGGCTAAAAAACGGGTACAAATAATATATATAATATGTTGATTAAACAACTTATCAAAATAATCATAAATTTAAAATTTAAATTACCTCCGACTCGAAAATCCCTTCAACGATTACAAAAATGCTGATGATCTTGGAACGGCTGAACAGATTTTCTTGAATTATATCTAAGAACACTCTCGATCAAGTCACCTTTCAAACAAAAACCGCACTCAAATCGATTCATCCTTTTGGGAGCTACGATGCCACAGACAGACACACAGACACGTCAAACTTATAACACCCCTCTTTTTGGTGTAAATGAAACTGGTGGGGGTTAATGAAACTAAGAGTGTAAAATTATTAGCAATAACACTTACCTACTGAGTACTTACGCAAAACGTTGATTAGGCTAGTGAATCTAAGTTTAAATTCAGAATTCGTGTATATGGCAAATGTTGTTAGATGCCGGAAGCGCTCGCCGGCGGAAGCACATCCCCGGAAGCGCGCGCCCTCTACGTCCGCCCGACACAGGTTCCGATCTATCCGTGCGACTTACTTGAGCTCATTTCTCACCGAATGGATTTCAGGGAATCGCTTTTCAATCCACTCAGGGTATTTTCAGACCGTACTCCTTTAGTTCAATACCGTGAGCACAAAGGATAAGTATTCGTTCAATTACGATCTCTGGAACGTACAACGATATTTTAAGAATAATTAGAGAAAGATTTTAAAATAATAATGTTTTAAGGCTATCAGTCAACTGTTCTTGAGAAGCCCTTTGCATCTCTTTATTTATCTTTATTTTAACTAGACTTTTTGACGAGTACAGGCCGAAATAATATTGAAGTGAAAACTTTTTCAAGCACGTTGGGCACTTTTGGTTATATGGACATAAAGCACTGAATTCCGACGTGTCACACACACATCGGTATATATGTATCTGAGCGTGTGTATAAGTTATGTTTTCACTTCTTTAGTGCAGTCCTACGACTAACAATTTTTGCACTGAAAACTTCTTTAGGCACGTTAGACATTTAATACGCAAAAAAAGCACTGAACTCGCGTGATCGTCACGCTCAAACGATAGATGTGTCAGTTATGTTTTAACTTCTGACGTGCAGTCCTACAACTGTTAGTTTTTTTTTTACTTTATTATTACTGTATGTATTTATCGTAGCTAACTATTTTATACTACTGTTTTGAATACGCAATTGATAGATCTTGAAGAGAGCCTATGATTGAAACTCAAAACGAGGGTCGTATCTTCATCGAGTCAAAATAATTATATATAAATTATGTGACGCTAAGCATGGACGCTTAGCTTAAAACTCACGGTGTAACCTTCAGTTTGTTAATAACATAGTTCTAAATTTAGTAATTATTAAAACCCTATTCTGTTGCAAGTATTGCAAGTAAAAAGTATTTTATTTTAAATATACTTTCGATTCCTTATACAAATTCGCCTTGTCGCTTTCTTTTCAACGCCAGCGATTCGTCGTCACTGTTATCGCTACCACTATAAATATATTGGAAAAGGTACCAGCCACGTCCATTCTTCATCAGTCAATGCACTTAGTTCAGGGAGGTATGATAGGTATGTGAAATTGATAATCGTCACTATCTCGTAAAATGGTATCAATCGCCTTTTCAAGCCCTTTGTAGGTGTTTTGAGTCAAAAATTGTTAGGAATCTGAATAAAAAATTATTTTACCTATGTACGTTGTCAGTGTAGTAGCGAGTACAGTAAGATTTATATGGCTATAGTTTTATTTTTATTATAATTATTTAATTTTATTATGTTGTTTTTTTTAATTTACTTTGACATGTCTTATGTACTTATTGAATGTGAAAACAAACCACTTCATCGGCCGATACGTCCGAGTAGAAGAGAGACAGCGGCAGCACACAACCTACACGTGAACTGTTTTGTCAACTGTTTATAAAGTGAAGTGAAAAGTTAATGCGGTTTCCATTGTTTATTACAACAAAATTAAAAATTAATGTTTTTAAATGGAGTTTTAAAAATATTGTGTTTTCCGGATTATAAAGAATTGTTTTCATGTACCTAATAAATATTGCCACATGGGATTAGTTATGAAAGTTACCTGCTTTTTACGAGACAATTTTAGAATGTGTTTAAATATTAATGAAACAAAGGAACCAAAGTTATAATTGAGTATTCAACCGTTGGAATAAGGAACAAGGCATGTCGTGGTCCTGTCACATATTTCAAAAGATTTCTATGTAACGAATACCCAATTAGTACAATAAGAGCTACTTCAATTTCATAACAATGAATTTGATTGTGCGTAGGTGGCTACTTCTACGATATTCGACATATCGCCGAAGTAGCTACCTACGCACAATTGAAAAGTTCTTGTCAGATCAGATTATTAATACAAATAAATAAAACTGAATTGTCTGTTTGTATTGTCAAAATAATAGTTCTTTTGCCTTGTGCTATTCCAGACTATAATCTATCTCTGTGACAAACTTCATTCAGATTTTTTTCCTCAACATTCATCCTCACAGACTTTCGCGTTTATAATAGGAATAAGATTACTTAGAATTAGAACTAGTGTTACCACATCATGTGTGCACAATGTGTAAACTCGAGTGACAGTTCTAATTAGAGAAGGCTGATGTAGAAAGGTAATATTTTTTCTAATTATAATAATAATAACTTGACACACCTCACACACGACCGTCTGATCCCAAACTAGGCACTGCTGTACTATGTTAACCACACTGCTGATAAACATACTTATATACTTCTAAATACATACATATCATAGATACATTAAACCCAGACACAGAACAAATGATCATGCTCAGCACATAATTATTTGTCCTGGGTGGGAATCGAACGCACGACCTCGACGGTGACTTACGATGTTTAATTTTGTGTGTAGTGAGACACAGTTACGACGAATCAAGCATTTATTGTCATTGCGAAGGTTATCGTAGCGAAACCCTAAAAGTGTAAATATAACCAGCCAACTTGAAGTCTAAATCGCACATGAAAGGTTTCGTATCATTGTTCAAGATTTAACATAAAACCGAAAAAATAACAATTCTTAAATGGAGACTGGGGAACCACTTTCATTTTTAATTACGTTTTTTTATAACTTGCTGTTGTAGCAGTAAATACATACCTACTCTGTGAAAATTTCAACAGACTACTTAATAACGAGTAGAAACGAATCTTCTAGTGGATTAGAGTGGTATAATTTGTTGAAAAGAATCCCCTGGTGGATTTGGGGGATTAGAGTGGAATAGACCCTTATTACGGTACATGAGATACAACTCACTGACAGAAAGACAGACGCTGAAATAATAATATATAAAATCACATTTCTTGTATAGTATTAATACTAGCATAAAGGTACTGAGATCCTAACCAATATTATAAATAATAATAAAAATAACTCGAGACATCTCACACACGGCCGTCTGATCCCAAACTAGGCAGAGCCTGTACTATGGTAACCAGACTGCTGACAAACATACTTATATATTACTCAATACATACATATTATACATAAATTACACCCAGACACAGAACAAATGATCGTGCTCATCACACCATTATTTGTCCTGGTTGGAATCGAACCGACGACCTCTGGCGTAGCAGTTCAGTTCACTAACCACCAGATGACCAGTACAACAAGCCTGTCACGCGAATCTCAACCGACTATCGTGAGTCATTAAGTTGTGTCAAATTATTATTATTATCATTAGAAAAAATATTACCTTTCTACATCAGCCTTCTCTAATTATAACTCTCACTCTAATTCTAAGGGAAAATAAATAAACATACGTATGTACATTGTGCATACATGATGTGGTAACACTAGTTCTAATCCTAAGTAATCTTATTCCTATTATAAACGCGAAAGTTTGTGAGGATGAATGGATGGATGGATGTAGTGGAAAAATCTGAATGAAATTTGGCACAGAGATAGATGATAGTCTGGGATAGCACATAGGCTATCCCGGAAAAAAATGTACAGATCCCATGGGATACATATCACCCAAATTTCCACCAGAACGAAGCCGCAGGCAACAACTAGTTCTACCAATATTATAAACGTGAAAGTGTGGGAGGATGTATTCTTACACTAGCTTATATTGGAAAACCACATTTTACAAAGAGTGCGTGTGTATTTGTGCGTGTGTGCGTGCGTGTGCGTGCGTGCGTGTGTGCGTGTGTGTGTGTGTGTGTGTGTGTGTGTGTGTGTGTAAGGGTGTGTGTGTGTATATGTGCTAAGTATCCTATAGTTATATCCCTGACGTTGTTTTTGGACCTTTGGCAGGCAATTACCGTATGCATACCATACGAGTCTGTGACGCTATTAATAGACATACCGTTTTCTTGTTAATGCTCAAACTAAGTTGCTAATGTGCTTGGTGGTGTTACCTATTGTGTGTTTATTTTACGGCCGGTAATTGTATGTGTATAACCCCCGTGACATGTATTTTCCTACGTGAAGGAGTTGTCGTTTAAGTAAGTTTAAATTTTTATCACAAAATAAAACAACTTCAACCAAATTTAAAAACAAAATATTTTATCAATACCTAATGTATTCTATATTATCTACTAAAACTTTTCTAAAAAAAATCTAGAATATATTGGTGAATCATAAAAATTGGTCCTTTACTTTTTAAGAAAATCGCGGATATACAAACATACGTACGAACGGAACCTTATTTTTTTTAAATCGGTTAAAAGAGGGAATGGTTTTAATATACTAAAGATAGTGACTGTTTATAATTATTGTAATATTAAAAATCTATTAACATTATAAACAAGGTACGATTAATAATGTTCGATATCACTCCCAATCAAATTGAAATCTTCACTTCATTAATCATCATAAACTTCATCTTCAAAGTAAGTGGTGTTTTTATATAACAGTTCTGTAAACTGTTCTAACTGTAGCATCGCGGAAGCGTGACAATTTTTATAGCGCGATGCAGGATCAACAAAGTGGTTCGATTAGTTGAACTTGCCTACCCTAGCTCTCGTTGGTTTCTTCATCATATTTGTATTCGCCACTAATGAAATGTCACCTTCAATGCAAATACCATATCTTTCGAAGTTTTCAGGTAGCGACTTCTCTATTTTGATCAGTCCAGTCTGATATCATCAATAAAATAAAATAACCTTACTTCGTGTGGGTTGTAATCGATGTGCGCAGAGCTTCGATATAGTCAAAGTTATCATTTATTTAAAGGGTTCCGATTCGCCAGTGATAAAACATTTAAACCGGAGACTCTTAAATTATTGTTGGAGCAACAAAAAACTGTGTTTTAATCGAGTAAATTGCTGTGACAGATTCCAAAGGCGTTCGTACATTAAAATTTACATGACGTCTATATTCTTAGATCTAAATACAACGCTTAAATTCGGGTATATTCCGTATTGGTCAGGACCTGGTGAGGCATTTTTCGATAATGTTTCGTTTGTTCAATCAAGTAACCCAAATAATCTTGGGGAACTTGTGTCAAAAATCTTAATATTACGATCTGCATATTCCGCTAAATTGTATCTCTTCTTTGTATGAGAAATCACCACGGATTTTTAAAAAAATTGTTTACGTATTTACAATTTTATTTATGTACCTATACAAAGATCGCGCTTCGTCTAGAAAGTTATTTTGTTTTTCGAAAAGTGCTTTTATTAAATTCACAAATAGTTAATTCACGACAAAGTGCAGATTTAAGATGAAGTAAGAATTTCTGCCTATTAGCATGTTTTACTGCTATAAACACTTTTTTTCAAATGGTTAGTAAATAAGCGTATTGTTTACCATTTAAAAAGTGTTTGAGTGTTCATTTGTATCTAATTATATCAGTAAAATTTTTGTGCTTTGGGGCATGCTAATAGCTAATTCATTCTATAAAAAATACAGTAAAAAGTACATAGGTACGTTTAAACTATTATGATATAGATTTATCTTGCCGGGCGTTTAAATTGAATTAATAGAATCAAATGTTTTCATCAATTATTTGGTCATTACAGATTAGTGATGTAACGAATATTCGCATTCGCATTCGCGAATATTCGCATAATTTTTGACATTCGCATTCGCAAAAAAGATGCGAATGTTTATGCGAATGTCTCTGACAAATGAAAAGAAATTATTTATTTGTGGTAATTCATCTGCTAACGTTAATATTTTTTAGTTATATTAAAATAAATAATAATGGAACAGTCTTGAGAAGATTTACTAAATTGAAAACACTTTCTCTTTTGTTCTTGTTACTTTCATTAAAATATTAACGAAACTAAAAAAAATATTATAATACATAATAATATCTTTATAGAAAAGGACTTGAAAGGCCTAATAAAATAATAATATCTAATAAGCCTAATGTATATGTATATACACTCAAGGCACACTTAACCGGCCGCTTATTACATGTTGATTCCTTCAAAACTTCTTTCTAATTTAATGGTTTTTGATACAATGCTAAAAGTAAACCCTTTACATACATGATCGAACAAGAGTCAGATTTAGAGTTTCCTTCCTAAAAACAACAATGACTAAAATATTGATCTTAAAGAAAATCTACATTTTAATTATCACATTAATAATCGATATTTGGTCTCCTGGCATCAATTACTATTTGTAATCGATTTGGAAACGCATCCAATATGTGTTGAATCTCCATTTGCTAGTGCCAGTATTCTTGTTTCTCCGGCTCCGCCTAGTAGCATTTTGTTGATATAAAGAAAACTAAGACACCCCAAACCTTCATCGATGAAAAAAAACCCGGATAAGTGCAAGTCTGACTCGCGCACCGAGGGTTCTGTGAGCAAACAAACTTGTATACGTCGATCTAGGGAATCAATTCTGAAAGACTTTTGCCTGTCTTTTTCGGAAGACAAACTTAACTTTGCGGTTGCAATGTAAGACAAAGTGAACAATCGAACCGCAAAATATATAAGTAAGTACAATATAAATAAGTTTGTAATCACAAAAACTTTTTTTATGTTATATAACAAAAAATTAACGACTTTCGGATTTTTTTCTTAACTTGTGCTGTCAGACCTTGCTTCTTGCCAAATTTCATGATTCCAGGTAAATGGGAAGTACCCTATAAGTTTTCGACCCAAAACCTATAGGGTACTTCTGGTGGACCTAGAATTGTTAATTTTGGTCCACCCGTTCCTGAGAAAAAAGGTGGTGACACACGGACAGACAGACAGGTATATTTATTGCAGAACTACCCAGTTAAACAAATACACCGGTTAACCTTAACATACGTTATCGTAAACCATCGGTTTGCAGTTTTAGAGGAGTGGACAGTTAAATATGCGTCTGAGTGTATTATTATAATATATTGTTTAATGGTTGGTTTGTACTTACTGTATTGTAAAAAACTTCATTTTAAATAAAGAAATAAAAATTAATCCAGTCAATTAAGCAAAAAAAAAGTCAACCTCCAAATGAGAGATAATAAGCTTTAAACTCGTATAAACTGTTATTTTGACATTCTAAATGCTGTCTCAAAAGTCTCATAAAACTCGTGTCCACATCGTCAGATATTCAAGATCATTGTGTTTATTCAAAAAGATATAAAATTTTGTACAAATCAATAGAGCCGTTTTCGAGATACGCAAAATAAATTTAAATACCGGTTTTGCTAAAATATAGTAATTAAGTAACTTTATATGAGGTATTATTCACCGGGACTCCCGGTTGGCCTTGCATTATTCTTTTCCGCGATTTATTAAATTATTAAAAATGGTTAGAGGCATGAATACAAATTTTAAACAACGTTTGTAGAGAATTTTATGCTCTACAGTTTTATAATAGATTTCAACACCTTTTAACCCATAGAAAACAAAATTTTGCACAACCCGTTTTATGACCGTTGACCTTAAACAGCTGAAGACACGCACATGAAATTTCATAAGACTTGAGACAATATTTAGAAAGCCAAAATAATATTTATATGAGTTTTCTGCTTCTTATCTCTCATTTCCAGGTGAATTTGATTATTAAACCATTCACTGTGGCTCCACACAAAGACGTGCTGCGTAAATCGTCGACAATCCTAAACTTACAAGCGATATTGAGCAGGCTACTTATACACATTTTTGCTACTAATAAAACATAATGGATGGAATATAACCTCAAAAACCAACTGAAGTGTGTAAAGCAGTCTAACCTTACTAAAAACTCGTTCAGTCGTACACTTGTTAGTGGTTGGTATAGTAACCAAATATTCTCATGTCATTTTTTCTCTAACTATCCATAACAGAAGTCTTCATCATTAAAAAAAAAATTTACATCACATCTTTTAAAAAAATTAAAAATTTGTTCCTAGAATCCATAAAAGGCAATGCAAAATGTCAAGCCATTCATACATTTTGATTGTACTTTAGTTGAAAAGTCAATATTCGCATTCGCATGCGCGAATATTAGAAATAAAAATTCGCATTCGCATTCGCATTCGCGAATGTGAAAAATCGACATTCGTTACATCACTATTACAGATGCCATTCCTAACTTCTATAATATAAGCCAGTGTCTTCACTGCGTACATTTTAGCTACGTTTAGTAATACATTCTACACGTCGATTTGCAATCTCTTAAAATTACCAACACTCTCACACTCCGAAAGTATTATTATGCAAATATACTTAAAATTAATACCTATATGATGTTTATTACTACATATTTTAAAACAAAGTCCCCCGCCGCGTCTGTATGTCTGTCTGTTCGCGATAAACAGAAAAACTACTGAACGGATTTTCATGCGGTTTTCATTAATAGACAGAGTGATTCATAAGGAAGGTTTAAGTGTATAATTTGTACCCGTGCGAAGCCGGGGCGGGTTGCTAGTAATCATAAATTAATAATTTGAAATACCCCCGACTTGAAAATCCCATCAACGATTACAAAAGAGCTGATGATCTTTTAACATCTGAACAGATTTTCTTGAATTATAACTAAACACTCCCGATCAACGAAAAAGCCGATAAACTCGCCAAAGCCGGTGCAGCCAACCGACAGCATTGCCCAGAACCATTCTGCAGCATCAGCAAACAGCGAGCATATTCAATCATAAACGCCCAATATACGTCATTGGCTATTAAGAGAATGAAGATCACGACTGGTCTAAGACACTCGAAAGCCTTTATAAAGGGCTATAATAATAAAGTGTCCAAAGAACTAACACTACTAACTAAGTATCCAAAGTAACAAGAGTCCTCACCGGACACTGCAAACTGAACAAACATATGTTCACCCTAAAGTTGGGCGAGAACACCATATGCAGATTCTGTCAAGAGGCAGAAGAAACTGCAATGCATATTCTATGCTCTTGTGGCCCACTAATGCGGCACCGAAGTATTAAGCTAGAGTTACACATCATGCAGCCGCAGGAAATACAAACAATCACTGTACGTAGGGCGCTACATAAAATTTGTCGTATGCAACTATATATCATAATATTGTGGTTTGAAGCCATATCCACAAGCTCTAAGTAGGTACTATTAAAAGTAACAATTTCGGAGGCAATTAATAATTTGTTCGATTTTGAAATTAATTTCTAGACGATTTTCGTTTCTCGGACTTCTCTCGTTATGACATTCGTGTTATTATTTTATATATCTTTAATCGTTGCTTAACTAAACAAAAGTGTTCAAGTAAATGAGTAGGTAGTAGTAGTCTGAGGGAAACTCTGAGGACCATAGAACGGTAGTCCACCCTATAGAAGTGACTATCCATAAGAAAATTGATACTGTACGAAAATTATTATTGGAGGTAGACCGTGACTCTACGTGTGACATATCGACATATCGAGGAAACCCTAAAGATCAGTGCACAAACTTTTCATCGGACTCTTCACGATCATTTGAAAGTAGGGAAACTTTGTTCACTCTGGGTACCGCAGTTGACTGATGTGCGGACGGAGCAGCGAGTGACTTGGTTTAGTGATATATAAAAAAAACTTAAAGACGTGGGATAAAACTTTGACTAATCAATTGTTGTTAGGTATTTTGTCGAGGTTCCTACTAAATCAAAGTGTAATGCGTGGTGTTTGAAGATGAATCACCGCTGACGTCTATGGAAATGTCCGATGATCCGTAATGATGAATGGTTGCTGTAATTTAACTAAGAGAGGAATATTGGCTAAGATTGTGCTTGGCAAAGGAAAGAATGTTACTGCTGCATGGTATACAGAAGAATGTTTTCCTCAAATATTAGAAGCCTTAAAAAATTAACGACCAAACTCCAGAATCGATACTTGGCTTTTGGCTATTTCCACCAAGCTGGAATCAAACTGCTGGGACACCTTCCTTATAGTCCAGATTTATCCCTATGCAACTGCACTATTCCCATATGTATAAAAAACAACTGAAGTTTATAGGAGGTTTTGAGGAGATATGCGGCTGTGTTAAATAGGGATACTGGAGCAATGTGTTCAGTATCTGGTTTACACGTAGGTAGACCTATATTACTGACAGTTGAGACTACTTCGAAAATAAAAATTTATCACAAAGTACAACAAAACTTATGTAGCGCTCTAGTTGGCGTGGAGTGGAGTACAATTTGTTACTCAATAGAAAATAATTATAATTTTTGTCGTTATTAACGACACATAGTAATCACTACAGTTAGTCTCTTTCTTATCTCTTGAAGTTGGTTAAAAATATGTCAAGAAAAACATTGACCGATGGAATTTTCCGTGATCCTTTGTTTTGAGAATGACAAAAATTATCGTGATTGTCTAACGGCTTTTAAACGAGTAAATTATTTAGAATATATATAACAGTTTCAAGAGTAGGTAATCTCATTAAGAGCCTAATTGAAACTGAATTATGTACCAAAACGTGAACAAATGTAAATGTGAAATTTACGAGAAAGAATTTCTACTTATTCTTTCCAAAACATTATTTTTGTTTTGTATTGTAAGTGATTCGAAGTGAGAAGATGGATGTGTGTTTGCTATAAATAGAAAGAAAATGTGTAGGAGTTCTGAGGAATGTTTTCGCTCGTTTCACTGTACAGATTCCAAATAACAAAAATATTTTTTATGTACCTACCTAAAAAACCTTTCAAAGAAAACGAAAGTTTTTTGAAGTCATTATTATAAAAAAGCGTAACGGACTTAGAAATAAAACTAAGACTTTTTTATCCAACAAGATTATTGTTCAATAATTCTATTGCAACTACGATATGTGCTATTTCTTGGCGAGTGTGAGGTCTGAGGTAAAATGTATGAAAAATATTGTTATTTTTTGCATGAATCAAGCTGCAGTAGTAACAAGCTCGCTCAAAGACGTTGGCTGTATGAGTTCTTTTTGTGTGAGACCTCACTATACATACTGTTTAAAGATAAGTTCATTTTGTTTCAGGACCTAAATCCCCCCAACGTCTTAATATGTTAGTCAAGGATACGACTATCAGTACAAAAATGCCGTATGCCGTAGTTAATCATGAAAAACTTCAACCCTCAGCTTCTAAAACATGTAAGAACCCCTAAAATAAAAAAAGAATTATGTTGCTAAAGTAAACCTTTAATCAGCTCTCCTGTAAATAGCCTCGATGTCACTAAATCAATTTTGCTATTAACAAACTGTATTTACAATACCCCTGGTAATTTAATTATAAACGCATAGCTTACGATTATTAATGTACACTAAACTCCAAAGTAAATATCTGTTTGGTTACCATCTGGATTAAAGACTTCGTTTGCGGTATTGCGGTTACCGTAATACACCAAGTTCGTTACCTTACTCGGATACGTTACTAATAGCTGCCAGTCAGTACCGACGCTAGGAGTCTTGGAAATGGTTAATTCGATTTTAATGGAATTTACCGATCTGGTTTTAGAAGGTTACCTTTTAATTGCTTAAGGTTTAGCTGAGTGACAGACTTTTGGAAATTGGATTTGTTGGTTTAGGTTTCTATTGTTGACTTACTACTATCAGGTCGTATGTGCGTTAATACGACGAATATTTTTTATTTTTTATTTATTCTTTATGCACAAAATGTGTCAAAAGTGGACTTAATGCCGTAGGCATTTTCTCCCAGTCGACCTTTGGGCGATGCAGAGACAAAACAAGGTAGATGCACAGATATTTGGAAACTGGAAGTTATAGATCGACACAAGCAGGCAGTAGATTTTGGTGTTTTCACCTAATTTACCTCGACAATCCAGTACATGCTGTGGCGTCTATTTGCGCCGATCTATGATTTTAAGTCTAGCTTCAATTTAACGTTCATAAATGTCACTTAGTGTCTTAATTGAATAAATGATTTTGAATTTGAATTTGAATTGGATATTAAAATATGTTTATTTTAAATTAGATAAAATAATATTATAGTACCCACAGTACTTTATAATCTACATGCTAATATAATACATACACACGTACATATAATAAGTTATAATAATACTAGTACATATAATACATAATATATAAATATATATATATATATAAACATATAATATATATTATAAACTCTAGAAGGAGAAAGTCTTATTTAATATTTAATTATCTAAAATTTCAGTGTTAAATTCTGAAAAATTTGAAACCGGTTCTTTTTTTTAATATGCCACCGTCCACCACGATGAGTGCCGATATTATTTTTAATAGAAATATTTCAGAAAGTAGTACCTACCTAAACGAGGAGTTTTTGTTCAACATCAATCGTCTTTCGGTTCTAATGGCGTGTGAAGAAGATCACTAATTTTGGATACGAAATTTATATAAATTTCATATCAGTTCTAACGTACCATTCATTTCCAGTACCAAATTAGTGCTTTTCCTTTCCTGGATCATCTGGATAAGAGTCTTCTTCTTTTTTGCGCTGTCTTGTCACTGTCTGTCTTTACCACATATCATAAAATATATTTAAATCTCGAGGACTCCAGGAAGGGCTGTATTACTATGAAAACTGAAGACAAACTCAAGATGATGACAGATGTAAAAATACAAAAATGACTTTGGGTGTAATATGGAAGGTAATTTGTAAGAAAGCTTATAACTGCATTCGGGTTCAAGTTATATTGTGGTTGGAAAATTAACTGTTACGTATATCATTGTACGAAGGAGTGTTTTTGGAATGGCAAAGATAAGTTTTGTAGAAACATAATCGAAAAACACATCTTCGAGAATCGAGTCACGAGATTAGACAAACTACCTACGTTCAAGTTTGTATGCAAAAGACATGTAACAACAGTGTTATCAATTGTACGTTTATTATATACTTCACTAGTATAAAAATACTTATTAGTGTCTACAGTGTGCATGTGCATATTCATTTAAAATGCTTTTTTTTATGATTGTTTTATTATATTTGTTCTTTTAATGTTCTTTATATCTCTCGTTTTTTTTTAAGATTGCCAATCTTATTTACAGTTATTTCTATGTTAGAACAAGATTGTGTTTATTATTATATTCATAAACTCGGCTTAATTGTCCATTTAAATGAAGATCGCAAACAAATAAAAATCATGCGAAAGAAGGTAGGTACCTACAACTATTACGATCTTGCGCCTCTTCGCCCCTGAAGCTTTGCCCCTATTAGGTAAAAAGTTATTTCGCCCCCAGTTATAGAACCCAGCCGCCCCTTGCAAGCAACGATAATATTTTAAAAATGATTAAAGCACCCGTTCGTCCCTTTCTAAAGATATACGAAAAAAAACAGTACAGTCATTAACGAAATTCCAAAAGTAGGCAGGTTGTGCACAAAACTCCAGTTTCGATTTAAACAACGGCTACTAATACTATAGCAATTACAATTAAATTAATTTTAACTGAATTAATCAACCTACACATACCTTAACTAAATAGTAGGATATTTTACAAATCAGTAGTAGGATATATTAAAAAGCGTGTGCGCCCGATATAGCTGTTGGCAACCCACTGCGAGACTGCATATAAGTACAGATTACTAAGTAGTTACTGCCGATAGGCATTTAGCGCGCGCAAGAGGCTCTGCCTAGTTTGGGATCAGACGGCCGTGTGTGAGATGTATCAACTTATTATTATAATTACATATTATATCACATACATAAAACAAATACTTAGCAATTAAACATTACATCAATTTACACGTTTAAAAACTGTTAGACTCGAATATTAGACCTTCTTGCCGCGGGCATTCTGGTCCAAAAAGGGTCAATATCGTACTGTCTACATAGCCTGTTAATGTTTCTACTTGCTCCCACAATAAAACTATTTTGCCTATAATTTGTAGTAGCACTTGGTATTTGCAACGGTGGGTTAAAACGAATTGACTTAGAGGGTATATTAAAGGCAAACTTAGATTAGAGCTCAGGGCTATTAATAATATGTAATCAGCAGTCTGTTTACTATAATACAGGCTCTGCGTAGTTTGGTATTAGAGGGGAGTGTGTGAAGTGTCTCAATTTATTATTATTATTGAAATTCACCTTCAGACCCAGTAACATATACACTAAATTTAAAGTCCTTAAATCCCTTTGACAGTACGCATGGCTTCACACGAGACAGAAGAAACAAAATTACCTTACTTAGCTATTGAGTATTGGTTTAGTATAGCTAATACCGGAGCTACTAATAAATGTTCTGCATGCAGTTTAACACGAAAAAATGGTAATAAAAACGAACTATTTAATCATTTATAAGAGTAATCGCACTTTTATCTCTTGCCAGCAATGTAAGCACATAATGTTTGCAGCCAAAACGACTTTTTTATTCGCAAACCACAAAGGCAAGAGTTCTAATAAAGTGTTTTTCATATTTTATTAAAAATCATCGTTATTGTATTCCGTCAAGGTTCATAATACAACGCCAATGAGAGGCATATAATACCTTTGTACGAAACTTTATTTATAAGAGAAAAAGTGAGACCTTTAATACTGACTTTTGTTACATTTTTTTAGTTTCTATAAACACTGTGCAGAGTGTACGATTAATGAACCAAATTTACTTTGCTTTATGAATAGGTAAGTGTAGGTGTTTCGGCAAGAAATATTTTATGCCAAAGGTCCATTAGTCTTGACAAATCAAACAAAAGAAAAGTTTTTTTAATCCATTGTACTGAATTATTTACAGTTACAAAATATCCTATATGACAAAGGAAAACGTAAATATTGTAATAAGTAACATACATTACATCCTTTTATCCAACTAAGGGTAACTCAGACAGAGCAGTATAATCCTCGAGCTCTTTTAAAATCTAAATAAAATAACTACCTTATTCGATTAAGACAGAGCTAAAAATCCTAACTTTAATCTAGTCTCTAATTCAACAGGATAAGGTTTATATTTATTTCACACACATTCCCACTGAGTCTGATTTTTAACAAGTGCTGTACTAGGAACGTCCTTAAACTCAAGCAAACACGGATGTTGTCGTCAACAATACAAGATGTTTGTTTAGAAGACTTCTAACTTTAGAACCGACTGTAGTTATTCCTAGTTCTTAACTCACCAGCAGAAGAAAATTGCTCTAAACTCCTAATAATGAATAACCATCGTCTTTTGTGTGGTCCTTATTTAGACGAAATGGAGTAACTGTGGGAGAGACATGCTTCGGCACGTAAGGGCCGGCCCGACCGGAGTAATACCACGGCCTCACAGAAAACCGGCAGGGAAGCAATGCATTGCTTTTCGCCGAATGAGTGAGGTTACCGGAGGTCATAACCCTTCCCTCTAGGGGGAGAAGAGGCGAAGAGGGGGCTTTTCCCCTCTTCTCCCCCTACCCGCTCTCCCTCTTCCCCCCTTCCTCCCCTTCTTATACTCCCACCTTAAAGGCCGGCAACGCACTTCGGAATCTTGAGTTGCAGGTGCCCATGGGCGGCGGAAGTCGCTTACCATCAGGTGACCCGTCTGCTCGTTTGCTATAAAAAATAAAAGTAAAGCGGGAATTAATAAATATATATAATATAAACTCATTGTAATGTGCAACAAATTATGTTCCAGGTTATATGTTAGGAACTAAAAATTAACTATGGCAGAAGATATAAACGTATATGTACGATAAAGTCGATAAAACAATTTGTACAAATAATATCATAATGAAGTCCCAAGTATTTAACACTTTTTTAACGTACCCATTTTGATATTTTATTCAACACTGAAATAATAAACCCAAATATTTCACTTTAAATACTTAATATTCAGATTTTACATAATTAACATGCTGATTGCGTCCGTTGCCTCCGACAAACACACGATAATAAGTTTCATATTTGATTTCTCTTTTTGTGCATATTTGTAGAAAAAGTAAGCTCAATAAAAAAAATCAGGTAATTGTTGAATTTGTTATTCATTATAAAACGTTACCTTATAAATGTCCAAATCAACTGGAGGATTGGCCTTATAGAAAACTACTATTAATCAGTATGGATTACAGGTATTTATTTTTTTCTGGAACTGGTATCAGTTCTTGTGATAAGCACCGAGTCACAAAGCGCATTGACTTCCTGAAGCATAAGGTTTATGCATTTGCAGGCCGCATACGAAGATATAAAAAGAGGTAAAACAATATACGCAGAATCGTATATTCCAAAGGGACGATAGTTCGGCTTATAGAAGTGGGCGCAGGCTGATTTAGTGAGTGACATATTACCCAGATGCTGAAATAACCAATAGATTTTGGCGTAACATCTGGTCGATGCCTGCCACACACAAAGAGGGTGAATGGGTGCGAGATGTCGAACGAGATGTCAATTGATTCAATGGAGTCAGTATCAATGCCAGACATCGATGTAGCAACTTGGGCAGTTCATACGCTGCTGAACTGGAAATCAGCAGGACCGGACGGATTGCATAACTTTTAGTTAAAGTGGCCCCATAGCTCACATGTACCTTTGACTTCTCAATTTCAATCATGTGTATAATCAGGTTTGCTTCTAACTTTTATGACCACAGGTGTAAGTCACCTCCTCTATAAGCCTGGTAATACGAGTACTATGAACACCAAGAACTACAGACAGATCCCAACACTGTATAAGTTACTAACGTCTATTCTGAGAGTGAAAAGAGGATTACATAATATAACCAATAATACTATTACGGCTTACTCTCAGAATGGATGTAAAAATGGGCACAAAAGAGCTCTTTATTATTAACACCACTAATAACTAACAACTTCGACGCAAGCAAAAGAATCTTGCTACATGTTGGATAGATTATAAAAAACTGTAATGATTCAGTGCCGCATGCGTGGCTGAGGGTGATGGAGTTATACAAGATTGATACAACTCTATGCACTTTTTTGAAGGCATATATGCAGCAATGTAGGACGGTTCTTTGCTATCTAGGATATCGATGATCCCATAGAGTATATAAAGATGAGGCGGTTTATATTTCAGGGTGACAGTATGAATCCCTCATGGTTCTGCTTAGCTTTGAATACTCTCAGCATTATGTTATAGGGTTCAGGACTAGGCTTTCATTCGCGGAGAGTAAGCCAACCATCCACATTCATTGATTATAAGACTGTATATCCTGCAAAAATGGGGGGTCATAGTTTTTTAAAGCACTACATAAGCGCGAGTTGTGAAATCGTAGAGATTATCTTCTCTCTGTTAACTTGGATGTGTGTGATGGACGCAGTTGATAACGGACTCACTCCACTTGTTCTAGGTAAAGAGAACTGGCCCAAACCTGCAGTACTCAATATGAGGATCTTAACGAGAGATGAAAGAGCAAAGAGCTGCATGGGCGTTTTTATGAGACTGTAAATGGAGCCGAAGTAGATTTATTTATCATCCATGTCGTGGCTATGGTTCCGAGACCTTTTAGGACTAACCGAAAGTTTTATCCGTGCAATTACAGATGAAGTTATGACGAATAACTATACCATAATACATACTATACATAATATAATATCATAATAACTTACCGACGTTTACGACGACTTAACTACGTTAACCCGACGTTTCGATCGAATTACACTCGTGACTACGATCGGTGCAATTTGATCAAAACATCGGGTAACCAAGAGGTATAGAGGTACCTTTTAAATATTATCGCGATTAAGTCCCGAGTTACACATCTAATATGTATCAAAGTCGCGAAAGTTTAAAAACAATTATTCACCTCTTGGTTTCATTTTCCAAGATTAGCTCCAAGATGCCAAATTATAGTATTGTCATTCAAACTATATATACAAATTTTAATTTGGATTAGATAATAAGAAGTAGGTTAAAAATCGCTTCCAAGATTTGTTTACAAAGTTACAAGTAAAGCTAAAAAAAAGAGTGTTAAACATTGTTGGACTTATCTATTGCTTACGAAAGGTGGCATCGCTAGATGACCTTTTGTTTTTCTTTTTTTTTATGGGATAGGACGCCGCCCATAGGCACATGCAATTTAAGAGTCACAAGTGCTTTGCCTGCCTTTAAGGTGGGAGTAGGAGAAGGGAAGGAGGGGGACGGGGAGAAGAGAGAAAAATAGGAGAGGGAAGGGTTAGGCCCTACGGTAACGTCACTCACTCGGCGAAAAACAATGAAAGTCTTGCTTCACTGCCGGTTTTCTGTGATGCCGTGGTATTACTCCGGTCAAGCCGGCCTATACGTGCCGAAGCATGGCTCTCCCTCCCTAAAACACTACACAAAAGTACATAACTTCTATTTGAATCGATAGAGTTGGAAATATATTGGCATATTGTTATCTATCGATTTATGTCAATCACGTCGAAACTCGATTCAGTAAAGCTTGTCCTAAAACAATGAATAATAATTATTTTGTTAACTTGGGTCTGGTAAACTGTCATAATATTGATGAAATTCCAACTAAATTCTGCTCTTTTACGGTACAAATTTATGTAGAAGGTTTTACGATGCAAATGGTTCGCAATATGAGATTGTTTTACTATGAATAATTCATAAATACAATGATGGGCAAATACTAATAGCTATACACACAATGTTAATGATTACAGAATACAACTTTGACAAAGAGAGCATTTATTTTTACTTCCACCGTACGCGTTTTTAACCTGAGGCATCTACCCAACCAGACTACTTGCTTAGCTGGCTACTTTACAAGCGACCCTTAGTTACCTACATTCTTGCCACTTTTGTAGACACTAGAAATAATGTGAAACATTATTCTATAGCATATTTACCTACGCTGATACACACGCTGACAATTTCATTAGAAATGTGGAGGGACGGGTGTTATATGTTCCTCCAACACAAAGGGAGGATCCTCCGACCAGGCGAGGTGATCATGACTGGCGGGCCGCGGCTCAACGGTTGATGTTGGGAAGTTGTATATATACTAATCGGCGCGAGAACTCTCATAGGGCGATGCAGGATTAGTAGGTTGTAGATGATGTTGGGGTATGTTTCTTTTTGCTGTATGTGGAAGTCGTCACAAAATATACAATCAAATGGGGCAAAGTTCTAAAAGATTTATGTAAACTTGAGTGGATTTAAGTTGATATGAATACACTTTTTATAAGCTAGGTATTTCTCTGGAACATTCAGTTTTATAAAAGAGTTTAGGTTAAAGTCTACATTAATTCTTCTTCTTAATTGTCATTCACTTCCTACTAGATATACGACGAATATATTTGAAGAACACAGGAAAACTTTTTAAATTAATTAAATTTTTACTAACTAATAGCTACTCAAGTGCAGTATTTATTCATGCTTCGTTAAAATAATTTATAAGATAAACTGCCAGTTATGTACATAGCATGAAATAACCCGCCATCTTGACTTTTTGTGTCAAAAAAGATATTGTGTCAATGAATAGCAACAGAATGCTTATGTGTTGTACGTCGGCTTTGAAATCCTCGCGTGAAGGATAAAGGTTGTCCAATAAACGACAGCTGGTCATCGACGGGTCCGTGAAGGGGAGGCGTGAACGATGTATATTTTGGTATGGACGTTTATTTTGATAAAAAAGTATTTTTAAAACGAGACGCATGAATATGCAAATCACCTCTCGTTTCGTCACTGTGCGGTGTGATGTTCGCACGATAAAATTCAATTCTGCGAAAATACCTGGAAAAAGGGATAGCGTTTTATACTACGATTGTCAAAATAACGTTCCGTAATTTTTTATACTATTTGTAGGTTTACATTGAAGTAATAGAAGTTAATATGTTTGTTGTACAATGTGCAACTTATAAATGCGTTCGCTTTAGTGTCAAGAACATCGTGGTAACTATAAACATCAATTAACATGTATCTGATTGATATTACATTGACTTTAAGTAGTTTTCATTGATATTATTAAAATATGCGATCATTTAAATGAAACGTTATGATTTTTATCAAAATAATTTAACCAAAAACCTTAATAACCTTTTTAACACAAACTTTCATTTAAACCATGTTTAACAATAAAGTAATAAATGATATCGAATAAAATACGTTATAAAACAAATAAAAGTTATAATAAAAATAAACAGGTTGTTCTGTTATGTTTGCTTGTAAAGTGCATGTGAAATGTTTGGTTTCACTTGCATCGTGATACGGGCAAACATAATTTTGGTGACACATATGAGTAATAAAAGTCTGTTGCTTAAATATTGTGACTAACTAAACTAAATATAACAATTCCAATTTCAATATTATTTAAAATTCTCGTGATTTAATTTTCAATTTTAATGTAAAGATCATGTGCTATTATCGTTTTTTACTTTGTTATAAATTTGTCAAAGAAAGCAAGTTGTATAAATTTTCATTCCTTTTGAAAGGGCTAACGTCGAATGTCCTTTCCAAGTGCCTTTAAAAATTACAACTAGCAATTGTTTCATTGAGGTCCATGTCAATGGTAGTTATTACTAACCATAAGATTAGCCATTGAGTTATCACCCATAACAACATATAATAATAACATCAACCCATAAAATACGTTTTAGAACTTAGAACAGGTTTTTTGATAGTTTAAAAAACCTAAATCGACTTTAATAAGATACTTTTTAATTGAAACTAATATTATCGCAGTGGTTTCGAAGTTATGTTTGAAATGAAAACAATATATTTTAAGTTTATGTTTATGTTTATGGAAATCCGGATTCCAGGAAAACTGGAAAGTCAATTAATATTCAATTTGTCCCACTATATTGAAGTTCAATATTTTGATCTTGATATTGAATTTGTTTCATCATTTCTGAGAATTTTACTAGACTTCAAAATTGGTTATTCTGTATTGGCAGTGTAATTAAGATAATTCAGTAATCAAGAATTTACGAGGCTTCACTCTTGTGAAAGAGAACATCAACTGATTCTGTTATTACAACTGAAAGATTAGGTACTTTTATATTTTTGAACACTAATAATATAAATTGTTCAGTTTTAAAAACTTATTTTTTGTTTGTATGTTTAGCACCGATTTAAAATGATTTAGGGTTACTTCTTCCGTCGCTTAAATTTCTTGTTTAAATGTTTTTATGTGGTTTAAATATAATGATAGTATAATTATTATCAGATAAGCAACTATCTTTTATTAAGTTTAAAGTTCTCATTAAGACGAATTAATAAGAATCATCAGCTATTTTTCCACCCTTAGAGTTAAAAATATTATTTGACATTTAAATTGGACCAACTTTGAAGTATACCCTATCCAATAAAACAAGAAATATATATATATTTTTTTTTATTGATTGATATTATTGATTGATTGATAACCTCCTCCTCATTTTTTTCTCGGTAAAACACTTTATCATTTAATTCTAGATTTTATTACCTGCCAAGAAGTTAAGATTCTAATACGCAAGTCAAAATATAACACCACACATTTAACGGTGTTATAATTTGAGTGATATGATTTATGCTTTCAATGTATCTAATAACTGTAAATAAATTTGTGTATTTCGTGTTTCCCGAAAACGGTTTCAATGATCATGATCAAATTTTGTGGTCAGATAAGGTTTTTTCTTTACAGTTTATCTATATAGGTAACAATAAAAAACCGGCCCGAAGTGCGAGTATGACTCACGCTGTTTGTCCATCTCGGGAATAGGTTCTCGAAGATTTCGCCCTATTTTTTTTTAATACCAAACTTACATTGCCGCTCTAAAAATATTTTCCTCGTACGCCGCAGTCAACTTTCGAAGCGCAAAGTATAATTTGTAATCGCAAAAAACATTTTTTATATGGATAACTACAAATTAACGACTTTCGATTTTTTTTCTATACTTGTGCTGTGAATCCTTGCTTTTCACCAATTTCATAATTCTATGTCAATAAAAAGTACCCTATAGGTTTTGATTTACCTGCGTAATATTAAAATATTTGGCTTCAATTGCCATGTCTTTTGATTGCGTTGATACTTAGAAGCTTTATTCTTTTACAGCTTCAAGGGACTCTAGACATAAATATTTGATGTTAATTTCAACTTGATACCTCCACGCTTTCCACTTAAAAAGGGGTCTAGAGACAGAAAGACAGACAGACAACGAAGTGATACTACAAGGGTTCATTTTTACCTTTTAAGGAAAAGAACCCTAAAAAAGTCGGCCGCCCAGGTACTGGAATGTAAATGGGCAACAGGTTAAAGTTTTTATTTAGACTATTTGTTTCTCGGCGTGTTCCTCTAGTGCACTGTACTGTACACTACTGCACACGGGCAGACCCGGATCTCAAACTGGAAACCCAAACAATAACTTTGACAAACAACGGTCGGCAACGGTGGCAATTCAGAGCTGCGAGAAAGGAAAAGGTAGTCAGATTACCGTACCGTACCGCCTCGCACGTCATTGTTAGAGATACATTATAAAACCCTACATTAATTTGTTACGTGTAAGTGGGTAGCAATAATGAGCGGGTAATAATAAATTTTAATTTTCACTTACGTATGTGAGCTAATACGCGACAAATATGATTTTGGATGCATTTTAATAAACATATTAATATTACATCGGAATTCATATACAGCGGTGCATATTTCATTATGATTATATCAATAATTACATAATAAGTTTTCGTGTTAAGCTGCGCATGCAGGCTAGTCACGATAACCATTGAATATATTACGTCGAGGTTTTCATCCTTCGCAAACTTACGCCTGTGGAAGCTTTTGAAATTATAAAACTTGACGCTTTGTGATCAGAATACCAAATCGTCTTTGTGAAAATGACGAGTTAGAGAGATATCTTTGTAAATTTCTCCGAACACAAGAAATGTCAACTTTTGTATTGAACTACAGACAGAAGTGCAACATTTTTCCATTTCATTATGAAACCATTAGATGTTTATTGGTTATTAGTTACTATTTAATCTTAAAATTGTATTGTTTCACAAGAGGATCATTATTGTACTCTGCCCATTCATTATTTTTGATAGTTCAATAAATAGTCAATTAGTGAAGACCAAACATTTTGCTGATTTATTAAAAAAGCAATAGTTTTTTTTTAAGGAAGTTTCAATCAATTAAAAAAAAGCAAAAGTTAATTTTAGCTAAACATATTGAACTTGTTTGATAACTAGCGTTTCATATGGGTATTTTTTTTTTAAACTTTATGCACATTTGGTACATTGGCGGAGTTAATGCCCAAGGCATTCTTCATTCAATTTGTTCATTAATCTAAGTGTAAACTAGAATTTTAAAGATTTGCAAGTTATTTATTTCAAAAATATAATTAAGTTTAACTACATCGATACATATGAAAGGCTTTTCATACTAATTTAATAGATTTTTTACTTGGTCACATGAATGAGTACGTACAATAGAACATAACTCTTTTTATTGTGTATGGCAAAATATTTTATTTAAAAAGAAATACTATATGTACAGTATCATAATATCTACGAATTGTTATAAATAGTATAATCAAATAAAAATAGATGATATACATATTTTTCTCACAGCACGTTTTAAAGTTTAGACATACTCTGGCACAGTTACGTTCTCAAAGAACTGTCAAAATAAATAAACATATTACAAATATTACATCTGTAGCTGAATTTGAATTTTTATAAAGTACTCACTCATTTTCTTTCCTATTAAATTTCTTCGTCACTTTTTTCAATAATAGATGCCCTTTGTTCAATTTAAATATTTTAAACACTTTATATACACGAATTTTACAAGTATACAGACGGTCGAGCGTGGTCGAGGCATCAGCAGTCACGATCCGTGGATGCGCGTAGCAGGCAGGTGTAGTACAAACACACACGCACACTCGCGTAAGCGCCCTACGCCGCTTAATGTTAATGTTTAATGGTTTAATATTATTACCTACTTATTGAAGTTTTCACTTCAAAAGTGGGTAACGACATATCTAAATGTATCCATAGGGTACACTGGTAGTTCTGCGCACCTGGCCGCTCATAAATGTTTGAATTTCGAATGTTTTATTTTTTTAAATATAAGAATCTCGGCTCCGTCTTACGAATTTTTGATCAGGGTCACGTGTCCTGGCGCGAGTTTAACATTTTTTACCCATCCCAAAAAGTGCACAACGCCGCCAAAGAAGTTTTCACTTAAAAAATTAATAGACCGAGCATAGGATCGCTTACCTTGATATCATTGCCCGTGATGGAACATTAGTTGGTCACTCCCTACCCTCTGATTTCAGAGGCCTCTCATCTTTTAGTCATTTGACTAAAAAGATGTGAGGGGCTATGGCTGTTCAATTCTTCAATTCGCTCTTGAAAGGGCGAAACTACCTACTACTATTATTACGAGTCAGCCCTGATATATTAGTCTCATTTGGTTAAGAAATAAATCACACCTTCGACTTCTTTTGGTCTTGTTTCAAATAAATAAAAGTGGCGCAAGCAAGTTTTGCAATTTTTTGAAAATACTAGTAATAGGTACTGTTGTACTTCAAAGTTTGCAACCCCGTTCATTTTGCATAAACGCGAAGAGAGATGTTGAAGAAAAACTGCAGGTACGATAACCTTAGCATTTTCGATAGTATTTCCAGGGATTAACTATTTGTTATTATTTATTACCACCTAATCTATTACATGAAATAACATACTGTAATAAAACACTTTTTAACAAAACATTAAACCGACGAAAACAATTTAAAAGCAAAAAAATAAATAAACCTTTAAAGTCTTGAGTATTGAGCTTATTTACATAAACTTTCAAATTTTATATTAACTAATTTTGAGTCGGCGCCAAACAACAAACTGATTAATTAGAGAAGGCTCTACGTAGGTAATTACTCATTTAAATAATAAAATAAATCTTGTAATCTTCGTACTGTCGTGTTTATACGAATATTGTTTATAGAGTATAGAGCTAAAGGAAAGGCTGCGGTTTTGTTTATTCATGCAAGTAAGTTGGCAAACGAGTTCACGGCTCGATTGGTTGTAAACAGTTACTATTGACTACATTTGAATACACGCAACTTGTGTACCTATTGCTAACAAGAATTGCACGTATGCAGACAGTACAGGAATTACTTCTACGCCTTTTACACTGCACAACCAATTTTGTAACTCGAATAAACACTTTCGAAAGTGGTATTCTTATTAATTAAGGAAACTGTCCAGTATCCAATGAAGTGTCCTACCGAGTCGGTAGAACGGTACCGAGTCGGTAGGACGCTTTACGCCTTGATAAAGAGACCCCGTCGAATCCGAAACTATTTGGGCATCCTCGAAATATAGGGGTGAGTAAAACCGTATATCCTTCATTAATTTTAAAACCGTTCTTAACCTAAGGCAAACGCTAATGCTCTAACGAGAGTTTAGCTTCTAAGCGGTAAGTACGATTAAGCAAAATGCTTGGTGTATGCCTTGTGGTATCCTATGTACTTATATTATAAACTTGAAACTATACTTTTTATCCCGATATTTAAAGGCGACCGGGACTTACGCAGGGCAGGGCGCAGCTAGTAATAATATAAAATAAATGTTGGTTTTACCGCAAATTTGCTAATGAGTATCATTTGGTGCTCTTCAGAACACGCATCCAATTACTATAAAATTAATATCGTAGGTTAAGTATAGTTATAAAACCCATGACGCCTCCCAATTGCTCATTAGATGTGTAACTCGGAACTTAATCGCGATGATATTTATAAAGGAGGTACAATACGATCACTCGTGACCACGATCGGTGCAATTCGATAGAAATTTCGGGTAACCAAAAAGATATTGTACTTTATAAATATTATCGCGATTAAGTCCCGAGTTACATACCTCCCTATTGTTTCTATTTTTCCGTGATTATAACAATCGTACCTACATCAGGTTCCGCCATTATAAAATGTAGATTAGATAATGATAATCACAATTATCAACGTAGTTGTTTAGTTTTAAAGTGCCTATGGCGCTACTATACTATCTCCGGCACGCGGCAAATTTGTGAACATACAATTAACACATCCAAATGTAGAATAGACTTACTGATGGATTGTGTCAAATACCAGCGTCAAAGGAACTCTTTGATGTGCAAATATAATCGTAATGTGTACAATGTAGGACTTTTCATTAATATTCTGAGACACCCTACTACAAATGCGGCGTTAGAACTATTTAAGATATATGCACAACAACGACTTCCTTTGTCTCCTATCGTAACATAGTTAGTTTCTTAGAATAAGCCACGATGAGGCTAATATATTACTCTGTAATAAAAGTCTCTAAATAAATAAAGAAAAAAAATATAGAATATAAGAACTACTTATATACCTTTGATGAAAATTATCAATTCAGCAAAAAATACGAAGAATAGACTTTTATTTGAAGAAACATATATAGTATAAAACGACTATTAGGAATATTTAGGTATATGTTCACCTTTGTTCCCGGAGGACTCCTTCCTAGGGTATACCCGGGTCCTCCTGCAATAGACCTCCTTGTGACGGAACACCGTGTGGTTTTAGTCGGTTCGATTCCGACATACCATCTTACCGTTAGCTCCGGTGAGTTGATGACCCGTGGGGGTTTCCACACGATAAAAAAAAAATATATATATATATGTTCACCTCAAACCGTTAACAAAACCGTGGTACATAGGTATTACGGTTTAGTAGATTTCAACTAGAATGTCATTGTTATCGTCTTAATTAAATGACTGACGAGGTGTGTAGGGCTACTGATATAACTACTGTATTTGCTAGATTAGGTAACAGCTAGATAAGAGAGACTGACACATAAAGACAAAAACATACAGATAACGATAGGTAAATTAAATTATCACATATTGTTAAAATTGACATTATCTAATAGGTACTTGCAACATTTGATATTCGCGATACTATAATCGTACTAGTACCAGGATGTTATGAGTTATGACTAGAGATCGGATATTCGGATGCATATTTACCTAAAGTTGAGATGTTGGCTATTATGGAAAGCACTTTTTTATCGAAAGAATCCCGTGATTCCAGGAAATTCAAATTTAAGTGTACCTATACTCCGTGAGATGTAATAAACCCCAGTTTGACACAAATGACACTTGCTCTGTTACAACGTATAATTGTAAGAAGAGTGAGACGGCAAATTATACTTGCTTGTGCGCAAGTAGCGACGCGACAATACAGCTGCATTCGTAAATAAAAATATACTTAGAAGCCGCTTCCATAATTTGTTATCCAAAAAATAACTTTAGGTAAATACGCATCCGATTTTCCGATCTCTAGTTATGACCGAAGAATCTATATATATAAACATGAAATGCTGTTCGTTGGTTGAGATATGTGACTAACCTTATCTTTTATATGTTAATTATAGTCCAAATTAGGTTTTTAGAGAAAAAGTTGACCAGAAAATGTGCAAAATTTAGGAAACTGGAGCTTTTTTCCTTGTAATTACCTATTTGAAATTTTGACAGGACAATATGTGTCAGTTCAGCTAGTTTATCGTTCCAATTTGTAAACAGCAGAAAGAAGATGCTAGGTAATAAATTTATACATCACTACCTGTTGCCCACGAATTCGTTCACGTGCAAATTTTGGTGAAATCTATCCCACGGGAACCGTAAATTTTTGTAGAATAAAAAGTAGTCTTTGTGCTATTCCAGACTACAATCTATCTCTGTGCCAAATTTCATTCAGGTCCATTCAGCCGTTTTTGCATAAGGGAAACAAACGTCCATCCATCCATCCTCACAAACTTTCATCTTTATAATATAAGTAAGATTTTAGCATCGCGAATACCTATTACATAATATAAATTGTAATAACATTTGATAATTATATGTACATGGCGCTATCTTTCAACATTTTGTCTTTATGAGTCAGTGCCTCTTATCTGCTTGTTACCTAATCAAACTGCACTAAATACAGATTGTTTAATTTTGCAGTGATAATACCAAAATAACACGAATTGTTAAAGGGTTTAAAGAAGGTGTGACAGCTTCCAAATACAGGAAAAGAAGACATATTTTAATGTCATGTAGCGAAGACAAGCTGAAATGCATAATAACTCATACATTTATTATACTAGCGTAAAGTAAACTTAGTTTATGTAATAACTACTAATCCTGAATCGCGCAATAAAAGTTATCGAGCGCGTAAGTACATATTTAAACATACAACTTCCCAAGATTAACGGTTCACATTACCTAGCCTGGTCAGAGGATCCTCTGAACAGGCTAGGTTTACACCCATTCCTCTACAAACGTAATATTCCAATTATCAACATGAGTTTTCGTAAATTAATCATATGTATGTACTGCTTGACTAATGAGCTATAGAGACCTGTTCCTTTTGTTTACATTCTTTTCAAATACGTTCTTTTTAAGTACGTAAAATAAGTGACATGAGGTATGCATTACTGATATTCTTATCAATAACTCCTACTAAGCCCACTACTTGAGTCATGAGTGGGTCTACGTCAGGACTGAATTGAGTGCGATTCGATAACGTTAATCCCGTTTCCTTCGATGCTGGACTTACTACACTTTGTTACTTCAATTTTGAAGACGAATCAATTGACATTATCAGCTACTTGACACACTACCACTTTCACATGTGTTAATTGATTTCAATCAGTTCTCTAGGATTGCTTCTGAACAATATTAAAGGAAGTGCATCCATAATCATTACACTATTGATCGCAGAATTGATTATGATTGGATTATTATTGAAGTGATAACTTCTTATCGGAGGGTAAACCGCTTCGTTACGTAACGTGTTACGGCGCCAGTCTGTCTGGCTTCCCTTTCTCAATAGTTCAACTTAGGCTAGTTTAAGTTATCACTTCTGTCGGGCGTCCCGAGAAGCACTCGATTTTTTTTATTATTACTACAGGGTTAATTAAAATGCTTTCTAAAATTATTCATTGTTCGCAGGGTCACTGTGTTAAAAAACAAAACAGATTCTGATAGTATCATGTTGTTAGCATTAACTTATTTAAAAAATCCATATCAATTTTTTTTTTTTTATATTTATATTTTATACTTGGGAGAAGTAATCTTTGCTCTAGAATATACCTACTAATGAAGATCGTAGTTATTTATGTGAAACATGTAGGAGCCTAGACGTCAAGTATTTATAAGAAACACGGCGTAATATGAGAGTGGTTGTAAAACCTGTTCCAGTCATGCGCGTAGACACATATTAAATACATCCATGTAATGTTTATATTCTTGAATCAATCGGATTTAAAAGCTCTTAAATAATTATAATCTTACATATATATGGCATGTACCCACACGATTCTCATTTTACAAAAAAAAAAAAACAAAAAATTGGTGCCGTTCTAAAGCGAATATTTATTCTTAGCTCCAGGAACTCATTAGGCAATCGTAATGAGGCTACTCCTAGACTTTTAACTTTAAATAAGTTTATGATACTTTGAGTGTCTCGACTAAATCATAACTAAGAAAATATACAGGGTGTAAGAGACAGCGTACCGAATCCTGAAATATGAGTATTCAGAACATCAGTCTGAGTCGAAAATCATTGGAATTTTTTACTGGAAAAAATCATAATTTTTTTTTGGTTTAAAGTGAGTAAACAACATTTTACAGAAAAAATATTAATAAATACCGCATACGGTCCAAATGCAATGTAATCAATCAAGCAACATTTCAATATTTTATGCAATCAGCTATTCTTGACGGCGCCGAACGTTTAAGTTCATTCACCGTATGGCACAAAAAGATGCATGTACATCGCGTAGCGCCAAATGAAACTAATGACTATAAATCCTTAATCTCACATTTTTATGATTAACCGACTTTTGTATTGTGTTAAGTATAAACAGAAAGAGGTTGTAATATATACATCAAATAACATATAGTGATGTTAGAGCGCTCGGACTTGCCGGTAACAGCCAGTTCGAGTTACAGTTACGCGAGCTTGACGTTCTTGAGCCTGACGTTCCTGAGCTTTTACTACTTACACACCCCAATTCATTTGTATAAGCAATTCTTCCTTCCATCGCCTTGCTTTCTCTTACTACTCTGTCAAGAAAGTACCGGGAAAGGTCAATAAAGACAAAATGTTATCTATTCCTCTATATTTATTGTATCGCCTTCAAAGTAGGCCCCTTCAGAAATAATAAATTGACAACAACGAATAATTCAGTTATCAAAACATTTTTAAAATGCATTTTTCGGAATCGACTTCAGTTCTCATCGCGAATTCTCTTGGATATCTACTAAATATCTATCGACTGAAAACGGGTACTTCGAAGTGGTGATTTGAGTTTTGGAAATAGAAAAAAGTCGGCCGGCTCCATATCCTGTGAATACGGTGGTTGTTCGTTGGTATTTGTTTAGTATTTGGTCAAAAATTCGTTCACAATGATGGGCTTGTGCGATGGCGCGTTCAATTGGAAGTCGCCAATCCGAAGCATGTTGACTAGTTTGCATGTTACACTCGTAAACCCATGTATCATCACCAGTAACAATACGTTTTACGAATGTAGGGTCGGAATTGACTCGTTCTAGCATGTGTTCAGCGACTTTTACGCAATTGAGGTTTTAAAGAAAATTCAGATATTTCGGGGCAAGTCCTGCGGCAACGTGTTTCATGCCCAAGGGATCGTTTCAAATGATACGAATCGATTCGTGAGACACAGAATGTTCAGTGGCTATCTCTCTCAAACTTGAATGAGGATTTTCAGTCACAATTTACTTCACTTTAGCGATGTTAACTTCAGTTGACGACGTTGATTGCCGACCAGAGCGAGGCAAATCTTCCAACAAATATCAACCGCTTTTGTATGCACTGAACAACTCATATGCACGAGTTTTTGATAAACAATCGACGAAGTGCATCGACACTTCGTCGATTGTTTTCTGAAACATTTTCAGCGACTCTGAACATGAAATTCCATTTGCAATGCAAAGTTTGAGACAAACTCTTTGTTCGATGTTTTTATCCATTATAAAAATCTCAAAACACTTTTGAGATGAGCTTACAAAATCGAGTACTGAAAACAAACTAAATGACAGATATTGCTCAAACTTCGCGCCAATATAGAAAACAGTTGTGCCAATGTAACCACAAAAAAGAATTATTTGAATTGAATTTGGAATTACAATAAAATTATTGATTCCCAATTTTTTGGCAGATTAATTTATACTCCCAATATGTCCCGTAGACGTCAATAGGCTTGCCCCCTATTACGTGAGTGGGGCTAAACTATGGTGGGCAAAATATGGTTGTTTAATACGCCTCTGCCTGGGGAGAAAGGTGTAAATGTGTGTATGTAAATGACGTAGATAAGAAAATAATATTTATAATTTTCTTAAGATAATAAGTAGATTGGAATTTTTGGCACTTATGTACATATTTACTTTCCGTATGAAAATGTTAAGTTCTAAAATGTTCATTTCATAATTCATTCCTTTGGGTAAGTAACCGTAGTTTTTTTTAATGTTATGGCTTTTTCGTATTTACAAATACACAAGTAATTAAGTGACGGTATTAGCTTAAGTGGTATAAGTATCCATAATTTGGGTACAATTTAACGTGGTCTACTTTTGTGGATGAAAAATGTATTATCTAAAATACCTTTGTGTATTGGTAAAAATTTTAGGTTGATCGCTTTTTCCTCTTGGATAGAAATAATAAACGGATGTAAACATTAAAAACCAAAGCTAATTAAGCCCTAGAGAGTAGTAATCGGGGTCGGATTTGCGATCAAGTGGTTGCGGATTCTAACCCCACCCAGTACTCTACCGTCGTGAACCCACTCCTATCACAAGCATTTAGCTTAGCTGGAGGGGTTAACAAGAATACTAGTAATGTGTGACCTACGTTGCCAGTATTCTATTTATAAAAAAAAAAAAAAAAATGGCATACCGACCTCTTTAGCGTGTTGCTTTTGGCTTACGCTTCTTACTGGTATTGGTATGTGAGTGGATAGTTAAGTCTAAATGTCGTTTACGAATTTGGAATTGTAAAAACATTATAGGCAAAGAAAATAAAATTTTTCATCATAAAGTTCATCCATAAAGTAAAATATATTATACAGCTCATCTGCAGCCCGATGTGGAGCAGCCCTCTCGAAGACCAAGACGTACATAGAGTGGCTCGTAGAGAGTACGACAACATGACCAACATATGCTTTCCCGTTTATAGTGAAATACAAATGTAATCAAACTTATGTATTAGTCTATGTAAAAAAATATATAAATAACACCAGCGACGTCACTACATAATCGGACCCCGTCAATCTTAAAACAATTGTATGCATTGATTCCTTACTAATCGCTCGCTTATATAATGACTAAAAACACTCCAATTTATTATGACCATTGTTGGTTTCTTTATACATTTTTTTATGACTGAGATAACATTATTTTTTATATGTAATAATTGTGTTTGTTATGTTTTGCGTGTTTTTCTACATAAAACCTTTTTTATGTACCCGAGATAGTGATAATAAAAGTATTACCGTGATAATGCTATTTTCATACAAAAGGTCTAAACTTTTGATTGAAAAGATTATTTTACTTTCGGAATTATGTTATCTCTAATGTCTCTTACAAACATGTTATATTTAAAAAGGGGTCGAATAGTATGTGTACTTATATGTAATTACAAGATGCAAATTTATTTCATGCTTATAATTACAGGAGATAGAAACATCCCATGTTACATTGATATAGTATGGTATAAGAGAAGTCAAGTGATCAACAAATTTGTTGTTAAAAGCAAATAACATAACCAAGACTACAACTATAGTTGATCAATTATAATTTGCAGTTACGTAATTTACGTAGGATATGCATGAAGAACAAGAAACAATGACACACCTTGAGTTACGAAGATAAAAAGCTGACATAATAGCTTTTCTGTCATTGCACGCCAAGATATATATAACATTATAAGATTCCGCAGAATAAGTATTATGAGCAGAGAACCAAATTTTATAATTTGAATTAAAACTAACAAAACAAGCAGTCAAACAACAAAAGCGGTATATGTGTTTTAGTAAACTGCAAACAAAAAATACATAAACTACAAACTGTGTAAATCACAATGTTACTGATGTTAACAAAATACGTATATTATAATAAATTACTATTTGTACGTAAGTACTAGTCTAGTTTTAGTTCAATTGCCTTAGTTGTATTATATATGTTTTGAAATAGGACACTACAGGTTTTATAAAAAACAATCTTATTATTTTTTCATAATACTTACTGCTTTGCTTTTGTTGATTTATATAGTCAGTTCAGTAGCTTCCAGCTGTCCGTATTATACAATATTATTCTTAAAGAATTGTTTTCGAATAGTATCAGTTGAGGCATAAACTAAAATAATATATATAATACTGAAAGCTGAGGAACTCCATCCAATCAAAAAGGTATGTTTCTGTTTCTTATTTACTAGTGTATTCATAATATAATTAAACAATTATCTTATATCATTTCCTTTGTTATTTTGATCATCTAGGTATTTATTTCTTAACGTGTATATTCAGAACTAAATGAAATAAATAAAGGATAGTGTTGTCCCCCAAAAATTAATTTTAAATTAAGGACCTAATTTAAATTCAATTAATTCAATTAATTCAATTAATAAATTAAATATCAATGATTTCGTATTTGTATTCGTTTGAATATTTGACATCCCTGCAAGTATAAATCGATTTCATTAATGACGTGTAACGTGTAAACCCCATTTTTTTACTCAATAAAATATAATCCCACTAATATTATAAATGTGACAGTTTGGATGAATGGATGGATGTTTGTTACTCTTTGACGCCAAAACTACTGGACCGATTACAATGAAACTTGGTATGTAGATAGCTGGAGACCTGAATTAACATATAAGCTACTTTTCATCCCGATATTTCCACGGGATCGTCACTTACGCGGGTGAAACCGCTGGGCGTTGCTAGTAATTCAATAAACTTTGTTTCACTGCGCTGACACTTGTGGGAATTTATTTACATAATTAACTGCTACACCGAAATCTTATGACAGATCCAGAAAAATTAAGACACTATGATATACTATGATATAATAGTCAAAGAGCATGAATAGAAGAACACAAAACAGGCGTGTAATACAACCTCTTACACGCGATTCTCCGTGAACAGTTCTACTTGCCGTGACGAGGGTCCAGATGTACGCCAAGATATCACAGTCTAAAGTTTCAAAAGCAATAGTATTATACATAATACATGTCATTTCCGCACATTAAATGGTTACGACAGCTGTTTTAAGTAATATCTTATGCCAAGTTTTATACGAGATGCGGTTAAACGGATTTTTTATAATCTGTTAACAATTTGTAAGTAAAATGATCGTTTCTTGATTTTAGGAACCGGGCAATAACCGTCACTGAAGTTTTGAAAGTTACCACTTTACTAAATATCCGAAGGATTATCCACATAGGCGTCCATTAGACGCTCATGCAAACGTCAATCATTACCAAAAGTCATGATTGACGGATGCTCGTTGGTGATTAATGAAATAATATCGACATTAAAATCTCATCATGCAACCGTCAATCACTGCATTAGACGATAGGTTATTCGTGAATCACCGTTTTGATTGTTGGCAAAACTGACAGTAAAACCTACCGTGTAATGGGCGCTATAAGTCCCATGGGACAGACACGCACAAAAGTCTAATGCCATAACGACTTTCTTATAAAAATAAATGTATGTAAAAATGTGGCAGTTTGTATAGGTTACCGTCAGGCGTGTTGTGTACTTGTTTGCAAACCTAGCTGTACAAACAATTAAGAAGCAAAATAAACTACTATTGTTTCTGTTATTCATAAATAGGAGCGATTTAGATGTTAGTTTTAGAATACAAAACGTTACGACATCAATACTGTACGGTGCGACATTTTCCTAAAGAAAATCACAATGAAAATACACATACCACAGTTATGTGTATTTTCCTTATAAAACTAACTACTATAGTCCTTATGAAACTAACTACTATAGTCCTTATGAAACTAACTACTATAGTCCTTATGAAACTAACTACCCGTAAGTTCTTTACCTGTGTACGGGTAGTTAGTTTCATAAGGACTTATAAGGACCCAAAGAAGTTGATTCGATTTTGTTTAATTTGATCTATCCTAACTATATTAAATTTTGTTTGAGTACCATCAGCGCGACTGTCTTTAAGTGTATCCGTGTGATTTTAATTGCGTCACTAGAGTCTATGAACCTTTAGTGTGGTTTTAATAATAATAATACATACACATACAGGTAAATAATACAATAGATAACTTAAAATTAAGTAATTTGTACAATCGGCGGCCTTATCGCACAAGGCAATCTCTTACAGGCAACCATACGATGGAGAGAAAACTTAATTAAAAGGAGTTTTAGGGCAGTTGTTCTACAGACAGATCGCTATCCGACTTCAACAGGAATGAGTATTTATTCCAAAATTATAATATCGATTATAATGTTATGATGAATTTCTTGACTTTGCAGGTCATGGAAGGACATAACTTTTTATCTTTTTATCTTTACTGTTCATTTTCTGACGGAGGCAGTGTTATTTAATCTTCACTACATATTATATAACAAAGTCCCCCGCCGCGTCTATCTGTCTACTACTGAACGGATTTTCTGGCGGTTTTCACCAATAGCCAGAATGATTCATGAGGAAGGTTTGGGTGCATAATTTGTTAACGTTTTGTGTAAATTGGTTGAAATATGATGATGATTGTTGAAAATGTCTCTATTACAGATGCGAAGCCGGTTCGGGTTGTTAGTTACTAATATAATAAAGCTGAAGAGATTTTTTTGTTTGTTTGTTTGAACGCGATAATCTCTGGAACTATAACTCAGATTGAATTAATCTTTTTGTGTGGGATAGAGTATTCATTGAGGAATGTTATAGGCTATATACCACCACGCTACGACGTTAAGGAGCGGAGCAGTGACAGTAAACGAAGGAGATTTTGCGAAGAACGGCTAGTAACACGATAAAATGGAATGACAGATTCCTTTAATTAATTATGGTTTAGAAAACTAAAAAACCAAATTAAAAACTAAAAAGCGTTCCACTACCCACCTCCTGGGTCCATCATCAGACCATCACTACAAAGCCCACTCTATTGGACTCGTCAAATTGAATCATATGAGCCCAAACTCAAAGGGTTTACGAGTAGCCACTGAAGAGTTCCATTATCCATCTCCAGGCTGCATCATCAAATCACCTCAAAGATGCTAAATTATTGTATTGTCATCCAACCTACTTACACATAAAAAGGTCCATTTCGATTCAACAGTTAGAAGTAGGTTAAAATAGACTTCCATGATATAATTATGTATTTCCACGGGAATTAACGCGATCACGAAAAGGTATAACTGAATTCCGGTGGAAATACATAATTATATCATGGAACGCGAAAGTTTAAAAGTTAGTTCGTTCTCCGCGCCTTTTCAAAACTAAGTAGGGGTCGGCTTTCAGTCTAACTACGATACGGCCGAACATTGATATTTCACGTGAAGCGACTGCCATCAGACCTACACAACAGGATTTGGAGGCGGAAGTGCTCGCCGAAGTATACCGCCGAACGGCTGAGTTCCGGGCGGCCCCTGCCCGAAGAGGTACGCGAATGGCGTGAGTGTGGCCGCGGGTTGTCGGGACGGGTTTTCCCCTCCACCCGCTATAGTGGCCCCCCGCGAGGAGGCGGCGTCCGAGTGTACCTGGACGTCGCCTAATTGAGAGGTTTTTACCCGAAGGTGGTGCTTTTGCGGGCAGGCGCTAGGAGGGTTCCGGATGTCTTAATAAAAGCTGTTCCCGGATCCCTCCTATTTAAGGCGCAGTACGGCACACCGTGTGGTTTTAGTCGGTTCGATTCCGACACACCTCCCCACCGAAAACCCCACGCACAAAAAAAAAAAAAGGTTGTCGGACTTTTTAGGGCTCCAACTACCGGTAACGAATGCCACAGATGTTTGTATGGCACCCGGAACCGACGGTTTAACGTGCTCTCCGAGGCTCGGAGGGGTCTCAATGTGTTAAGAATGGTCACCCATCCTAGACTGACGAGGCTAGTGTTATTTAACTTTGTAATGTGCTAACTAAAATGCTCAAAGTTGAAAAGTTTCAAAGTTAGTATTCCAAGATTTCTTTACATAGTTAGCTAGATATGTAATTACAAGTGAATCTATAACGTGTTGAAAAGGCTGATGGCTTGTTGTCCTCCCGGTGATACCACGAGACAATTGGTATTCTCCGTAGTCGCTAGATGTTTTATAATTAAAAAAATATCATTTATTCTTCGACAATTTATGTAGTACGGTAATCGAGCATTCGACTGCAGCGTCAGCTGAAATCATCAACATAAACGCCGTTAATTGTAAATATTTGCGTGAATTAATATGTCTGTTTGCATTCGCCTTTGTGTCTCTCTGTATAAATTACATACTTGTATGTATTAAAAACTTATCTAAGTATGTTACAAGCTGCGCTTATATAATTATGTACACGTACGGGAATTAACGCGATCACGTAATAGAGTATTACATACCTTTGAATTAGTTGGTTACAACCAGGTTGCATTGGCTGTGGTCACAAGCTGACTTAGGCTGACACGCAGTCTCCAGCCGGTCATCGTCGAGTTAGCAGGGCGGCAGCACGGGACCCTTGCCTTCCGACTAACGCAGGTTCTTTCCGGGCACAGCTACTTCGGGAAGTAAATGCACTTGGTTGCTAGGAAGGAATTGAGTCCCGCCTGAACTTGCATCTTGATGGAAACGTCAGACAATTCAATCGCGTTAATTCCCGTACGTATACATAATTATGTTTCATGGCCCGCAAAACTTTAAAAGTTAGCCAAGTTAGTTTGGGTTTTGATAGTGTTGTGTGCTGCGGCTTGTTTTCATACTATCGAATTATACAGACTCCTCAATAGTACTTACAGTACTAATAAACGGTTGGAGCATTCAACGCAAGGAGATTTTAAATCTATTTGAAATAAAGCCACAGGTAATAATATAGGTTTGGATGGCATGATACATAATTATGTAGGTTTTAATACGATTGAGATCTATTTCAATGGACTAAATTTGATTATAATATTATTTCCTATTTCCATCTTTAGACCTTTATGAGAGTCACAATATTGTAAAATGATGTTCAAAACATCCTGCTTGTTATTCTACAGTAAATTATTATCTATAAATAATTGGTAGTGGTGATGATCCTCGGCCGATTTCGACCATGGCCAGCATTCGTGTGTGTGTGTGTGTGTGTATTATAAATATAGATCTAGGATCAAGAAATTTGGTATTACAGTTAATACGAATATACGTATATTAGTTTTCATTTTCATGCCTGATTCCCCTAATGGATAGACAGACGCATATTAAACACCCACATAAGAGATCTATTTTACGTTACACAAGTTAAGATCAGATTTTTTGGTGGCTAGTTGAAATCTCTTTTTCGATGACAATCACATGACATGAATTCAAACATCAACCGTGCAGTAGATTGCAAATGGAATAACAATTCTGGTTTTATCACATATTATTATGCTAGTATACCGTGTGATATTATTACTAGTATTTATAGCGTTTAACACGCCATTCTGCGATAATGCTTAATAACCTATTACGGCTGGCAGGGATACATGGCTTTATGCGATTAGCGAGTTGATCATTTCAAATAGTATCACTAGTAATAAACCAAAGCGATAAATAAGGTTACACTACGTTGGGCGAGAACACAATACGCAGATTCTGTCAAGAGGTAGAAGAAACTGCAATGCATATTCTATGCTCTTGTGGCCCACTAATGCGGCACCGAAGTATTAACCTAGGGTTACACAACATGCAACCGCAGGGAATACAAACAACCACTGCTGATAGGATCTGGAGGTTTCCTGAAGCCATAAGTCTGAGCAGTGAACTGTAAAGCGAAAGTGCGATACAAAAGACCAGAAATGGTTGAGGTGACACTAGGCCCTTAAAACAATAATAATAATAATACTTACACTACTTTTTACTGCCTCCTGTCTAGCCTACGCGTCAGTCACTTTCACTAATAGACAGTTAAGGTATATAATTTGTTAAGGTTTTGTGTAAATTGGTTGCAATATGATGATGATTGTTGAAGATGTCTCTGCTACCCGTGCGAAGCCGGGGGGTTGCTAGTTGTTTCATAAAATTCTTTAAAAATTGTTAAAAAAGTCCTTATTTTATTAGATATTAAAAATTATACATCAACACAATGCCACTGCTACAATAGGTTTCTTTGTCAAAAATTAAACAAATAATATATAATATAAAAAGTTTACTTCTTATATATTTTTAAATCCCCAATCTTGGTTTCGGTGAGATTGTTGCCCACTAAAACCACCCGGTAAACATCAGTTGTACGTTAATGGTTGGCTACAGAATCTCTACCGCTCAATAAAACCGCCCGCAACATCTTGCATCCTTTTGACCAATTTCTAATCCGATCTTTTTATTGACAGACGCTAATTTTGTTGCTGTGAGATTGCATATCTGAACCGTCAAGAATAACTGTCCGTGCATTATATATTTTACATCAAATTTAAACCCCTCAAATATCCTGTTTCACTTTTTGATTTCAAGAAGAGAACGATGCCGTGTTGCTGCTTTTCAGGAATACCGTATTGCATGCAACCGCTATTAAGAGGATCAACTGCAATACCAAATTACTTGATCGTAGGTCTACTATTTATAATCCTACCATTAATTAATATCATTTTACATCATCATCATTTTACAATATTGTGACTCTCTAAAAGGTCTAAAGATAGAAAAAGGAAATAATATTGTAATCAAATTTAGTGCATTGAAATAGATCTCAATAGTACTAAAACCTACATAATTATGTATCATGCCATCCAAACCTATATTATTACCTGTGGCTTTATTTCAAATAGATTTAAAATCTTCTTGCGTTGAATGCTCCAACCTTTTATTAGTACTGTAAGTACTATTCAATGAATCGAAATTTGGCGAAAAGCAAGTTCTGACAACACTATTGCTAATTCGTTATTGAATCATATAAAAAGAAATATTTCAATTAATAATTTACGCTTGTAAAATTGTCTGTGACGTATATCGATGTATAGGGAAGTATTTTTAGGATATAAAAAATAAGTTTTTATTTTAATAAAAACGCGCAAAAGTCTTCGTGAATTGATTTCCAAAATGTTCGAATTATCTACATACGAGTTTGAACGGAACTCCGTGTCGCGAAAACTCGCACTTATTTGTAACTGGATGATACTGAAGTATGTATATTGTGGTAAAGTTTTCCTTTTTTATATTTTTTAAAGTAATAGGTATAATGTTTTATTTATAAACTTTTCATTGTATCAGTCTGACAATATAAACATTTCCATTTAGGTTCTGTTTTTGATCCTTTACAAGTCTACATTTATTCCAATCTTCATTATTTAAAGTAACGGAAACCTATTAGTGACGAACTGATTTTATTTGATCATCTGGCCTTGAATGCAATCCTGGAAGTTGTCTAAATAACCTTGAACACTGGTGGAGCTGTATTATAATTTCTATCGATTTCCTTTGACATTTAATCTTGAATGTCAAGCGATTCTTTGACATTGAAGTACCTAATTAGACTGTCGCTGTGTTCAGCGTTTTTAGAGTTAATTGATTTCTTTGTTCATTTTGCTTAGGATTTTGGCAAGAAAACCTTCAAACGGTAAATTTAATTGCTATTACTAGTGAGTGTTTATGTTTTTCACAAATCCTGAGCAGGTACATCATATAGCTATACTACAAATATACTTCTGCTAATTAGAGGCTACCGAGAACAAGCTGAGAACAGAGAACTAAGAACAGACGTCAGGCAATTCAGAGGTATGTAATAGCTATTTATTGATCTTAATTCCCGTATAAATACATAATTAAGTATAACTAAGAACAATGCTACAATTGAAAGAAGTTGGACAATAAGATTAAAACCAAAATTGGAACCTGGCTTTGGAAGAGTTCATCCATATGTCTTTGCAGTGCTGTTTTTCTGCGGGAGTGGAAGATTTAGGTCGTCTATTCACGAGTAAGACCAAAGTTTATGATACGTCCCTATATGGAGTACTCTCTGGGCGGGGCACCTGGATACCAGCTTGGGGTTTTTGACTCAGTCCAAAGACGTGCCGTCAGAATCGTCGACGATCCCAAACTCAGAAGCGATATTGAACTCTTAAGCCTAAGGAGAGACTTTGTTGTATTCTACAGTTTGTATAATGGGCTGTGCTCCGAGAAACCGGCATTTATCCTTCTAGCTTAGAACCTAAATAGTCGCACACGGTACGGTTCCAGACGAATTTCCTCCCGCGAACGCACCGGCTTTGGAATAAACCTCCTGCCGAAGTTTTCCCGAGGGACTACAGTATAGGGTTCTTTAAGAATTTCCTCTGGAATTGCAAGCGTCCATAGGCTACGGGAACCGCTTACCATAAAGCCGTATGCTTTTTTGCCACTGACGTTGTGTACCGTGGAATAGGCAATATTTTTATGAAAACATAACATGAGAAACTTACAATAGACCAATCCAAAAAAGATTTTCGAAATGATCTTTTTGAAGGTAAGAGAACATTACTAAAAAAGCTTTTTACATGCAGACTTAGCTCTGGCTATCAAGAGGATAATATCGATTTGACTTTATTTTAATTTATAGGAGCATTCCGAGCTTTACTGGGAATACACACACAGAAATATTTTTCATTCACTTGTTTACCATTTTGAAGTTAAGACATTATTTAATAAGTCTCAAATTTCATAAATTAAATAAGATTTCTGCTTCCCTTTTTCTGATTACATTCGGTTTTGAGGCTTAAAATGCTTACTATCAAAGTGCTGTGATAAAGTATAAAGTTGCTAGCATTGTGTTTATTTTATTTTTATCTTGAAACTATCCAGCAACAACAAATGAATTAATATGTACTTTTTCCTTATTAAAATATAGGAAACCCCCTCAGAATTATGAATTCGTGTTTCTCAAAATTCCAGAAATTTAACCCCTTGCCAACAGTACTGCTAATTTTGATAACTATCGCTACTCGGTATGTGGTGACCACAGGTGACCTAATAAAAACTTTACAGCCTCTTCACTCTCAACCTCATATGTTACAATACGGCGCCGCTACATAGCAGTTTTTTGGCGTGTGGCGAAAAGCTGGTAGTGAATGTCTAGCATGTTGTAAAAAATACGCTAATTGTTTCTTGAGTTAATTATGATTGTTCAAGCTGATCTGCATTCCCACTGTCATGAACAGTACCAACATCTTCTCTAAGAGATCGGATTTTCGTTTTCCCAATTGTTTTCTTGCGTAGGTGAGGTGACAGGACATACTTTTATTTCTTCAAAGCAGGCGAGGTGACCGGACAGAGGAGGAGGAGGTACCTAAATAGTATTATCGTGCTATATATTACTTTTACCTGTATGACGCCAGGCTTACAACCGATTACTTAAGATAACTAATACCTACCGTAAACTCGACGTTTCAAGCAACACCCAGACACGGGACAACTATTTGTGGATCACACAAATTTTTGTCCCGTGTGGGATTCGATCCCACAATACTCGGCGCGGCATAGTGGCGAGGTGACCACTTAAACCATTGCGCCATCCGTGCAGTCTTGATAAATGGGAGAGCTGTCAGTTTAAAAAATTCTATTAAATTTTTAACGGTTGACTATATTAATATCTATGAATTTTTAAACTTTTTTGTAAATTTTTTTTTTCCGATTTCTAAATTATTAGAGAGAACTTATTTTGTATATTGTCACATGCAGTGTACCTAAGTCTTTATTTATTTCTGATTTACATTAGAAAGCGGTCATATGCTTTTGTTACCCTTTTCCATAGTAAATTAAAATATGTACCAACTAAAACAACAAGCAGAAAGTGCTTGAAAACTAAAGATGAACTAAATAGTTTTACTATTTTTAGTACCATTTTAAGATTAGCATAACTTGTTCAATGCAAAATTGTTGCGATCAGACAAACTGTTTTTTATATACGAGTCTTAAACTCCATTTTGAATCAACTGGATGTTTGAGGTTCTGATACAATCACAAAACCAATGTCGATTTAAGCAAAGTATCTAGTATGAAATCTCTTAAGTATAAACTGGCGCAACCTTTAGAAAAAAATCAATTTTGCCGTCCAGAACACAAGTAGATTTTAAGGCGGAAATGCGATACGTCAGAGCGGCCGACCGTCAACACAACACGATTTGCGAAATTGAACGGAAGGGCCAGACTATTTTGTCGGGTAATCTTTATAATGCCAACGCAGGGAGGGGGCGATTTATATTGTACGTCCAATAAAATACTCACTTTGAAACCTTTTCGCTTCAAATAAATCACCTAACAAAGGGGCAGAAATTGAGTAACTTCGTGGTATCTAGTATTTATGAAGGCGACGGAGCCATAAATTCAATCAAATGTTCGTTGGTCACGGTGCTCACAGCCGATCTGTAAAACGTTTTTTTAAGGTTGGGTAAGGTCGGCACGTCATGCCGCTTTGAGTGTGGTCGTCCGGAGGCGACGGAACCGCCGCTACGGGGCGATGTTGAGTGTATGGCTACCTGTCACCTAGTTAAAGAGTTACCCCGACAGGATGCCCGCATCCAATACCGACAAGCACTAGGGAACGGACCTCCTATTTACACACCTTGTGGTAAGGTAAGGTATATTAGAGGATAATTATATACTACGTGCAACAATTTGAGGAGCACGATAATTTGTTCTGTGTCTGCGTATAATTTATCTATAACATGTATGTTTTTAGAAATATATAAGAATGTTTAACAGCAGTCTGGTTACCATAGTACAGGTTCTGCCTAGTTTGGGATCAGACGGATATGTGTGAGATGCGTGGAGTTATTATTATTATTACATCTTCATCTGCCATCTCAAGATCCTGAGCGAATACATAACATCGCCATCTTGTCGCGCAGTTGCTCCTTCCAGCCCCCGGAAACCGTATCAAGTTTACCGGCCACTGGTGAGGCGTCGAGCTCATCAACAGAGGAGTTTTTCTCTCCGCCGACTTTTGAATGACTTGGAATCCCGAGGCTTGGAATAGGGTCCCCGCTACCGGTAGTCATGTGCGTCGCATGAAGCTTGAACCAGCTATTCACGTTTCGGCACAAAAACTATCGGATCAAGTACGGGCCATCCAACTTTGTCATTTCGACAAAGTGTTGAGTGGGAGAGCCATGCTTCGGCACGTATGGGCCGGCTCGACCGGATACCACGACCTCACGGCGAACCGGCAGTGAAGCAATGTTTACATTGCTTTTCGCTGAGTCAGTGAGGTTACCGCTCTTCCCCACTTCCCCTACTCCCACCTTAAAGGCCGGCAACGCACTTGTGACTCTGGAGTTGCAAGTGCCCATGGGCGGCGATAGTCACTTACCATCAGGTGACCCGTCTGCTCGTTTGCCTCTATAATATAAAAAAAAATTGTAAGATAACCGTGTGCAGTAAGAACCTGGGCAACCTCGGCCGGTATGAAGAGTTATTATGTCGCTACTCCAGCCAACCCTCTTACTGCTACAAGTGAGGCATATCCTATGCCCGATCGCCAAAACCGCAGTTTTCACTCATTCTTTAAGAAATTTGTGAAAGCTGAATAAAATGTATTATTTCCCCGATTTCATAAGGCACGGGGGCACTTAGACTGTAGTTAGGTGCTCCTTGAAAATAATAACAGTTTTTTTGACAAACGAACAAATACTGAATTTTGTATACATCCGATTGCCCTTTTTTGCTGTTAAACGATGATAAAACAGAAAACTCATGAAATGATGTTGGGTTGTTAATATTTTGAATTTCTTTATGAAAATAATATTTGATAAAATCACTAAGTTCTTTCGTAACCTTCAAGTACGCGAAAATCCCTTTTATCACACTTTATTGTAATGTTGATAACAGGACAAGTATCAAATCGATTAATATGGTTGGTACGGCCCAACTTATTATCTTTGCCCTACTTCCTCACAATTCGAAAAGTACGTATCGCCAATCGTTTAAGTTGATACAAAAATAGGGACACATTTATAGATTTCATAATTCTATTCAGAAACCACGCAAATGACAACGCATGACTCCAATGCAACTGCAATGGATGCCTATTTCCTAATGTCGTGCTTTGTACGAAAACCTTAAATATACAATTGTTGTAGCTTGAATGCTTTAAAATATAGTATATTTTTACATTCATGATGTCCTACTACTATAAGGCAAAAGACGTTCGTATCTGCATCATAACTCTTGTGGATGAACCACTGTGGGCGGTAAAGCCTCCTTCCTTGGTTCAGAACGACAACGCGATGGATAAAATAAATAGCATCGTCTTGCAGAAGGTTAAATAAATGATGTATGACAAGCACCAGCCTCCATTAGCACAGAAGGAGTCTAAAAAAATACTCATCTTCGGTGTCTCCAGAGTTCAGGGATTTTATGTCATCGTGGAATATTTCGTCATCGTCATCGGCTATATTGTTAATATGTGTTTTAATCGCTGCCGTAATAACTTCACCATGAAATAACACGGGTGGTTATATAGTATAAAAGACGTGTTTCGTATACTAAAACATATTTTAGTATTGACTTTAATCATGATCAAAGGTGAAAATGTTAATGCTCGATCATGGATCGATAAAACGTTAACGATGATTGATGAAACGATCGATAATCGACAAAATTTATTAGTTTTACAGTAGCTATATCGTCTGATAATCGATTTTATTAATACAATAAGTGTTAATTATTCTTATCGCTTATTAGATTGAACTCATTGCATTGTTTACGCATTTTGTAGAACAAGGAGTTTATCTTTGATAGTTGGATTTACAGACCATATAATCTGAAATCTAAAGATTTCAAGTAAGAGCTTGTAGTCACTTAGTAGTAGTGAAATGACAATTGATGGTATAAAAATTAATCGACATATCGTGTAATATAAAAAGAGGTTAAGACGAAGATATTAATGAAATACCAGCATTTAGCATTGAGAACCATTTTATTACACCGATAGCTGACATTGCATCGGTGTAAACAAATAACATTTATCAGATCAGCATAAAAAATTATCGATAAGTGATTAGTCAGTGTACTATTTATGAAATATTTTTTTTTGTGTGTAAATCAATCAAAAGGTATTGTCTCCTGGTATAACCAATGTCGTGGGGAAGCCTGCTTTCCCCGGGATAGGGCCTGGATAGGCGCGGCGTCGATCCGGGGGGTCCTGAAATAACATGGTCCGGGTCCTCCCCAGAGTACTGAGACTGGCTGTCCGGGTGGTTTTTAGTGGAAACACCACATACTCCTGGCTCCTGCGTCCCCGAGGAGCCGGAGATCCGAAGGGATTTTCCACATCGTCAACAAAAAAAAATATGGTATAACCAATGTATCTATGCGCGCGTTAGTGTGCGGGCGAGTTTTCGAGCCCAAGCCAAAACACTCCAGTGCCTTATTTACATGAACCATTTCAAGCCATTTTCAAGCCCCTCTAACTTAGGATCGGACAAACATATTAAAAAAACATTTTCAATATGCCTTAAGGGTATGTTCTTACTACAACTATATAAACTCAACGAGTATTATGTTCCATAACTATTTTCGTACCTATCTACTAATACAAAAAACTTTCACTAAGTTCACATTAAACGATTCACAAGATGTACATTGTAACATAGTTGAACCTGACGCTAAATTCTTTTTTTAGTGACAAAGAACTAGTCCTTTATGTTTTTGATCTGATATATATTAAAGGATATTAGTCATGTTATATAAGTAATGCAAAGTCGAAAAATGGTTGAGTTGGTCTGAAAACATGCATTTCCTAAAATTAACTTTTTACCGATAAAGTGTGTAGACACTAAAAAGTTTATTTTTCGAAATTATTTTTAAAATCGACAGCGGTGGTCTTCATAGTATCGACCTTTACTTTGACACCGCCAACTGTATCGATAACAGGCTCTTTAGAAACAAACCGAGAGAACATGATTAGAATGGCCATGAACCTGAACGAGATAATATATATGTAATCATAAAAAATCCAAACCCTCAACTTTCTTTGATAAAGCTACGCTATTGAAAATAGACAATGTGACGAATTGAATACCTTTATGCTCAAAAGTAAAGGAACCTTTCCAATTAAAAAAAAAAAAATTACTTTTATTTAGTTATCTTTTTAATTTTTTTTTATTATTATATATTTTTTTAATGTTTTAAAGCAACACTTGTAAAATATACTTGTGAAAAATTCATTTTGTTTCATACATTAAATTACTGCATATAAACCGCCCATTATATTTGCCCAACGCCCCCTTCGGGTAATCACTCCACTGGGGCTGCCAGTGAAGTGGTATGTCGGAATCGAACCGACTAAAACCACACGGTGTTCCGTCATAAATAAGTCTATTGCCAGGGACTCGGGTATACCCTAGGAAGGAAGTCCCCGAGAACCCTGGCAGACCTTGGCTGCCTCTTAAACCGAAGGCAGCCACGCCCTTGCGAGCAGGGGGCCTTGCCCCCCTTCCAGAGTAGAGTGGTGCGCGTGGAACACGGCGCGCCACCGTCTCAGGCCTGCTTCTGCTAGAGTAACGGGCAGCCTCACCCGTTACCCCCAGGCCAGCGTTCATGGAGGCCGGAGATTGTTCTGCGCTCTCCGGCGCCAGGTGCCTCTCCTTCGAGACGGGAAAGTACTAGCCCTCTCCCGTTCCCTTTCCGCTGCCTCTTTAGCTGACATCACTTCCTCACAAAAAGAGGCAGCGGATTCCCACGCACTCTCACTTTGGATCATGGTCTCCAGTGAGAGGCTTCCCACTCCAATAGCCGCCGCGAGGTCACGGCGTTGTTGCGTCCACGCTGAGCACTCCACTAAAGTGTGGAGTGCAGTATCCTCGCGACAGCCTCCGCAGTGATGGCGCGCAGACGTTGGCTCCCGGCCTATACGACACAGGTACTTGCCGAAACAGCCGTGGCCGGTCAGAACCTGCGTCAGCCGGTAGGAGAGGCTGCCGGCCTACGGCCAAAATAAGCTCAATACTTAAGGCTTAAAGAGTTTGTTTATTTTTTGCTTTTTAGTTCTTTTTGTCGGTTGAATTTTTTGTTAAAATGATTTTTATTTTATGATTTTTTTTCATCATCAGCTCAGCTACTTGCTGTAATGATTTCTAAACGCAAATATCGTAATCACGTATCATCTAAACGTAAACAGAAACAAGAGAGAGAGAGAGAGAAACATTTATTCTGACATTCACAGGACCGCACACAATTATTACAATAAAAAATGAAAAGAAATAAAACTGTAAATAACTATTGCCCTGTGCAACGCCAGAAAAGGCACGTATCTCAGCATATTGCTGCAGCCATAAAGATTGCAGCGCTGATATTCTGATAATGTGTCAGTGAGGTGTCAATATAGGCGTGTAAAAATGAATAGAGAAAAAACTAAAAAAAAAATTTTTTAATAAAAAATAATATATACATGCATATACATATATATATATATATATATATATATATATATATATATATATATATATATATATATATAAATACACATACATAAACAAATATCTAAATAAATTTCAGGTCGACCGATTTGCGGGCCAGCGACAGATCAAATACTGTCATATTTAATCTGTGCGGCCCGCATGTACAGTACTTCACTATAGCATCTCCATCTACCATTTTCGAGGGTTTCTCTCAATTTTATCAGGATCCCATTATCAGACCCTGACTTCCTTGACATGGGACCACCCATAAGGTACCCTATCTAACAAAAAAAGAATGATCAAAATCGGTTTATAAATAACGAAGAGATGGCTGAATAAAAAAAAGTATAAATACGGTTGAATTGAGAACCTCCTTTTTTTCGTCGGTTAAAAAGTAACATAAATAGCTATTCTATTACATACTTAAAATTGAGTGTAAGTTACAGTCATAGTGTGTTCGAATACTATAAATTGTAAATAACGTATTCGACAGCTACAATATTGTGGATTAGTGTTCTTCTAAAATTATGATTTTTTTAACAAGAATCATTATTATATAGCGCATTGCAATAGTTTATTCAGAAGACCTCAAGAAGTCTTGCAGCAGGCCAGACGGCAAGCAGACCCTATACTGGGTTAACTTAGCTACCTAAAACACCTCAATTTGGTGTGCATTGGTTCTATAGATACATAGTCTAGTTGATTCATCAATATTATTTATTACAAGGCTACGCCATAAATATTTCATTAACCTACGAACACATTGATTAATTAATGGGACTCAATTCTATTACTTTTAATAATTTCATAAAACAGTGACTGGTTCATTAGTATTATTTCTATTACCCAGAGACGTTCACTTACAAATTGAAACAAGAAATGAATGAAAACGGTATGGATTTAAGAAGGGAACAAGAAAAGGCTAATGATGAAGAAAGAGTAAAAGCTGATTTTAAAAGAAATATTGTTAACATCATATATACAGTAAAACCTCTTTACTTTGTGCAAAAATGCTACGGAATATCAATATTCCACATTGTGAATGGTGAGATACGTCCAACTAATTGGAAAGTGAAAATACTCGTGTCATTGGGCCTTTTGGCCTACTGCGTTCTATTTTTCGTCACTTTAGCTACCTCTATATCATCTACGCCACTGGAGAATATAACTTATGATATAAAACTTGTTTATGTTGTTGCTGTTTTATTGCTTGTCCAGTACGTTACTTCTGCAATCACAACGTCGTTTTTGGCAGGTACAGTTAATATTGGTTTTCTTACTGCGTTTGCGGAATTGGACACTTTGTTGCATGTTGAAACCATCACTGATTTTTACAAGAAATCACATTCTGAAACAGTTAAGTACCTTATTGGTCTCTCTATGATTCATACTATAAATACCTCTCTTTACTTTATTGTTAACGGTTATATTGATATGGCTTCGGTTATAGTTTTACCACTTGACTTTTTTCATAAATTTCAAGTATTAGCATTTTGTAGAGTAATACTCATGTTGAGAACCAGATTGATGTTAATAAATGACTATGTAACAACATTTATTGAGCACCAAGATAGAAAAAATGCAAACATTTTTACTATCACGGGGGGAAAGGTTGCAACTAAAGCCAAATTTAATTTTATTGGACGTGCTTCAGAAAACAATACCAAGATACGAGACTTGGCTACAATGTACGACCTCGTGGGAAAGATTTGTGCTATGATTAATGAGGCTTGGAACTTTAAAAATCTTATGATACTAGTGTCAGCTTTTACACTTGTAGTCGTTACAATGTGGATGTCCCTTCGCTACTACAAGGCACCTGGAAATGAGCTAGGTACCTTGATTAACTTCATTATTTATTGCTTTAGCACCATTTACATAGTAGCAGTAATGTCTTTTACTTGTGAACGGTTGCTTTACGTTCGCAATGAGACTAAGATAATAGTAAACAAGGTGATCATGAATTATGATCTCCCAAAAATGATGAGAGTACAAGCGAAAGCATTAATGGAGCTCATAGAAGCGTGGCCTCTTCGCATTTACGTCTACGATATGTTTTCAGTTGATATCACACTTATGCTGAAATTTATAAGTGTTGCAACGACATATTTAATAGTGGTTATTCAGATATCTCACTTCTTTTAACTTTCCTTCTTCTACACCTTGGGAACTAGGTTGTAGTTTTATCACCTTAAAATATTTACTTACATCTGTGCAATGCACTTATTTTCCATTAGCAGAATGACAAATGACATTTATTGTTAATAAGTAAGTTTAGTAATTAAATCATAAAAAAAGTTTTCTCTATGGACTACTAAGATCTCCAAAAGCACACCTCGAATGGTGGAGGCACGGTTAAGGGTCAAAATATAAAAAGTGTGAATTCTTGCAATGCGAATTGACAGCTTCGAGGGATTCTAATTCGTACAACGCTGTCAACAAGACAGCATTACCTATCGCAGCTTTCTGCGATATCGCTAGAATTCGCATTGTTGTGTTGACCCTAATTTCACGATAGCACCTGGCTAGTAGCATTGTTATTAGCAGTCATAGTCACTAAAGTGTATTTCTTAGTATAGTATATTTCATTGTTTGTAATTGTTATTGCCTTCAGTCCAAAATGTGATCTCAGTATGCTATGATTTTTGTTAGGGCTTAAGTATATATAATAAGAGTTTCTATGTAGTATGTAGTTGTTGTCAGTGTTATCTAGAGTCAATGCTGTACAATAAAGTAAACACTTCCTAACCAACCGTGTAAAAAGGTATTGACGTCATGGTTGAAATGTCAAACACATGCGGATGTCGAAAAATTCTTTATTACTGTAAGACTATTCTGTACCTTACAATTTGTTATGTACGTACAAACACTCATATATGCTCACACGCGCAAATATTGATAAATTTATGAAATTTATAATGTTTTTATGCGAGTATTGATCAAAAACAAAAATAAATATATATATATATATATATTATTGCAGACCGAAATCATTCTACCATGTTTCCATAAATATGTATCCTATTCCATTATTATTGTAAGTATTTGCTTCATACATTTACTAAAATTGAACGAAGTTCACCCTTACAGTGGTATTGAATTATAGAACGGGTTGAGGGTACTTATAGATGAATACTACCTATTCTCTTTTTAACCGACGAAAAAAAAAGGAGGTTCTCAATTCGACCGTATAATATATTTTTTTTTTTTTTATGTCTGTTCAGCCCCTCACTCCGTTATTTATGAACCGATTTTGATTTTTATTTTTTTGTTGGATAGGGTATACCTCAAGGGTGGTCCCATGTCAAGGAAGTCAGGATCTGATGATGGGATCCTGAAAAAATTGAGAGAAACCCTCGAAAATTGTAGGAACGAATAGTGTTTCTGTTTACTTTTTCAGCCCTCACTCCGTTATTTATGAGCCGATTTTGATTATTCTTTTTTGTTAGATAGGGTATACCTCAAGGGTGGTCCCATGTCAAGGAAGTCAGGTTCTGGTGATGGGATCCTGAAGAAATTGAGAGAAACCCTCGAAAATTGTAGGAACGAATAGTGTTTCTGTTTACTTTTCATTACTTTATCAGGTATTGCGTTTAGAAATCATCATCATTTTTCATCATCATCATCATGGTGATGAAAAAAAACCATAAAATAAATTTTTTTTAACAAAAAATTAAACCGACGAAAAGAAGTAAAAAGCAAAATATAAATAAACCTTAAGTCTTAAGTATTGAGCTTATTTACATAAACAATCTAATTTTATATAAACTTATTTTGAGTCGGCGCCAAACAACAAACTGATTAATTAATTATTAAAATTTTATTTGGCGCCTACTCAAAATAAGTTTATATAAAATTAGATTGTTTATGTAAATAAGGTCAATACTTAAGACTTAAGGTTTATTTATATTTTGCTTTTTACTTCTTTTCGTCGGTTTAATTTTTTGTTAAAAAGATTTTATTATTGGACTTGAGTTAAAAATTGTTGTTCAAATATCTTAGAATATTGGTGTAGCGTTTAAGATGTTTAATTCATTAGTGAGTTAACAAGTGCGAATCTAAGTGTTTATCAGTATCGTATCACTGGAAGAAACTGGCGTCTAAGATACAGGCTTGGCCTAGTTTAGACGCTAGTACGCAACTGATTAAAATGAAATGTAAGTGTTTTAGTTTAATTAATTTGTAAAATTTTAAGTGCAATAAAGAATCTATATAAAGTTTAAGCTATCATTCAAAAACTTACACAATATAGACAAGCAGTATGAAGTAAAAAAAATAAAAAAACTAGTTAGTTTTCAACAGAAAAACTTATTTTGTATGTTAAGTTGTATTTGTATACCTAAACCTTCCACATGAATCACATCTATTATTGAAAACCGCATAAATATCCGTTCAGTAGTTTTTCAGTTTATCGCGAACAGACAGACAGACAGATGCGGCGGGGGATTGTGTTATATAATATGTAGTGATGTAGTGATTAGTGAAATAATAATATAATATTATTTTTACATTTGTTTAAATTTTTCCCTCGACGTGTTCTGCAACAGGATTCTCTTTTTCATATTATAACCAAATCGTAAGAGTTGCTGCTAAGCGTTTGGGTATTTTTGTACACATATGCATATTTATTATTACTTGCCGTCTTAAGCTAAAAGGCGGCTGAAGTTAGGTACTGGATACTACAGGTATATGTTGAGAAACTATATTCCATAGTAGTCTTATCATCATAATCGTATTTAGTTGAACAACCTCGAAGCTAGATAGCCGGATAATCGGCCACCGAATATCCGGCCGAAAAAATATAAAAAAGAAACTAAGCAAAAAAACTCATTATTTACCAAACATGAGGGCCGAGTTAAAAGCTCAAAGACGTGTCTACTCCTTAAGTCAATCTAACAACTGGGCGCAAGATTTAATACGAACTATGAGTGAGTTGTTAACTGGTGTAATCTAAATATTTTTTAAAAGTTTACCTAGAACATAGCAGGTGAACAAATACGGTGACATTATACTTACTCACCATTATAAAATAATTAAAATTATCATAGTGCTGTGCTGTGGCAAAACAAAAAGTATGTTGATATTTGATAAATTGTACGTTCTAAAAAGTTATCTTTGTAGTGTGATAAATTTTAATAACTGTGGTCGTACTTACAACTAATCAGTGAGATTACTCTAGATCATTACTCTCTCATCAGTTGAAGTACATTGGCCACCTCAACATCCATTAGCACCCGTATTTCAATATGATGAGTTTACTTATGAGTACGGCGTAGATACTACACCGAACAACTTATCACAAACTTCCTTCAGTTATTTTATAGTAAGATAACTGAATAGTAAGTTTTTTTTTATAGTAAGTTATCGCGTTGGTAAAAAAATTACAATAAATACTTAGTTTTTAATACAGTTGTAGAAGAAAGCTTTTGCTTTTATAGAAATTCACCTCCGCACTTGTTCCTGTTCACGAAGAACTTCACAAATATATACCTAACGAACACAAGGAATGCAGAGACACAGACTCAGAATATTTATCAGTAATTGACACAAACAAACAAGACAGTGGTCTAGGTGGCCGTTAACACCCTAAAGTACGAGGTCATTCGCACTAAATAGTTGGACGAACTTCGCCCATTAAGAGATAGACGTAAAAATTTAGTTTACGTTCATCATCTTCCTGTTCTTTTCCCAATTTTCATTTCCAATGTGTAACGTTGCAAAGGGGTCTTGTTTCTTGATGCCAGCCCTCTTTGGAAATGTCGTCATTATGAGATGGGAAAGAAGGTAGAAGGTAAGTTTGTATTAGGAAAAATGGGTAAGGAGAGGAACCTAGGGTAAGAGATACCGCAAGTCTCGGAACGAGACTGATACTGCAGTAGCTAGCAGAGACCGGGGTCGCGTACCCGAATGTCTTGTATTTCCTGTGACTGGAGATGCCATTAGAACAGGAACAGCAGTAAAAATTTAGGTTATGATATTTTGTATAAATTACTGTAATGTATTTTAATAAATTTATCAAGTAATTTCTACAATTTTACAGTACTTATGTTATTTTTTACACTACGTTTCTAAAGCAATAAAAAATTATACGAAATTGTTTCCCTTTAATCAAGTCAAATCAAAAATCCCTTTTATCACACTTTATTATAATGTTCATAACGGTACAATCGATTAATATGGTCCCAATTTATAATCTTTGCCCTACTTCCTCATAATTCGAAATGTAAGTTCGTCACAAAAATATTGACACATTTATGAAATTTCATGCCTATTTCCTAATGTCGTGCTTTGTACGAAAACCTTAAATATACAATATTTGTAGCTTGAATGCTTTAAAATATAGTATATTTTTACACAGTCATGATGTCCTACGGATAAGGCAAAGACAAAAGACAAGCGTATCTGCATCATAACTCTTGTGGATGACCCACTGTGGGCGGCAAAGCACATAGTAATGGCTCTGCCTCCTTCCATGGTTCGGAATTACAACGCGATTGATACCATAGCCTCGTCTTGCAGAAGGTGTAATTAATGATGTATGACAAGCACCAGCCTCCATTAGCACAGAAGCAGACTAAAAAAAATACTCATCATTGGTCTCTCGGGGGTTCAGAGATTTTATGTCATCGTGGAATATTTCGTCATCGTCATCGGCTATATTGTTAATATGTGTTTTACTCGCTGCCGTTCTGACGTAGTAACTTCACTATTAAATAACACGGATGGTCTTTCAGTATAAAATACAGATTTCATATACTAAAACATTGACTTTATTCATGATCAAAGGTGAAAATGTTAATGCTTCTGTGGGTCGATAGAACGTTTACAACGATTAATGAAACGATTGATAATCGGCAAAATTGATTAGACTTACAGTAGCTAAATCGTCTGATAATCGATTTTATTAATACAATAAGTGTTAATTATTCTTATCGCTAATTAGCTTGAACTCATTACATTGTTTACGCATTTGGTAGAACAAGGATTGGATTTTCACACTATTTAATCTTAAATCTAAAGATTTCAAGTGAGAGCTTGTAGTCACGGATTAGTATTGAAATGACAATTGATGGTATAAAAACTAATCGTCATATCGTGTAATAAAAAATAACGAAGATGTTAGAATCAATAATATACCGGCATTTAGCGTTTAGTACCATTTCATTTCACCGATAGCTGACACTGTTGTCAGTTAACATTGTCAGTCATCGCATCATTGCAATTCATAACATTTATCAGATCAGCATCAAAATTTATCGATAGATAATAGAAACTAATTAGTCAGTGCACAATTTATGAAACATTATTATAACAATTTTTGTGTAAACCAATAAAAATGTGTTGTCTCCTGGTATAACCAATGTATCTATGCGCACGTTAGTGCGTGGGTAAGTTCTCGAGCCCAAGCCAAAACACTCCAGTGTCTTATTTACATGTACGATTTCGAGCCATTTTCAAACCCCCTCTGACTTAAAATCGGATAAACAAATTGGCTCGACGTGTATCATAATACACGTCGAGTAGGTATGAAAATGGTTATGGAACATATACCATAACCATAAAACACGTAAAGTTCACATTATACGATTCACAAGATTTACATTGTAACACGGTTGAACCTGACGCTAAATCCTTTTTCTAGTGACAAAGAACTTATCCTTCCGTTTACAGTTATGTTTTTGATCTGATATATATTAAAGGATATTGGTCATATTAAAAGAGTAATGCAAACTCGAAAAATGGTTGAGTTGGTGTGAAAAAATAAATTTCGAAAAATAAACTTTTTACCGATAAGCATTTATAAAATTGACAGCGGTAGTCATTATAACATCGACCTTTATTTTGACACCGCCAACTGATTCTTTAGAAAGAAACCGAGAAAACATGATTATAATGAACATGAAAATCCAAACCCTCAACTTTTTGATAAAACTATAGTAGTATCTACTTTATATCAGTGCGCTATTGAAAATAGACAATGTGACGAATTGAATACCTTTATGCTCAAAAGTGAAGGAACCTTTCCAATTACTTTTATTTAATTAACTTTTTATATATTTTTTTAATATTATATTTTTTTATTTTTTTAAATGTTGTAAATCAACACTTGTAAAAAACACTTGTGAAAAATTCATTTTTGTTCATATATTAAATTACTGCATATAAACCGTCCATTTTATTTGCCCAACGCATCATAATGGACTACTTTATTTTAGAAGTACCTATTAAGATTTATATATTAATACAAATAAATAAAGTTGAAGTGTCTGTTTGTAATGTTAGAGTAATAGTTTTTTTTAAAGCTCATACAGTTATTTGCACAAAACAACAAACTGGTTAATTATCTAAATTTTATATGCACCTACGTGAAATAGACATGGCTCTACGAAGGTATTTAATACTTTTATTATTTGGCGCCGACTCAAAATAAGTTTATATAAAATTTGATAGTTTATGTAAATAAGCTCAATACTTAAGACTTAAAAGGTTTGTTTATTTTTTGCTTTTTAATACTTTTCGTCGATTTCATTTTTTGTTAAAACGATTTTTATTTTATGATCTTTTTCAGCATCAGGCCAGTAATAATTTCTAAACGCAAATATCGTAATCACGTATCATCTAAACGTAAACAGAAACACTATTCGTTCCTACAATTTTCGAGGGTTTCTCTCAATTTCATCAGGTACCCATTATCAGATCCTGACTTCCTAGACATGGGACCACCCATGAGGTACCCTATCTAACAAAAAAAGAATAATCAAAATCGGTTCATAAATAAAGGAGAGAGGGCTGAACATATATATAAAAAATATTATATACCTACTGAGCGTACACCATACTGCCCTAAAATCAATATCCTATGTTCGCTCCATCCCATGGTTGCCTGTAAGAGATTGCCTCAGTGCGATAAGGCCGCCAATTGTATCTACCACAAAACATTGCTGTGCTTCTACTCTTCAAAATCATTTTGGTGTACAATAAAGAGATATATTATTATTATTATTATTATTAAAAAAAGTAAATATACGGTCGAGTTGAGAACCTCCTTTATTTCTTATGTTAAAAAGGAACATAAATAGCTATTCTAATACATACTTAAAATTAAGTGTCAGTTAAAGTCACAGTTATTTCGAAGACTATAAATTGTAACGTATGCGAAAGCTACAATATTGTGGATTAGTGTTCTTGTAAAATTATGATTTTTGTATAGTAACAAGAATCATTATTGAACGCGCATTGCAAAAGTTTGTTCAGAAGACTCAAAGAAGTCTTGGAGCAGGCCAGACGGCAAGCAAACCCTACACTGTTAACTTAGCTACCTAAACACCTTAATTTGGTGTGCGTTGGTTCTATAGATACATAGTCTAATTATTATTATTTTTTATTTAAGTGCCTAGTGCTACCTCGACCATTTCTGGTCTTTTGTAGCGCACTTCTGGTTTACAGTTCACTGCTCAGACTACTATGGCTTCGAGAAACCTCCAGACGTTTGAAGTCTAGTGATTGTTTGTAGTCTAGTTGATTCATCAATATGATTACAAGGCTACGGCATAAATATTTAATTAACTTACTAACTCATTGATTAATTAATGGGACTCAATTCTATTACTTTTATTAATTTCATAAAACAGTGACTGGTTCATTAGGATTATTTCTATTACCCAGACACGTTCACTTACAAATTGAAACAAGAAATGAATGAAAACGGTATGGCGTTGAGAAGGGAACAAGAAAAGACTAGTGATGAAGAAAGAGTAAAAGCTGATTTTAAAAGAAATATTGTCAACGTCATATATACAGTAAAACCTCTTTACTTTGTACAAAAATGCTACGGAATATCAATATTCTACATGGTGAATGGTGAGATTCGTCAAACTAATTGGAAAGTGAAATTACTTGTCTCATTGGGCCTTTTGGCCTACTGCGTTTTATTTTTCGTCACTTTAGCTACCTCTATATCATCTAAGGCAAAGGAGACTATGACTTTTGAAATGAAACTTATTTTTGCCGTTGCTGTTTTATCGCTTGTCCAGTACGTTACTTCTGCAATCACAACGTCATTTTTGGCAGATACAGTTAATATTGGTTTTCTTACTGCGTTTGCGGAATTGGACACTTTGTTGCGTGTTGAAACCATCACTGATTTTTACAAGAAATCACGTTCTGAAACAGTTAAGTACCTTATTGGTCTCTCTATGATTCATACTATAAATACCTCTCTCTACTTTATTGTTAACGGTTATATTGATATGGCTTCGGTTATAGTTTTACCACTTGACTTTTTTCATAAATTTCAGGTATTAGCATTTTGTAGAGTAATACTCATGTTGAGAACCAGATTGATGTTAATTAATGACTATGTAACAACATTTATTGAAAACCAAGATAGAAAAAATGCAAACATTTTTACTATCACGGGGGGAAAGGTTGCAACTAAAGCCAATTTTAATTTTATTGGACGTGCTTCAGAAAACAATACCAAGATACGAGACTTGGCTACAATGTACGACCTCGTGGGAAAGATTTGTGCTATGATTAATGAGGCTTGGAACTTTAAAAATCTTGTGATACTAGTGTCAGCTTTTACACTTGTAGTCGTTACAATGTGGATGTCCCTTCGCTACTACAAGTCACCTGGAAATGAGCTAGGTACCTTGATTAACTTCATTATTTATTGCTTTAGCACCATTTACATAGTAGCAGTTATGTCTTTTTACGTCTACGATATGTTTTCAGTGGATATCACACTTATGCTGAAATTTATAAGTGTTGCAACGACATATTTAATAGTGGTTATTCAGATATCTCACTTCTTTTAACTTTCCTTCTTCTACACCTTGGGAACTAGTTTGTAGTTTTATCACCTTAAAATTAAATTACATCCGGTAATGAAAAATGTTTACTTACGTCTGTGCAATGCACATATTTTCCATTAGCAGAATGACAAATGACATTTATTTCTAATAAATAAGTTTAGAAGTTAAATCTTAAAAACTTTTTTCTCTATGGACTACTAAGATCTCCCAAAGCACACCTCGAGTGGTGGAGGCACGGTTAAAGGTCAAAATACAAAAAGTGTGCATTCTTGCAATGCGAATTGACAGCTTCAAGGGATATTAATTCGTACAACGCTTTCAACAATACAGCATTACCTATCGCAGCTTTCTGCGATATCGCAAGACTTTGCATTGTCGTGTGTTGACCCTAATTTCACGATAAGGTGCTATTCGCATCGTTATTAGCAGTCATAGTCATTAAAAATGTTTTTCTTAGTAAAGTATATGTCATTGTTTGTAATTGTTTTTGCCGTTGGTCCAAAATATGATCTCAATATTCAAGTATTGTTGTTAGGGCTGAAGTATAATAAGAGTTTATAAGTAGTTTAAGCTATCATTCAAAAACTCACACAATATAGACAAGCAGTATGTTACAGAAATATAAGCTAGTTAGTTTTAAATAGATAAAAAGCTACTTAGTTTTAAATAGAACAACTTTTTTTGTGTGTTAAGTTTTATTTGTATAATGCAGTGATTAGTTAAATAATAATATAATATTATTATTACACTTGTTTGAATTTTGCCCTGCATTTTTTATATTATTTATTTATCTTAAAATCAGGGAAATGATGTGTATAAAGGCGAGCTTAACCCAAACCTGAGTTTTCATCCAGCAAACCTTGGAGTGATAGAGCATAGCAGAGAGCACGTTAGAGGCACTAAGTCATGTGTACGTTAAACTAATTAGAAATTACAATTAATATAACTATACTTGGATAAAATAAATATCATGTATACCGACACGTATACTCATTACACTTAAAGAATTACCGCAACGAGTAGATGTATGGGAAGGAGTTCGAAGGAGAAGAGAAGAAGAGGAGCGACAGGGATTGCTCCTGGGAACAAAGTGCTCGAAATGCTCACGCAGATATGAAGGAATACAAGGGTTGTGTAGAGTTGAATAAAGTAATGAAAAGATGTGAACATCTCGACGCCGCCAAATAGGTAGCCAATTCAGTTTCTTTCGAAATTTTAAAACATGATCATATTTTCTCAAGCTAAAATATGTAGCGGACGCAAAGGTTTTGCAACTGTTCTAGCTTATTCCAGAGTTTTTCAGTTTCATCGAGAAAATAGTCAAGAATCCAATCCATCCAAAAACATGTGTTCTGCAACCGGTTTGTCTTTTTCATATTACAACAATTTCGGCAGAGTTGCAGCTAAGCGTTTAATATGCATATGTGTACAAAGATACCCATCTTTGTACACATATGCATATTTATTATTACTTGCCGTTTTAAGCTAACAGGTGGCTAAAATTAGGTACAGGATACTACAGGTATACGTTGAGAAACTATATTCTATAGTAATCTTGCAGGTCGCAACCAAACACTTTGGGGGGGTGGACTCATATTGAGTTAATCAACCTTGAAGCCAGATATCCAGATACCCGGCCACCGAATATCCGGCCTAATATTGTGGATTGTTCTTGCCATAAAAAAATATAAAGATGAAACTAAGCAAAAAACTTATTTTTCATCAAACATGACAACAAACAAGACGTGTCTACTCCTTAAGTCAGTCTAACAACTGGGCGCAAGATTTAATATGAACTATGAGTGGGTTTTTACCAGGTGTAATCTAAATATTTTTTAAAGGTATACCTAGAACATAGCAGGTGAACACGGTGATACTAACTTACCCACCACTATAAATTAATTAAAATTATTATAGTGCTTGTGGCGAAACAAATAGTATGTTGATATTTGATAAACATAATATATTTGTAGTGTGATAAATGTTAATGATTGTGGTCGTACTTAGAACTAATCATTGAGATTACTCTAGATCATTACTCTCTCATCGGTTGAAGTACATTGGCTACCTCAATATCCATTAGCACCCGTATTTCAATATGATGGGTTTACTTATGAGTACGGCGTAGATACTACACCAAACAACTTGTCACAGACTTCTTTCAGTTATTTGATAGTAAAAGAAGCGCTTTTTAGTCCATCAGATGTTTGATTCCCACCCAGGACAAATAATTGTGTGATGAGCATTTATTTATTTATTTATTTAATTCATTAACAATGTATTACAATTGTGTCTGAATGTAGCAATTTATAATAGTGAAAAAATAAAAATAAAAAATTTAAAAAAAAGATGACATACACCTATACAAATAATCCCTAGAACATTTAACATCATTTTAGAAATTACATACATAATATTCACAATTTTGTCACCAATCATTTCAATAATTTAATATCGTCTAATGTCAAAAATAATGTTAAACAATATAAATTAAATTTAAAGAATAGGTACTTTATGTCAGTTAGAATTGTTAAGTCATAAGAAATAAAAAATCTTTAATTAAATTAAACCCTGTCCATTGTCCATATCATGTCACTGCGGTTTTAATGTCAGTTTCAAGATCAGCCAGTGAATTCGTTAACAGAATAATAACATTTTTCGAATAAGAAGGCTTTAACTCTTTTTGTAAATACGTATGTCTTATAGATTTCTAGTTTTATTTCTGTTGGTAGGCAGTTAAATAGTTTCACACTTTGATATCGCGCACAATGCTTTGCTATATTTAAGGTTGGTATGAAATTGTTTCTTAAGTTCTTTCGTCGAGTCCTTTCCCTGATTAACCTTTTATCTTGAGTTTCAAAATCAGTAATGTATTTTGACAAATGGCTTAAGACAGTCAATATATAGAGCTAACTTCATCTCTTAAACTTCTAAGGGCATAGCAAGAGGATGATAGTGTTTCCTCAATTGCATTTACTTCATTTTGCCAATTCAGTAACGAGTCTATATGTACACCTAAGAATTTGACTGTGTTTACATTTTCTATTTTGTCTCCCATTAATTGTACTTTCAAGTTATCAGTATTACGAGCAGTAGATTTGAACAAAATAATGTTTGTTTTGTAGTATTAATTATTATATTAACCTATTTGCTGTAAACCATCTGTAAAAGTCATACAACACATTGTTAATTTTATGATTAAGTAATTCTAAACGACTTACACTCATGATTGCATTAGTATCATCGGCAAACACAACAAGTTTGAGGATTTGAATTTAAGCGCTGTGAGAAATTTATTAGATCATTTACAAGTACTAACTAAGAACAGAATAGGACCCAAAATAGAACCCTGCGGCACGCCTGTTGTTACATGATATATCTTAGATTGGTAAGATTTATGGTGGTTTTTATTGTCAATTACGTTGACCTCCACATACATTTGCCTATTATGTAGGTATGATTTGAAGAGGTCTAAGACTTTGCCTCTTACGCTGTAGTGTTCCAGTTTTGTAAGAAGAAGTTCATGATCCACAGTATCAAATGCATAGCTGAGGTCTTAAAAAAATACCCGCTACTTTAACTTTTTCATTTATTTTCTCTACAATGTCGCCTACCAAAGTATGTAATGCATCAGCCGTTCCAACACCTTTTTGGTACAATCCAAACTGCCTCTTGTTAATAACTTAGTTTGTAATTAAGTGATTAACCAGACGTGACTTTAAGAGTTTTTCGAATATTTTGGATAATATTGGAAGAACCGATATTGGTCTATAGTTTCTTGGATCAGTCGACAAGCCTTTTTTACGTATTGGAACCACCTAAGCAATTTTTAACTGTTCGATAAGAATGTTTTGTTCGCAACATTTGTTAAAAAGATATGAAAGTGGGGTCGCCAAAATTGCTATGTGAGTTTTTATTATTGTTACTTGTACTTCATCAAACCCACTAGAAGTTTTTGTTGGCATTTTTTTTACTATATTACTAATTTCATTAGGTGTAATTTTGGATAAGATCATGTCTTTCTTGACCCTTTTACAGCTATCTCGTAAGAACTGGGCTGATTCGTCAGTTTTACTCCAATTTAAAGGCTGTTTAGCGTTAAATTGCTGAGCTAATATGTTTGCAACACAGACAGGGTCATCGATAGTCTTGTTGTTATGTTATATTCAAAATTTTTCTACAATTTTACATGTGATTTTATTTCTATGCTGATTTACTAACTGCCAAATTTCTTTTGTAATATTTTTCGCATTTGCGAGCTGTCTACGAACTGAGAATCTCTTAGCCACTTTTATGACCTTTTTAAATTGTCTTACATATTTTTTCCGATACACTAAAATGGATTCATTGAGACAATTTTCACCATTCGTACACAGAATACGTTTCATTTTGCTTGCAACTTTAATACCTTTTGTTGACCATTTAATACCAGTCCTGTTCTTTTTTACATTAACTCTTACAGATTTTTTCTGTATGTACGTTTGAAATATGTATTGATGTTTGAAATTGTTCTGTGTGTGGGTGTAATTTGTCTATAATATTTATGTATTTACTAATATATATGTTTATCAGCAGTCTGGTTACCATAGTACAGGCTCTGCCTAGTTTGGGATCAGATGGCCGTGTGTGAGATGCAGTGGCGTAGCTACCGTAGGGCTAAACGGGGCAGTGCCCCGAGGCCCCCAAGCCCGGGGGGGCCCTCGGACTCTAACTTACAAACTATAAATTGAACTAGTGAAAATTTCTCCCACCTTCGGAATATAAATAAACCAGATTTTTTAAAACCAGAAGTTATTAGGTGTGTACTAGAGTTGTGATTAAACCACTCTTTATATTAAATTGCATTCTTGAATAGGGGCGGCCCTAGGGTGATGCGAGCGGGGCCGCACCGAAATCAACCGAAAAATTACCACTAGGGCTAGTCACCGAGTCGTTACTATAATCGTTATTAACCGACGATCATTTGGACATTGACGATAGAGGTAGGCTAAAAATCTGCCGTCACGCTGATGTCTATGGTGAATACTTACGTGGTCTTCTAAAAACTTCTCCTCTATCATACTGGATTATACTGATGTGAAGTTGAAGTACGATAAAAGTAATATTTTGTAAAAGGAGATTGGCAGTTCACTACACACCAGGTTATTGAAACTTGAACAAACTACAAACCGACCCACTCAAAAGCGAGGAATAAAAATTTAAAAATGAAACATAATTTTTAAACCTACTTAAAATCGACTTCTACCAACGAAAATAACAATTTGAGCTTACATGGCGCCCCAATACAGTGGTGGTAAGAGGTGGGAGGATTGACTAGAAAGTTTAGCAGTTGACGCAGGTACTCATCGGGTCCCGAAGGGGTACGCGAGGGGCGTGAGGCCATTCTCTGAGCCACGATGCCTCGTTGGTCGGCCCGGCTGGAGGCTCCACGTGCTAGATTTGCCGCCGTGGAAGCGATCCAGCCGGACATCGTCGAGTGGGCAGGGCGGCAGCACGGACCCTTTCCTTCCAACTGACGCAGGTTCTTTCCGGGCACGGCTGCTTCGGGAAGTATCTGTACTAGGTCGCTAGGAGGGAATTGAGTCCCGCCTGTCACCACTGCCACTGCAGTGAGGACTCAGCTCAGTAGACACTAGGGGTTTGTTCCGCCTGGGCGACGCAGAGTCGGGCCTTCACTGCAGTCATCGGAGGCGATCTCTCGCTACCGGCCATCATACGCTCCATAGTTGGAGCCTCCTCTACAGGAATTTTACCGCACTTGCAACCTTCTGTGAGGAAGTCATCTCGCAGAAGGAGAACGATCTCCACTCGGACCTAATTCGCGCTTACCAGCACCTCATGCCGTCTAGAGTGTGACCGCGGGTAGACGGGTCGGACGCTATAGTGGTCAGCCGCGAGGAGGTGACGTCCACGTGTGCCTGGATGTCACCTAATTGAGATGATTAACCGAAGGTGGTGCCCGCGCTTTTGCGGGCGCTAGGAGGGAAATCTTAATAAAAGCTGTGCCGGATCCTTCCCATTTTAGGCCCAGTACGGCACACTATGTGGCTTTTAGTCCGCCCCACTGAAAACCCCGGTGGAGTGACGTCCCAAGGGGGTTTCCACACGCAGCAGCGATACGACCTCACGACGACTATTGGTGTGGGAAGCCTCTCGCTAGAAACCATGGCCCTATCCATGGTACAAATTGAGAGTGCGTGGGATTCTACCGTCTCATTTTGCGAGGAGGTGATGTTGGCTAAAGAGGCGGTGGAACGGGAATGGGAGAGGACAAGCACTCTCCCACCGCACGGTTCCGGTTAGGTGATGACCAGTGGGGGTTTCCACACGATAAAAAAGTGTATACGTGGCATGATATCTTCGCCCATTGTGAAACGATTTCAATTATTCTGTTTAATTGAATTTGGTCTCTTTATTTGGATTATTTGGATTTCTCTAAAGACTTTGTTTCTATTGATCAACAAAGCTATAGGAAGTGATATCTTTTTGGATTACCGATCAAAAAGGTTTATAAAACCTGGGATAATACACTTCACTTCGTGATGTCCTTCTGAATCTTCCTAGAGAAACAAATGACTCAGTTGCAGCATCAGAGGTCTTGTCGATTATTCAGTGGGTACATAAAGCAATTTGATTTCATATTTACAATGTTAGCCTAGTCAAAGGCTTTACAATAGCTAAAAAATTGCTTGGAATTTGTGAAACAGTGACGAGCCTCTTCATTTGCATTAATAACAAACAAGCTAGAGAAATAGCATCTTAGGTTAATAAGTATAGTGTGATGTATGTTATGACGGTAGTTGTAATTATTTTTATATAGCTAGGGCATTACACTACCGTCAATCTCTCTCTCGCAAAATATACTCTAAGCGGTACGCGTGTGTTTGATTTAGCTCCTGTAAAACCTAGAAGTACGACTTAACAAGTCTAGACTTATCAGTGGCGACGAGATAGTGCATCGTTTCACGTGTGCAAATAGTTTTTTTTGTTGTTTCAACAACAGTTAAATAAGGTAAAATGTCAGTGGGCAAGATTGGGCCGTTTGACGTGAGCAAGGACAATTGGAAGTCATACGTGGAAAGGCTGGAACAATATTTTGTAGCTAATGAGGTGAAAGAAGCAATAAAAGTGGCTACATTAATTACAGTCATAGGTAGTGACGCGTATGAGTTGATGGTGAATCTGTGTACACCTGAGCGGCCGGCTACAAAAACGTTTAGTTACTTAGTAAACGTTATGCAAAATCATTTGCAACCACAAGCTAGTATGTTAGCGGAGCGTTATAAATTCCGACAGCGTAAACAGAGTAAAGACGAGACAATAGCTGAGTATGGGGCGGAACTAAAAAAACTATCGAAAACGTGCAATTTTAGTGAGTCATTACGTGATAACTTACGAGATCAGCTAGTGTGCGGCCTACATAACGAGACAATCAGACAGCGGTTATTTGCGGAGGACGATTTACAACTTTCATTTGAAAAGGCATTTAAGTTAGCAGTAACAATGGAAGCAGCTAAGACCAGCGCAGCTATGGTGGTAGGACAAGCGGTGGAACGTCCAGAACCGGCATCTGTTCACGTGCACCAAGCTACGGCAGGAGTCAGGCGAGCGGGAAATTACAAACAGTACAGTAGCCGCGGAGCGACAGCACCGCTGCGGCGGGGTTGAGAGGGCCCGCGCCGAGCGTGCGCCGCGCCAGCAGGCCGGGCGAGCCAGGCGGCCGTGCACGATATGCTAGTGGCGTTAGCGGGGGAGGTGACGGCGCAGGCAGGACAGAGGGACAGCGACAGTGGATGACACGAAGACTTGCAAATTTCGGCATTATGTATGTCGAGTATGTAACGAGTAGGGGCACCTCAAGAGGATGTGTACTAGATGGACAAAGAGGTTGGCGGTAGATCAAACACGTCACAATTTTATAGAGGGTGAAGTCGATGGTAATTTAGACTCGGAGGACGAGGTAATTATAAACTCAATTTATTTTTTATTTAAATAAAGTTTTTGAGCGATTACAAAAGTACGGTTTAAAAATTAAACCAGAAAAATGTACATTTTTTGCGGAATCAGTATCATATTTAGGTTATATCATAAGTAAGGATGCCATTCATACATGTCCCGATAAAATAGCCGCCGTTAAGAATGCCCCAACCCCAAAGACAATTACAGAGCTTAGATCATTTTTGGGACTAGTTATGTATTATGCAAAGTTCGTACCAAACATAAGTACCTTACTAGAACCATTGTACTCGTTGTTAAAGAAAAATAATGAGTTTGAGTGGAGCGACGAATGTGAACGAGCGATTATTAAAGTTAAATCTTTGTTGATCTCGAGTAAGGTTCTCGCGCATTACTCACCGGATTTGCCGTTACTATTGACCACGGATGCTAGTTCGGTAGGAATCGCCGCCGTGATCTCACATGTAATGCCAGCGGGAGGTAATAAACATAACGAGAACGAAAGACCTATCGCGTACGCGTCACGTTCACTAAATGCGGCGGAACGAGGTTATGCACAAATTGAAAAAGAGGCTTTGGCGATAGTTTATGGTGTGCGTAAATTTCACCAATACTTATACGGTAAGAAGTTCATTTTAAGAACGGATATCAAGCCGTTAGTCTGTATTTTCGGAGATAAGACAGGAATACCAGTTATGGCAGCGAGTCGAATGCAAAGATGAGCGGTTTTGCTTTCTGGATATAATTACGATATCGAGTATATACCCACAGATAAAAACGGTGCGGATGGGCTATCGAGGTTGCCATTGCAGTCTAGTAGTAGGAGGAACAATGATGATAACACTTATCTTAATTTTGTACAAAAATTTTTGCCGATTACTAGAGGCGAACTAAAAAAAGCAACGGTATCGGACAGTTTGCTGCGAAACATAGTTTTATATCTAGAATCAGGTTGGCCAGCTAAATGTAAAGAGGACGAAATACGACCATACTGGGTAAGGCGAACAGAGTTGTACCTAGACATGGGCTGTGTGATGTGGGGATATAGGCTAGTAGTACCGACAACGGATTCATTCTTAAAGAACTACACGTAGGTCATTTAGGTATAGTTAAGATGAAATCGATTGCGCGTAGTTACGTATGGTGGCCAGGTATAGATGTAGATATAGAACAAATGTGCAAACAATGTACTACATGTATCGAAGAAAGTGTAGCGCCACCAAAGTCAACTATTAAACCATGGCCTTATATAACAGAACCATGGAGTAGATTACACGTAGATTTTTTAGGACCTTTTCATGGTAAAACATTTTTAGTAATCATAGATTCTACATCGAAATGGATAGAGGCTTTTCACATGTCACGCACTACAGCAGCGGCTGTGATTAAAGTGTTGAGAGAAACGTTCGGGAGATTTGGATTGCCTAGAGAGATAGTATCGGATAATGGTCCTCCGTTTTCAAGCAAAGAATATGCGGAGAAATGGTATCAGGCTGACATTCTCGGCAGTTTACCACCCATCCTCTAATGGGGCGGCGGAAAGTACGGTTAAATTGTGCAAACGGGCTGTAAAGAAATCATTACGGGATGGACAGGATATAGAAACCGCTTTACAAACATATTTGTTCGCTTATAGGAATGTTGAACATAATACCACGGGGGTATCGCCGGCAGCATTATTACAAAAATGGAATCTTAGGACTAGGTTAGATCTTTTAAAGGGAGAAAGGGAAGTAGTAGATAGAGTTCAGAGGGTACAACAAAAGCAAAAAGAGAGTGCAAGGGGTGTGTCACGGGATTTTAGAGAATGCGATAGTGTATGGTTGCGAAATTATGGTGAAGGTGACAAATGGTGCAGTGGACAAGTAAAGGAAAAGTTAGGATCTCGTAACTATACGATAGTAAGGGATGACGGTTCGCTTGTCAAGAGACACGTTAATCAGTTAAAAAGTAGATCAGTACTAGGGTTTGATTGGCCGTGTCCTAGTTCGGAGTCCGTAGAAGATTCAGGTACAAGTGCTCCAGAGGCAAGCGGGTCGTGTGCGCAGGAGCGCACCGTGCTGTTACCAGCGAGCGTAGGAACAGACGATGCTGCATCGCCGGTAGGCCGTTCCAGGCGAGTACGTCAGCCAGTCCTTAGATATGGTTTCGATGTAGATCCTACTCGTAGTTCATAAGATCATAGTAAGATAAGTAGCTCATAAGTGATTAGTATTATATTAGCAGAACCAATTAAAGTGCCCAGAACTAATTTAAGTGAAGGGGTGTGATGTATGTTATGACGGTAGTTGTAATTATTTTTATATAGCCAGGGCATTACACTACCGTCAATCTCTCTCTCGCAAAATATACTCTAAGCGGTACGCGTGTGTTTGATTTAGCTCCTGTAAAACCTAGAAGTACGACTTAACAAGTCTAGACTTATCATATAGATCTATTTTTAAGTCAGTGCTCAGGCGTTTCCGACTGCCACGGAGTGATACAAGCGGGATGGACAACATTTTTTAACGCGGATGAACATAACAACTGCTATGTCAATCACGAAAGACTGCTTGCTGCTCAGATACACCTTAAATGTTTATTGGTTTGATATATCTAACACCATTTATAATCACTGCTGCATAGTATAAGAACACTAAGGTTTTGAATTTATAGGGGTGCCACTTTGAGGTCTCGCACCACCTTCAAATGTAGCTAGGGCCGCCACTGTACTTGCATACAGTGTACGACGAATCTGGATTACGACAAATCTGGAGTATGTCGAATTCGGAACACGACGAATACGGAACAAACGATTTTAAATAGTTTAGTTGGGGTCTTAGTTTATTTTTTGCCCCAGGGCCTTTGGTTACCTAGCTACGCCACTGGTGAGATGTGTCAAGTTATTATTATTATTTATCAGTAATTGACACAAATAAATTATGTACTCTGTAGGGATTGAACACACAATACTTAAGACAGTGGTTTAAGTGGCCGTTAACACCCTAAAGTACGAGGTCATTCGCCAACTTAAATAGTTGAACAAACTTCACCCAATGAGAGACGTAAAAATTTAGTTATGTTCTGGTTTCCTTTGCGGCTGGCCACCTGCCTGACGCGAGCCCACTTTGGGAATGTAGTCATTTCGAGACGGGAGAGAAGGTAGAAGGTAAGTTTGTATAAGGTAAAATAGGTAAGGAGAGGAACTCAGGGTAAGGGATACCGCAAGTCTCAGATGGGGAACGGGAGACTTCAGTAGCTAGCAGAGACCTGTATTTTGTGTCCTGTATTTCTAGGGACTGGAGATGCCATTAGGACAGGAACACCAGTAAAAATTTAGTTTATGATATTTTGTATAAATTACTGTAATGTATTTTAATTTATCTTATCATTCCTACAATGTAATGTATGTAACTTTTTACAATAAGTTTCTAAAAGAAAAACAAATTATACGAAAATGTTACCACCATCGTATAGAGAATTCTCTTGTGTAGTTATTTTAAGACTATTTTGTCAAATTAAGTTGTAGTTTGTGTCATTTTGATGAATTGTGTTTCCGTCATTTGTTTTTCTTATAAAACGTACCTACGACGTTCTGAATGGATACTGTTTTAAAAGAAGAAACGATAAAAAATACTATTATGCTGTTGTTTTGGTTCACACCAAACGAAATGGTTCTGTTTAGTAGTAAAAGAGTTCAAATATCAATAAACCATATAAGTTTAATAATACGCTAAGGGTTTTTTTGTTAAAGTATTATAGGAGGGAACCTACAGTTTTTACACGACTGCCCAAAAAAGAAGTGTAATCTTTTCAGGGTTCATACTGTGTACGCGAGTTTCTTTATTCCACCAGAACTTCTTAATACTTGAACAGATTTGGATGTATGGGGTTAGTTTATTCGTTAGAATCCTTACATAATCCCGGTCAATAGATTTGATAATACTATAGCTAGAAAATGAAAGGAAAAAAAAAAGAGGGAAGAGAAGAGATCGCCGTGAGCGATAAGACCGCCAATTGATATGCCTGAATGTTTGTATTGTTTTTGTTTTTGTTTTTTTTTTTTTTTTTTACATTAAAGGTGTACAATAAAGAGATAAATAAATAAATAAATATAGGTACGCTAATAAGTTTTCTAAAAAGTCGTTCACGTTCCAAGATACAGGTTAAGGTGTACCTATTCTTATTTGAAACACATTGTACCTTATTAACTGCTAGCCTTTCGAGTGTAATTCGTTCGATCCCAACGGAGGATCATATTTTTTTCAATTTATAAATAATGTTTCTGAATCGAGGTTATGTGAGATAGGGACAAATGTTTAGCGCGGATATTATCTTTTTTAATTAAAAAAAAAAGCCTTTAGCAATCATCTAATAGCCTTAAAGGGTATCCGACACGCCATTCATGTTATAAGATTTTTCTTGGCTAAATAGCATTCATTATTATTCCATATCTGTATAAAAAGTACTAATCCAGCACAACCAAAAATATAGGCATTATCTTATTAATCTTTTTCGTATCCAAAATGTTAGTCATCAGATTATCATTATAATTAGTTATTATCAAAAAGTATGACAACATTCACTAATTAATATTATTTTTATATCTTTATGTTCGAACATAGACAAAGATTTATTAACATGTAAATGATTACCTCTAGTTCCGAGTAATCATATTATATTTATACGGAACAATGATAAAAATATATTTTAAATACCTACATAAACCACTGTTTATAGAATTAATGCTACCAAGAATAAATGGTTGGCCCATACAACTTATCGATATTTTAATTTCTCTAAAGCATCTTTTTAACCGACTTCAAAATGGAGGAGGTTGTCAATTCATCGTAATCTTTTTTTATGTATGTCCACCGATTACTCGAAGACACCTGAACCAATGTGGAAAATCCTTTTTTTGTTTCAAAGGGTATACTTCCCAGGTGGTCCCATTTAAATTTTATCGAAATCAGTCAAGCGGTTTTTGAAAAATCAACAAATATCTAAAAATTGTATACATCGATGATATTTTCGTTTACTCCGAAACCTCGCTGTCTCATTGCAACAATGCGTTTAGTTGGCCTACCCATATTATGTTTTAACAAAATACATCTACTTTCCACTAAAAAGCACATTGAAGTCGGTGATACTTTTTTTAAAAGATTAATTATTATAAAAGCCTTTAAAATTACAAAAAGAAGAAGTTATCTTTTTTAGATAACTATGAATATGATATGAAGATAAAATAAAATATTACTGAATATACACACTGAATATAAAATATTAAACCAACGAAAATATATACCAAATAAATAAACCTTTTAAGTATCAGTTTTGAGCTTATTCACATAAACTATAAAATTTTATGTAAACTTATTTTGAGTCGGCGCAGTTTACGCGAATGGTATACGCAAATGCTATACGCGCATGCTCTACGCAAACGCTATACGCAAATGCTATACGCATATTCTATACGAAAACGCTATACGCAAATGCTATACGCATATTCTATACGCAAATGCTATACGCAAATGATTTACGCGAATGCTATACGCAAATGCTATACGCATATTCTATACGCAAACGCTATACGCAAATGCTATACGCAAATGATATACCCAATTCAAACACATTTTTTTTGAGATTGATAAAAAAAATATTTCATGAGAATTGATAATATAAATAACATTTTTTCTTAATGTAGTTATTTAATCACAGTATTCAACCACCCCTTCAAATTTTCATCTTTGAAATCCAATTTGTGAGTTGTAAATTAACTTGAGCTCAGTATATTGACAAAGTTATAAATAAAATCTTTCTGAGTTTTTTTGTGACAGAAAAAAATGTCATACACTTACTTTGATGTAGGTACATTGCTCATTTAAATCTGTAATTGCTATGTACCTAATTTATTATTAAATGTATTTATAATTTACTGTGTACAATATTTTCGATTATGCATTTTGCCTTGGTGAAGTATGAGCTCATCAAGTTTAAGATATAAAATGTATTTTACTATCGCTACCGCTCTAAAGTTTTGAACGGTACGTTATTGTATATTTTATGTTAAAATGTCTGGGCTATTACCCACTACGCTAACAGTTATAATAAGATGTCTACAATTAATTGTTAGCGTGAATGCAGATCATCGTTTTGGTGAAACGATTTTGCGTAATGTTACCGGCGGTTTAACTTAAAAAGCTATGCCGTGATGAATGCTCACATAAATGAATATGCTATGAAGAAACATAAACTTGCCTAGGCCACAACACAACAGTTTTGATAATTTTTGCCTTATTTTAGTAGTGGTAGTAGTGACAATATTTTATAACAACAACAGAGCAATAAACTCTTGAAAGAGTGCTACTATTCTGTCGAAGATTAGTGATTTCTTTTTACCTGGACATTGTTTAAAATTGTTGTTAATTTTGTTAAAATGTATGTGTTTTTTTTTATCTAATATTGTTTATTTAATTCGAAAATTGTTGTTAATTTTGCTAATTTTGTTGAAATGTATGTTTTTTTATTATTATATTGTTTAATTAATTCAAACACAATGTAACGGTTGTTCTTGAATAAATATACTGAATACTGAACATTCTCACAAATCTACTCTGACTAGACCTAATCATTATGGTGCTTCGGCTTCCAACTTCTAAAGTCGGCAGTGCGCGACTGATATCGCCACTTACTCCATTACACACAAAAATAACGTTGAAGGGAGCTTACATTTTAATAGTATAAAAACACATAACAATAACATATGAAATAAATTTTTCTAATAAAGAATTTACTAGACTACGCTAAAACTCAATACATATACAAATCATCCGAAGTAGTCAATCTACCGAAAACGGCAGTTTTATCTGTGAGCCAGATATTGGTCGGAACCTCGGATGCTCGAACGTTTAACGTACGAGTATATCTGGGATATAAGTAGTAAGGGAATATGGAGTCAGCGCCTAGGAGGCAAATAAGGCTGCGAAGCTAAGTGGTGCGCGAGGAAAAAATCAATTAATAGTATTTTTTTTAGTTACGATAATATGGTGACACATACAGCGAAAAACATACTTCAATATTATCTAAGGAAGACACACCGAACAACAGAGCAATTACTAATCCTGCATCACGCTATGAATATTCTCACGCCGATAAGTATATATACAACTTTCCAACGTCAACCGTTGGGCCCCTCCACAATAATATTATTTACTATTGTAGTATTACTTGGTTGCTTTAATATTTCTGGTTCAACAACCTAAATATAGTTTTTCTATATTTATTTCAAAAGGCAGTGTAATATAGTTCAACTTGTTTTACTACGGTAAAAAGAAGGGAGTTCAGGTAGGTAATTTTCAACTTAAGGTAATATTCGACACTCGTATTTTTCTTGTGTCAATCAAAGTCCAACAATTTCTTCCTACTACCGAAACAAATAGGTAGTTAAATCTTTACTTCTTTAAATAATAATTTCTTTGAAAAATCGCATAATGCCAGTATCCACCTGTATTAGCTTTGATCCAGCATAAAAGTAGAACGTACATAATGTAGTACATAAACTTCTTATCATGTAATTAGGGATTTCAATGCAGCGGCATTTTCAATCCAGCTGGATTTAAGCTGGATCAAAGCAAATCCAGCTGAATTGAAAATTCCGCTGCATTGAAATCCCTAATTGCATGATAAGAAGTTTATGTACTACATGTTTTTTTATAATATAGGGGGCAAACGAGCAGACGGGTCACCTGATGGTAAATGGCTACTGCTGCCCATAAACACCTGAATTTAAGGAATCACAAGTGCGTTACCGAACTTTAAGGTGGAAGTAGTTGAAGGGGGGAGAGGGTGGGGGAGGGAAGGGTTAGGGCCGGCGGTAACCTCACTCACTCGGTGAAAAGCAATGCAAACATTGCTTCACTGCCTCTTTTTTGTGAGGCCGTGGTATCATTCCGGTCGAGCCGGCCTATACGTGCCGAAGCATGACATGACATGTGTATTCAAAATTTCATGATGATCTATATATACAAATGAACAAACTCACACTCGCGTTATAATATTAGATAGAAGATAGTTTAGATATCTATAGGATTCTCAAACAAACAATTACGTCATAGGAATGAGCGCTGGCAACATTAGTTTTTCGGTGACGTTATTCGTTATGATAGGGGAAGATAACATGAGATATGAAAACAAACAATTTGTGTGTGAGTAAACTTCAAAACACGGCTCGTATAAAGAATACTAAGTTTCTGGCAGGTCTGTGTGACACGTCTGTGATGTTTTGTTTTTACTATTTGAATATGGGTTTGAATGTGTCGTCTTTTTGTATTTTAAATACAATGAGAGATGCTTCTTATACAAGGCAGTTTTATTTTGTTATTACACTATGAAAGATAACTGCGATATCCATCTACTCTTCGTCATTGTACCCATATCTTTGTTGTTGGTTGATTAACAAAAATATATCAATTAATGCCACAAAAATGCAGATGATTCGTAAAGCGCTCGTTAAGTAATGTGTTGAATATGCACATAGTGAAAATTTTTACTGTACTTATATGTTTGGCAAAAAAGAAACGATCGTTACCCAGAAGGCTGGCTGCATTGATATGTTGCATGGTAATGTTACTTCTTCGTGCCAATAAATCACCAGCCTTCTGGTTACGAGAAGAGGCATAAGTCGCTAAGAAATCTCCTTAGGTATAAAATCCCAAGACCGAACAAGCAGACGGGTCACCTGATGGTAAGTGACTACCGCCGCCCATGGACACCTGCAACCAAGAGTGACAAGTGCGTTGCCGGCCTTTAAGGTGGGAAGGGGAAGGGGGAAGAGGGAGTGAGGGAGGGAGAGGGGAGAGGAGGGGGAGAGGGAAGAATTAGGGCCTCCGGTAACCTCACTTTACTGCTAGTTTTCTGTGAGGCCGTGGTATCACTCCGGTCGAGCCGGCCCATACGTGCCAAAGCATGGCTCTCCCACGAATGTATTTCAATATAAACAGCTCAATTATCTAACAACTTGAAATGTTAATAGATCAGGGTAGAAGCCTTTAAAAATAATAAAAACTGAAAAAAAATAATAGTAGGATGAAACCCATTGGAAAAAGAGAAGAATATTATAAAAAAAAAATTAAAAAAAAATATTTACGGGCGCTCTGTGGTCGGGAAGGGGAAGGGGGTGAGTTTTTAGGGGAAAAAACGGTTTATCTCGATTTCCGGCAAAACTACAAGTCCCATGGAAAAAAATCAAATGGCAAAGTTGTAGGTAATAAAAGATCTACAACTTTTGTATTTACACTTTTTTCACATAACCTCAAAATTTATGTAAAAAATTCAAAAAACCAAGTTTTTGGTTTTTTATTTTTATTTTTTACAAAACATTTTTTTTTTCACGAAATTTATTGGAAACCTTACCTTTTTTTGTCAAAATACACTGTTATTTATTTGATTTGAAACATTTATTTTTTTTACCTTATTTTGACTTAATATCGAAAAAGCACCCTAATTTTCAATCGAAAATTCACCCGTCAAAATATCAGCTTTTTTCAAAAAGTTGATGTGCTTTCTGTTCGTTGAAATCTCTACTTTCCGATGGTGTAAAAAAAAAAATATATATTAAAATAGTAAATCTTCTCAGAAAATGCATAATATCGAAAAAAGCTGATGAAATGAATAAAAGCTGATGTCAAAGTTGCAAATTTTTAGTATTTATTGTCTATTCTTTTCTTGCTAGACACCACTAAACGAATTAAAAAGCTGCTTTTTTATTTCATACACTTGCTTATCATCTACCTTATTGCAGATTATACAAACAGAGTCATCCATACTGATAATCTGAAAAGACAAAATCCAATCAATAATGCCTTTACAATTTTATCGTGAGTATAACTAAATTTGTTTGTGCAAAATAAACGAGATTATTGGTTTTTAATCTTGTACTAATATATCATTTAATTTGTTTTAAGGTTATGTTACGTTAAGCATACTATTTTTGAAAGAAAATATTACTATTTTATGTTAGAGTTAATTGATATATATTAAAATAAAGATAGTATTTATCTTGCTATGCAGATTACAAACGTTGTTATGTTTTAAGTAAATTTGTCACAAGTCTCTTAAAGTAACTTTCGGCCTGCACGTGTGTTTTTATAAACGATGTTGTACACTGCTCTGTATCTTGAACGAAATTAATAAATATTAACGGTTTTTACAGCTGCTACGAAATAGCAGGTATGTAGTAAGGCCCAGACCCGCCTAGCCCCTACCCCACTTCTCTATGAAATACCTTTTGATGGGCTAAAATTTTTCGTAGGTCACTCAGGTATATAAGTTATCTTAAAATAGTAATAAATAGGCATCTACGCATATAACTTAAAGAAGATTCTACAACTTTCTCAAAATATTGTAGATGTCTTCTTAAACATTGTCTTTATTAACTTATTTAATTGTTAATTATACTAGTATATTTCGATTTGCAATATTTTTGTTTATCAATGTAACATATAATCTTATGTTTTTCGAGTAATTAAAGTGTAAATTTAAATAAATAGCTCAAAATTGTATATAATAATTAAAAATTAATTTTAAATCGAATTCGACTTTTTTCGATTTTTTGCATTTTCTGAGAATATTTACTATGGTAATATATAATTTTTTTTTACACCATCAGAAAGCAGAGCTTTCAACGAACAGAAAGCTCACCAACTTTTTGAAAAAAGCTGATGTTTTGACTGGTGAATTTTCGATTGAAAATTGGGTTACTTTTTCGATATTAAGTCAAAATAAGGTGAAAAAATAAATATTTCAAATCAAATAAATCACAGTGTATTTGGTATTTGGGATATAAAAAGGTAAGTTTTCACCAAATTTCGTGAAACAAAATGTTTTGTAAAAGATAAAAATAAAAAACCAAAAACTTGTTTTTTTTTAATTTTTTCATAAATTTTGAGGTTATGTGAAAAAAGTGTAAATACAAAAGTTGTAGATCTTTTTATTACTTACAACTTTGCCATTAAACTTTTTTCCATAGGACTTGTAGTTTTGCCGGAAATCAAGATAAACCGTTTTTTACCTTAACAACCCACCCCCTTCCCCTTCCCGACCTCAGATCGCCTGTAAATTATTTTTCCTTTTATTTTTATAATATTCTCCTCCTTTTCCAATGGGTTTCATTCTTCTATTCTTTTTTTTCGTTTCAAAAATTATATACCCTGGTCTATAATAGATATCATGTATCTCGGAGACGGCTCTGAAGATGTAGATTGAATGTTGTATTTACGGTAAGGTTTTACTTTTTTAACCCTCAATGCAAATAAATAAATTATAGTATAGAAAAACCAAAAGAACACACTTTAATAGGGAACTAAATTAATAATTAGATAATAATTCCCCTGTCCACCTCCTGGCCCCATCATCAGACCATCGACACTAAACCGGCCGGCAAAGCACTTGTGACTCTTGAGTTGCAGGTGTTCAACGGCCACGATAGTCACTTACCATCAGGTGACCCCTCTGCTCGTTTGCCCCCCAAAATATATAAAAAAAAAAAACAATCTGTTGGAGTTTGCTGGTCATCAAAACGAATCATATGAGTGATGTCGCCACATCAAAAACTCTTATTTATTTTATTAAAAATAGGGAAAAACTATAATAGATGATAACACAGTTCACTATTTAATAAAAATAAATTAATTGACGTTATTTTGACTGGTTATACCGGTAACGCAATACTATTGGTCAATTCATAAATATCAACGAATAGTGGGATTATAAAAGGGTAGGAATAAGTGGTGAACGATTCACTTGAGTGCGAACAGCGGTACAAACAACTTGGCAGTTACTGTTAGTTAGTGATTTTCATAGTTTATATCAGTGGTTGACTAATTCCTACATGAGCCCAAACTCGAGGGGTTCAATTCCAACCACTGAAGAGTTGCACTATCCACATCATGGCTCCAATCATCAGATCAACTGCCAAATTATAGTATTCGTAGTACATAGTTTAATTTCCACACGACAATGAGAAGTAGGTTAAAATTCCTTCTTCTAATATTTGCTTACATATTTAGTTATGAGTGTTAGAAAGAGGGTAGTTACAACTTTAACGTGTGTTTTTGTGTGTCTGTCTGTGGCGTCGTAGCTTCTCAATGGATAGACCAGTTTTGATTTTTTTTTGTTTCAACGGTGTTTCGATCTATTAATTAAGAAAATCTGCTCAGCCGTTTGAAGATTATCGGCTCTTTTGTGATTATTATTGAAGGGAATTTCGAGTTTGATGTTTTAGATCGGCTATCTATTAAACATATAAAATGATTATCACAATACTATTCTTACATAACTATATTAAAAATTAAAAAAAACCCTGACACAAAAAACCTATAAAAAGTAGAATATTTTCGGTCACACATATATGTTTTAAAGTAAAGTAATACCCATTGTGCGCCCAAGACCCAAGATCCCTACCACAGCTAAAAAAACAGCTGATGAATTTGAAAGGGCTGAACGGATTTTGATAAAAAATGTCTAAGAACCACTGCTGGAAAACCTGCTTACAAATACAGACACAGACAAACACACACACACACACACAGAGAGAGAGAGAGAGAGAGAGAGACACACATTATTATATTAGGTACCTATGTAGTTAGTAAATATAGCAAGGACTTTTGTATTATTTTTGGCTAGCAATCCGGAAGGAAACAGCAGAAAATCAGCAAATAACAATGGCAGTACACACGTGAATGAAATATAGATAGGAAAAGGGAAGGGCATTCGATAAGATATAAGAATAAAATGGTTACAAGGAGGCAATTATGTTGTCTCAGCATCATAATAATATGGATAAGAAATCTGCTCCACACTAAAACCAGCCATGTTTTTTGTTAAATTATAATAAAAACTTGAGACACCTCACACACGGCCGTTTTATTCCAAAGGAGGGAGAGCCTTTACTGTAGTAACCAGACTGCTGATAAACATACTTATGTAATAAATACATACATATTATAATCATAATCATGCATCAGCATGTCTCAATAATTTTCCTAAGTTACGTAACTCTACATAATAATCTCTTTTACTCAACAAAGAGTGGTCTCGCCTCTTAGCTTTAAAATTTGTAAGTACTCCCATTATTTTGTCAATCATGAATCGAATTTGATGATTGTTTTTTTTTTGTTTAGTAGGTCAGAGGTGGTCGTATATAAAAATGAATTGTCCTTTATCGATATTGATTCAGAACTATTTGAAAAAATTAACAATAACAATAAAATATGTACACAGATGACGTTTTGGTTTTTTAATTTAGGTTTATACATGTAGGGATAGGTACTCGTGAAGTCAATCATGAATCGAATTTGATGATTGTTTTTTTTTGTTTAGTAGGTCAGAGGTGGTCGTATATAAATTGAATTGTCCTTTATCGATATTGATTCAGAACTATTTGAAAAAATTAACAATAACAATAAAATATGTACACAGATGACGTTTTGGTTTTTTAATTTAGGTTTATACATGTAGGGATAGGTACTCGTGAAGTCAATCATGAATCGAATTTGATGATTGTTTTTTTTTGTTTAGTAGGTCAGAGGTGGTCGTATATAAATTGAATTGTCCTTTATCGATATTGATTCAGAACTATTTGAAAAAATTAACAATAACAATAAAATATGTACACAGATGACGTTTTGGTTTTTTAATTTAGGTTTATACATGTAGGGATAGGTACTCGTGAAGTCGGTTGTGCCTTTTTTTCTAAAAAAATACTTTATGATATATGAAAATTATTTTATTCAGAGGTTCAAAACGAATCGAAATTGATTCAAATTAGCTTTATTTTGTACTCTTGAATTCTCACGATCGAACAATCATCCAAAAATGAACTATTGTTATAGAATGCTATTAACTATTCCGTGGCACCGGCACGAGATACATTTATCTGTCAGATCAAGAAAATATATTATCACAAGGCTATTGTTTTTACGGCGAGTTACATAATATTTGATTGATATCTAAAATCGTTTTGGACTTTTCGTTTTCAACACAGAACAAATCTAAAAGTACTGTATTGTAACACATTGATGATCAACAAAATATTATAATCCAATATGTTACGGATTCTGAACAAAACAACCGCACACTAAAAAGAAAGCTTTAATATATTTATCCTTCTTTTCAAATTATTACATAATTTTGAAGACACATTTTTTCCTAATCTGTTCTATTTGTGAAAATAATCTAGGAGCACGGCAGTGCTCCCGCCAAGTCGAACAAAAAAACAAAGGCATGGTAGTATTATTAGTAGCTAATATAAGGTAGATTTTATTGTACGTAGATGCTATTGCCGTGTGCGATTGCCAAGTCATTTTATTTATTTAAAAAATAAAGATATCTAATATTAATAAGGTTACTATGAAATGTTGTTACTTAACTAATTGGTAACAATTAGATCTCACCACTTTTTGTGGTACAAAAACTGCGAAACTTGCATTTCTTTACATGTGTGGAGATGATAGATCATAAACGTATTGTGTATTTATGAGCAACGATAAAGATTGTTATTGTCTATTGTGCTGACTAAGGAAATTAATTATGTGCCACTTAAATTACTTAGAGAGTATTATTTAGTATTATAATTCCTTAGTGACCACGTCATTACAAGAAAATGTGGATTTATAAAGTGTAAAGTACACAAACATACATCACAAATAAGCAAAATAAACTAAACAAAATTGTTTATAATTATTTTTCCGAATTTTCTTCGAATTTGGAAAGTTAATTAAACATCCCATGTCAACATTTATTGAATCCAAGTAACTTAATTTGTAACTTACCTGATTTAGGCCTTCTAAGTAACAAACACGCAATGACTCTTTGACGTAACTATTAAAATGTTCAGTAGAGAATGATGTTAATACTCGTTCCAGGATTAACAAGCATGGAATAGCGTAACCATACTTTCTTAGTTATTCTAAACTTCACTATGAAGTTTAGTTAAATAGAGTACTTACAAGATTGGAATAATGATTGATTAATTAAAAAATACACAACTTACATGACATTAGGTAAACAATAAATCGAGTCTCCGTAGTTATTGTTACGTTCCTATAAAACGGCTCTGCAGTACCTTGGACCGTCCGGGGTTGAGAACATGCTAAGCGTACCACACTAAGCATATATTTGTTGTTATTATACCTGTTTCGTGTCTTCCGTAGCCGTTTTTATAAACATTCATTGATGACTCGCCTAACGCGAACACTGTACGCATATATTGTGGGTTGTGTTCAAACAACGGTACCGGCAGCAGCTTTCTTTTACGTTTGGCCTCAATACTCATCACACTCGTACATATCACTTGGACGAGTCATGTTGTTGCTTGCGTGGTATGAAGGAACTTCAATTGTGTGCTTTCTAGTCTGCAAAATCTATTTAATTGCCAAAATATCTATAAGCTATCGGTTATTCGTTCAATGCCCTAGTATCTATAAGGGACATGCTGTCACGCACATTTGATCGATGGCTTATTGATATGGATAGTTAATAAACAGTAAATTAAAAGCCAATTTAAATGTGAACGACGTCTCCTACTAATAAAAATTAAAAAAAAACCGTGATAGTTTATGAGAATGTGTGGATGTTTGTTACTCTTTCACGCAAAAACTACTGAACCGATTGCAATGAAACTAAGTATGAAGATAGCTGGAAACCTGGATTAGCAAGTAGGATATTTTTATCCCGATATACCCACCATACGTTAAACCGCGGGGCGCAGCTAGTAAAATATACTACTGACTAAAACATAAGAGAACTTTGACATAATAAAATAATGATATCGTATATCCGTACAAAGGTTGTCCGGAAGAAATCGCCGTGTGTGACAAGATAGCCGATTGTTATAGGTACCTTAATATCTGTAACATGTTTGCATTGTTTACTATTAAAAGTGTACAATAAAAAGAAAAATATATTACATCGAAACATGTTAAATGAAATGAAACATTTTGAAGTATAAATGGTACAGTTGAATGATATCTAAGTCAGCGTTACCATCCCGTGTATCGTATCACGTATGTGAATGTACATGTAGTCAGAATAAAAGAACAACTGATTTTGAAACGGTGATTATAAAAAAACATACTAACAGATTAATAAAAATGTTTTATTAACTTTCACAAGCTTACTTCGTGTCTTGACCAAGACAACCTACTTTATGTTGATTTTGTTTGGTCCATAATTAAATTACTTTCGACAAAGCCAGTAAGGAAAAGTGCTAAGATTTTTTATCATTATTTAAATATTTTTTTACAAATTAACTATATATTAATAATGCACTCTAAAGTTTAATAACTTTTGATGCTGATAAAACTTAAAAATAAGTATTTTCTTAATTTACACATAAAATTTACCTCTTTGTAATTTAGTATTATAAGACAAATCAGTACTTTAGTTTCTTTAGAAAAATATACTCATGTATAAAATGAATGTATAAAATGAAATTAAACAGTTTGAAGTATAAATGGTAGAGTTGAATGAAATTTAAGTCAGCGTTGTACTGTTAATGACATTATCTGTCTCCCGACACTACCATCCCGGGTATTGTATGTGAATGTACATGTAGGATAAAAGAACAACTGATTTTGAAATGATGATTATAAAAAAACACACTAACAGAATAATAAAAATGTTTTATTTACTTTCACAAGCACACTGCGTATTTTGACCAAGACAACCTACTTTATGTTCATTTTGTCTGGTCCATAATTAAGTTACTTTCGACAAAGCTTTCTCCAATATGGAAAAAAAAATCTATATTAAGAATGCACTTCAAAGTTTAATCACTTTTGATGCTACTAAAACTATACAATAAGTATTTTCTTAATATACACATAAAATCTACCTCTTTGTAATTTATTCTTATAAGACAAATCAGTACTTTGGTTTCTGTAGAAAAATATATTTATATGGGATGACGGTTATCACGGTACCCAGAAATGGACCCACCCAATAAATCCAATGTTGAGTCCAGTCGTTCGTCCATACTGCAGGACCCAATGTTCTAGCTGGATTCATGCTGGCTCCTGTGAATGGACCTCCCACTAATGACAAACCCACAATCGTCAAGCCAAATTTGATTGGAGCAGAATCTTGTTTTTCTTTATTCACTGGATCCCATACAGCACAGTTAATAAGCATAAGAGCGGCTGAAAGTGCTACTTCAATAAACAAACTTTGGAGAACGGTTTGGCCTAAAAACGGTTTTGTTACGCATACTGATCCTCCTAATAAATCCATTGAAGTTAATCCAATAAGTATTCCATATCCAAGTATTGCTCCTACGCACTGAACTATTGTGTATGAAATTCCTAAGGAGATAGAAGTGCTGCCCCAGATCACAGATGCTAAAGTCACTGCTGGATTCATGTATGCTCCGGACACGTGACCAAAAATTTGTATGTTGAACATGACTACCAAACCAAAAGCAAGTGCTGTAAATATAGGCGTTTTTTCTTCTCCAGCCGGTACGCAGCTTAAGCAGCCCAGCAGAACTAGCATCAGCGTGGAAAGAAATTCTGAGAGTATCTTCCGCCATTCTGTACTAAACCAGTACAAAATTATTGAGTTTGTAGGTTCATTATTATGCGGGACCTTACTTTCAAGGACTTCAGAAAGAGTTTGTATAGCAGGCACAGTCATGTTGCTTGATTCGACACTCGTATTCAGATTTGATTACACACAATTACCAAATTAAAATATTTGATCACTAAAGTTCACTTAATTATGTCGGCAAATTCCTTTTTTTAACTGTATTTCTCTTCGTAACAAAGCGTATACAATTCACTGTTATTTTAGGCGCACAGTTTTACTTGTGAACGCGACTGCTTTGTGCTCGGATCGCGAGTTAATAGTATTGATATCTCACACGCAGTCGCACCGGATAAAATGATATTAATACAGACATGGTTGCGACGGTTATCGGTCGCAATCAGCCCTACAATAAAACAGCCGATTATTTATTGTTTATTACGTTGAATCGTGATCGTTTTATCACCGATTATTGAAAATATGCGGTATGTTATTGGTGGAGCGCCAATATATTTATAAAATGCATACATAATCGCACCATAATATATTTCGTTATATTATTAATTTCATAGTCTTTATGTAAACCACATTCTGTTTGTCGAATGCAATTAGTGCTGGTACTGCTGTAATATTGCCAATGTACTCGACGATCTCAAGAGATGGCGTTAGCAGTCTTCAAATAATGTAAACGCGCTGCACCTGGTTGGTGCAAGAAAAAACGGACATACCCTGCTCTCATCGCTTTTCGCTAAGACGCCTTTAATATAAAAATTTTGTTCCGCCACGAACATCAGTTATATTTCTCGTGAAAAGAAGCTGATTTTCCGTTAGTCCTATAGCCGTGTAGTGTTTGGACTCGCTTGTAACCTTTACAAGGTGTATGTGGAGTGCTCCAGTCTACGATCGTGACCGGCCGGTCAATCCTTGCAAGAGACCGTAGAAACCTCGCCGCTGCTCGCTGCCTTCTGGAGGATCGGGACTTGGTCGGTGTTGCAGGTTAGTGCTGGCATGATTGTTTTGATCGATAGAAGTGGTTTACTTCCCTACACCTCGTACGCTAACTGTTGAGCAATCACACCCTGGTCGGGCTATTTACACGCCTGACCATATAATTTGGTCCTTACGAGTACGGATAGGCCAGTGATTCACGTAAATATTGGTGAATTTACTTTTCTATTCATATCATAAAAAAGATTCACGTAATTCTAGTGAATTCTTGCCGCCATTTTTCCTCGCTCACAGATTTACGTAAAATTGGTAAATTCTGTGTTTAAAACGCACGAGAACTACGTAATTATTGGTAGACTCGTATTTAAATATAATTAATTGTTAGATTTGGTGAATTACGTATTAATTGGTAATAATATCCATTATACTCAATTTAGTTGAACTTATTTATACCTACCCACTTATTAACCGCTCCACCACTGTACTTTACGCTAAGTCATTTTAGGATTTAAATTTAACTTGTGTTTTTACACTAACTAGGTAGATATACCTATCACTTTGTAGTTGTATTGTGATATTATTTTATAAACATGACGGAAAGCGAATCAAGTCGCGAAGTCATGTTGGTTATGTTGAATCAAAAGAAAGAATTATTATTTCAACGTATTAATCGTATGTACACATCGTCGAAAGGTATAATTTCTTTCGATTCATCAACGCGAGCTAACGAGAATTTTCTGGCTGAAACGGAGATAATAGATGATTTACGCGATAAATTTGAGTCCATTGTTGATAAAATAAATAATATAAATTTGTTATCAAAGATTACGGTCAATCCCGAGTATTCTTGCCTCGATTCATTTGATGATTTATACTCGAGAGTTAAACGCGTTAGAAATAAAATATTAACCACTTCTAAGGTGCGTTCACTCGAGACCAGTAGCTCGATCAAGTCCGTAGTGAAATTAGAACCTTTAGTAATTCCGAGTTTTGACGGACGCCCTGAAAACTGGAATACCTTTTATCAGTCTTTTAAAGCTAATATTCATTTGAATCAACAGCTTTCTGACTCGCAACGTGTACAGTATCTAATTTCTAAACTCACCCACGACGCACTAAAATTCACTTCCGGTATTATTCCGTCAGGTGAAACATATAAAATACTGTGGGATAGTTTGGTTAAGAAATACCACGACAAACGCTCATTAGGTACATATTATCTCAATAATATACTGGACTTAAAAACTTGCTCGCACACTGCGAACGCTCTTGATACCTTTGTTAGTAAATACTCCGCTTCGATTTCAGCTCTAAAAGGATTAGGCATAACAGATCTAACTGATTTTATTTTTCTTCAATGCGCTTTGAGAAGGATGGATCCTCAAACCATCCAAGCCTTTGAACTTTCGATTCGGGATGTGGAAGTGCCTACGACACAACAGCTTATCGCTTTTATACAAGATCAGGCTAAGATTTTGGAGCGCTCAAACCCGCGAAATTCGTCATATACGAAACCCGCTGCTGTTGTTACGTCGCCCTCACGCGACCGGCGCGTTCATCACACCTCCAAATCTTTTGTCGCCAGTGAGTCCGCTAATAATGCAAATACTCTCACATATTCGGCGCCCGCAGCAGTTACCGCGAATTGTTGTTTGTGTAGTGGTAACCATCGACATTTATATGATTGCGCTCAGTTTAAAAATATGCGAGACGCAAGGGCTAGATATGAGTTTATTAAATCGAAGTACGGTTGCGTTAATTGTTTAAGCACTTTACATAAACTTCCGGATTGTAAGAGTACGTCAGTCTGTTTCTGTAATAAAAGACACCATAGGTTATTGCATTTTGATAGTAATAATTCGCAATCGCATGCGGCTATGGTAAATACCGCCGTCGCGTACTCGCCGCCGCCCGCTCATCGAGCGACCGTTACTTCGCCCGCGCCTTCTCATCGTGCTCACACGACTTCGTCATGCATTCGAGCGCCCCCGCTTGCTACAGAACCAGTTACACATACACAGTCTTACACTTCTTGTCATAAGGGTGATATACTTTTGTCAACCGCTCAGGTATACGCGCGCTCTAAGGGTAGCGCTGGTATCAAATCTGTAGTTAGGTGTTTGATAGATAATGGCTCGCAGAATAATCTAATAACATCTGCTTGTTCTAGTTTATTAAATTTACCGATAATACCGTTGAATAATTCCTATGTTAAAGGTGTTGGTTCCGCTTCAAGTCCGATAATCGGTTATGTTCATTTAGACATTGAATCCCGTATTTATCCGGATCAGAAATACACTATACATGCGCTTGTTGTAGAATGCATTACGGATCAATTGCCTTCGAAATTTATCGATTGTGATCGCGACCTAGATTTTCGTAACCTTCCGCTCGCTGACTTAAGCTGGAATATTCCGGGCAAGATTGATTTATTGTTAGGTGCCCAGCTATTCCCATTTATATACTTAGGAAATATGGTCGAGTGTGGGCCGCGCGCACCGTGTGCTTTATCTACAACATTTGGTTACGTACTTATGGGAGATTACCCGCGTAAACATATTTTACCTACTGCCGCGTCTTTTTCTGCGTTAGCGCTTAATGATATAGTGCAAAAGTTCTGGGAACTTGAAGAAGTACCCATGAAACGCTTGTTGTCACCAGAGAAGACAGATTGCGAAAATATTTTCACGGCTACCGTGACCCGTGACGACGTAGGTCGTTATACAGTTGCATTACCGTTCTGTAGGGACCCTTCGGAATTAGGTAATTCGCACGCTACCGCTTATCGCCGTTTCGTTTCACTCGAGCGTAAGCTCCGTCAGGCACCGATAGTGCGCGAAAATTATAACAAGGTTATTCAGGATTATATTGATAACAATTACCTCAGTCCTGTTAAAGAATCTGAGCTGTCCTCTGATGGTTATTATATACCGCATCACGCAGTAGTCCGACCTGATAAACCGATGCCGCGCATCGTATTGGACGCGAGTGCTAAAACGCATACAGGACTTTCGCTTAACGATATATTACATATTGGACCCAATTTACAGGCCGATCTGTTTTTATTATTGTTAGGTTTTAGATTATTTCCTATTGCAATGAACGCTGATATAAAACAATATTATTTACGGATTGGTGTACCAGTAGACCAACATAAATACCTACGCATTTTATTTAGATTCAACGAATCGGAAAAAATTCGAACTTATGCCTTTAATAGGCAACCTTTCAGTCTCAAGTCAAGCCCTTACATAGCTATGCGCACTGTGCGACAGCTGGCTACTGACATGAGTCCGCTCTATCCTGATGCCGCGAAAGTGGCAGAGACCTGTCTGTATATGGACGATTTGGTTCTTTCTATTGCAAATGAGGATACTGCCACGCAATTAGCTCACAACTTGATTAAGTTTTTCAAATCGGGTGACTTTGACTTAGTGAAGTGGTCTAGCAATTCACCAGTGCTACTTGACTCGCTTCCCGACACGCACCGCAAGTCGCTTGATTTTGATGTTGACAATAATGTCTCTAAGGTCTTAGGTCTCTCATGGGAACCATGTGAAGATAATTTTCATTTCACATGCGCCGCAATTAATGAAAGGTGCACCAAGAGAAACATACTCTCGATGGTTGCACGACTATTTGACGTGCTCGGATGGGTCGCGCCTGTGATTCTCTATGCCAAGTTGTTAATTAAGGAACTGTGGCTCAGCAAGTGTGATTGGGACGATCCTGCACCGGAGCACATACGCACCCGTTTTTTCGCTCTTGCGCAAGAACTTCAAATGCTTGACACTTTAAGGATTCCACGTCATGTAGGCGTCGAAGTTGGTTGTGAATTACGTCTTGTTGCTTTTTGTGATGCTAGCATGAATGGTCTGGGATGTGTCATTTATGCCCATTGTACCTACCCGTCTGGCATTCAAACTCGCATTCTTTGCGCTAAATCAAAGGTTTCGCCAACAAAAATCACTACGCTCGCTCGCTTAGAATTATGCGCTATTTTACTTATGTCAAAATTAATAAAAACTGTGCGAGACACATATGCAACACGTATGACCATTGCCGGGATATACGCATTTTCTGATTCCACTATTGCTTTATCATGGGTTCATTCTTCACCACATCGTTGGTCAGTTTTCGTCGGTAATCGCGTCGCCCAGTGCCAAGAAAACTTCGACTCTAAACATTTTTATCATATTGCCGGAGCTAGTAATCCAAGTGATTGTCTTTCGCGTGGTATGCTTCCATCGCAACTTTTGACCCACGATTTGTGGTGGAAAGGTCCTCCGTGGATTCGCAGCTCATCTGAGAAGTGGCCGATTAAGCCATTCTCGCTTAATAATTGCTCTGTCTTGCCTGAACTCAAGGCAAATGTGTTGGCTGCCATTACTCACACAGAGCCGCCGTTGCTGTGTACGTTAGCACAACGTGTTTCTTCTTGGGAAAAGTTGCTACGTATCACCGCATATGTATTAAAATTCGCAAGACCTAAAGTTAAGGTCGAACCTCGTTCTATAGCAGGGTTGACAAGTGCTGAGAATGCGTTAATTCTCGCCGTTCAATCTGTGCACTTCTGTGAAGATATCAAATTGATCAAGGCTGATAAATTACCTTCAAAAAAGCTGCAAAGCCTCTTCGTCTTCTTAGACAAACAAGGGATTTTACGCATTGGAGGAAGACTTTCTGGATCAATGCTTCCTTTCGAAGCTAAACATCCGGTTCTCCTCCCTAAACGCGATCATGTCGTTGACTTAATAATACAGCATTTTCATGTTGTCAATTGTCACACCGGACCTGGACTTCTTATGTCTATTATACGACAACGCTACTGGATCTTGGATGCCAGGACTGTTATCAGGTCATAGTTGCGAAAGTGCAACACTTGCTTTAAATGCAACCCAACGCATCCAACGCCTATAATGGCTGATCTTCCTGATTACCGTGTTTCAGAGGCCAAGGCATTTTGTCACACTGGTGTAGATTACGCTGGTCCGATAAGGACAATCCTTTCTCGCCGCAGAGGTCAACATGCGCAAAAGGCGTACATCGTTCTTTTTGTTTGCATGGTCACACGTAGTCTACATATTGAAGTGACCAGTGATTTAACTACTGAAAACTTTCTAGCCGCTTTTAAACGCTTTATTTCCCGTCGAGGACCAGTTTCATGTCTCTATTCCGATAATGGATCTACTTTCATCGGTGCGAAGGCACATTTAGATGAGCTGTATAGTTTTTTATTGAACTCGAGCTTCAAAAACGCGCTGTCGAATGAGTTGCTCTCTCGACGCATAGAGTGGAAGATGATTCCCCCAAGATCACCAAATTTTGGTGGGATGTGGGAAGGGAATATAAAGAGCATGAAAACGCATTTATATAGAGTAATAGGAAGTCAGTTACTTACATACGAAGAACTGCAAACTGTTCTTACTCAGATAGAGTGTATTCTTAACTCTCGTCCATTGAGCGTATTATCGTCAGACCCTTATCCTGAGGTGTTAACTCCCGCGCATTTTTTGATGTCTACTCCGTTGCAATATTTACCCGCTGCTGATTTGTCAGATCAACGATTGAGTCTGTTAGAACGTAAAAAGTTGTTAGATAGTATGGTCCAATCCTTTTGGAAGAAATGGCACTTAGAGTATTTGCACACGTTGCAAGTTAGGCAAAAATGGGCTACTCCCGACAGACCGGTAGAAATCGGAACTGTTGTTCTTCTTGAGCAGGAGAATTCTCCACCGTTGCATTGGCCGTTAGGAGTAATTACGGATGTGTTCAGAGGCTCTGATAACGTTGTGCGCGTGGCGATAGTTAAAACGCAAACTGGAATTTACAAACGCGCTATAACTAAATTATATCCTATTCCTACACAATAAATTCAACTTAGTTTAAACCTTATTTTTAGTTTAGGCCGCTATATTTATCATATTTATTATTTAATCGCATAATGCATGTGTTACTCTCAGTCAGTTAGAAAATTCGCGTGTTTTGAAACATCTTGTGATGTTCCAAGGCGGGGTGCATGGTGGAGCGCCAATATATTTATAAAATGCATACATAATCGCACCATAATATATTTCGTTATATTATTAATTTCATAGTCTTTATGTAAACCACATTCTGTAGTTAGGTGTTTGATAGATAATGGCTCGCAGAATAATCTAATAACATCTGCTTGTTCTAGTTTATTAAATTTACCGATAATACCGTTGAATAATTCCTATGTTAAAGGTGTTGGTTCCGCTTCAAGTCCGATAATCGGTTATGTTCATTTAGACATTGAATCCCGTATTTATCCGGATCAGAAATACACTATACATGCGCTTGTTGTAGAATGCATTACGGATCAATTGCCTTCGAAATTTATCGATTGTGATCGCGACCTAGATTTTCGTAACCTTCCGCTCGCTGACTTAAGCTGGAATATTCCGGGCAAGATTGATTTATTGTTAGGTGCCCAGCTATTCCCATTTATATACTTAGGAAATATGGTCGAGTGTGGGCCGCGCGCACCGTGTGCTTTATCTACAACATTTGGTTACGTACTTATGGGAGATTACCCGCGTAAACATATTTTACCTACTGCCGCGTCTTTTTCTGCGTTAGCGCTTAATGATATAGTGCAAAAGTTCTGGGAACTTGAAGAAGTACCCATGAAACGCTTGTTGTCACCAGAGAAGACAGATTGCGAAAATATTTTCACGGCTACCGTGACCCGTGACGACGTAGGTCGTTATACAGTTGCATTACCGTTCTGTAGGGACCCTTCGGAATTAGGTAATTCGCACGCTACCGCTTATCGCCGTTTCGTTTCACTCGAGCGTAAGCTCCGTCAGGCACCGATAGTGCGCGAAAATTATAACAAGGTTATTCAGGATTATATTGATAACAATTACCTCAGTCCTGTTAAAGAATCTGAGCTGTCCTCTGATGGTTATTATATACCGCATCACGCAGTAGTCCGACCTGATAAACCGATGCCGCGCATCGTATTGGACGCGAGTGCTAAAACGCATACAGGACTTTCGCTTAACGATATATTACATATTGGACCCAATTTACAGGCCGATCTGTTTTTATTATTGTTAGGTTTTAGATTATTTCCTATTGCAATGAACGCTGATATAAAACAATATTATTTACGGATTGGTGTACCAGTAGACCAACATAAATACCTACGCATTTTATTTAGATTCAACGAATCGGAAAAAATTCGAACTTATGCCTTTAATAGGCAACCTTTCAGTCTCAAGTCAAGCCCTTACATAGCTATGCGCACTGTGCGACAGCTGGCTACTGACATGAGTCCGCTCTATCCTGATGCCGCGAAAGTGGCAGAGACCTGTCTGTATATGGACGATTTGGTTCTTTCTATTGCAAATGAGGATACTGCCACGCAATTAGCTCACAACTTGATTAAGTTTTTCAAATCGGGTGACTTTGACTTAGTGAAGTGGTCTAGCAATTCACCAGTGCTACTTGACTCGCTTCCCGACACGCACCGCAAGTCGCTTGATTTTGATGTTGACAATAAAGTCTCTAAGGTCTTAGGTCTCTCATGGGAACCATGTGAAGATAATTTTCATTTCACATGCGCCGCAATTAATGAAAGGTGCACCAAGAGAAACATACTCTCGATGGTTGCACGACTATTTGACGTGCTCGGATGGGTCGCGCCTGTGATTCTCTATGCCAAGTTGTTAATTAAGGAACTGTGGCTCAGCAAGTGTGATTGGGACGATCCTGCACCGGAGCACATACGCACCCGTTTTTTCGCTCTTGCGCAAGAACTTCAAATGCTTGACACTTTAAGGATTCCACGTCATGTAGGCGTCGAAGTTGGTTGTGAATTACGTCTTGTTGCTTTTTGTGATGCTAGCATGAATGGTCTGGGATGTGTCATTTATGCCCATTGTACCTACCCGTCTGGCATTCAAACTCGCATTCTTTGCGCTAAATCAAAGGTTTCGCCAACAAAAATCACTACGCTCGCTCGCTTAGAATTATGCGCTATTTTACTTATGTCAAAATTAATAAAAACTGTGCGAGACACATATGCAACACGTATGACCATTGCCGGGATATACGCATTTTCTGATTCCACTATTGCTTTATCATGGGTTCATTCTTCACCACATCGTTGGTCAGTTTTCGTCGGTAATCGCGTCGCCCAGTGCCAAGAAAACTTCGACTCTAAACATTTTTATCATATTGCCGGAGCTAGTAATCCAAGTGATTGTCTTTCGCGTGGTATGCTTCCATCGCAACTTTTGACCCACGATTTGTGGTGGAAAGGTCCTCCGTGGATTCGCAGCTCATCTGAGAAGTGGCCGATTAAGCCATTCTCGCTTAATAATTGCTCTGTCTTGCCTGAACTCAAGGCAAATGTGTTGGCTGCCATTACTCACACAGAGCCGCCGTTGCTGTGTACGTTAGCACAACGTGTTTCTTCTTGGGAAAAGTTGCTACGTATCACCGCATATGTATTAAAATTCGCAAGACCTAAAGTTAAGGTCGAACCTCGTTCTATAGCAGGGTTGACAAGTGCTGAGAATGCGTTAATTCTCGCCGTTCAATCTGTGCACTTCTGTGAAGATATCAAATTGATCAAGGCTGATAAATTACCTTCTAAAAAGCTGCAAAGCCTCTTCGTCTTCTTAGACAAACAAGGGATTTTACGCATTGGAGGAAGACTTTCTGGATCAATGCTTCCTTTCGAAGCTAAACATCCGGTTCTCCTCCCTAAACGCGATCATGTCGTTGACTTAATAATACAGCATTTTCATGTTGTCAATTGTCACACCGGACCTGGACTTCTTATGTCTATTATACGACAACGCTACTGGATCTTGGATGCCAGGACTGTTATCAGGTCCAAGTTGCGAAAGTGCAACACTTGCTTTAAATGCAACCCAACGCATCCAACGCCTATAATGGCTGATCTTCCTGATTACCGTGTTTCAGAGGCCAAGGCATTTTGTCACACTGGTGTAGATTACGCTGGTCCGATAAGGACAATCCTTTCTCGCCGCAGAGGTCAACATGCGCAAAAGGCGTACATCGTTCTTTTTGTTTGCATGGTCACACGTAGTCTACATATTGAAGTGACCAGTGATTTAACTACTGAAAACTTTCTAGCCGCTTTTAAACGCTTTATTTCCCGTCGAGGACCAGTTTCATGTCTCTATTCCGATAATGGATCTACTTTCATCGGTGCGAAGGCACATTTAGATGAGCTGTATAGTTTTTTATTGAACTCGAGCTTCAAAAACGCGCTGTCGAATGAGTTGCTCTCTCGACGCATAGAGTGGAAGATGATTCCCCCAAGATCACCAAATTTTGGTGGGATGTGGGAAGGGAATATAAAGAGCATGAAAACGCATTTATATAGAGTAATAGGAAGTCAGTTACTTACATACGAAGAACTGCAAACTGTTCTTACTCAGATAGAGTGTATTCTTAACTCTCGTCCATTGAGCGTATTATCGTCAGACCCTTATCCTGAGGTGTTAACTCCCGCGCATTTTTTGATGTCTACTCCGTTGCAATATTTACCCGCTGCTGATTTGTCAGATCAACGATTGAGTCTGTTAGAACGTAAAAAGTTGTTAGATAGTATGGTCCAATCCTTTTGGAAGAAATGGCACTTAGAGTATTTGCACACGTTGCAAGTTAGGCAAAAATGGGCTACTCCCGACAGACCGGTAGAAATCGGAACTGTTGTTCTTCTTGAGCAGGAGAATTCTCCACCGTTGCATTGGCCGTTAGGAGTAATTACGGATGTGTTCAGAGGCTCTGATAACGTTGTACGCGTGGCGATAGTTAAAACGCAAACTGGAATTTACAAACGCGCTATAACTAAATTATATCCTATTCCTACACAATAAATTCAACTTAGTTTAAACCTTATTTTTAGTTTAGGCCGCTATATTTATCATATTTATTATTTAATCGCATAATGCATGTGTTACTCTCAGTCAGTTAGAAAATTCGCGTGTTTTGAAACATCTTGTGATGTTCCAAGGCGGGGTGCATGGTGGAGCGCCAATATATTTATAAAATGCATACATAATCGCACCATAATATATTTCGTTATATTATTAATTTCATAGTCTTTATGTAAACCACATTCTGTAGTTAGGTGTTTGATAGATAATGGCTCGCAGAATAATCTAATAACATCTGCTTGTTCTAGTTTATTAAATTTACCGATAATACCGTTGAATAATTCCTATGTTAAAGGTGTTGGTTCCGCTTCAAGTCCGATAATCGGTTATGTTCATTTAGACATTGAATCCCGTATTTATCCGGATCAGAAATACACTATACATGCGCTTGTTGTAGAATGCATTACGGATCAATTGCCTTCGAAATTTATCGATTGTGATCGCGACCTAGATTTTCGTAACCTTCCGCTCGCTGACTTAAGCTGGAATATTCCGGGCAAGATTGATTTATTGTTAGGTGCCCAGCTATTCCCATTTATATACTTAGGAAATATGGTCGAATGTGGGCCGCGCGCACCGTGTGCTTTATCTACAACATTTGGTTACGTACTTATGGGAGATTACCCGCGTAAACATATTTTACCTACTGCCGCGTCTTTTTCTGCGTTAGCGCTTAATGATATAGTGCAAAAGTTCTGGGAACTTGAAGAAGTACCCATGAAACGCTTGTTGTCACCAGAGAAGACAGATTGCGAAAATATTTTCACGGCTACCGTGACCCGTGACGACGTAGGTCGTTATACAGTTGCATTACCGTTCTGTAGGGACCCTTCGGAATTAGGTAATTCGCACGCTACCGCTTATCGCCGTTTCGTTTCACTCGAGCGTAAGCTCCGTCAGGCACCGATAGTGCGCGAAAATTATAACAAGGTTATTCAGGATTATATTGATAACAATTACCTCAGTCCTGTTAAAGAATCTGAGCTGTCCTCTGATGGTTATTATATACCGCATCACGCAGTAGTCCGACCTGATAAACCGATGCCGCGCATCGTATTGGACGCGAGTGCTAAAACGCATACAGGACTTTCGCTTAACGATATATTACATATTGGACCCAATTTACAGGCCGATCTGTTTTTATTATTGTTAGGTTTTAGATTATTTCCTATTGCAATGAACGCTGATATAAAACAATATTATTTACGGATTGGTGTACCAGTAGACCAACATAAATACCTACGCATTTTATTTAGATTCAACGAATCGGAAAAAATTCGAACTTATGCCTTTAATAGGCAACCTTTCAGTCTCAAGTCAAGCCCTTACATAGCTATGCGCACTGTGCGACAGCTGGCTACTGACATGAGTCCGCTCTATCCTGATGCCGCGAAAGTGGCAGAGACCTGTCTGTATATGGACGATTTGGTTCTTTCTATTGCAAATGAGGATACTGCCACGCAATTAGCTCACAACTTGATTAAGTTTTTCAAATCGGGTGACTTTGACTTAGTGAAGTGGTCTAGCAATTCACCAGTGCTACTTGACTCGCTTCCCGACACGCACCGCAAGTCGCTTGATTTTGATGTTGACAATAAAGTCTCTAAGGTCTTAGGTCTCTCATGGGAACCATGTGAAGATAATTTTCATTTCACATGCGCCGCAATTAATGAAAGGTGCACCAAGAGAAACATACTCTCGATGGTTGCACGACTATTTGACGTGCTCGGATGGGTCGCGCCTGTGATTCTCTATGCCAAGTTGTTAATTAAGGAACTGTGGCTCAGCAAGTGTGATTGGGACGATCCTGCACCGGAGCACATACGCACCCGTTTTTTCGCTCTTGCGCAAGAACTTCAAATGCTTGACACTTTAAGGATTCCACGTCATGTAGGCGTCGAAGTTGGTTGTGAATTACGTCTTGTTGCTTTTTGTGATGCTAGCATGAATGGTCTGGGATGTGTCATTTATGCCCATTGTACCTACCCGTCTGGCATTCAAACTCGCATTCTTTGCGCTAAATCAAAGGTTTCGCCAACAAAAATCACTACGCTCGCTCGCTTAGAATTATGCGCTATTTTACTTATGTCAAAATTAATAAAAACTGTGCGAGACACATATGCAACACGTATGACCATTGCCGGGATATACGCATTTTCTGATTCCACTATTGCTTTATCATGGGTTCATTCTTCACCACATCGTTGGTCAGTTTTCGTCGGTAATCGCGTCGCCCAGTGCCAAGAAAACTTCGACTCTAAACATTTTTATCATATTGCCGGAGCTAGTAATCCAAGTGATTGTCTTTCGCGTGGTATGCTTCCATCGCAACTTTTGACCCACGATTTGTGGTGGAAAGGTCCTCCGTGGATTCGCAGCTCATCTGAGAAGTGGCCGATTAAGCCATTCTCGCTTAATAATTGCTCTGTCTTGCCTGAACTCAAGGCAAATGTGTTGGCTGCCATTACTCACACAGAGCCGCCGTTGCTGTGTACGTTAGCACAACGTGTTTCTTCTTGGGAAAAGTTGCTACGTATCACCGCATATGTATTAAAATTCGCAAGACCTAAAGTTAAGGTCGAACCTCGTTCTATAGCAGGGTTGACAAGTGCTGAGAATGCGTTAATTCTCGCCGTTCAATCTGTGCACTTCTGTGAAGATATCAAATTGATCAAGGCTGATAAATTACCTTCAAAAAAGCTGCAAAGCCTCTTCGTCTTCTTAGACAAACAAGGGATTTTACGCATTGGAGGAAGACTTTCTGGATCAATGCTTCCTTTCGAAGCTAAACATCCGGTTCTCCTCCCTAAACGCGATCATGTCGTTGACTTAATAATACAGCATTTTCATGTTGTCAATTGTCACACCGGACCTGGACTTCTTATGTCTATTATACGACAACGCTACTGGATCTTGGATGCCAGGACTGTTATCAGGTCCAAGTTGCGAAAGTGCAACACTTGCTTTAAATGCAACCCAACGCATCCAACGCCTATAATGGCTGATCTTCCTGATTACCGTGTTTCAGAGGCCAAGGCATTTTGTCACACTGGTGTAGATTACGCTGGTCCGATAAGGACAATCCTTTCTCGCCGCAGAGGTCAACATGCGCAAAAGGCGTACATCGTTCTTTTTGTTTGCATGGTCACACGTAGTCTACATATTGAAGTGACCAGTGATTTAACTACTGAAAACTTTCTAGCCGCTTTTAAACGCTTTATTTCCCGTCGAGGACCAGTTTCATGTCTCTATTCCGATAATGGATCTACTTTCATCGGTGCGAAGGCACATTTAGATGAGCTGTATAGTTTTTTATTGAACTCGAGCTTCAAAAACGCGCTGTCGAATGAGTTGCTCTCTCGACGCATAGAGTGGAAGATGATTCCCCCAAGATCACCAAATTTTGGTGGGATGTGGGAAGGGAATATAAAGAGCATGAAAACGCATTTATATAGAGTAATAGGAAGTCAGTTACTTACATACGAAGAACTGCAAACTGTTCTTACTCAGATAGAGTGTATTCTTAACTCTCGTCCATTGAGCGTATTATCGTCAGACCCTTATCCTGAGGTGTTAACTCCCGCGCATTTTTTGATGTCTACTCCGTTGCAATATTTACCCGCTGCTGATTTGTCAGATCAACGATTGAGTCTGTTAGAACGTAAAAAGTTGTTAGATAGTATGGTCCAATCCTTTTGGAAGAAATGGCACTTAGAGTATTTGCACACGTTGCAAGTTAGGCAAAAATGGGCTACTCCCGACAGACCGGTAGAAATCGGAACTGTTGTTCTTCTTGAGCAGGAGAATTCTCCACCGTTGCATTGGCCGTTAGGAGTAATTACGGATGTGTTCAGAGGCTCTGATAACGTTGTGCGCGTGGCGATAGTTAAAACGCAAACTGGAATTTACAAACGCGCTATAACTAAATTATATCCTATTCCTACACAATAAATTCAACTTAGTTTAAACCTTATTTTTAGTTTAGGCCGCTATATTTATCATATTTATTATTTAATCGCATAATGCATGTGTTACTCTCAGTCAGTTAGAAAATTCGCGTGTTTTGAAACATCTTGTGATGTTCCAAGGCGGGGTGCATGGTGGAGCGCCAATATATTTATAAAATGCATACATAATCGCACCATAATATATTTCGTTATATTATTAATTTCATAGTCTTTATGTAAACCACATTCTGTTTGTCGAATGCAATTAGTGCTGGTACTGCTGTAATATTGCCAATGTACTCGACGATCTCAAGAGATGGCGTTAGCAGTCTTCAAATAATGTAAACGCGCTGCACCTGGTTGGTGCAAGAAAAAACGGACATACCCTGCTCTCATCGCTTTTCGCTAAGACGCCTTTAATATAAAAATTTTGTTCCGCCACGGACATCAGTTATATTTCTCGTGAAAAGAAGCTGATTTTCCGTTAGTCCTATAGCCGTGTAGTGTTTGGACTCGCTTGTAACCTTTACAAGGTGTATGTGGAGTGCTCCAGTCTACGATCGTGACCGGCCGGTCAATCCTTGCAAGAGACCGTAGAAACCTCGCCGCTGCTCGCTGCCTTCTGGAGGATCGGGACTTGGTCGGTGTTGCAGGTTAGTGCTGGCATGATTGTTTTGATCGATAGAAGTGGTTTACTTCCCTACACCTCGTACGCTAACTGTTGAGCAATCACACCCTGGTCGGGCTATTTACACGCCTGACCAGTTATTGCATCGTAAATTTTATTATAATTTGCATAATAGTATGTTTCCTGTCAAAAATGTCTGTTATGTTAAAGATTATTGTCACTTTTAACATTTAAATTCTTTTGTGCTAGTAATGTAGGATACGACTTGCTTAATAGTAGGCAGCCACACTTTGGACGTTTGGAATGATTAAGGTGTCTCTCTCGAGCATTTTGCAGTTTTATATGTAAGTAATAACAGTACAACGTCCGTTTGGAAACCTGCCAACCCCAATACACTTTTCTATAACAGCAATAGGCGATGATGTTGAAACACAGGATAATTTAACATTCACCGTAATCCACTACCGTGGCATGTTGATGCCTCTGCCCTGGTACAGGGATAGATAGAAATAAGCCCTAATATGGTTGCTTGCTCTCATTGTATCATCTCACCTTGCCCACTGAAATTTAATTTGAATTTTCTTTCTCCTTGCTGTTAAGCAATCCATACGCTTGAAAGTTAAATTAATATTAGTAAAGATAAAGAAAGGCATCTGTAGTAAAACCTCACGATATAACAAGTTCAATTCATCAGTCTTTTCACAAATTGTCTAGATCTCGTAACAACAGTGTAACTGCAACTGTTTGTTTATTTTTATAACTCCTTTGAATTCAAAAATCGAGTTTTTGATTACGTTTTACCTTATGTGACGCGATGATGATGTAGGTAAGTACTACATAATTTCATGTTATTATACTACATGACGAGAAATTGTACCATTATTCTTAAAATACACAAACGTACACACTATACATAAACCCGTAATAAAAATATTAAATACTACAACATTAACACCTCCACATTTGCATAGTTGTAAAACAGTTACACTACTAATATTGTAAACGTGAAAGTTTGTGAGGATGTATAGATGTTTGTTGCTCTTTCTTCAAAAACTACTGAACTGATTGCGATGAAACTTACATACTTGGTATGTAGATAGCTGGACACCTAGATTAACACATAGGTTACTTTTTATCCCGATATTCCCCGATATTCCCACGGCATCGGGACTTAAGCAGGTGAAACCGCGGGGCGTAGCTAGTAGTATTATAAATGCGAATGTGATTTTGTTTGTTTTTCTGTTGCACATTCACGTCTTAATACCTATCGACTTGGTAGTTTTTTTTTTTTTATGGTATAGAGGCAAACGAGCAGACGGGTCACCTGATGGTAAATGACTACCGCCGCCCATTGGTACTTGCAACTCAAGAGTCACAAGTGCGTTGCCGGCCTTTAAGGTAGGAGTAGGGGAAGGATGGAAGAAGGGGAGAGGGGGAAAGGGTTAGGGCCTCCGGTAACCTCACTCACTCGGCGAAAAGCAATGCAACATTCCTTCACTGCCGGTAAATCTTAAGGAAAATCGCAATACTCTGGAATATGCAAAACAGTTTTGCATCACTTACTTTGCATTATTCTTATTTCACCACTAGCTATGCCCCGCGCGGCTTTGCTTGCGTGTACACATTTATAGTTTTTCTTTTTCCAAAATTAAAGTAGCCTACGTTACTCCTTATGACACCAGCTATCTGCCAGTGAAGTAGCGCGGAAATAGGTCTACACATTCCGGAGATTAGCCGTAACAGACATACAGACAGACAAACATTTTAAAAATAGTTTTTTTTGTCGGAACTGTTAATAGCATATATACAAATAATAATTAATCTGCTTCCATTTTAGTGCATGCTCTTAATATTTGCACGCCTTACAGGCAAAACATGACTGATCTATTGTTACTTTAATATTTTTCACCTTGTATACTTATGTGTGCATACTCATGTCTAAGCAAATAAAATTATCTTATCTTATCTTATCTTATCTTATCTTAATGTACTTACACAAAAAAAGATATTTCATTCATTCATATGAATTTAGGAAAAAAACTGTTATTATAACATTGCAAACAGACAAATAAATTTTATTTATTTGTATAGATGTATATGTATGTTTCCCGATACCAATGATCTTGGTCTGTTTAAGTCTCGAGTCACTACTTGTAGTGTTAAACGAGGAAAATTGGTTTCAATCAACGTTTTACCTACAGGCATCTGAAGCTTATTACTTCCTTCTGTCCCTGGTTTGGGAGGGTTCACCTTGATTGTATCGAAGACTCTGGCCAATCAAATAATAATAATAACTCCACACATCTCACACACGGCCGTCTGATTCCAAACTAAGCAGAGCCTGTACTATGGTAACCAGACTGCTGATAAACATACTTATATATTTCTAAATAGATACAATATACATATTATAGATAAATTACACCCAGACACAGAACAAACTATCGTGCTCATCACACAATTATTTGTCCTGGGTGGGAATCGAACCCACGACCTCTGGCTTAGCAGTAAGGGTCACTAACCACTACACCAACAGGCCAGTCATTTGTAATAAAATTTAGTTAAATGAGAGAATGTTTCTATAATAGGCAGCTTTGACCCGCTGTTTAGGAAATAGTAATTACCATTACTTCAGAAATATAATAAGATATTTTATGATAAATGAATGTCCACTTTGTTTTTACCTAGTTAAGTCCGAGAATATTTATTAACCCAAATTCACATTTTTGAGAAGAATGTTTGTATTAATGGCTAGCAGTACCTATACTTCTATACTAATATTATAAAGCTGAAGAGTTGGTTTGTTTATTGCTTGAACGCGCTCATCTCAAGAACTACTGTATCGAACTTAAAAATAATTTTAGTGGTGGATAGCCCATTTATCGAGGAAAGCTATAGGCTATATAACATCACGCTACGACCAATAGGAGCGGAGCATCAATGAAAAATGTTGCAAAAACGGGGAAAATTTACAAACGTGGACGAAGTTGCTTGGGTCACCTAGTATTTATATATATTGCTGAGAACCCTTATTCTTTTTCTAAAATAAAAGTAGCTTAAGTTACTCCTTATAACACCAGCTATCTGCCAGTGAAAGTCCCGTGGAAATGAGTTTTAAAAAACCAATACTTTGACATTACAAACATACACTCAATTTTATTTATTTGTATTGATTGGTTCAATCTTTGATAATTTTTTATTACCTACTATTTTTACTTGGCCTTAGCAGAATACCAGCACTTTTTCGCTAATCGTGTGATACGTTTCAGGTTCTTGTAAAAAAAATGAATCGTAATTCATACTGAAACGTGTATTAAAAGAAAAAAATATAAAAAAAAAATAACGGGCGTGGGTAGTTCAGCCCGTCACAATCTGCTCTTGCAGTCCACAGTACTTCCCTCGGACCGTCCGGTGCCAGCTGGATCAGGTCGCTGTGGCGTTCCAGGAAAGCAGGTTGCCGCTACGGTTCCGGTAATGGAGAAGCTCAAGTCTCCGAGCTGAGCGCAAGCCTGAACATAGTTCCCTGTAACGTACATCCCGCCAATGAAGAACAGCTCATCAGCATCATTGGTCACACCACACCATAGGCCAGTCAAAGCGAATATGGACTGTAGGCAGCGGTGATGTGGGGATAAGAATAAAATAGTGCGGAGGGGAGTTTACAACATATATATTACACTACTGCGATAATAATAATTAATGCTATTCTAGCCACTAACACAGATTCAATTAAAAAGTTTTAAGAGAATAAATAGGAAGAAATGTTAAAAAGCGGATATACATATTTCTACAAAGAATCTACCTGCCGTCTAAGTACAATATATATATAATTTCAACACTTACCCAATTGGGGAGTTCACACCAAGTATTATCAATACGGATACTACAGAATTATCGACGTAAGCACATGAAGAATAAAAAATATATTATTTAACAGTTCGTGTATATATATATAATACCGAGATGGACGTGCGCTCGCGCTGAGTAAATCTCTCAACTGGTGCCGAACCGTAGACCGCAGAGTTCCTCTGTCCAAACAAAAGACCGGTTGGCGCGTTCCTTCGTACAGTCGGTAACGAAAGATGTACGTTATTATGATATTTATAATAATAACGTTATACGTGCGAAGTGGCATAATGCTGAGCTAAGGACCATTTTTGTCTAATGCAGGGGTATTTTATTTATTTTTTCCTGCGATGTTAAAAACCATGTACCTATCCTATGTATGAGTCAGAATAAAAATATTTCTTTCTTTCTTTTTTTTACTAGCAACCCAACCCGGCTTCGCACATCTTCAACAATCATCATCATATTTCAACCAATTCACACAAAACCTTAACAAATTATAAACTTAAACCCTCATGAATTGCTCTATCTATTGGTAACAACCGCATGAAAATCCGTTCAGTACTTTTTGAGTTTATCGCAAACAGACAGTCAGACAGCCGCGGCGGGGGACTTTGTCTTATAATATGTAGTGACTAGGGTAACCTCAAATTTATCTGAATTCGGCTTTGCTTGATACGTCGTATTTTGAATGTGTTTGCCCTTCTTGTTCGTCAGAGCAGTTGTTGTTGAGCAGACCTGTGTTTGCATATTTTGCAAAATGTTTGGCTTTGAACGTTTCACAAAGACAAGTCATCTTATTAAAAATATTTTTCGATCATTCGTTATTTTAGAGCATCGAAAATACCTTGTTTGGTGTAGTGGATTTTCCAACCTATCACATCATACAATTGTCGCCTGCGGTATTTTCAGACCGATACGAATACGACCTTCAAACCTTCAAGAAAATAGCGTTCTCCCACCAATAAGGCCGGCAACGCACTTGTGACTTTTGAGTTGCAGGTGTCCATTGGCGATGGCAGTCACTTACCATCAGGTGACCTGTCTGCTCGTTTGCCCCCTATACCATAAAAAAAAACAACCCAGCAACATCTGTTCCTCAAAAACTGCGCCCTTTTTTGTGGTCATTCTTGGCGGAATATTTATTATCCACTAGTAGTGCCCTGCGGTTTCACCCGCATAAATCCCGACTCCGTTCGAATATCGGGATAAAAAGTAGCCTATATGTTAGGTCCAGGTCTCCAGCTATCTACATACTAAGTTTCATCGCAATCGGTTCAGTACTTTTGGCGTGAAAGAGTAACAAACATCCATCCATCCATCCATCCATTCATCCATCCAAACTTTATATAATATTAGTGGGATTATATTCTACCTTGAACGTATTTTCCTTAAGATTCAATTGTAGACGTTCTGTAGTTTATCGACTAAATTAATCCATTAATGTTATCATTTTAAAAACAATTATTTTTTATCATTAAAATGTCTACTGAAAGTAAAACTACTTCAGCCAATCATTCATCGTTATCAGGTCAATCGCCTGATGAAATTATCTACAGTGTTTTTATAAAGCTCGAGGAAACACTTTTGGAGCAAATTCAATATAATTTACGAGTTATCTAAACATACCTTAGAAACCAATTCTAAAGAATTATTCTTATTGCAAGCGTTTTTCTTGAATAATAATAATAGTAAGGCCAGTCAGATATCCCTTTAAGAGACACTGATTTCCGGCATGGAGTACCCGCACCGCATGATGGTAGGTGGTTCGGCGCTGCTATAGTCATTCAAGATAAGTTCGAGGCAAAGACAGTAAGTACAAAGAATATCGGCTTTCTCTGTTGCGCTATGGGCCTTTACCTTTACCTAGTCAGTCTATAATCACTGACAGGACTATTGAAAGAAAGAAAAAATATTTATTTCTAAGTGACGTTTAAAGAAAGTGCTTACAGTACGACGTGATAAAACATAAAAAAAAAAATATATATATATATAAGAAGAAATACAACATAAAAAATAACGGCAAAAAAACAAAAAAGAGCTACATGTTACCTTGCACGCACTTGCACGTCACTTATTGAAATTGGTCACCGCTCAGCATTGATGCTGATGACGCCGGCAAGGGAGTTTCAGCGGTGACCGTGTTTGGTAGGTGCGCACATATTAAATAAAATAAATATACATATATTTTTATATAATATTATGATCTACTTAAATAAAGATAAACTGGGTTGTGTATTTATGGCTGGCAACACTGGGGCGTGTCATCAGTCAAATGACGCAAGCCCTGTAAACCCCAAACTTCCGGGACGCTTGTCTTTATGTAGGCTGTGTCCGGCTGTAACATGTACTCTGAAGACATTGTTATTTGTTGCACAAATAATGCGCCTGCGACGACTTTATTTTTTGGAGCTTACCCCGGTATGTCCAGGTTGCCAGCCTGTGTGAAGTGTTTTTTGTGTTGTGTTATTGTTGTGAAAAATGCAGACTTCATGGCTTATGAAGATCACACTCGGTAAGGTAATTACAGTTCACATATTCTGTGTTACAATTCAGAATTATTGTACTAAATTCTTAATACTTTATTTGTACAGTTGTACTGAACTCAAATATAGTAACTAATTTCTAGATATATGATGAATGTCTGTATAAATTAAATATAATGTAATATATAGTATATAATAAATGGATTAATATTTGAATGTCAAAATTTAATGTTATTGATACCTTCAAGGTTAATACGGTTAATACGATACATTTAAGGTTCTTGTAGCTGCTTATGCAGGAATAGCATTTTACATGGAATGTTTGTTTTCAGGTTTTATTAGTGTTGGCAAGTTGTTGCAGCATACCTGATACAGACATGTGGTGCAGTGGTGCAGTACTTTTTTTTTTTTTTTTTATCGTGTGGAAACCCCCACGGGTCATCACCTCACCGAGGGTGAAGTGGTATGTCGGACTCGAACCGACTAAAACCACACGGTGTTCCGTCACAAGTGAGTCTATTGCAGGGGACCCGGGATGCCCTAGGAAGGAAGCTTCCGGGAACCCCTGCAGACTATGGCCTCCTGATCAGCAGGCGACCACACCGTGCGATAGGGGGGCCCTACCCCCCCTCCCATATGCGAGAGGCGCGTGCGGAATCCGCCGCGCCACCGTCTTAGGCCTGCTTCTGCTGGGGTAACGGTCAGCCCAACCCGCTACCCCCAGGCCAGCGCTCATGGAGGACGGAGATCATTCAGCGCTCTCCGGCGCCTGGTGCGTCTTCTGCGGGATGGGAGAGTGCTTGTCCTCTCCCGGTCCCGTTCCGCCGCCTCTTTGGCCAACATCACCTCCTCGCAAAACGAGGCGGCGGAATCCCACGCACTCTCACTTTGGACCATGGACTGAACCATGGTCTCTAGCGAGAGGCTTCCCACACCAATAGCCGTCACGAGGTTGTACCGCTGTTGCGTCCACGCTGAGCACTCCACTAGAGTGTGGAGTGCAGTATCCTCGCGACAGCCTCCACAGTGGTGGCACACAGACGTTGGCTCTCGGCCTATGCGACACAGGTACTTACCGAAGCAGCCGTGTCCGGTGAGCACCTGTGTCAACCGGTAGGAGAGGCTTCCATGTCGCCCCTCCAGCCAATCCTCCATGATGGGTCTTACCGCCACAATTGTGGCGTGCCCTGCGCTCGGTCGCTCTAGTCGTTCTTTCCACTCGGTTATTAGGACCTGGCGGAGCTGGAACCGTTGCGCCTCTATTTCTCGAGGCGCCGGTATCAGGTTTCGCTCTAGTGCCTCCTTGCGCCAAAGGTATAATGACGCAAGGACTTTCGCCTCTAGGTCCCATGGGGCAGAGCCGGCTAGGAGACTCGCCGCTTCGAAGGAAATCGTGCGGTATCCTCTTATGACTCTGACGGCCATCGCTTGCTGCGGTCGCCGCAGTATGGCAATATTGCGGGCCGTCAGGGTCCCCGCCCATATTGGCGCCCCGTATAAGGCAATAGACCGCACGATTCCGACATAGAGTCTCCTGCAGGAGGCGTCAGGCCCACCTAAGTTTGGCAGCAGCCGCGAGAGCGCAGCAGCCGTCCTCACAAAGCAGCCGTCCTCACAAAGTGGTGCAGTACTTAGGTGGGTCTTTTTTTATTTTTTATTGTATTTTTTTTTTTTTTTCAAATACAAAAAGTAAACACTAGACAAGACAAATGTCAGTGTTATAATAATTAATAAATTGATATATAATTGGTTGTCATGAGAATTATAATAAGAATTGTGTTCATATAAAATGATTAGTTAAAAATATATATATTTTATGTACTATTAATATTGATAAACATACATATTATTGATACCTAGTGAGAATATTACCAAACTAGGCTTAAGGCTCTTGTAGCTGCTTTTGCAAGAAAAGTTTTTTTATATGCAACATGAAAGATTGTTTTGTTTCCAGGTTACGCACTGGTGGTGGCAAATTGATCCAGCAAAGTGTTGCAGCGTACCTGAAACAGCCACGGAATGCAGTGGTGCGGTACTTTGGTACTGACAGGGGGTTTACCATGGATCTTTTGCTGAATCTCTGCTTCTCATGTCTCCAGCTCAATTTATCAAATAGATAAGTTGGTTTTCCTGTATTGATGACCCCAAAAAGCAAACCAGATAAATGTAGTTGTCGCCTAGCAGCCATCTTAAGTATTCTTAGTTCATTTATATATGGTGTGATATGGTTTCTTTTAGGCACATGGACACATAAACGAATACAGGCATTTTGAATTCGTTGGATTAAATGTTCAGTCCTTTTTAGCAAGCAAGGTCCATAAACTGTGTCACAGTAATTTAGTCTAGAGAGTATCAAGCTATCCACTACTAGTTTACGACTTGGTAAACTTAAGAATTGCCTAATGTTATAAAGCACCTTAAGCCGGTAGAAGCAATTACTCATTACTTTACCAATGTGAGCTTCAAAATGGAGCTGAGGATCTATTGTGAGACCAAGATTTGTAGCGGCATCTACTCTCTCAACCGTTTCGCCTTTGATGGTTACTTTTGGGTCATATGAGATCATGGTCTGCAATTGTTTTTTTGTACCTAGCAGCATAAATTTCGACTTTTTAGGATTAAGTACAAGTGAATTCTGTTCCGACCAGGATACCACCCGATCTAAATCATCATTGATTTTCCTGACAGCTTCAGTAGTACTGTTTGGTTTGCATGAGATGTAAAGTTGTATGTCATCAGCGTACATATGGTATCTGCAATTCCTAATAGAGTTTATAATGTCAGTACTGTACAAGATAAATAACAAAGGTCCGAGTGTTGAGCCTTGAGGCACTCCTCTTGAAATCTGGAGGGGGGAGAACAAACTTTTGAGCCATCCTGCTTAGTGATTTCTACACATTGTGTCCTACCAGTTAGATAGCTACTAAACCATTCCACTGTCTCCCGATTGAATCCATAGTAACTTAGCTTTGACAATAGTAGTGTCGTATTAATGGCGTCAAATGCGCGAGAATAGTCCAGCAAAACCAGAATAGATCCCTCACCCTGGTCTCTTGCCTCCAGGATATTGCCTACAACATCTGAAAGAGCAGTAGCTGTACTCCGACCTTTACGGAAACCGGATTGTAGGTCTGTTAGTAAAGAATTTTCTTCCAAGTATTCTACCAGCTGCAGGTAAACCACTCTCTCTAGTACCTTTGAGAGGCAGGGTAGGATACTGATGGGTCTCAGATCTTTGTGGTTTTGTGGATTACTGCATTTAGGAATAGGACGAACAACAGCGCACCGCCACATGTCCGGAAACCTGTTTGTTTGAATAGAGGTGTTAATGATGTCAGTCACTGTCTGAAGGGTTGAGGTCAAGGTAATTTTTAACATATCCATGCCAATACCATGGTCAAGTCCCTGGGCATTTGTTTTAATGTCTTTTATTATTTTATGTATTATTTATTTTATATATTGTTGCCAATAAGCCTGATATAGTGGTGATAGACCGATTAGAGCGCCGAGCAATGATTATTGACATCACCATTCCCCATGACGACAATCTCCTAAAAGCAGAAAAAGATAAACAAATAAAATATTTGGACTTATCCCACTGCTAAGAGCCTTGACCAACACCTTCAGAGGCTCACGTTAGGCAGCTGGATTAAGAGCCTAATGCAGAAGGCAGTCCTTCGCGACACGGCACGCATAATGAGGAGGTTTCTGTCTCTGGAACCCTAACCACCGGTAGCTTGGTCCCTGTACCTGATAACGGTGGGACACTATTTTTTATATTTTTAAATATATTTGTATTTTTTTTTTATATTGTAAATGTATTTAAAAATGTAATGTATATGTATAATAAATAAATAAAGAGAATAATAATAATAATAATTTATTGTCATTAAAGTTTCAGTTTTACATTTCTTTGTGATAGGAGTCTCCTTTTAAGCAAGGGATGCCTGTATTAGGAGACCCCTATATTATTTAAACTTAATTGATTCATATTATTTAAATTTCATTAAACTTGAAGGTTGGAAGGTTTTGGTTGAACAACATAATTTATAACATTTTTGATGCGAACTTAAAACTAACCCTAAAGCATCAATTAATACTCAGGAACTGAAAAGATTCGATTATTTGTATTTTCATAAAACCTTATATGTACACAAAATTGATCCTAATTCTTATAACGTCAAGACAAAAACTCAGATGCAGACGGTTCAGTCTATGCATAGCATTGAATGGCGTTCACGTCTTGAGCTTTACATTTCTGTCGGTAGTATGGAGAATTTCAAAACTTTTTATGAAATTTTCTATTCGTTGGTAACATTCACAGTCGTGAAAATGTTCAAATTAATAAATTTCACTATTTACTCGACTGGGCTACGGGTGAAGCTTTAAATATTGTAAGAAGTGTACAAATATCTGCCGCCAACAGTGATTTTGTCTGGCAGAGCTTACTTGATAAATATAAAGACAACCGTATGTGGGTAGGAAGGTAAAGGCCCATAGCGCAAAAGAGAAAGCCGATATTCTTTGTACATACTGCCTTTGCCTCGAACTTATCTTGAATGACTATAGCAGCGCCGAACCACCTACCATCATGCGGTGCGGGTACTCCATGCCGGAAATCAGTGTCTCTTAAAGGGATATCCGGCGGCCAAATGTTCAAGAGTTGAGAAAAAATGCCGTTGAGGCGAACAGCATACTAGCAGTCGTGCTCAAACAGTGTGCTTCTGAGTTGTTTCCCGTGCTAACGCGTATGTTCACGTTCTCATACCACAAGAGGCAATTTCCCTCTTGGTGGAAGACTAAACTCGTACACCCAGTGAAAAAAGGGCGGCAAAGCAGAATTACAGACCTATTGCTAACACCTCCCTTCTCTCCAAGGTGATGGAGCGTATAATTAACACGACGCTCCTAAGATACTTAGCAGAACGCTATTTGATCGGCGACTGTCAGTTCGATCAGGTCTGACATCGTATTCTTTTTATGCCCGAGGACTTGTGTAGATGGATTGGTAGCTTTACATAAGTATAGCATAAAACCTTGCGGTTTCCCGCAAGATTTTGTGAAATCCCCAACGCTGTTTTTGGTGCATATTAATAACATTTTGGCACTTAATGACATCCATTGCTATGCAAATAACAGCAGAGAGATGTTTATTACACTAGTCGTACTAACATATCTCGTTTCATTGTGTTAGAGAGTTGCGAACAACTAGTGTTCAAAACTGGAAGCACTCTTAGTCAGATCAGAAAAATCTGGTCCGATTCAACCCCACCAAAATACAAGTGTACGCGTTTACTGTCATTCCTAGTCTTTTTGGAAACTCTAGTCAGATGATTTTATCAATACAGTTTCCAACAAAGAGCAAAATGGTTTTCATCTTCGTCTAATTTTAGAGTCATACGGAGACGTTTTACTTTAAAAATCGAATTTAATGCGTTCTTTACAATGTCCAATAGGTAGGATTAAAGCAATTCATCCTGGTACAGATAACACAGAGCTTGTTAACACTGTTAAGACTGCTAATGGTCTTTACAAACAACCATTAACTAAAATATGTCATTTGCCTAATGCTTATTAAATTTGTGTTACTTTTAACTTGTTAATATTTAGGAAAAGTAGTGGATTTTCCAATTATGCGTGGTCTCCGGAGTGGTTGATCTTCGAATGCGAATGTGAATGGTTAAGATTCCTGTCATTTTGCTTATCCGATATTGTGAGCATTGATTGTTATACTCCAAACCTTCATCTTTTACTACAGAAAACTTTAAAATAGAATCTACTTAATATCACATCATAAAACTCAACGACATCTATTACTTAAAAACTGCACACCATTAATCGTTATAAAAGCCAAACAAAGAAAGGTAAGCTGGAAAAAAAAGTTCTGCCACCATTACACAAAAAGAATATATAAAATGGTTAAATAAATTCAGTCTGCACGTTTAATTTACAAAACAATCGTTAACAAAAGGTTGAAGGCACTCCGTAACCATTTTGTGGACAATAAGAAGACTGTTTTACTACTATATAATTGCTACATCAAGACCTTTAAACTGTACAGAACCCGAGCTATGTAATGGTCTAAGCTAAGCTAAGCATAAGTAGGATATGTGATCATCTTTTTATACATTTATAAAAGAAAACAAAGAACTTATTTTACTTCATATTCATTTTTCTTTACGTTTAAGGTATGCAAATTTAAATTAGAAACACCATGAAAGCTATTGTAAGATATAATAGTTCTCATAAAGTTGGAAAACAAGCTGAGAATTTTCTTGTCCAGAGTGCTGCTAAAAAGAAAATTCTTTTCGCCAACGACTTGTTAACTGAATTAAAACTAACCACCAAGTCGTTTGATTAAAGAAAGAGGTACTTTAATGTCATAGTATCAAGATTCGCTTCTGGAAACTGGTAATATCATAGAATGTAAAAAAACTAGGGGAAATGCCCATATGGTTATTTTTTACATAATTGTTTATTTCCATACAATTTTTTTATATTGAATATTTAACATAGATTGTGAGTATTTTTTACCGACTTAAAAAAATGAGGAGGTTCTATTTTGAGTTGTATTTGTTTTTTCACCGAAATCTCCATTATCTATTGAGCGATTTAAAAAAAAACTTGTTTTGGTTTGAAAGGGTATGCTCCCAAGTCCGGATCTGATTTCCGTATCTAAGGGAAAACGAGAGAAACCCTCAGAAATGAAGTGTACATGCAGTGTGTTTGTTTATTTTTCTTGCAATTAAACGACATTGACGTTTAAAGTGATGAATGATAATGTTTTTACCGATTTCAAAAAGGAGAAAGTTCTATGGTCGGCTTCAAGTATGTATCTTTTTTATAACTTATTCAATCCGGTGCAGAGAGTTGCGAGATAAACTAAAAAACATACCACCATATCTAAATAATGTATCTTTTCAAACTAAAGTTAATACAATCTAACGTACTGCAGTTCATTAACTTTTATTACAGTTAGTAATGTTTTAAATACCGTATCTGCTACCAGTAGACCTACCTATTATATTAAAAGTGTCACGTGTAAAAAATACTATAAGCACCGTCTCATAAATAGTAATTATAATCAAATGAAATTAGATCTATATAAATATGTTTCTAACCACGCGTTTTACAATTTAATATTCCAACCTGGCACAGTTCCATTCTCAAGCAACTGTCAAAAATAAATACGATTGGACAAAGTATAGTGAAAAAACTAATAAATGTTTATAAAATACATAAATAAGGTGATAAAAATGTTCCAACTTCAAAAAAATACTAACAAAGGGCACTGAAAATTGAAATATAATTGAAATTAATTACAAATTTAATTGAAAAGACTATAATACATTGTGTAATATAATAGGTAACATTATAAAGGTACTTGGTACCAACTGGATTGTTTGAAGTCGGTCTGCTTATAAAATATGATGAAATGCCTGGACAACACTTAATAATATAATATCTCATTATTTTATTACATCTGATAATTGAAGAAATACATTCTGATAAGTTATCCACAAAAGCGATCGCAATAATTTAAAAAAAGTCGTATTCGTAAAAACTATTATCACATGAATGGCATACTATTCAAAACACTGACCTCTATTACACAAGTATTTAATAGAGGTCAGTGATTCAAAACTTTCAAGACGGCCGGCGCATGACGTTGCGTTTGATGTCTGTATGTTCAGAAACTGTATTCACTGAGTTAATGAACTATAGTTGGGAACACCCAAATACTCCGAAATATTTTAGTCCGAATTTCGAAGTTCCGATTTTCAAAAGTCCGAATTTCATAATAAAAAGTCGTAAATGCGATTTGTTTGTTTTCTGATTTTTATACGTTCGCAGAATCAAATGCTCGAGGGGTTCTTGGTCCGAAAAACAACATTCCGATCAATACTTCGAATAAACTGCTAAAATTAACATTGGTGAATCATTTGGGTTAGGTTAGAATTACGACCATTAAAGCGCGAAGGCGAGCGAGCGCCGAGCGTAGCGAGCGTCCGAGCGCCAGATCCCCTCTATTGTTGGTGAATCATTTGCGTTAGATATGTTAGGTAAGAAGTTTCGAATTATCATTAAGTCTAACTTTTTGTTATTCGATCTAATGAAACTCGGTATTTTGAGCATAGTAATTATAGACGTTAGGAATATTAAAATTTTTAAATTATAAAAATATGATGAATGATAAATCGAAATTGTTATATTAGGAATTTTGAACCATTCGGAATTATGAAAATCGGTATTTTGAAATTCGTATTTGTGACTGACGGACGGAATAAAGTTTCTCGTATTTATGTAGTGTTCCCGCTATAGTCGCAATCAATAAGTATATCCATGAAAGTGGTCATTTTTCCATGCACAAATCTTATAAGATATGAAAAGTTCATTATTTTATTTATATTGTAATTATTCAGTGGTTTTGGCAAGCTTATTTCGTGTATTATTAGACAATAATTTAAGGAAGTTAATATATCATGTATTAATTAACTTAATTTTTGTCTGTATTATAGTCAACTGACCTTGCATACGACATAGGGGTGAGTTTTGCATCACTATTTTAAAAATTATTTATGAAAAAAAATCCTTTTAATTTTAACTACTTTCATAAATTGTGTAAATATAAATTGTATACCTAACGAATATAAATACTTTTTTTGTAATACAGATGTACAAAAAAAATGCAAAACTGAGAATCAATGACATTTATTATTTTGATTACTCTTTACACCGTACATACCATACATTGTCAAGTACATCAAATTGACTACCCCAATTGAAAAAAAAAAAGCACTTATTATAAAAATGTTCCATTTATCATTTCTGCGTGGCCAATGTGACAAAATCTCTGTTTTGAACCACCGTGACATTAAGCACCCGATTGCATGGAGATTAACTTGTCCACCTACGTCCTAAGGGAGATCCTCGATAAATCGCACGTTAAAAATCTAGCTGTAAGAGGATACAAAAACGTGAGGCCAAACTAATCTGGTCCATTTACTATAATCCTTGGTCGGGAAAGCGTCGGGCTGATTAATTGCCTCCGATTGCCATTATAATAGAATGTTAGAATAGATTTTTACACATTGCTACACGATTGAAGCTACAGGGATATATACATTTAGATTTTTAGTTATTTTTAACCGTCTTCAAAAAAGGAGGAGGTTTTATGTTCCACTGTATATTTCTTTTTTTTATATATATATGTTCACTGATTACTGATTACTCAAAGACGCCTGGATCGATTTTACTTCTTTTGTTTGAAAGGATATACTTCCAAGGTAGTCCCATGGTCATCAGGTCAGGATCTGACGATGGGATCTTGGAGAAATCAAGGGAACTTTTATAGGCACACTTGAAGCGATTTGGGTATCTTGAGGCGCATTAAAGTCGGTGATACTTTTTTTAAAAGATAATTGTTTATTTTTACATATAACAATGAGAATGAGCTATGCCAAAATCAAGATTAAAAATCGAAGATATTTAATTTGCTAAGGATATTATTGCATTATACAACACATGGCATATCGGCATTGTTTTTTTGTATTGGTGTTGTTTTGTAGAGCCTTGTTTTCCTTATTTTTTTATTCCCTTTAATCTTGGGACTGCATTAAGTATATATGTTGTACTAAAATTAATATTTGACATATTTTACGATCTAACAACTTGTGTATCTTTGTGTAATAAAATCTTTTTAACCAAAAATTGTTAAAAAGATTTCATTATTTATTTTATTCATTTATAATTGGTACACATTATTACATATCTTATATAACATTAATGAGCTTAAAATATATGGGGCACTTACGACTTTTACTACATTGTGTAATTAAGCTTAACAAATATAAAACCTACATGTCTACAAATAGACTTATCTATGTAGTATATAACAATATAAAAACATTAACATTATGAGACTATTATTTATTTAACAGCAGTAATTAAAATATAAAAGTTAAATCTTTAGTCTGATTGCAGTCTAAACTTTGCATATACTAACTGGCAATATTTTTTGCTTTAAATTGTTGAGGTCGTATAAGGATGTATTTTTTTTATCCTGTTGTAAAAAATGGACCCAAAAATGCAAAAAACCTATTTGTGAATGCTGTGGCATATTGCCTTAATTCATTATTTATAACTGCATTTTATATCTATCAGTAACATTTACGAATAATGATGACGCATGGAATTGGTTCAATATAAAAGATATTGTATGCTAGTTATTAACTCTAATATTAGTTAGTACTCTAATATTATTAACTCTAATAGTAGCTAGTTATTAATTATACTACAACTATGGAAACAACGTGAATATACATATTTCTACAGCCACACTGGGTTTCTCTAATAAACAACACCCCTTTCTACAATACAATACAAACCTCGATTCCGAAATTGTGGTATAGGTAAGATCTTTCCGTCTCTTTGTGTTAGTAAGGTTAGTGTTATATATGTTAGAGTCGTGTGTTGTTTTAATACAGTGTGCATTATAAATAGTTGACGGACAGTTCACACATTACATTTTTGATACAATGTTTGTGTAGGAAACCAAAGAGGTAGTCAAATTGCTACTTTTAGTAGTTTAGACTGGCAGTTTTCCGCACGTCCACGTCAAAGCGCGTAATTTACTACTACTAACTATTCGAGCCACCCTAACTCCCCGAAGAATTTCAGTAACCCCTTTACGTTACCGATGATCTCGGACAGTAACCCTGGTGAGTCAAGGTACTTTATTCCACAACCCCCGGACAGTCCATCAGTATATGGGTTGCTGTTTCATGTTACATGTGTTTACGTAGCTACTTACTTATTCACACTTAAGGACTTAACTCAGCAGTTTCACCTGCGTTTATAGCCACTACTCCGCTCCGAAAGATCGTAGGGTGATGTTACATAGTCTATAACTTTCTTCAATGAATTTCCTATACAAAAAAAAACTATTCAAATAAAGAAAGATTTTTTTTTTATTTTGGCAACACAAAAAAACAGTTAGGTGACATAAATAATGTTGCAGCTTAATTGCCAAAAACGGATCCAATTCAGCTTTGTGTCAGACGAAAGCCTGACGCTGGTTTTCAATTGGGCCCAAATGACGATATGTGTAAAACCAGTTACAGACCATCATTATTACAATGGCACATACATAATAACATTAATTAATTAAACAAAATAACAAGACAAATAACAGATGCCTAAGCAAATCATTCTAATATTCATTACAATATACACAATAACTAAATAAATCTATAAATAACTGAATAATAAAAAGTGTGCACAATCTTTTAGTGGCATGTGGTGACTGCTTACTTGTATTTCTGAGATGGATAACCACGTTCGAACATCTAGTTTTAACAACACAAAGATAAGTTATAGAGAGGATGTGTTAGGGTCAAAAAATAGCGAGCCATGTTATATGGTGCTGTGGTATTTTACAGTTTAGAATAACAACAAACGGGATAAATGGTTAAATGGGAAAAGTTTTACAAAAGATCGTTGAGAAATCAATGTGCAGAATCCAATTCGGTGTTCGCCGGCTCAGGCTATCAGCCGGCGCAGCTGGCAGCATTAGAGGCTTTGTTTCTAAATCGACCAGCGGCTCGGTATGCTTGCATTCATCCTAATGGCACATACGGTGAAACCGCATTACGACCTACTACAAACGTACAAAGCTGTCGATGATAATAAGGTTCTAGTTATTGGAAATATTAGCTTATTTCAAGTTCATTTCAGTTATGCGAACAGCGAACTATAGTATTTGCCTTGTTATTGTGTGCTAATACTGAGCATTGCACTTTTGATTAATACATAGCAGCCTAACTGAAATAACATGGTCCGGATCCTCCCCCGAGCAGGGCGCCTGAGACCGGCGCCTGCGTCCCCGAGGAGCCGGAGATCCGAAGGAATTTTCCACCCCGCCAACAAAAAAAAAATAAGGTGATCATGCCTGATGGACCAAACTCAAACTCAACTGCTGGGCCAAGGCCCAGCAGTTGAGTTTGGGAAGTTGTATATATATATTACCAGGAATGAAACGTAGGAATATACAATTCTTAGGTCATATATAGAGTTTAAGAAAATTTAGGAAAGATGTAAAACAATTTTTCAACTATTCTTTAATACATACATTTTCTAGGAAATTTATGTAATACCTAGGTATTGTATGCAATTCCTAAATGTTACTAGGAAGTGTATAAAATTAACATTGTACCTACCATAGAAATCTTGGATGAATGTATCGGTATTCATTCTGCACTTATATGTAGAACAGTGGTGCGCTTGTGCGCGCACCTCGCGTTTCAATACAGTTCTAGGCAGCACATAACACAACTTCCTAAGCTAGACTTCCTAAGATTGTTCGTTAATTTTATGTAGGCTACTACTTCAACCTTACTTATTTTTACAGGGTTAGCTGAAGTGGCAGTTAGAATAACACAATATTTTATTTTGTTAAGCACATATTTTGATGAATTACGATCCTTCTTCCAAAGACACAAGACACTTTTTGAATTATTTTCGGATTAATCAGATTCATCATTTAATAATACAGAATAACACACTGCGTTTACCGACATCTCGAATTTAGCACATTTCGAGTGCTGTTTAGGAAATGTGTGTAATTCCTAGGAAATGTGTACAAATAAAACTTATTTCACATTTTAGGTATTATACACATTCACATTTCTATATAATGACGGATTACATACACTTGCGATAACATATATACTAAACGGTGCGAGAATTTTCATTCCGCAATGCAGGATCGCCACATCACTCCCCTTCAAAATACTTACAGTGAACAGTAAGAGTATATGACTTTTTACTTTAATAATTACAATGAAGCTGATCTAATGCCGTAAATGATGACCTGTGGTACTTAAACATGGCCACTAACTTTAGACCTCATAATAAAAGTCGCCCAACGAGCTAAAATGGTAGCTCAGTACAACACCGTTCTTCGTGAGAGTATTTAGGACAGACATCCAATGACTTAAATCGCCATGATCTTATGTTAAAACCTCTGTCAACAACGGATTATAGGGCCTGGGAATATCAGCTAACTTATCTATTACTTGAGTGAGACGCACTATGAGGTTAATTATGTTGTTTTTTATCAGTAGATAGATAACACTAAAACAAAAAAAGTCACTTTGTTAGTCGGATATTCGTGTGAGGGGGTATCAGATTTGCAGAGTGTACTTTCCTCTGTATTAAAGAATCTACTGTTCATGGAATGCAAATATTATTTTAACAGACAAGTGCGGATGCTTGTTCCTACAAATAAAACAGACATACACGTTTTGTATGTCGACAAACGCAACAATTTTCTTCAAATTGGACCATAGCTTTTTTATCTGATGTAAATATTGGTTACTTTGATTTAACTGTCACTTAAAAAAACATTAGACAGTTTATCTTTGTACAAGAATACATATATGTGCTTATTATATAACATCAACTTTACTCATTAAAGACCTATTAATCTATTACGATTCATTTTCCTTCACGTTACCTCGTAGCAACGGCTGTAAATTGATGCCGCCGACTTGTAGGCGTACCTACAAACAAATAATCGTGAACCCTAATGGATTAATGCTCTGGAAAGTCAAGATACAAATACATTCACAACCCTATCTCAAACAACCTTGTTGACATAAATATTTTATGTTAATATCCCTAATTTATTAGCAGTACACCAAAACAAAATGTTTTATTAGCCTCTATAGAAAGTTTACCAATGAAATGATAACTTTGTTTCTACGGATTGTTCTTCTAAAGGGTATCTACGGGTTAATTACGAGGCAATATAATTGAGTACCTTGAACATTCTACGAACACTGCTTTGGATATCGATCTGTTCGTTATTTACACCGAAAAACTAAAACAACACAACAAATACAAAGGATAGTTCACTATTTCTAAACATGAAAAGAAAAAGATTATAATTATCTTTTAAAAAAAAGTATCACCGACTTCAATGTGCTTTTCAGTGGAAAGGAGATGTATTTTGTTTAAATATAATATGGATAGGCCCACTAAACGCACTGCTCCATTGAGACAGCGATGTTTCGGTGCAAATAAAATGTTCTGTTTACTCATTGTGATATCACAATGAGTAAACAGATAGGTATTTATAAAGATATTCTATTATGAGATCTAATTCGAAAAGATTAAAAAAACCCGAATTGCATGATATCATTAAAACGACTTATCTGTTGCCTGCGGACATCGTATGAAGATAAGTAGTAAGTAGATATATTTATACTTGCCCGTACTCAGCAAACATTTGAGTAGAAACTTCTAGGCAATTAGAAACTCGACGTGGTACGGAACTTGTGGGCAGAGGTCAAAACAATTATCGTGCAGGTGAGTTTGCCCACTGAACTAACCATGAGCATTGTTTTCGGCGTCGTCGGTCTTAATTATTAACCGTGACACACTGAATGATGAAATCACAACACCAATACTGGGCTTTTCAATGAAATAAGCGAAAATTAATGGTAACATATCATAAAACTCCTATAAATTACCTGAAAATGTCTATTTTAAGGCAACACAATGTCATAACAATAAGTAACAAAAAATACCTAACACCTAATCTATCTGCCAGTGCCGATCTATAACCAAATATAAGAAATCGGGCAAATAAGCTCACGGCCACTCCTTTTAATCACCACATACCACTTTTTTTGTTTGGTAATCAATCAAATCTACAGTAGTTTATCAAAAGCGTTCATGTTCGTATCAAGCGTTTTTAAAAATTGTAGGTACTTTGTTTTTGTCGTGACACCAACAAACAGTGAAAAAACAATACATCAAAAGTTCTGAAAGTTCTCGCTCCGATAATAATCGGATAATACATATTATATTTAATAATATATAATACGTATATGTTAAGAACCAAGTAATTAAACATTGGTGTCGATTCTATTGTACACTCGACTAAACTAAAACCTGACTTAATTTCTTCATATGAAATCAACCTAGTGTTCTTCGTAATAAGGTCTATTTGTTACTAGCATCTATTTCTCATCGCCTCTAAATTTCAATAAAACCTGTCAACGTATACTCAACTTTATTTCCACGCAGCGAGAGTCTTCATTTATTCAAACGTTGTATAATTGCCGTATAAAAACTTGTTCAAAACGAACAAGGATGACGTGTTTTTAACCTACACCTACGAAGACGTTTACTAAAAACACAGAGCAAAAGAGATGGCATTCAACGGATAGCGGCTCTCGCTACGTGGTATTAAAGTTTATTTAAGCGTATCAGACTTTAGTCGACAAATAAATTGCTTATTTCGATAGCGACATATGTTACCTACTTGTTTCAATTTGAAATAAGACCATGTTTTTAAGTGTACAAGGTTTACTTCTTATATGAAGAAAATTTTGTGAATTTTAATTTAGCGAGTGAAGTAACAGAATTGGGGCCATTGTAATATTTATAATGGCCGGGTAATATGAATAATGACAAGTGAAAATAGGCTCTATGATGAATACTTATATAAACTTTGTTATTTATCATTAAGTTGATAATTAAGCTAATTAAAGTACATTAGAAAGGCCGCTAGGACCATGATTAGAAGCTACAGAGCACAGTTGTTTTTATTCAATTTAAGATTAGAAGCTAATAAACGCGGACGGTTTATATTGCTTATACTTATCTCAGATTGGCAACTACTACGAAAGTTCCGTGAAGTGTTATTAAATTTTCTCGACTGTCTACCGTGCATACCTCGTGTTCAGTTCAAAATGTATTTTTCTCTATAAAACGTTTATGCGAAAGCGATCGATAAAACATCGACAAGGATACCGAGCTTGAAAGGTGTCAACATTTCTTTACACATATACTTAACAAAATTATATATATTTGGATGCATATTATACAAGTATGTTAGAATTTCATCAGGAAAAAGTGGACTCAAATATAGTTGATGCGGTTGTAATAGTAGTGTGTCTGACAGATGCAGCTATTTTAAACAATATGTAAAAATAACTGTGCAACCCAAAATACCATCAAAGTGATAACTACGTGTCATCACCTTCCCGGGGCTAAAAGTTAACTGGAGCTGACGTTAAAAAACTAATAATACTAAAAGAACTAATTAAAAACAACTACGTGTTTTATTTTTTATTACTTTATGAAAGTAAAAATTATAAAGCTTTTCTGTTCTTTTTATTAATAATACATCCTATTATTATTGAAAAGAACTGAAAAGCTTATGTTAATAATTGTATGATTCTTCTTTTCTAAAAAGTATCAAAACTGCACGTGACAAGGTGTTTTTAATTTTTCATGTACAGCGAGATGCGAATTTAGACAAAAAAAAAGTTCCTTGCACACGTCACATTTTGTTCCATCTAATAGAGTTGCGTTTTAGATATCGGCGCGGGAAATTAAAAACATCAAGTTTTAAATTATTAAATTAGACAATCAATACAAATACAAAATAAATGTATTGATACATTTTTTATACAAATAAAAACTGAAAATAAAAATATTTAGGCTATTATCGAGTCACGTGCTTATTCTCTATTGAATAAAACACATATTTTAGTACTCTGCCCAATAGGTGAGGGAAATTATTCATCCAGGCCGGTCAATTTGTTTACTTCAATATATTTTACTATATTGACTATTATTGTCATATTGGACATTCTTAAACGGCCTGAACATTATGAATAATCCTATATTAATCACATGGTCCATAACATAATATACAACTTCCCAACAGCAACCGTTGGGCCGCTGTCCACCTGGCATGATCACCTAGCTTGGTTGGAAGAACCTCCCTTTGTGTTAGACGGACATAACACTTGTTGCTCCATAGTATGCAATAAACTGTTATATAGTTAACTTAAATATTACTTTTGTAAGTAAAAAAAACTTTAGATAAGATTAACTCAAACCAACGCGAAATTTATGTGCGTCCTATAATTTTATATCTTTAAGGAAATACCGGTTGTAAATTTAATTATATCTACCTGACTTTAATTTATATATTGGGTAGTGCTTAGATATATAAACGTGGGTACGGAAACCCTACGGTGTCGTAGGATCCAATTACTGAAGAAAATAAAAAGCTAACAGACCCCGCTCTTGTTTGCTTCGAAGGCACGCAAATTCATCTATAACGAAGTTGACTTTAACCTTCGTGTTTTCGACGGTTATAATGGGAAACAGGCTATTCTATATTGTGGTTTTCTTAAGTATTCCACTGAATATAACTCGGTCATTATTATTGTGATATATTTAATTCATATATTGTTCATGTTCAACCAGCAGATTTCTCTTTAACCTACAAAATACTAAATTATCAAAACGGCATCGATGTTATATTTTCCCTACCAAATTACCAATTTACAAAATTGTAGCGGCGTAATGGCTAAGGCGTCCGACTTCCGATCAAGTGGTTGCGGGTTTGAACCTTACCCAGTGCACTGAAGACGTGAACCCATTCTAACACAAGCATTTCTCTAAACTGAAGAGGGTAACAAAAATACTAGTAACGTGACCTACACATTTTCTAGTTCCAGTTATTAGTATTCTTAAAAAATTTAGGACGCATACGTTTCGAGTAGCATTTAACTTTAAAGTAGTAATTAAAGTCCGAAATGGTTACAGTACCTTCGACTGTAAGCCGTACAGTTATTGAAAGATTAGTATAAATTATAAAAACTGTCCTGAGCACTTTTACCGCTACCGCGTTTTGTAACGAGTGGCAAATGCCCGGAGCATCCGCCACAACCACACCGTAAAGCTTCGTAAAATAAAAATCTGTAAAATCGTCGTACCCCTAACGTTGTATGAATAAAACATATTATCCGAACCTTTAATATGATTTTACATAGTTTTCGTCTACACCCGATATAGACGAAAACAGTTCTGTTGTGGTTCTTCGATCTCGATTTATTTCCTGATAACAGACTAAATTAATGTATGGACAGACACGACGGTGTACAGTAATCTGGTGATTGACTGCGCCAAATTACTAAAGACTGATAGACTCTATTTGACACAGATTCAGGTTTGAACCATCAGGAAGGTATAATATGAGTTCAGCACGAAAGATTTGACTCAACCAGAATACCCAACCAGTTACTAACCCAGGCTCGTCTGCCATACTGACGGTTTCCTGACTGCTGAAAGAGCGGAAAGCTAGTGCTTTTAACGACGCCTCAATGGCTTAAAAGTTTGGTTTCAGCCTACAGGCTCTTAAATAGCTTGACGAGAACTAACACTACCCGCGTCGATAATGGTCCCAATTCTGTTACTTCACTCGCTAAATTAAAATTCACTAAATTTTCTTCATATAAGATGTAAACCTTGTGCACTTCAAAACAAGGTCTTATTGCAAATTGAAACAAGTAGGTAACATATGTCGCTATCGAAATAAGCAATTTATTTGTCGATGAAAGTCTGATACGCTTAAATAAACTTTAATACCACGTAGCGAGAGCCGCTATCCGTTGAATGCCATCTCTTTTGCTCTGTGTTTTTAGTAATATTTATAATCATATGACTTATGGTAAGCTCTGAACTGCTTATTATATCTACCGATTCAACATAATAATATGCCGAAATGATCTGTGTAACTACTTACCAGGAATATTTGAACTTATGTTGTGAAAAGATTGAATCTGTTTGTTAGCTCTGAGATAAATAAATAATATCTATTCAGTTCAGCTCTTGGTCGATTAATATGTACAACGCATAAATGGTGCCAAGGTAAAATGATAATTAGAATGATTGCATTGTTTTTTTTTTCACTTCTATTTATTCTTTAATAAACATGTAAATAGAACAAAAACAGGAAATACGTAGTAGGTACTAATGTGAACCTCATTTGTAACTGTTTTATTCCAAAATCAAAATCAATCAAAATCAAAACCATTTATTTCAATTAAACTAATAATAGGTATTTTTGAATTGTCAGGAGTAAGGGTCAGTCAGACTAAGTCAGTCGTGAAGCTAGTTGCTGACGTGTGCATCATGCTCGGGCAAGGGTGCCGTTGGTCGGGGCTGGTCATCTCCAGACTGCTATTCCTTAAATATATATAGTAGTAATTAGCACTTCTATTTATATTTTAGAATAATATGTTACATTGTCCTCACATTTCATTTACGCTTATAATAGTGGAGTAAATGAAGATCTCAACTCTAAAAATGTCGAAAACAGGGCGAACTTTGTTTTAACCTTTTGATTATAGTATTAAATACATGGTAAAAAGGCCGCTTCATAAAAATTCCGGCTGGAATGGTTATTAAACAAAATAGATGCAAAATACGTTTTTTTGCACATAATTTTATCAATAATTTTGTTGTTGAAAAACTGATAGCACCATTCAAAAGAACGGAATGTTTACAATAAAAAACCTGAAAAATATTTACGCTGAAACCAAACATTTTTTTGTGGCTATTAAAACAGGGCCAGTAACAATTTGTCAACATAGAGCTAGTCCGGGCACCAGAGCATTAGAGGGTGGTGGTCTTTTATAACAATACGATACTTGGCTTAAAATTTGAAGATAAATACGTAGAATAACATACTAAAGTGTCTACTTCGACGGAGATACGCGTCATTGTTTATTATTGTTTATTTCGATAGTAACTTTTTTATTTGTTCAATTAAAAAATCAAATTTTTGAGGTATCAAAGATATTGTTATTCCCCATCGATTCCAAAAACTCAGATATCAATACCAAGCCCGTGACACATTTTACACACAATCAAAATTTTAAATGAACAACTTTACAATAGGCTGCCGTTTTAAAATTTCGCGATCTGACTTGGCGTACAATGAAAAACATAGTAATGTCTGTAACATATTCGATTTTCATTCAATTTTGAATATTGCAACGTGCATTTTCACGCATTTTAATTTCTTTGCGAATTTCTAACAATTTTCTAATTTTTTCTAACGCCTAATCCTTATTTAAAATCGTCGGCTTAACAGCTTTTGCATTTAACATTTTGCTCTAAAAGCAATACTTTTCTAGATTTTTAATGAAAACCGAAAAAAAAACCGATTTTGAAGTTATTTTGCAATAATAAACAATGACGCGTATCTCCGTCGAAGTAGACACTTTAGTATGTGATTCTACGTATTTTTCTTCAAATTTTAAGCCAAGTATCGTATTGTTATAAAAGACCACCACTTTTCGCGTTATTTTTGGCTCTGGCGCCCGGGTTAAGCATCAAGTTGTGCAGCGTCGACTGCCCGCTCACGCAGAAAGCAGGGCTACGCTACACATAAATGGTTATAGCTGAAAATTTTCAAATGCAAATGATATGGACAAGTTGGACATCGAAAAGTACTTATTACTCAAACAATTTCTTCGAGTTATTCCATTTTACATGTAATTCTGCAATTATTGTTTGTTATTGCAAAATTAGGGTAATAGCCGTTTTTTTTTAAATGGTGGTTTCATATTTAAGGCACTTATTTATAAGGTTTTGCATAAAAAGTCGAGTCAATCCGACCTGTTTTGCGAGTTTGTTGAGTTGAGACCCTTTTTTGCTTTCATCAACTCCACTATAAGCAATGTAACCAGAATTTGTAAAAAAATGTTGAAAAAGAGTGTCCTTGGCGTTTCATGCATGTTTTTTTTTATACGATCTAAGTATTAGAACAGTCAACTAGCTTCACGATTGTCTTAGTCTGACTGACTCATACTCCTGACAATTCAAAAATAAATATTATTGGTTTAATTGGAATAAATAGTTTCGATTTTGATTTTGGACCTTATACACAGAGACAGACTCCAGTCTGCAAAGAAAAAGTGTGGTATAAAATTAACGCTATATGCTTATTGATGATTTGTCATGATTAGGAATGTTTATTAATGAAACCGTTATAACATGTTAATACAATTCTTGGCTATCAAACAATAACATATTTATCTACTAAATCTGACCGTGAGGTTATTAATATAATTACTATCCGATTAAAGTGATCACCATATCAATATCCGATGATAACCGGTATAACTAATTAGAGGCTTATTGTCGACACATGTGAATAACCTGTGATTCATACATATATAAAGACCTTATTTGCACGGACCCTGATGCAGAAAAAAAACAACAAAATCTCATGACACCAAACACATGGATTAACACATAGGCTACTTTTTATCCCGATATTCCCACGATAACCCACCCTAACCTTGATATTTCTCTAGTTGACACATTCGACTGTGATACATTCAATTAAAATTTTTGTCGTCATTTTCGATATTATTGTTTTGTAAAAAAAAAATTCTGAATTTTGTGTTTAAATATGCAATTGTAGACTGATTGTTATTATTATTGCTTTAAATATGATATCAGGACATAAATAAATATTTTTAACAAATAAGTAACATTGTTTTTTCTTGCTGACGTTACGTAATCAATATCCTACTATAGCTTCAGTAATTAACTACTATTCATTCGGGTTACGAACGGAATCAATTTTTGCAGTGCGTAGGAAACGGAATTTTGTAATATTAATAATTTTCGCTCGCAAATTATTCTACGAATGAGTTTATTTAAGGAAAGAAATAAAATAATAAGGAAAGAAAAGAAGAAAAAAGAAAAGATTTAATAATATAATAATTTCCTGGACCATATTACATTAGCAGAGCTTGTGCTTGGAGGTCTCTAGAACACGTAGACATTTTGTTTTTGCAAATACAAGTATGATAATAATAACCCGACACACCGCACGCACGGCTGTCTGATCCCAAAGTATGCAGTTCCTGTACTATGGTAACCAGACTGCTGATAAACATACTTATATATTTCTAAATACATACACATTATAGATAAACCTGGTTCGAACTCTTGAAAAAAAACAAGCAGCTTCACGAGCCGCTAAACCCGAACAACAAGAGAGCCAATATATATATAGATAAATTACACCCAGACACAGAACAAATGATCATGCTCATCACACAATTATTTGTCCTGGATGGGAATCGAACCCACGATCTTTGGCTCAGCAGTCAGGATCACTAACCACTAGACCAACAGGACCGTCAATAATATACATAGAAACTCCAATGTAAATAGATATCTTCGTGCATATGTATATTTACACTGAGCAGGAAGCAAACCGGCAACCTCCGGTATGACAGTCAATTTGCACTACCGCCGCGCGGTAATAAAATAAAAATAAAATTAACAAATACTAGCAACCCACCCGGCTTTGCACGGGTAGCAGAGACATCTTCAACAATCATCATCATATTTTAACTAATTTACACAAAACCTTAACAAATTATATATCTAAACCTTTCTCATGAATCGCTTTATCTATCGGTGACAACCGTATGAAAATCCGTTCAGTCGTTTTTGAGTTTATCGCGAACAGACAGACAGACGCAGCGGGGGAATTTGTTTTATAATATGTAGTGAAGTAAAATAATGAAAAGCGTATCTAATAATTTATTTTATTTATGAATACATTATTATAACAACGTAATTTTAAGCTAAATATATACTAACCAGGTTGTACTGACAACCAACCTTATTGCATCTAAATCATGAAGTTAGAAACTTTTATTGGCTATTTTGCTACCCTTGACGTTGACATAGAAATGTTTACTATTGAAGCATTTCTAGTCATGCAGTTTCATCAATAAATTTACAGGATCTCATAAACTGTAACTTTGCAAATTCTAGGTTTTTCTGTATGTTTTTGTTTTGTACAGTTTCACAAAACTACGCCGTTCATCACTACCGCAATCTAAACTTTAACGGCTTATTATAATGTTGAATGTATGTATCTAAAATCTGGTATGAAAATTCTGTCTCTCTGCTTCCGTTGTGGCTTCCGGGTTCGTTTTAGGCTGTAAATATTATGTGTTACGTTACTGGAAAGAGATAACAGACACCAACTTTTGGAAATGAAGCAATTTATCAGTGAGTGGGCTTATTTTATTTTTGTACAACCAGTGTATAATGTAGGTAGGTAAGGATTTTATAACGAATCTCTTTATACGCATAACTTCATGAAATTTAATTAAAACAAACAAGCTACCTATACATAGATAGGTGGGTCGATACAAAGATATAGAACATTCTTTATTATACACCACATTAAAAATAGTTCAATAACAACACCGCGGGCGGTCTCACAGAAAACCGGCGTGAAGCAATGGTTTTGTTGTGTTTCGCCGAGTGAGTGAGGTTGAGACCATAAACTATCCTGGCTCGAGTTGCAGGTGTCATTGGGCGGCGGTAGTCACTTACCATCAGGTGACCCGTCTGCTAGTTTGTCCGCAATCACAAAAAAAATTACAGGCGGCAAGAAGGCGGTTATCGCTAAAAACGATGTCTTCCAGACAAACTGTGGAGAAAGAACAGATGAAAATAAGTGGTAGGTGGTGCCATACTAGAAATAAATAAAGGTATAATGAAACAAATATACCTAACATAAAAAAACTAATAACATTACAACATACACGACAGTCAACAGAGGGTAAAAAGGTAATGCTCTTTTACTACTGTTTAACGATATATTATACGTGTTTTATATTGCACGAGACGCGAGAAAGGAACATGGCAATAAGAAATCAGTGCCACTCTTTTCCTTACATCGATTTCATGCCAAAAAAAACGTCACATGTGACATACAATGATATATTAAAAGAAAAAACAATTAGAAAAATGGTAATGAAAAGAGAGTATCTCTCACTTAGGGTGGACCATGGGTTTAATGGGTGCGGCAGCCTAACCCTTCCCTCTCCCCTATTCCCGTCCTTCCCTTCTCCCCTTTTCCCCCCCTTCCCCTCTTCTCCTACTCCCACCTTAAAGGGCGGCAACGCACTTGTGACTCTTTGAGTTACAGGCCCATGGGCGGCGGTAGTCATTTACCATCAGGTAACCCGTCTGCTCGTTTGCCCCCTATACCATAAAAAAGAAGCGGCCAAGATCTGCAAGGATTCTTTCTTAGCGTATACCCACTTGTGACGGAACACCGTGTGGTCAGATAGTTCGATTCCGACGTACCACTTCACCGTCTGCGGGTTTACACACGATAAATAATTAGGGTTAAAGAAAAAAACACTGACTGACGCAGGCAGACCTGACGGTGGCAGGCGCGTCTCAATGCCCTCCTAGCTACTGAACACAGTTACTTGCAGAAGCAGACGTTTCCGGAAAACTGCCGACCAGTGCTCAAACCCACTTTATATACGGCTGGAATACCTGCTGTGCTAAAATACTTGAAATACTAACATAAGTACTACTAATAAAATATTTATAGACGTAAACACCTGTACAAATGACATGTACAATTTTTTTTTATTGCGTATTGGAATAGGCGCTTGTCTTCCAACTCACCCGATGGAAAGTGATGATGAAGACGAAGATGTTAAACGCCTATCCAAGAGAAACCCATTCACTCTACTCTTGAATTGGAAAAATAAACGCAGGCAGTTCACTCCAGACCTTGGCCACTCGAACCAAAAAGCAGCTGTCTGTTTGGTGTTACAACAATGAAAGGATGAAACCTCTGTCTGCGTTTAGTCGTCCGATGGAGAAATGGAGAGGGTCCAATTAGTTCGAAGAGGGTCTTCGCACACTCGCCAAAGTGAATCCTACGACGATGCTCAAGAGTCTGCTGTGTTTAACTTAGTATAGGTATAGTAATAATAACTTGACACATCTCACACACGGCCGTCTGATCCCAAACTTGGCAGTGCCTTCACTATGGAAACCAGAATGCTGATAAACATACTTATATATTTCTAAATGCATACATATTATGTAAAAATTACACCCAGACACAGAACAAATGATCGTGCTCATCACACAATTATTTGTTCTGGGTGGGAATCAAACCCACGAACTCAGGCTGTGCAGTTAGGATCACTAACCACTAGACCAACAAGACAGTCAAATAGTCTTGTAGGGCATTTTTTTCACTCAATGCTATTATAGTACCAGGTCAGCCCGGATTACGTTGTTATTTTACTGAAAATGATCCCTTTATTCTATTTATTTTATTAAGCATCTTCGAAGCCTTTATATCAAATTTGTAGTGAATTCCTAATCTCTACTCACACAACTATACGCGTTCAAAGCTGCGCAAAACAATATGTATGTTATGCTGCGGTAAAATCTATCTCAAAAGTCTTGAAGTCGAAGAAATGACTAAAGATGACGTTGATAAAATAAAATAATAGATAGATACATACATATAAGTATGTATAAATATATGATATGTTTTCAAATCTATATTTTTACGTCACGAGTCGGTTGCAAATAAATGGAATAACTTAAAAATATTTTACGAGTATCTATCTTTTTAAAATAGGAACGATTTACTTTTTTATAGCAAATAACTACTGGGAACCAGCTACATGACACTTGGGTATGTTGTTCAACTGCCATTTTCATGCTTATATATCACCGTAAGATTGTGAACACCGTTAGTTTATAATCTATTAATCTCAAACCGTCAAATTGTGAACTGAAATCTTACTGGCACTAATAATATATAATAGACTTATGCTCAGACCAAATTTTGTAACAAAAATAAAAAACCTACCACAGTATTATCTAAATAAGAATTTTCCTAAGTTGGAGATAAGTTCCCTTTTAAACCAAAAATGTTGCTCAACGACCCGTGAAATTTCAGTTACCTAGCTAGCTAGCTACGTTCACACAGAGATCCTTTGATTTTTTTTTCACGTGAATACGTTCACAAGAATGTTAGCCGCAGGATCATTTGTGAAAATACCTAAAATAAATTGTATTAGAGAAAAGTGTAAACTAGTGGTTTTGGTATAGGTTTGTAATTTGGTCTCACTCAACCATGACTATTCACAAAATATTACGTCAGCAAATTACCAAATTCGAGTTTTTTTCTTTTTATGGTAAAAGTTGCAAACGAGCAGGCAGGTAACCTGATGGTAAATGACTACCGCCGCCCATGGGCACCTGCAACTCAAGAGTCAAAAGTGCGTTGCCGACCTTTAGGGTGGGAGTAGGGGAAGAGGGATGAGAGGGGGGAAGGGTTAGGGCCTCCACTTCACTCACGCGGCGAAAAGCGATGCCCTCATTGCTTCACTGCTGGTTTTCGAGGGCCTCACAGAAAAGAGATTTTAGACAGAGATTAGGTGGTATCACTCCGTTCGAGCCGGCCTATACGTGCCGAAGCATGGCTCTCCCACGAACAGATTACAAAAATTTGAGTCAAATCTCGGAGGGAAAGAAAGCATTTAGTTCATAATACACAAACGCAAGGCATATGTCGTAGCCAGATTTTAGTTTGAACATATCATGAAATAGACGTGCGTTTAGCTGTTCATATCGTCAAACGCTGTTTATTATTCATTGATATGGCCACACCGTGTCATGATATGACCGACCATTTCATGAAATATTCATATCTTATGACGTGGTCGGTCATATCGGACACATCATGAAGTGTTAAATTTTAAGATCTGGCCACAACACGACACACACCTACATAGAACTAAAAAAACTTTTAGAAAAGCTATAGATTCATATTTTACACATTTTTATTTGATAATTTAAGAATAATTGTAATAATAATAATAATAATAATAATAATTTATTGTCGTTAAAGTGTCAGTTTTACATATCTTTGTGATAGGGGTCTCTTTTTAAGCAAGACCCCGCTCTTCCGCAACATGTTAGGAACAACAATATATATATTATTTAATCTTAATTATTACCACTAAAAATGATAAAAATTATACCAAAAAATTTAAAATAAAAATAAAAAAAATCAAATTGGAAGGCATACAGATACTTACAATTATAATTTACATGCTTTTTGTGTGTGGTGTGTGTGTGTGTGTGTGTGTGTGTGTGTGTGTGTGTGTGTGTGTGTGTGTGTGTGTGTGTGTGTGTGTAAGTGTGAGTGTGTACGTTTGTGTATGTGTGTGTGAGAATGTTATGATGAATGAAAATGTTATATTATTTGGTGCAGCAATACCTCTGTGTCCTCATATGTAAAAGGTTTTTCCATTATATTCATCGCTGTTTATAAAAAATGTTTTTTTCAAAAAAAAATATTTTATAAACCATCTCGGAGTCTTCTCCGAAGTGGTTGCGTGAGAAGTTATACATATATCTATATCTCTTTATAAGTCTTTATATCTCTTTGGGTCGAGAATTTAGAGCTTAATAACAAGCAACTTAAGACGCTCCAATAGCTCATCTTACCAATTAAGTCATTCCCCAAAAATCGGTTAATATACATAATTAAATAAAAATACGTGACGCACATACCTAGTAACCGCCATTAAATGGAAAGCGGTACGGTTTATTAAGAAACAAAAAACAAAAGAGCTTCGTCGAGCTTGTATCCGCTCTAGCCTAATATAATCTAGTCTAAGCGATTGTGATGTTGATAACTTAACAATGCAATATTTTATCTTATATCGAGAAATAAGCAAGTTTATTAGTGGAATGCTAAAGAGTATATAATGACATATCAAATTTATAGTTACTGAAATAATAACCATACTTGAATAATTGCTTATAAAAAACCCGGTCAAGTGCGACTTGAACTCGCGTGGAGAGGGTTCCATACGATGACGTGCGAATGTAATTTTGTACTCACCATGTTATTTTAAGACCATAAATTTCTTGTAGTTTTTCCTGTAATCTATTAGCAAAGAACTATTTTCTATATTATTCGAAGATAAGTTTCAATGTATTGTCTTAAATAACTTTGAGACCCTCACAACCCTTTAATTTGATATCCCTCATATACAGTTTGCAATTATTTGTTGTTATTTTCTAAGATTCTAAGTGAATCTTAAATACGGGGGCGTATTTAAAATTCATTTAGTTACATTGTAGATAGATAAACTCTTTATTGTACACAAAGCATATATATATATAGGTCACAATATTAAAGCTAATGTTATATACAATTGGCGACGTTATCGCAATTTGTCATCTCTTCCAGACAACCATTAGATGGATAGACAAAACTTAGGTGAAAAGAGGGGCTGGAGTGTACTATATACGAAGCCTAATGAAACAAAAAATAATAATATATAAGTGCTATTTAGAGATACTTATGAATAGCTGTTGTACATCGATACGTTTGGGTCACAGGATTTGATAAGTGAACCAAATTGCAACTTAAGCGGTCCATTTGATTCGGAGCAAGTTGGCTGTGACGAAAGAACCGAAACACGCACCAGTGATCCTATAATGGTTCCGTTTCTTTTTTATTTTCAACCCTCTTCCCAGTTTAGCTGGGATCGGGTCTCCTTGTACTTATGCGGCAAAGAGCTTTGTTCTGGCTTGCTGGTGAACTCAGACTCTCCTTCTAGACCTCTTTCTGCATGTCGTCCTCTTCCTCGCAGTTAGTCAGGGATATTTAAGACTATTTTGGTGCAGGGTTCTCACTTCTCGCGACTCTTCTTAATTTTTCAACAATCGGGGCTACATTGAACGAACCTCTCTTTAAGCGTGCAGCGATGATTCTTTCGAACAGTCTCAGCGCGTGCGACCGATGAGACGTGAGTTTTATTCCCCTGTAGTTGCTGCATTGAGTCATATTCCTTTTTGTTTGTATATGGGTGATAAAGTGCTGTTACGCATGATGCAATGCCTGAGTGACTTGCTTTTTTAGGGAGAGGGAAGGGTTAGGGCCTCCGGTAACCTCACGCGGCAAAATGCAATGCAATCATTGCTTCACTGCCTGTTTTTTGTGGGGCCGTGGTATCGAGCGGAATCGAGCCGGCCCATACGTGCCGAAGCATGTCTCTCCCACGTATCTTCTGTGAGATAATTTGTATCCAACGGGTTAATTTGTAGGTGGCAAATGGGCTTTTCTCATTTGAAAATACCTCGTTCATTCACTGCTCGTATTATTTTAACGTACGGAACCCTAAAAAAATTATCAAAATACATGTTCTACTCATCTGATTTTATGAATCGATAAAAAAACACTAAAAGTATATATTAATAAAACTGCGATTTTTGCAACAGAAATTGTGTTTTTCTTATTGGAAGTGCGTGTACCTGTGAATAGGAAACGAACTTTCATTCAAATTTATAGCAGATATTAAAAATGTAAAATTAGTATGAAATTAAGTAAAATTATTTAACATAGTAACCCTTATGTTAATGCAAAAAGAAGAGTCTAGTGTTATTTAAAGTTTACTTTAGTAGGTTAACTGAACATTTTCTGGAAAAAAGTGAAGCTTACACTATGACCCGTGGGCTCTGTTTCTATTTAAAAAAAGACATATATATTAATCAATTTGCGATATTACTAACTTTTCAGTTGGTAAGTCTGACTTTATGGTAATTTACCAGTGTAAAATTTTTTTGCTTTTTTCTATCAAAAAAGCCGTCTACCTATTAATGTATTCTAGTATTGTACCTATTAGGGTACAATACTAAAATAAAATGTTATAATACTCTTCTAACCATTAATAATATCAATGGAATACAACAAGAGACAAAAGAAGGGGTGTAAGGATCAATGACACATAGACACATCCAGAGCATAAATGTTGTAATAGGTATAGTTTGTAACCCTTTGTGAAGCTAAACAAATGCAAATTGCACGAGGAGACAGTAATGTTGGGTCACAGTCACATACAAACAATGTGATTGTCCGACCATTTTCTTTCCTTTGTGAGATGTCGCTGAACCATCACGGGTCGCAAATATGAATAACTCGTGAATTTTTGCTAGTCGCATTTGTGATGTTCTAATGATTTAATGGAAATAATCATTAATTAAATATGATAAGACATGAAATGTACTTATAGTTGGTGTTATTTATAAACACATGTATATTTGTCCATCTATATTATACAGGGGGTATTTGAAAAAGGAACACTTACTTAAATCACTGAAAGGGCACTTACATATGCCGCGTTCCAATAAACAAAAAACGATTCGTTTTGCTTATGGACGGTAATTTTTTTGTCGAAAATTCAACGAAATTTTACCGTCCGTAAGCAAAACGAATCGTTTCTTGTTTATTGGAACGCAGCATTAAAGACTTTAGCATGCAGTTACAATAAGAATTGTTGAAAATCCGTTATCCGTTTACAAATTATGACCGTTTGAATTTCTAGGTATTTTTACCTTCATTGCTGAAAAAAAGCAGGGGGAACATGTAAAGATTTTAAATCGTACATATTTTTTATTTTGGAACTATTCACTCAGTTCAAAGAAATGTCATTGGTGTACATAAAGAGTATTTTCTATTCTATTCTATCTTCACGCATTAATATGTAGATAATTAATAAGATTTACATATTTGCATGTTTACAAGTCGTCGATGATAACCAAAAATTATAGTTCTACCACTCTGTCACAAGCATCTTCAAGGTAGGTAATACCGACTTATACCCAAGTAAACATTCTCGCTTAAAACTATAAATTGAAATAACTCATTCTTAGTGGTATTTAAATGCACGGTATACCGTTTTTACTATATTTATTTGTATTGTAAATTAATATCTAGGTTGAAATAAATGAATTGTAAAATACAAAAACATTTTTCAATACAAGCTTCTATTGGCCATGGTGGACTTTAGAACAGACTATCATAATTTATACATACATATAATTACGCTTATATCCCTAAAGGGGTAGGCAGAGATAAATTAAACACCCACGTTTTGTCAACTATAGTCCCACTCAGTAATAAGGGGCAAATATTGCCGTCAACATATTCAATGTGTATATAAAGTTTCTTGTCTCTCGACCTCAACCGTCAACCGGTACGTACGACTGATACCGTACCGTACAGAATCATGGTTATGTTAACTCCATAGAATAAGACGAAGTGGTTTTAATCCAGTTTGCAATATTTAACCCAAACTAACAAACACTGCAAGTTAAAAAAAAAACTTTTAAAAAGGCAACGCGTACAACCACTGGGAACAAAATCCCCGTTGAAATGAAAATGCCTTAAAGTTCAGGAAGTAAAAATGATTGTTAGCATACAGACTCTTTACCCGAGGGCAAGCCGATTTTATGGATTTATGTAGATTTCCCAAATAAGTACGCCTTTGAAATTCGTCATAGCAATTTAAGCGATTAAGTCAAGGGCCTCTATTGTTGCTTCAAAATTAATTTAGGAGTTCCGGGTTTAATTGTATTTGCATGTTTATATTTAATTTTATAGTTGTCTTCTGATTGAGATAACAGAGATTAGTGAAGGTTACCGAGATTTTTTAATTCATTTTAAAAAATTTAGTCTATGTATAAAGAGAATATAAAACTGAATACTCTTCTAACTTTATTATTTTTTTAAAACTATATAAGTACAGGGACAAACAAACTTTATATTTATTACTAGCTGTGCCCCACGGTTTCACCCGCGTAAGTCTCGTAGCTGTGGGAATATCGGGATAAAAAGTAGCCTATGTGTTACTCCGGGTCTCCAGCTGTCTATGTACCAAGTTTCATCGCAATCGATTCAGTAGTTTTTTCGTGAAAGAGCAACAAATATCCATACATCCACAAGAAGCCGTGGAGAGTGGGAGAGCCATGCTTCAGCACGTATGGGCCAGCTCAACTCCGCTCGCCTCACAGAAAACCGGCAGTGAAGCAATGTTTGTATTGCTTTCGCCGCGTGAGTGAGGTTACCGGAGGCCTTAACCCTTCCTCCGAAGCTGGTCGGCGCTGCGTCCGCCCTTGGGCGACTCTTGCCCAATTTGGGCGGGCCCAGCGTCGCTACAAGATGGCTGTACACGGGGATTGTCCGGTCAATGGCACTGTATGGTGCACCGGTGTGGGCGGGAGCTCTGACCGCCCAGAATAGGCGCGCCTCTGGCGGCCTCAGAGGGTAATGGCGGTTAGAGCCATACGCGGATAACGCACCGTGTCGACAGAGGCGGCGTACGCGTTGGCCGGGACTCCCCCGTGGGATTTGGAGGCGGAAGTACTCTCCGAAATATATTGGCGAATGGCTGAGTTCTGGGCGGGAAGCGGCAGTCGGCCCCCGCCCGAAGAGGTACGCGACTGGCGTGAGGCCACTCACCGAGCCACCATGGCTCGTTGGTCGTTTCGGCTGGAGGCTCCACGTGCTGGCTTTGCCACCGTGGAGGCGCTCCAGCCGGTCATCGTCGAGTGGGCAGGGCGGCAGCACGGGACCCTTTCCTTCCGACTGACGCAGGTTCTTTCCGGGCACGGCTGCTTCTCTGTTTCTCTTCGGCTGTTTGCTCCGCCTGGGCGACGCAGCGTCTGGCCCTCACTGCAGTCATGGGAGGGGATCTCTCGGTACCGGCCGTCATACGCTCCATGGCCGGTAGCGACAGAAATTTTACCGCGTTCGCGACCTTCTGTAAGGACGTCATCTCGCAGAAGAAGGCGGCGGAGAGGGTCCGGGAGGACGATCTCCACTTGGATCTAATTCGCCGCAGGCGAACCGGGCGGCGGAGGCGCGCTTACCAGTGCCTCAGGGCCGCAGCCACCACTCAGGGCAGCAGCCCTGAGTGTGGCTGCGGGTGCACGGGACGGGTTTTCCCCCCCACCCGCTATAGTGGCCCCCCGCGAGGAGGCGGCGTCCGCGTGTGCCTGGACGTCGCCTAATTGAGAGGTTTTAACGAGAAGGTGGTGCCCGCGCTTTTGCGGGCATGCGCTAGGAGGGTTCCGGATGTCTTAATAACAGCTGTTCCCGGATCCCTTCTACTTAACTCGCAGTATGGCACACCGTGTGGTTTTATTCGGTTCGATTCCGACACACCCGGTGGGCTGACGGCCCGAGGAGGTTTCCACACGCACAAACAAAAAAAAAGGCCTTAACCCTTCCCTCTCCCCTATTCTCGCCCTTCCCCCCTCTCCCCCTCTTCCCCCTTAATCCCACCTTAAAGGGCGGCTTCTTGAGTTACAAGTGCCCATGAAATCTTTCACGTTTATATATATTAGTAGCACTATATAACAAATAATGCACTTTCACCAAAACTTTATATTACTTTGTTGAAGATATTTGTATTGTTTATAGAACAATTTAAAAAAATCCGTCATCCGGTAATTTTAGATAAATAGATAGCAGATAAGTAGAAGTGCAACTTTTACAAAACAATTATGATAGAATTCAATTGACTGTGATTTTGCAGTAACTGTGATGTTGCAAAAAGGGTGTTTTTTGATCATATTTTAAAAGTTGGAAATGGTATCGGCTTGTCGCATTTGTACACTTGTTCCAGAAACTGTTTGAGTTCTAAAATAATGTAAACTTTTTGAAAATACAAACTTATTTCTCGCTTCCTTTGCTTTTCTGATGACTATCTAGGTATACAAATTGCCATAGAGTATACAAACACCATTTAAATACCATATAAAAGCATACCTTAGTAACATCAATAAGTTTAGTAAATTCAAATAATCCTTTGAAACAATTATTTATGACTAAAATACTCGTTAAATATTATTCTGTTGAAAATAAAAGGCCTATGTCAACACGCGCTCGTTCAGATAACTTATCTTAGTTAGACAAAAGCTTGTCCACGACTAGTTCAAAGCTTTGGCTAACGTATTCGACGTCCTTAAATGACGTTGTTTTACCGAAAATGGAATTTTAGGTATGGAAATTCAAATATTTTATAGTAGGAGGAACTTTAAAATGATGCAGATATAATCACTTTAAGGTAGTGACTGTGAAATTACATGAAATCATTTAACATATGAAATTTACTAAAGTTAGTATTTACAAAAGTATGTTATGAAATAAAGTATGTTCTTGTCACAAATTGTGTAATGACAGATTTCAGTATAAAGTACTGAATAAAAAAATTTAATTATCTTATGTTAACTAGCAGCGCCCCGCGATTTCCCAATCCCGTGGGAATATCGGGATAAAAAGTAGCCTATATGTTAATCCAGGTCTCCAGCTATCTACATACCAAGTTTCATCGCAATCGATTCAGTAGTTTTGGCTTGAAAGAGTAACAAACATCCATCAATCCATCCATCCATATAAACTTTCACATTTATAATATTAGTGGGATAACAGTTTCATCCCTTACCAACATAATTAAATACAGAAAAAAATTAAGGTAAATACACATCCTTAAATAACCCATAGACTGTTGATCTAATTAACCCATTGCGAATTCGAATGGAATGACAGGTTTAGACAAGTGTCAAACGTTTCTTAGCGTTTCCGTATCTAAAAAGGTTGACCCCTAACAAAAACGATTATAGTTTTTTTTTAGTATAAGGGGCAAACAAGCACACGTGTCACCTGATGGTAAGTGATTCCTGTCGCCTACCTGGATGGATATCTGCAACTCACAAATGCATTGCTGGCCTTTGAGGTGGGAGTACGCTCTTTTCTTGAGGTTGTATCGGTCGTGCGGTCCGGAAATACCACACAATTGCACTGCACAATTGCAGTCAGGCAGCACTCCTCAATATGGCACGCATAGTGATAAGGTCTCTATGTCTGGAACCGTAACCACCGGTAATCTTTTACCTGTACCCGATACCGGTCTGAAACTATTTCTTATATTTTTAATTTTTTTTCTATATTTATAAAGATATTGAAAAATGTAATTTATATGTTTCATTAAATGAATAAGGAGAATAATAATACTATCCTAGGACTTATTACACATCGCTATCTAAGCTCAAACTAAGCAGAGCTTGTTGTATGGATTCTAGAACATTTGATAAATATCATCCCAAACTTTGTTGATGATGGTTCTTAAGATCCTCCAGCACACCTGTTCCCTTCGACCTACAACCCCTCGTCTTTTAAGCGGGGCGTGAAACAGCATCTGTCGAGGTCGTCAAACTGTTTACTACCATTTTAGTATCATCCGTATCTATAATGGTTGCTTTCAATCTTTAGACCTCAATCTAGCTTTCCATCCGGCACTTTAAATCAAAAACATAGAACAATTGAAAAACATAAAACTCGTTGTGATTATTGTTTCGCTACTAATACTTAGTAACGGGCACGAACCATCGCAAGTATTCGTCACGCAAACCGAATCATCCATTAAATCGATTGGAGACAGTGGGATTAGTATTCCATAACCGACAATAGCTCCTGCGAAATTAGCAGTTGCGTACGAAATTCCTAAGGGAATACGATTCCGTCCTATAATTACTGACGCTAATTACGCTATGGGATTTATCGACCCCAGGTATATGGCCAAATATTTGAATTATTAATACAACCGTCATGCGAATCTCACCTTTTGATTCAAAGAAGATTCAAATTCTTTTACCGGTATGCAGGTCATACAACGTAATAAGTAGTACTAGAAAACTCAGTAATTCTGAGAGGATTCTACGAATAGTCTCTGAACAAAGACAACAATTACGACAATGAATGACGAAGATGACCATATTTTATTGGACTTTTTGATTTCATCCTTTCCGCAACTTCAGATAAAATTTGAAATAATGTCATTATAATCTATCTTTCAAGTTCTCCATTAAATTATAATCACAACAAAACGACATTGGACATTTGTAACATACCTAAAACATCTATGTATTTGCCATTTTATTTTCAATGATTTTCTTTTGTCGACTACTGTGACTACTAAAAAGAAATTAATACACCATACACAAATATCATATCATTTTTATATATATATCGCACTGCTATTACAAGAGAGTATCAACTCAAAATGAAGCTTTTTTCAGAATCGACAGAAAACTGATTACTCGCTTCCTGTTAAAGATTATAAAAAGTGAACACTGTATATAGATTATTGATAAAATTAAAGGATTTCTGTATTAATGAATCGTTTAAAAGATTGCAGGTTATCAAGTTATTTCCAATTTTTGAGTAAATACATTATTGTCTGAACAAATAAAAAAAAATATATGAATTATTTTTACTTGTTTTGTTGAAAAATTTGACTTATTACAATGTATTATTATTATTTTATATTTATTGACGCATAGGGAATTGATATTTATGTATGAAAAATTAATTATCTCAAATTTACCCTATTTTGAGTTGATACAGTCTCGTAATAACAGTGCGATATATTTAGTAAATGTTATCTATTTATGTATCTACAAGATTTATTTAATTGCTATTTGTCATCCCAAATTGTGTCATATCAAGTTTATTACAATATCGATCGTATCATTTAATGTAGGAGCACGTCGCATCTGTTGCTAAGCCATAATTTTCAAACCAATTTTAATTAAACAGCTTGTATGTTTATCTCTAAATATTCGAAATGAAACAATTCATCATACAGTCTATGTAATAAATATTTACCATGTTTTAATAGTGTATTATAAAGAGATTATAATAAAATTTTTGAATACATATTTAAGCGCATGGAAGTTGGAAGTTAATTAATGTGATTTTTTTTTTTATTTTTCAATAATTCGTAGCAGGGGTCAGTCTAAAATATTTTATCGAAATGCGATCAGTTGGATATTTTTCATGACTTGTTCCATAATTTCAAACATAAAATATTGAATCGTTTACATAATCTTCCTGTTACGCAGGAGTCGCACCAGATATCGGAGAGTGCAAAACGATCATCGGCCTCAATAGGCGCTTGCTTGAGGGCGACAGAAAGGATTACCCGTCGCCCTAGCACAAGCAGGCCCGAACGACGGCGCGACGTGTTAATCTAAATCAGATGGATCAAGGGACACGTCAAAAAAAACCCAGTGAGTAGAGCCACAACCACACAGCTACTTATTACTTATACTATAATGATACACCAATGATAATAATATGTTTAAAACTACAGTTAAGCCGTGTACGTTGAAACTATTATAATCATCATCATCATCATCATGGCGTTGATTCCCGGTTACAACCGAAATTTCCGCTTCGGTGCCCGGAGTCCGCCTTCCAACTTTTTCTCCTCCACTTCGCACGATCTTCGGCATCCCTAATAGTAAGTCCATTGGCACGCATGTCACCCATTACGACGTCAAGCCAGCACTTTTTTGGTCTATCCTTCCTGCCGGGGCCCGGCGGAGGCGGCATGGCCAGACATTTGTTCTCCACGTAAGTAGCCGGTTGCCGTAAAACTTACGTGGGGAACAAACACAACACAGACAACAAAATAATCATTTATCATTAATCCGTTTTCGTTAATTATCGTTTCAATGAAACGCTTCATGATTATTCTTACGGTGATAACATGCCGCAACCCAGCATTTGTTGTTTGGGTGACCTTCGCAATACAAATCAAAACATGACATCGCCAACAAACATTGATCGAAAGATTTTGATGTTTTAATAACTATTAATCCACTGACCAATGACTGATTACATGTTAGTCATTTAATCCCACTAATCCCATCCCACTAATATTATAAATGGGAAAGTTTGGATGGATGGATGGATGGATGGATGTTTGTTACTCTATCACGCAAAAACCACTCAACCCATTGCGATGAAACTTTTTATGTAGATAGCTGGAGACCTGGATTAACGCATAGGCTACTTTTTATCTCGATATTCCCACGGGATCGGGATTTACGCGGGTGAAACAGCGTGGCGCTGCTAGTAAGTTATATTTATTAAACTCTTTCTGGTTCTGTACAGTTTAGGTAACTCATTTACTCAGTTTTTTTAATGTCAATTATTTACTGTTCATCCGTTTAGGAGCTCTGATGCCACAGACAAACACACAGACTCACACGTTAAACTAATAACACCCCTCCTTTTGTGTCGAGGGAAAAAAATTACACACAAACATTGTAATTATATGCTACTAAGGCGGTTAACAAGCCCAATGCCAACTGAACGGTAGACGGTTACCAGTTCTTAAAAACCTATGTTAATCTTAATGTAACCTGTGCGGAAAGAGAACCTTCGTAGGATTTGAGGTCGCAACAGTGCTAAATTACTTTTTTACACTGTTACGTCATTATTGTTTACTGTATTGTACAGTTGTTTACTGTGTTGTACAGTTGTTTACTGTGTTGTACAGTTGTTTACTGTCAAACTATAATGACAACATTGTCAACATAACAAAAAAGATGATTTAGCACTGCTGCGACCTCAAATCCTACGACGGTTCTTTTTCCGCACAGACTCTAGACGGAAGGTATTACTCAGGAGTTTACAATGGCCTCCCCAAAGAGCTCAGGTGACTCAGGCTCACTACGTCTATACAACATAAGAGCAACAATATATCCATCCTTTATGAAATTAATTTTCAACAGAGATTGCAAGAGCTTCACGGCTGAAAATAGGCTTAAGTGATCCCTTTGTAAATTCACTGAACACTAACTAACGCACAAACTTTTTGGGTTTTGGACATCTATGTATGTATAATAAGTAATACAATTATTATCCTTTCATACTAGTTTTTTCCGTGGCGTGAAAAAAGGTCGGCGTAGAAAAAAGTTTTAATTTTTTTCATATCAAAACAATATGCAAATCTATCAAAAGCTCAGAGACAAGACAAATATGAAAGGTTATAAGTAACGAATTTGTCAAGACTTCTTCGACATCAAAATTCAACATACTATGTACCTTTTTAGGAAAATTATAGTTAACGCGGTTAACACGCTCAACACAAAGCTACGAGGTATTGTAAGGTTACGGTATTTATTTCATTGAAAACTACTACATAGAAGAAGACATCATGTACTTTGAAATTTAAGAAAAGAAACGGGTTTTTTTAATACTTACCTTACTTTTAATCTGGAAATATGAATTTTATATTTCGTAGGACAGAGGGCTTAGGGTTTTTTAGGTTAAGCAATTGTAAAGATTAATATATTAACTGTGTTTTCAAAAAAAACTTACGCTATAATTACTATGGCACGGGTGGCGCTATGGTTAAAGTGGTAACCTCCGCATTACGCCGCGCTGAACGTGGTAAGTTCGATACCCACACAGGATAAAATTATGTTGATCCACAAATAGTTGTTCCGAGTCTGGGACGTGTATTCTTTGTGCCCTTTGTTTCAGTGTTTTTAAAATCCCCCGCGAACAGGAATAAAAAAGAAGACGTGCACAGCATTCGTTGCGTTAAACATATTGCATGCTTAAATTGTGTGTAAACGCATGTTTGACAAATAAATTATCTTTATCTTTTATCTTTTTTTTTTATCTTTGCCATACTAGGTTAAAAACCAGTATTTTGGCTTTCGGTGCCATTCTCCACCGGAATTTTAGTTTTAACGTGCCAAACTATACAAAAATTAACGAATTAAGTAAAATAGACAAAGCTACACAAAATATGTACAAATATATAAACAGTCTGAAAAAAATTAACTTCTGCAGTGCTGCTGTAAGCAGTGCATAGATATTTAAGTGAGTGTGTGTGAGAGGACGTGAACGGAATACGAAGTTAAGAAAACAAACTGCCTTAACAAACTCTGCTTTTTTCTGCGATTTATCTAAGTTTTGTTTCCAAATTTTGCCAAGAATAGGCATGTGTCAAACTGTAAACACTTACAGGAAAAACAAAACAAAGAAGTAGAAAAATAAGTACTTATCGTAAGAATTATCCTGTAGGTCAATTTCTATTATTTTTATTGTGGTAGATAAAGCGCCTAATACTGCGAATAACATTTCGCAAGCTGCTGGCAACATACTGGTAAATTGAAATAAAAAATTAGCTACACATATTTGTTTTTAATTTTCTTAGTGAGAATCATCAATTTCGAGTTCAGAATCATGTAGTGTTTCAAAATTTCAATATAATTCCACTTAGGAACTACGAGTACGTACAGTAATAACGAGTCATTTCAGTCAGTTTAATATGCATAGGTAATATTAACGTGTAGTCAAACTGTCGGACCAGCCATGCTTGTCATTTCTTACTAACTTTTCAAGCAGCCGTGAAAAAAAAGTTAATTCTCACTCACTACCGAAATTTACCTTCGCCTTCTCTTCCTTTACGGTATGATGTTAGTTACTTTATTTTAAAGAGTGGGATATGGCTCACGAAACCATGTATATCCAGATAAAAAGCTAAGACAGCCAAACTAAAAAAAAAACCGTCATTGTATATCCACTCTAAGCTTTGGAAATGAAGGAATAGCTCAATAGGAACATGAATTCCGAAATAAAAGACACCAACATTTTCCTTAAGCTACTTTCAGTGGTGAATCAGCAAATGTATGTGTTGTTCTTACTAGACATAGATTTCTTTTATTTTATTTTATTTTAATCGGAAAACAAACAGTATTTACAACTTAAAGATAAAAACAAATAATATAACTAGTTACTAATTACATGTTTTCGCATTTTAATAACAATGATGCTTGTTTGTTTAAGAAACAAAGAAATGATAACAATGATGTTGTATTCTATACCTAACTATAATACTACCTCACTCATAACAATACGTCATGAAGTGCATTTACACAGTTATTGAAACAATGCGAACCAAAGGTAAGAGGTAAGTAGAGATAAAAGCGTTGCATCTATCTACCCATCTATATTTGATAAAAGTACTTAGACTTACCTTTAGATTAGAGGTTTCTTACATACGCAACACGTTTGATGTATTTATTATACAAGTGTAATAGGGTAAAGCTTATTTTCACAAAATACATGAAAATTGAACAGTCATGTGTCGGTATTCGGCAGTTTTCGGTTCTAATGCTCGTATAATAAGCACAAACAAAGCCGTATGGTGGAATTGTAAGGAATTCGGGCCACGTTCGCGACACACGATGAAATCCGCGACTAGACGGGTTTAGGCGGGTATATTTTACCCTAGTTGAGCCAAACTCAAAACCATATTACAGGGCTTATCCTTTGTTTGTTTCATCTGTAACTACTGTGTGTACACACACCATTAGTTTAGAAGCTGCTTTGTTTTTCTTTCTACTAATCTTTGAGAGCAATTTATGATTTAAGTAGATTCCTACGTTTGATTTGAAATATATACTATAAGCAACTAGCATAAAGTTTACAATGTGTACCGTACCTGGTATACATAGGTTATATGTTGTAGGTTGGTTATATGCTAGGTTACCAAGAACATTTACTGCCATACTAGTGTATGTAGGTATAAATTTAAAAAACACTACTCATTACAATGACTAATTATAGCGAAACTGACTCGAATTTTAATGAAATATTAATATTATGTATTTTTATATTCCTGTTTATATTAACTTAAAAAGGAGCCTTTGATTATTTTAATTGGGTTTGAAGCACTCGTACTACTCTGTACGTGACATTACTTTTCCGTCTCAGACTAGAATAAAAACTAAAAAAATGCAAATAAATACATGTAAATATCGACACCGTATGGAAACTAATTGGCTGCTATTTTTTTTTTTTTTTTTATTTAACATACAATTGAATTTAGTTGCAAATGTACGTTGCACGTGCTTTGTTTATAAATTATTTATTGTGCACAGAGTATGCCTTCGTTGTTGCAACAAAGCTTAACTTAGAGGTGGGTTCATGTTTGTGGATGTCAGTCAAATCAGCCACCTAACCATTGCATAATTTAAGGATACTCGTACCTTATACAGCACATATCCCGCTCGTTATATAGCACGATTCTTGACAAAGTTAGTAGTAGATTAGTAATGTTACCTAAAATTTAAGAAGATAGTAGATTATATTATACTGATCAGTAATTTATTATAATAATAATGTTCGGTTCTATCCTATTAACAGAGAGGAGAGAGGATCTTTATTTATTTAGGAACTTACAATGCTATTTTGCTATTATTTATAACTAGCGACTCGCCCCGGCTTCGCAAGGGTGCAATGCAGATACTAATGTGGTGAATAATTATCTTCATATTATGATTATAAAAATTAACACAAAACAATATTAAACTATACGTATAAACCTTCCTCTTGAATCGTACTATCTATTTTAGTTGCGTAGTTTAAAAGACCTAAGCGTACATACGGCATTTCATAATGTTAGGTAGTACAGTGGAAAATATAAACCTCTAGACCCCATTAATTTAAAATTAGATTACTGTCACGGAAGCCTGTAACCCTTTTTTTTTTTTTTTTTGTGCGTGTGGAAACCTCCTCGGGCCGTCACCCCACCGGGGTTTTCGGTGGGGCGGTGTGTCGGAATCGAACCGACTAAAACCACACGGTGTGCCGTACTGCGCCCTAAGTAGGAGGGATCCGGGAACAGCTTTTATTAAGACATCCGGACCCCCCCTAGCGCCTTCCCGCAAAAGCGCGGGCACCACCTTCGGGTAAAAACCTCTCAATTAGGCGACGTCCAGGCACACGCGGACGCCGCCTCCTCGCGGGGGGCCACTATAGCGGGTGAAGGGGAAAAACCCGTCCCGTCCACTCGCGGCCACACTCAGGGCGGCATGAGGCGCTGGTAAGCGCGCCTCCGCCGCCCGGTTCGCCGGCGGCGAATTAGGTCCGAGTGGAGATCGTCCTCCCGGACCCTTTCCGCCGCCTCCTTCTGCGAGATCACGTCCTCACAGAAGGTCGCGACCGCGGTAAAATTCCTGTCGCTACCGGCCATGGAGCGTATGACGGCCGGTAGCGAGAGATCCCCTCCGATGACTGCAGTGAGGGCCCGACGCTGCGTCGCCCAGGCGGAGCAAACCGCCAGCGTGTGCTGAGCCGAGTCCTCACTACAGTCGCAGTGGTGACAGGCGGGACTCAGTTCCCTCCTAGCGACCGAGTGCAGGTACTTCCCGAAGCAGCCGTGCCCGGAAAGAACCTGCGTCAGTCGGAAGGAAAGGGTCCCGTGCTGCCGCCCTGCCCACTCGACGATGACCGGCTGGAGCGCCTCCACGGCGGCAAAGCCAGCACGTGGAGCCTCCAGCCGGGACGACCAACGAGCCATGGTGGCTCGGCGAGCGGCCTCACGCCATTCGCGTACCTCTTCGGGCGGGGGCCGACTGCCGCTTCCCGCCCGGAACTCAGCCGTTCGCCGATATACTTCGGCGAGCACTTCCGCCTCCAAATCCCACGGGGGAGTCCCGGCCAACGCGCACGCCGCCTCCGTCGACACGGTGCGGTATCCGCGTATGGCTCTAACCGCCATAACCCTCTGAGGGCGCCAGAGGCGCGCCCTATTCTGGGCGGTCAGAGCTCCCGCCCACACCGGTGCACCGTACAGTGCCATTGACCGGACAACCCCCGTGTACAACCGTCTTGTAGCGACGCTGGGTCCGCCCAAATTGGGCAAGAGTCGCCCAAGGGCGGACGCAGCGCCGACCAGCTTCGGAGCAAGCTGTCGGAAGTGCTCGTCGAAGAGCCACCTACCGTCGAGGATCAGGCCCAGATACCTTATGTGGGACCGAACCGGTACGAGAACCGAGTTGACTACGATGGAGGCGCTAGGGGGTGGACCACGACGAGGCCCATGAAATAAAAGGGCCTCCGTCTTACCCAGGGCCACCCGCAGACCCAGCGCCTCGATGCGACCGACCACCAGAGAGACACCTCTGGTGGCCAAACGCGCCGCCTCTTGGAAGTTCGCCCCCCGGGCTGTGACCAGTGTGTCGTCGGCGTAACAGATTACGCCCAGCCCGGGGGGGAAGTCGCCTCGAAGGGCCCAGTCGTACCCCATGTTCCACAGGAGTGGTCCAAGGACAGACCCCTGCGGAACACCGCACGACATAGGCCGACTACTCAAAACACCATCTCGGTCCTCGCACATGACGGTACGCTCCTCTAGATAGTCTGCCACTAGCCGCCTCAGGTACCCTGGCACTCCGTGATAGTGGAGTGCTTCCCTGATGCAGCTGAATGGCAGACTATTGAACGCGTTGGCGATGTCCAACGACACCGCCAACAGCACGCCGCCACAGCTCACTACCTCTTCGGTCACGGCCCTCAGGCGCAACACAGCGCCGACCGTCGAACGCCCCGCTCGAAAACCGAATTGGGCGTCCGACAAATCGGGGCCGACCTCGCCAAGGTGCCGGACGATGCGGGCAGAGAGGACCCTCACAAACAATTTACCCGCCTCGTCCAGCAACACGATGGGCCTGTAGGCTGCGACCGAGTCGGTAGGCCGTCCCGGCTTCGTTAAAAGCACCAGCTTCCCGCTCTTCCAGCAGTCAGGGAAGCATCCGGACGCCAGGCTAGCGTCGAACACTTCCCTGAGGCGGTCCGACATGTGGTCGAGGGCGAGGGCCAAAGCTCGGGCAGGGATCCCGTCTGGCCCGGGGGCGGTGTTCTTGGAATGGATCCGTAGAACAGCCGCCCCTACCTCCGCCTCTGTGACGGGCGGAACGTCCTCACTTTCGACCTCCCCGTCGTGTCCGGCCAACAGGGCCATCGACGGGGGTGTGTGTCCCACCCGTTGCGGGAAAAGGCCCTCAACCACATCCTGCAGGAAGCTGGGCTGGAGAGTCTCCGTAAGGGGGGGGCCCGACGCGCGGAGCCTTTGTTGTGCCGCGCGATATGGGCGACCCCAGGGGTCACGATCGAGACCCTCCAGCATCTCCTTTCTCCTCTCCTCTTTGGCGCGGCTAATGGCCAGCTTCAGAGTTTTCCGCGCCTCTCGGTACTCCTCATGAAGCTGGTCCTCCTCGCCCTCCTCGCGGTGACGACGCCGGCTGCGGGTGTAGGACCTCCGGGCACGAGTACAGGCCGCACGGAGGTCCGCCAACTTCTGGGACCACCAGTAGACCTCCTTCCTTGGAGGCCGACGACCTCGGACGCGGGGCATGGCCGCATCGCAAATCTGCGTAATCGCATCGCGAAAGCGGCCTGCCCCCATGTCTACCTCCTCAGTCAGAGGCTGCGGAGACAGCCATGAGTAAATAATAGCTGCCTCCTCTAGTAGGTCCCTATCCATCTTCGTAACAGCCCACCGCGGGAAGCGAGAAGAACGCCGCGCCGTGTGACCCCTTCTGGGGCCCTGGGTCCGGGAGAGCTCAAATCGGATATACAGGTGATCCGAGAGCGTCTCAACCTCTACCAAGACACGCCAGTTCCTTACTCGTGCGGCGAGAGCAGGGGTAGCGAACGAAAGGTCCACTATCGACCCCCCCTGCTGTCGCACACACGTATTGGTGGAGCCTCTGTTTAGGAGACAGAGGCCCACCGATGCCGCCCACTCCTCTACGGCATCACCCCGTGCGTCCATCCTGGGGGAACCCCACGCAACAGACTTGGCGTTGAAGTCCCCCAGCACTAGGACGTGCCCAGACGCTAGTCGCCGGATCGAGGTCTCCAGGTTATTGAGGAAGACCTCGAAGTCGCTCCGACTCCGGTTGGGGGAGAAGTAGACACCATATATGGTGATCCCCCCCCCATTCGGCAGCAACATATCCAGTACCCTTGTCTCTTAGCGACAAGGGCGGGGAATGAGCCGCCGTGGAGCTGACGACTGCCACGGAGCCGTCCCAGTCACCCAGCCAATTTGGACGGGGAGGAACGTAATAGGGCTCCGCGGCTACGGCGACACCTATCGACCACTCCACCATGGTTTGCAGGAAAAGATCCTGCGCACCGGCAGAGCGGTTCAGGTTCGTCTGGACAAGGAGGTTGCAGACTTGGTCCATTACTGGACTGTCTCTACAACCTCCTCCATGGGCGACGACGACGACGCAGGATTGACAACGGAGGCAGCCTGGGTCGATTGGCTAGCCCCCGAAGTTTGTCGAGAAGTGCGGGGCGGCTTGCAGCCACCCTGCCCCATCTGATGGTTGGCGGGAAGATTTCCCGCCGCGCACACAGGGCAGTGAGGGGCGGCGGAGCATTCCGCCGCCTTGTGCTCCGGTCGACCGCAGCGGAAACATAGTCCGCTGCAGTCAAAGCAGCTGGCGCACTTGACGCGGGTGTGTCCCGTGAAGAGGCATTTAAAGCACCTCATCGGTCTCGCCGCTAGGAGCGTGACTCTGGCGTTCACGAAACCGATGAGGACTCTTCCGGCGTCGCTCAAAATCTTGGCCGACGCCATGGGACAACTGGCCCACACCGCGCCAAGGCCCCCTGGACCGGGGCGGATGGTGCCGACCCTGATGTTGTCCGCGCTGCAACCCGTCTTCTCCCGAATTACAACGCGGACATCCTCGACCGTCACTGAATCGTCCAGGCCCGAAATGCGCAGTTCCGCGCACTTGGTGGGCCTGGCGATCTTTACACCATCCGTGGCTGCGAATATCTCCCGCATCTTCTCGGCAAAGGTGTCCGCCGTCTTTGCGCCTTCAGCCCCAGAGAACTCGAGGACTCGAGCTCCCGTTTGGGCGAGGCGCATCCTCACACCCACGGCCCCAAATTCACCGGCCAGACTATCCCGAGCCTTCTTAAAGACAGCCGCGTAGGATAGCCCGCCGTCCCCCACCGCCGGCGACAGGGTTACGACCACAGCCGCCGTTTTGGGTGGCACCAGTTTCCGGGGCTTTTTTGAGGCAGTCACTGCCACGGATGGTGCCTGCGGCGGAGACGGTGCACTCTTGGCAGCCTTCTTATTGCGGTTGCGGGACCGCTTATTCCCTCCCCCGACCTTCTGCCACTGGAAGCGGCAGACGTGGAGGGGGCAGATGCGGACAGACCAGGCACAAGCTCAGCACCGGCGACAACAGCTGTCGCATTCATCCCCTTCGGTGCTGGAGTGGGAAGCGGAGGGAATTGTGCTGTCACCTTTTCGACGGCCTTCGGCGGTTGGCCGGCCTTTGGTGCAACTGCTTTTGACGCAGCTTTGGCCGGTCGACCAGCCTTCGGTGCGGCTGCAGGCGCCGGTGCCGACGTCGCCGCGGCATACGTCACTGTCACGCGGCCACCCGAGACGGGAAGAGGTGTCGGGACCGTTGTGGCATTAGCCCTGGCCGCGGCGAGTGGCGGCCGCACAATAGGTGCCGGAGGAAGCCTTGCCTCCAGGCCCGCGAGGCGCCCGTCCATCATGCGCCACACTGCGTCAATAACCTGACGCAAGTGGGAATCCGGAACGGGGGATGGGGAGGGGGCAGGTTGCCGGGCAACCGGGTTTGGCTGCTCAGGGCAATTCGCCTGTGCCCGAAATTGGGCGAACTGAGCGCTGAGCTCGGTGACCTGCCCCGTCAATAAATCGTTTGCGGCCTGGAGGCGCGCCACGTCCCCAATGAGGGTCTCGACGACCCCGGAGATGGCGGAAGAGGAGTCCTTAAGGGCCCTAACAAAGGAACCCTTAAGGTTCGTGGACTTGGTGGCCACTTTGTGGATAATGGCCACCGCCGCGTTCGCTCTCTCCTGCATGGTCGATGGTGTTTGGGGGACAGAACCCCCTACCACCGGCTCTTGTATTTTTAGCAGGAGATCCGCAATCTCCTCCTCCGCTACACCTTCGCCCTCCGCTCTAGCTCGGACATAGGCTACGGAAGCCTGTAACCCTACATTGACCTTGGGTTTGTTCTATTTGTGAGCTGCCAGCGCAGCGGTCTGAAGCAAGCTTTGGTTAGGCAAGACAATGAATATTTTGCTGTAACTACGCTCTGATGATGCAATTCATATTGCATAGTAAAACATCAAGAGTTGTTTTAACCTCTCTAACAACAATTCAATTTGAAAATAGTAAATTATTTTTAATATCTTATTCAATACAGTCAAAAGTTAGTTTCCTTTCCCTTTTTTTTTTATGACAACTCCCGCATTTTGATTGTTTCTGTGTCGCAGGGGGTTTAACAAACATTTAAACATCGAACACTAAGAACACCCAAACTCGGGCAACTATTTGTGAATCACAGAAATTTTTGTACCGTGTGTGATTTGAACCTACAACACTTGGCGCGTGTAAACCATTGCGCCATCCGTGCAGTCAAAAAAGTTATATTCTATGGACCATATTAAGTTAAAATAGGTATTAAAGTATGTAACTTATATATTACACACATTATAGTTTGATATTGACTCTGTACAGCATATGAAATAAAGATTGTTTTATAATAATTATTAATTGGTTCTCTAAACCTTCAACACTGTTTATTTACTTTTAGTGTAAAAAGTTTTATCGTTGTATAATTGACTCATTGCTCAGAACCCAAAAATTCGTAAGCTTTCACCCTGTTCGCGTTAAAGTTGAGATTGCTCAGTTTACAAAGGATCTGCAAGGTATATAGCGGCTCTCACCCACATCCTGAAATGCTTAAAACATATATATTGCGATTGTCATGCCTCTACAACATTTTCAACTAATAATGACGTTAAAAAGAACAATTTCTACTGTAGTTTATAGATTCTGTTGGTTATTTTATGTAACAAATACTTGTAGTCAAATTGTTTACAAAATTTAGTACTTACACCATTTGTAAAAGTAATGACGGCGAGCGTAAATTTTCGTGTAACTTGTACAAAGGCTTAATAAAACTACTTTCAGGTTTAAAATGCACGAGCCAAACTTTTACAAAGTGAGGCATATACCCTGCTACCATATTTTGTTACCTCGTTTTAGTACATGAAAATATGAGTACATAACTGTTTATTGCTACTGGATGCTATTTCGTCGGGTTTAAATTGCGAACCTGCCTATCGCTAGTAAGTATTTTAGTATTCTACTTTTTCCTAAAGTGCCACAAAATAGAGATTAAAATAATGTTTGATACTAATATAAAGCAGGGAAAGACAGAAATAACACGACTCCTATAACATGCGGTGATTTTGATACAATTATGTAAGTATATTAAACAAACAAAAGAAAAAACTTTATTTTGTTATGTATTATTCTAGTTATAATTAAATGCAAATTTCCATCAGGAGATTAATTACATTATACAGTTCTCTATTGTTCTTATTAAATATTACGAGCACTTGAAAAAATTATTAAATGAGTTAAAAGATTTTGTAGAACCAAATAATTTTTAAGAGGTCTAATGTTGCTAAACAGGCGGAAAAGTTTGACGTGGTTCACAGGGATTTGATTCCCTTTCTAGGGGACACCTGGGGCCTTGGCTATAAGATCTCGTAACGGAACACCGTGTGGTTTTAATCGGTTTGAGTCCGACATACTGCCGTCCCCCGGTGAGTTGATGACCCTGATGAAACGGGAGGAGTTTGAACAGATAAAAAAGGCGTAAATGTTTTATATTATAACTCTGCGTATTTTTCCTTATGGTGAATGGGTACCACTGAGCTAAAATGCAATCTGTGCCGTCCCAGGCGTGATTCGCAGATCAAGGAACTACTATTTGAAATTCTCAACAAAGTGAGCGGCTTGAACACCCGAACCACAGAAGAACTATATAGCCCTTACCTTTTATTAGTTCCTTTCTAAATACAAGGATTAAAAATAATCCCTTAACCCTGAGCCTTTATAAACAGCCAGACCGGTAAAACAATTTGAGGATCAGCCAAATATTTGTTACGTTCTGTAATATAACTAAGTCTACAAAAGCCTTTGACGTTTACTCTGCGAGTAGTAAAGTAATAAACTAAACACGTATGTATATCATAGACTCAAAATATTTTTTTATTTATTTATTCATACTTCCTGCAAATACATTGCATATAGTTGGTATATACGCACGCAACATTAGGTTAATCTTCAATAGAAAAAAAAAACCCACTGAATAGATACTTTAATATTTGATTATTATTATTCATAATTAGAATATTTCATGGCTCGACATCCCACTAATATTATAAACGTGAAAGTTTGTGAGGATGTATGGATGTATGGATGTATGGATGTTTGTTACTCTTTCAAAAACTACTAATCCGATTGCGATGAAACTTGGTATGTAGATAGTTGGAGACCTGGATTAACACATAGGCTACTTTTTATCCCGATATTCCCACGGTACCGGGACTTACGCGGGCGAAACCGCGGGGTGCAGCTAGTAATACATATTTTTTTGTTCTGTTCAACTTCGTTTTGATCGCTATGCGACGCTAGCAATACTGATCAAACATATAATTATGTAGAAAGTTATCATTAGCAAATGTTACTAATATATATGATAATAACTAAACAGTTTTCATGTTATTAGTCTGTAAGCTTTCTGTAAAATAAATATATAAAGAAGATTGTTCAGGGACTCCTCAACGTACAGCTAACCTACTGAGGCCTCGGACACGAAGGCAGCGGGAGCGGGGCGGCGGCGGCGCGACGAGTGGCGCGGCAACGCTCTCGTACGCCGCTGCCTTCGAGGCCAGTTCCATATAAATGTATGCATTGAAAAGCGCCGCTCCCCGCTCCGCCGTCGCTGCCGCCCCGCTCCCGCTGACTTCGTGACCGAGGCCTGAAGCTTGAAACGTCACACACAGGGGGTCGCTTTTTTCTTCGTAACGTTAGTGACACAAACGTGAGAGCGTTCACTGCGTCATGCATTTTAGTAGTAATTAAGTAGAATTTTAAATTTAATACCTAAAAGGTGAAAGCTAATTGTAAAATTTGTATCGGAGATTAAAAAAAGCTTCCCGCTATAGACTTAAAATTTAGCACAAACACATTTCACTAACAAAAACATCCTAAATTAAGAACTGCTCTGAACTACATATAAATTTATGTGTTACACCAATTGTACTCTGATTCTAGATAAAAGGATATGCGTAAAAAGTTTACTTAGATAACCCACTAGAAATCGAATTCTATCTAATTATAGCTATTGCGATCATGATCACGAATATTATCAAAATAAGCACACGCCAAAGACCGTTACAGATGAGATACCATGAGATAGTTATCTTAATTTATTGTTTAAGATACTTCCACTGATTGTCGACGCACTAAATTATAATTATATCAGTCGCAATACACGATAACCTAGCTATATGTATACACTAGCTGACCCACGCAACTTCGTCTGCGTTTGTAATTTTTTTCGTTTTTGCAATATTTTTAATGAATGTGGTGATAAGAAAGGCTATAGGCTAAATGCCTATAGCCTTTCTCGATAAATGGGTTATCCAACACTAAAGGAATCAAAATCGGATCAGTAGTACCGGAGATTATCCCGAAACTCCAAACTAACAAACTTTACCTCTTTTTTTTCTTAAAAAAGATTACTAGCAACGTGAGTCACACATTACTGGTATTCTTGTTAACCCCTCCAGCTAAGCTAAATGCTTGTGTGAGGAGTGGGTTCACGTCGGTAGTGCACTGGGTGGGGTCCGAACCCGCAACCACTTCATCGCAAGTCCTCCGCCGCTGTTATATTTAATATTAGTATAGATAACAACGTACGTACCGTTCACGTAGACAATGTATGATCTGAAGCCGTGTATGACATCTTGACACTAAATATGACACTTTTGAGTCAATCAATCAAAACCATTTATTGTCAATGAAACCGTAAACCGAAAAAGTATGTACCAGGTATTTTTGAATTGTCAGTCAGACTAAGTGAGTCGTGAAGCTGGTTGAAGCTGTGGTAACTATGTATTTACTGACTAAAGATTACACTTCAAAAAGTAGTTAATAATACACTCATGAGTAAAACCGTATATCATGATCATCAACTGCCTATCCTTGTCCATATTTTATTAGTTTTTTTTTCTTCCCTTCTACCCTATACTACCCTAGTAACGTATTGCTCCTCAACTTTTCATCTACTGGCTCTACTTTTAGGGTCCTTCTAATATATTAATTTCTCACCTTGTGAGTAAAACCTTATATCGTTTATAACAATATTATGTCTATGTCAATCGAAAAAAAGTACTTTAAAACTATCAACCAAATTTTATGAGAATCCCCATTTTACAAACAATTTGGTAACTCGTCTTTTGTTCTTGTCTTTTTTTAATACTTTTTTAACCCTGCATTTTACCATCACATAAAATTAAAGTATGGCAGTTTAATAGGTGACTATCAATCAAGTAAAAAAATAAGATCCGATTTATTCTCAAACAGTTTTGAAAGGCAAAAGATTCTTATTATTGAAGCTTTATCTTATTAAATCCCTTTAAACAAACCTCGCGCCCATGCAGTGGCAAGGAAAAAAAAAATCAATGTATTTGCATATACATACACACACACACAAAAATCTGTATATATATACTCGTAATTAGCTTAAAAATAAAAAGTAGGCAATAACATATATAAATAGGGTACACTGGAAGTTCTGCGCTCCTGGCCGCTCATAAATGTTTAAAATTCGAATGTTATATATTTTTAAATATAAGAAACTCGGCTCCGTCTTACGAATTTTCGATCAGGGTCACGTGGCCTGACGCGAGTTTAACATTTTTTACCCATCCCAAAAAGTGCACAACGCCGCTAAAGTTTTCACTTAAAAAATGTTTTACTTTTTTTTGCGATAATTTAATCTAGTAAAGACTTTTTAAAGATTCTGTGCAAATCTAATATTAATTAGAAACCTGTCTCGTGTCTAAGAGTATACAAGTTGAACGAGGAAAAACTACGTTGCAAAGCATTTTCTTTTTTTACTTAAAAGAGGTACGGAACAGAAGGAAAAATTCAAGTGACGGTTGTTAATTGAAAAGAGCAACTTACTCGGCTAGATTAGCAATGGATAGGTAGAAATAGCTATAGTAAGATGTGGTGCACTTACTGTACTAATTATTAGTACTTAACTAATTAAATAGCATAAATAACTCCCTAAGAAATAGACTTTTTCCTTTAATTGACGTAAGACTATGTAATACTTTAAAGCTTTAAATTCTAGCAGGAACCTAAACGTCCGCATTGTGGGTGGCAAGTGCTACTGGGACAAAACGCATCCTGAATAAAAAAACGATATTCTTTAACTCGACGTGGGCAATGAAAAATAAAACTGAATCACCTGGATAACCATTTCCACAACCCCGCTGAGATGCCGCTGTCAGTTCATAGGCTTCACGCTTCAAACCAGAGATTCCGAATTGCGAAAAAGGTTCACAGGATCGTTGCGAGCCACTTTTTTTTTTTTGACGGTATACAGAGTACGTGTCACATGTACATCGGTTCAAACGTTTATACGAAAAGAGGCGAACGCACCGGTTTTGAATGAATGAGTCTGCATAGCCGTTTTAAACGGTCTTCATTCGCTCACGACCGAGTGAAAAGACAATATTATTATTTAATGTTTGATAACTAAACAAAAATCATTTTCATATATTTATACCATCTCAGGAGGAAGTGGTTAGTGTAGTATAGGAAGTGGGTTTGTCTGACAAGACAAACCGGCTAAACACGACGTTTCATCACAGGGCCTACAGTCGAAGTGCCCTTACACGGAGTAGTCCGCAAAGGCCCTTGTAAAGTGATAAGTGAGACCTTAAATAATATACCATTTTTTAAGGTTTAACCTACTGATATCTGCATACTTGTAGATTGACGCTACAGTCGTAACTAATGCAGTTTTTTTATAAGCATAATGCTTTAAATAAAATAAGAGAAATATCATTACAAAAACCACCCCAATGCACAAAAGCGATCCTAACTATTCTAATTTAAATTGTGAAATGCTTTGTTCATTACATACGAACAGCAACGGTAGATGAATTTATTGCAAATCATCGCAGATTTCATACCACTTGGCCTGACTGAAACTGAATAAGCATTTTGGCGAGGTTAAAACAGCAAAGTTGCTGCTTTCCCCTCCACCCGCTAAGGAGGCGGCGTTCGCGTGTACCTGGACGTCGCCTAATGGAGAGGTTTTTTACCCGAAGGTGGTGCTCGCGCTTTTGCGGGTAGGCGCTAGGGGGGTCCGGATGTCTTAATAAAAGATGTTCCCGGATCCCTCCTACTTAAGGCGCAGTACGGCACACCGTGTGATTTTAGTTGGTTCGATTCCGACACACCGTCCCACCGAAAACCCCGGTGGGGTGACGGCCCGAGGGAGTTTCCATACGCACAAAAAAAAAATGGCAAAGTTGCTGCAAGTCAAGGCTAAGTATATGTAGGAGTCCAGTGGCATAATATTACTGACCAGCTGTTGCACGCGACTTCATCGCTGGAAATTTTGGTGAAATCTATCCCATCACGGGATAAAAAGCTGCCCATGTGCTGCTTGCTATTCCAATCTTCTTTCTTTCCCTTACCAGGAGGATCCATCCTCACAAACTGCCTTTATAATATTACTAGTAAGGTAATAATCACCTCAATTGGAAAGTGCAGCGTAGGACTTCCCTAACTCGATTGATTTCTGATTGATTGGTCTACCTGCCAAAGTTTACAATGTGGCCTTATCATATCGTATCATATGAAACAGTTTAATGAAATTCAAGATAGCTCTATGGCAGATTCCTTAATTGTATAGAATTTCATAGTCACAAAGCTACTAGAAGCATCCTCGTTTTGCTTTGAGTTAACATACTTTGATTCTTACAGCATGATTGATTTGAAAACTATTAATTTCGTGGTGAACACAAAATTAAAAATGTCGATGAAGAGCTACAACGGAAAAGATGATTGGAAGAGTATGGAAACTTTCTTTTTCGAAGGAGTATTTCGTCCAAGAACTTCGCAGACGTTATTGATGTCTCTTTAAATATATATATTAGCTTAAGTGCCATAGACATTTACACGTACAAAAAAAAATCAATATCAATTTACTTAATGACGCAATCGAACAAAGTTTGGAACAATAACTTGTAATTATATATTACTAGCAGCGCCCCGCGGTTTCACCAGCGTAAGTCCCGATTACGTGGGAATATCGGGATAAAAAGTAGCCTATATGTTAATCCAGGTCTCCAGCTATCTACGTACCAAGTTTCATCACAATCGGTTCAGTAGTTTTGGCGTGAAAGAGTAATAAACATCCATACATCCATACATCCTCACAAACTTTCACGTTTATAATATTAGTAGGATTTGTGTGGGAAATAAACATACGTGGATATACTCTTAATTGTTTTTGTAACTTGTTTCTATGCTATCAAATTAGTTTTTTTTGGGTCTTTTGACAATTGAGTGGACTAAAATCCCAAATTTTTATTTGTGTGATAATCAATTTTATTTTTTTTGTTTGTGTTTAAACCGCCACGGGTCATCACCTCCCCGGAACTGATAGTGAAGTGTTCCGTTGGAATCGAACCGACTAAAACCACTAGGTGTTCCGTCGCAAGTGGGTCTATTGCAAGGAACCCGGGTTTACCCTAAAAAAGAAGCCTCCGGGATAATAATAAAACCTAGCAGAGTATAGATTTTTATTTTGATCTTACCCAATGTTAGTTGACACCATAAACCCTTATTGATGAAGTATTTATAATTGTATGAGCTAAATTAAGGGCCATATTAAGTTTATTATACACAATGTTGAAGAAAGTACTATACCACCCTTTCTAACTCACTAATATTCTAACTTAGTTAATTTCAGTTTTAGTGTAGTAAGAAAGTTTAAAACTAATTAAATGTTGTTCGTTGGTATTCACGCATCGCGTAATCTCTGGACGGATTTGCCTTAATTTGGTTTAAAATATCCGTAATAGTACGAACTAGGTTTTTGGACACAAAGAAATAAAAAAAGTTTCCCGGTGAATTGTCAAATTTAATAGTAATTTCTATACTAATATTATAAAGCTGAAGAGTTTGCTTGTTTTAGTGTTTGATAGTCCAGTTATCGAGGAAGGCTATAGACTATATACCATCACGCTACAACCAATAGCAGCGGAGTATCAATGAAAAATGTTGCAAAAACGGTGAAAATTTACAAACGCGGACGAAGTTGCGCGGTTAGCTAGTTAATAATGAAATTCATAATGTTATCACGGTCAACGGTAAAACACGGTAAAACAGTATGTCATACTAATATTATAAAGGGAAAGATTGTGATGATGGATGGATGTTTGTACCTGTTTCACGCCAAAACGGCTGAATGGATGTGGATAAATTTTGGCACAGACATAGATTATAATCTGGAATAGCACATAGGATACTTTTTATCCTGGAAAAACTTACGGTTCCCGTGGGATAGAATTGACCAAAATTTCCTCGCGAACGAAATGGCGTGCAACAGATACTAGCTAATCTTTAATAAATATACCATTCACGAACGTTTTTATACAAACGAATTGAAAATAAAAAGGACAACGGTTGTCAGTCAGGTCGGCTAGTTAAATATAAAAAGTGATATTTTAACTGAGAATCAAATATGTGTGTAATAGGTTCTTACGACACCGTGCGTCACGGTGTTTCCCCGCCTCCGTACAATAAAATCAATTGCCAGTCGACGTACTCGCCGACACTTTTATAAAATAAGCTCAAATTTCATCTTGTTGCTATTCTATTCTGTGTTGCTATGTATGTATATGTATGTTGTGTATCGTATACGTACTAACGACGTATTTACCATAAAGTCTAAAGACAATATCTTGAAATTAGTTTATAATCAACTTGTACGTACGATAAAGGAACTCCGCAACAATGAACGCTCCGTCTTGTAGCACAACTGCAATAACACGGATGTTTTGTTTCCGACAGTAGGTTCATCGCAAACTGCCTTTGCCTGCCTATGAAAATTTACATTATAGTTAAGTATTATAGTAAAACTAGAATACCTACGATTCGAAGTCTTAGAAAGCTTTTTTATCAGCTTTAAATTAAAAGCTTAACGAGGAACCCGCCCCGGCTCCGCACGGGTAGCAGAGACATCTTCAACAATAATCGGCATATTTCAACCAATTTACACAAAACCTTAACAAATTATATACATAAACCTTCCTTATGAATCGCTCTGTCTTTTGGTGAAAACCGCACGAAAATCCGTTCAGTAGTTTTTTGAGTTTATCGCGAACAGACGGACTTTGTTTTATAATATGTACGTTTTTGATATGACAATAAAGGGTAAGCTGTATTACAGAGTTTTACTCTACTGAAATATTTCAATATAATACTTGTAGACCCGACAACCTTTATCCTGTAAGAACGTAGGATTTTCTTTTTGCTGCTATAATTGATTTCAACAATAAAACAAAAAATTTAGTTTATATCTCAACTTATAAAAATAAAAGCTACAATGATAAAAAAAAAAAATCTGGAACCTGAAAACTGGAGTAGAGTCGGAAATCTAAACCATAAAAGACATATCAAACACATCCAAAACTATTTTGTCTAAAAGTGAAATAAGTATCCTAGAACCCAGTTGCAGCGCCACCTACCGGGTCAAATTGTGAATCTTAACCATCCAGGTACCATGTATGTGTTTGAGTGGCAAACACATACATAAAATTTCATCAAAAACGGTCCTGTGGTTTTAGTGTGTGGTTGAAGTGAATTTTGATACCTTTACCAAACATATTCGATTCTAACGTACAAGAATGAGAAACCTATATATCTAACTGTTCCAAATCTTTCTCGGATTGTGAAGAAATCTTGACAAAGAATCGAGACAGTTCTAAGTCGTTAGCCGTCTTTCTTACGATCGATGCCAAATACTTTATCCTCGAGCGTTTGTCTCACGGCTCAAGCCTAAACACATTTTACCCCAGGAAATGAATGTCTGAAGTCATGTCTTCAATCCTACGAACCAAAGAAGATAAAAATATACGATCACAATATGTAGTGAAGGGTTAAGTAAGGGTTCCTCATTATCTTGTATTTTTAAATCAATTATAGTGCTTCCTTTTTATATAACTAAGTTAGCAAACAAGCATATCTACTTACCAGCAGATTTGCTGCACAAGATAGCTTCACTCATTTCACAAAAAAGCTTAATTTCAGACAGTTTCCATGTACTCTAATCTGTACAATTTTGATGAAACCTAATATGAAGACTTTATTGGAAATTGAAAAACAATACTTTTATAAGAGTAGGATTTTGGTACGAAACTTCCTTTAGCCCATAGTGGCATAGGAAATATTTATCGTAATTTAAACATACATATATAACACAAAAAAATACATACACGAACATAGAACCTCCTCCTTTTTGGAAGTCGGTTAAAAACTAGTTTCACTTTAAAGCTAAATGCATCCATCAACCCGACCTGGAGGAAATAGATTAATATCTTCTACTTTTGACTCGAGTTAACAATTGACCTACGATATACTTCAATTGCCTAGAATTTATAAATGACAGACGTTTTGCGAAACAAGCACAAATACAACCAGACGGCAGGGAAAGCCATTACTCGGTGTTTCCTAATGCGTTTCAATACAATTGTTACACCGATAATTGCCCAACACCTAAATGATTGATGGGACTAGCGGTCTATTGCAATGCATCTCTTTTTTGTCGGAAACCTTCGTGCGCCCTGGCGTTCGCGTTGGCCTAGTAACACGTCCTAGTTAATTGTCATCGGTTTAATAATATAGCAACACGTAGAACACTTATTAGAGTTTAGGTATAAAGAATTGATTCCTAGAAAAAGATTACAAATCCACTTATTTGAGAACAACGTCTCATAAAATTAATTTGATACAATGGTCACCCCAGCCATTTGATAGTTTTAAGTTGATTCTGTTTTTTATTTCATTTATGTTTTTGACTGACCTGTTAGTCTAGTGGTTAGTGACACTGACTGTTGAGTCAGAGGTCGTGGGTTCGATTCCCACCCAGAACAAATAATTATGTGATGAGCAGGGTCATTTGTTGTCTCTGGGTGTATTTTATCTATAACTAGCTGCACCCGGCATGCGTTGCAATGCCATTTTTTTTTTTATATATAGATTTTTTGGGATTTTGGGAGGAACCCTCGCGGGCGTTCCCAGAACATTCTACCAAAGTTTTATCACAATTTGATCAATGGTTTCGGAACGCATAGAATACAAACATACAAACATTGATTTTTATTTAAATAGATACGTATGCATTTATAAATATATAAGTATATTTATCAGCAGTCTGGTTATCTTATTACAGGCTCTGCCTCGTTTGGGAGCAGACGGCCGTGTGTGAGATCTGTCAAGTTATTATAAGTAGTTATTATTACTATTTATATATTTTTTATTGTATTGATCAGAAGTATAATTTTGTAATATATGTTTAGACAACTGTGACTTAAAACTGTTAAATGAACTTACATTCTTTATATTTAAGGCTTTTTTCGCATATAATTGTGCTTCTTTGAAGGCAATAGATTTCTTCCCGTAGTCGGTTGGAGTTTTACGCAAGACAAGTAGGCTAGGACCCCGAAGACTGCGTTCTGTCATTTGTGAGTTTTTCGTAAAAGTCAAGTTAGTTTGGATAACTATTATCTTATCTGTGGTTTGGATAGTTTATTAAATTATTTACAAAGACAATACCTTTATTTCGAGCTTGACTTCTGATTTCTAAGACTTTTTAGTCTTACGTCACCGTGCTGTTCCAATTAGTTACAGAACTAACTGACTAACAGAATAATCTATCCCTTGATAATAACTTCCCATTTGTGAGTGGCATATTAACTTATCAACCAGCAACTATTTAATTACCGGTGATATAAACTGTGTGGCCATGTATTATTATTGTCGATATTGAAACATGTTTTGCATTCGGATCATTGTTTTTATGTTTATATATAGAGATATGTATGTTGTACATATGTGGACTAACTTAAAGTTGTTTTTAATAGATAGGTTTAACGTTGAGGATGACAAAATTACATCATTTCAAAACAATAGAAATGCGAACGAATGAAATCATTCTTTTTTCGAGATTAAACTCGGTACAAACTTTAAACAAGAATATTTGAATAACTTTATTAATTGAAATATTTCAACCCTGGATTCAAATTTAGCAGTTGTGCTCCTGTACTTAGGTAACTAACATTTAACGGCGCTTCAAGTATCTAAGAAAGTCATTTATTTATCATATTATGTACTAAAGGCGACACCAACACCAGCTGGTTGTTCCTCGATGCGAAAACTGCCCTAACGATATTGCTTCAACAACTTTTCAACAACTTTTTGATCAAATTTAACTACGCTTGCTTAAGATACAAGTGCTTGGGACAAGCTACGAAAAAGTTAATCTTAGTATAATTTCCCTACAGCAAAATACAGGTTACGCTGCAATCACACGCGTATTTAGACCCACTATTTCATTCTCCTTTGTTGCAGATTTTCATTAGTTTCCCCTTTAAAATGCCTCATTGCAACATGAAGCCGTGATTAAACAACAGTTTACTAATCTAAGTGCAATACTCGTAATTAGAACCGTATTTTTATTTTCAACAAAATGAAAACAACAGTATGTAAATGTGAATACAAAGCACCTATATGGTAATTAAAACAAAACAGGCCAAGTGTGGAGAGAGTTCCGTACAATGATTAAGTATCTACCTGCTTTTTTTTAAATCATTGTAGTTGAAGAGCATTTTCTATCATACATTTACACACTATAAATATAAGTTCAGACTTCTTATAGATTCTCTTGCAATCTATTTCCTGTATCCATTTCCTCTAGCTTTCCGTCAGGCTGTTTGACGTCTGTCTGACGTGTGATAATAAAAAAAAATAGTAAAGAACTATTTCCTGTATTTAAAAAAAATGTGTGCTCAGTAATTTCGGAGGAACATTCCGTCGTCGTCGTAGAACAACGACGGATTTTATTTTTTAGTAACTTTACAGGAGAGCAGTTTAAAGCTGACAAATGATGTTTTACGTAATATTTTGAAAACGGCTGTTTCTGTTAATGAAATCTGAAAATGTCACTGTGTGTATGAGCTTTGAAACATGTTTTGTTTTATGATAAAGTATAATGTTTTCAGTAGGCATAAGTGAAAACCAAAAATCGTCAAAAAATCAAATCCGTCGTTTTTCGACAACTGCGACGATTTGTTTTCTTAAATAACTGTAAACGCGTTAATCTTAAAACTATAAAAAAAATTGTAGACCTTCACAACAAGCCCTTTTATTTATTTACGGTGGTGCACAGTGTGAACATCTGTGTTAAGGTCACAGGATTTGAAATGTGCACTAAATTTCAATTCCATCGGTCCAGTAGATTAGGATCAAATTGGCTGTGACAGACGGACAGGCAGGCGCATGAGTGACCCTACCGTTTCTGTCATTCGGACACCCGGACATACAGAATGAATATCTAAATATTTTCATATATAATTAAATACAAAATGTGTGAAATGTATGGTTTCAAATACAAAGAATATTTACTTGTTCCAAGATTAAATACATATTTAATAAAATATATTAAATAAAATCTTCTGACCAGTCTAATCGCATATAGCTATGCAAACGCCCTTCTACTTCCTCTTATGCCATTGTTAATTAAGGTTACTTAATATATTACTTGAGTAAGTAATCTTTATAAAAGTGACGTTCAAAAATTAAAGAAAAAAGTGCCTACTAAAATAAAATTTATTTAAATTTATCACAAGCATTGCAACTAGGATCTAAATCACAGCGACACACTTTGAACGGCATACTACCATCAAAAGTTTTAGTAAAGTCCCATAAAACTGAGACACTACCACTTACATACGGCTTACTGGAATCGTTAGTTAATTCAACAGATTCACAATAAACACTATCACCTACAAGTACAGCAGGAACAGTCTTCGGTTTCGACATACCTTCTAATATTACTTTGCATTTCCACGGTGTAAACGCCATATACAAATGTATTTGTGTAATTTTTACCATAATGATTTCTTTCGCTCCGCTTTTAAGTGTCAACATTTTTTCGGGTGTCACTATTCTGGGGCAAAAACGCGGTCCGGACATTAGAGCTGGAATATTTTCAGGGAAAATAATATTGTCGTTGCCGCATGATTGGTCAGTACATTTACTCTTGGTAACGCACCAAGTACAATGACTCTTCTCTATGCACGAAGAACAGGATGAAATATTTGTACACGCTTCTTTAGTCACGACTTTATACTTCTTCGTTCTTGTAACAGCCGAGAATAAGACTAAAGCGATTATTGTAATAAATGCTTTAGACAACATGTCTTGATTGTTCCCTTTAAAACAAAATAGCAATTCATTAAAAAATATATTACAACATAATTATCTTTTAAAAAAGTATCACCGACTTCAATGCGCCTCAAAATACCCAAAGTGTGCCTATAAATTTGAAGAGTTCCCTCGTTTTCTCCAAGATCCTGACCTGATGAGTCTGGGACCATTGGGGAAGTATACTCTTTTAAACAAAAAAAGAATTTTCCGAATCGGTCCAGGCGTCTCTGAGTAATCGGTGAACATACAAAAAAATGTATATATGTGTACAGTGGAACATATAACCTCCTTCTTTTTTTAAGTTGGTTAAAAGATCATCAAAACAAAAATATACTTCACCTTGTTTTCTTGAGGTAACTATGGTTACAAAAGAGGATCTTACAAAGTGGTAAATCTAATTATTCTTACCAAAACTATATGACTTCGGCAGGAGTACTAATTGTGTGTACTAGCCTGACCTGGAGCAAAGTAACTATTATCTGTGCCTGGAGTAACAAACGTTCGGGGGCCACAGTAACTATACTTCATTAGATACGTCCGTGCTCAAGAACTTTGTGTTGAAAGCAGTCGATGCTAATTTTTAATTTTCTACCAACGCTTATCGAAACCAACTTTGCAGTTTCAAATTCATTCTTTTAAATTCAACTATATATTTTTAATAAAGTTATTTTTAAGTCGTCTGAAAATTATTTTCAGCAGACTCAAAAAAGTTGGCTGAAAAACGTTGTTTAAAAAAACTGTTCAACTCACCAAGCTTGCGATCAAACGGGAAATGTGACTCGAGATTGCGAGGCTAAACTATAAAACATAAATGTTAGACTATTTATAGTTATCTAAATGTACGTCAACTGAAAACAAAGTTGAACATAAGGTCATTGTCAACTGATAGTTGTTTTACTTCTCCAGTTCATAAAACGAACTCAACTGATAAAAGGTCAAAAGAAAATTTTCCTATGTAAACTATATCAGTATTAATTTTAAACAATTGACTTCTGAAAGTATTTTATCCCACTAATATTATAAATGTGAAAGTTTGGATGGATGGATGTTTGTTACTCATTCACGCAAAAACTATTGAACCGATTGCGATGAAACTTGATATGTAATCTACATATCAAGCTTCATCGCAATCGGTTCAACAGTTTTTGTGTACTTGTACATGCAACTTGTAGATAGCTGGAGATCTGGATTAACGCATAACCTGATTTTGTACGTGAACTTTTTTAAAACGTGGGTCACAAAGAAATCCACCTGAATAATCCAAATGAGACTGCCCGTAACATAATGTTATAGGGCATTAAAATTTGTAAGTACCTACTCAATAAAAATTGATGAAACGAAGTTCTCTTTGATTAATGTACTTTTAAAAATGTAGGTCCTTTTAATTTTATGTCGATATTGTAACATATATTTTTCTCCTAGAGAAGGGTTAGGACAGAGAGAAATATAACAAGCTACAAATAGTGCTAAACCGCAAGAGAATACAAGTACTTAAATATATTCGACTGGCCTGTTGGCCAAGTACAATGCTTAATAATTATATTATTTTGGTTTGCGTTTTTTTATAGTACTCTTAAGTTTACTACAAGATACTTTTGACTTAGAAAAGGTAGGAGACCTCACAGGTTATAGATCAACACAGGCAGATATAGTATTATCTGTTATCCAATTTTATTTATTTTACATTTGACAAAGCACCCTATTGTTGCGGTGACTGCGTGTGTTGATCTATAATTTTTTATTGTAATTCTTTTTATAAATTGACGCTTTGAATAATGAATAACCAATTAAAAAAATATATATATGCGGTTCTGGGGCAAGAGGGTTGGGGGGCTGAGCCGCAAAACAAACGCGATAAATCGAGCTTTATACATTTATTGCATGCACGTTATCGGGGGCTAGAAAAGGACATAGGGTATTTTCCTTTCATCCAAAAAAAAATACTGTTCCCAAGGGATTAAAAACGAATGTAACAGACTTAAATACGACTAAATCATGGTAAATTGTACTAAGCTGTATTTTTCATCTCTTAGTTTTCTCTTTTTCGTTCCCTTTCGCTTAGAGGTGGAATATTTTCATCAAACTTGAATGGGACCAACCTTGAGAACAAGCAATTAAATTATAAAAAGAATTGTTGTTTTTATGGTATTAAAATGAGCAGGCGGGTCATCTGATGATAAGTGACTACGGCCGCGCATGGACACCTGCAAAAATCACAAGTGCGTTGCCGGCCTTAGAAGTGGGAGTACGCCCTTTTCTTAAAGGTTTGAATGTCGTATCCGTCCAGGAATCTGTTAACAAATGGCGATGATATCGCATAACATACACACAAAAAAAACAGTCGAATTAAGAACCTCCTTCTTTTTGAAGTCGGTTAAAAAATAACTTTAACGCAAGCGAAGCTGCTGTTAAAAGCTAGTTAGTACCTATTTATCAAACCCCACTTGACCGTGACAGAATATGATGTCAATGTGTGACAAACGTTCCAATGCACTGGGCACGTGGCATTTGACACGCGGGTAGAGCGTGGCGATACCACGTGGACTGTTTATCGCTTGAACTAATTAAAGAAAACTAGAACATCATTAGAGTACCTGTAATTAGAAAATGGACACTAATATATCACTAAGCGCATTATACATATGTGTATGTGTTATTTACTACAGATATGCTTCACTAGCACTCTGATAAACAAATTACACATATTATCATCCTCCGCGCCTTTTCCCAACTAAGTTGGGGTCGGCTTTCAGTCTAACTACGATACGGCCGAACTTTGATATTTTACGTGAAGCGACTGCTATCAGACCTCCACAACCCGAGTACTAGGCGATATCGAAGTTCTGTAGATAGACCAGGTTGTCGGACTTTTTAGGGCTCCAACTATCCGTAACGAATGCCACAGATGTTTGTATGGCACCCGGGACCGACGGTTTAACGTGCTCTCCGAGGCACGGAGGGGTCTTAAGTTGTTAAGAATGGTCACCCATCCTAGACTGACCTGCCTAGAATTACTTAACTTCGTAATATGCTAACCTACTCGGTTACCACTTAACCTCGAGCCCCATTATTTACACACATATATATATACACACATTGATGCTCCGTTCCTATTAGTTGTAGCGTGATGTTATATAAACTGTAATAGCCTTCGTCGATAAATAGGCTATCCAACACTAAAATAATTTTTCAATTGGAACCTGTTCCTGAGATTAGCGCGTTCAATGAAACAAACAAACTCTTCAGCTTTATAACATTAGTATAGATGTATATACTATATACTACAGATCGCCTGGTGGTTTAGAATTTAGACCATAATTCATTGAACTGTCATTGTCTGTCGGTCTGACTTCCCGTACAGACAGGTCATCTTTTCGCATAATTATTTAATCTTATAATAACCTTCAAGAAAATAGCGTACTCCCATCTCAAAGGCCGACGACTCTTGAGTTGCAGGTGATAGACAACTAGGACGACGGTAGTCACTTACCATCGGGTGACCCGTCTGCTCATTCGCCCCCTATAATCTAAAAAAAAAAAAAACAAAAAAGCCGCCCTTTTACATCTATCTGACACATGTATATACTTCTATTGTAACAATGGTGTACAAATAAAGTGTTAACTATCTTTCTTCCACATACAAACTTATTGTTTATAAAAATATTCAAAATTTCACATTCCTAAGTGCACTTAATTTGCTTAAAATTGCGTACAAATAAATCTCTTTACGTATTAATATATACAGGGATGTTACAAAAAAATTTGGTCAAATTTTAGAAGTGTTATGTATGGCCACAAATAGTTGATTTAGCTTGAAAAAGTAATTTGCATTACATCATCACAATTTTAGCCATAGGATACAGTAATACGTCTGTAAGTAAAAGGGAGACGACGAAAAATGCGAGTTATAGAGTGTTCGACTTATAAAGGGTTTCGACTTGTTAGGTTTTCGATTTTGTAAAGAAATTATTGACTTACAGAGCTTTAGATTAATTGTAACTAATTTTGAAGTAAAATAAATAAAAAATCTAGTTACAGAGGTAATAAACATATTAATTTTCAAGTAAAAAGTTACGTAACATATATCCTACACAAAAAGGAACAACATGATCCATTTAATTTCAAAACATTCGAAAAATACAAAATATCTATATTGCTATAGAAAGTACCTTAGAAGGGAAAGCAATGGAAGAAAAGGGTACTGTTCCTGATACTAAGATTTATTATGCAAGTTAATCGACACAAGATAGTGAATAAACAAGCTTGTCTTCTAAATACTATGTCAAACATAGCAGATTCTAATTATTCGTCGTAGTAGTCGATTGATCGGTAACGAACTTGATTAATTATTCAGTGATTAGTATCTAAAGGAACTATGTTTTTTGACAATTGTTGAGCACTCTAAAAATTATTATTATTTGTTGAAAAACATTAGTATATCATGGAACGCGAAAGTTTAAAAGTTAGTTCTTATAAAAAGTTGATTCAAACATTCACAATAAGTACAAGGTGCATAAATTTGGTTTACCTTTCGATTTAAGTCAACCCGCCACTATGATCGGTGCACGCGATCGGTCGAAGTCAGAGGTATTTGTATTAATACTAGAGGTCACCTGCCAGTCGAATTTCGACCGTTCTGAACGTATTGTTTTATTTCATTGATCAGTATAACTTTATAAAGTATTTGTACCATGACAGGTCAAAATATATACTGGACCCGTAGAGCCCTGTGTAGTCACTTTTAAATAATTTTTAACTTTACAGCATAACATATTGTTTAAAAATTATAGCTTCCTGCACTTCTACATATAGACTTTAAGTATTTCAAGTTTTAAACTCCTCTCGGTGCGCGTATGCTTAAAAAATGCATACAAAGCATTAGTTATATATAATTTAGCTTATAGCCAATAATTACAAGAATTAGTTAATACTTTTTATTATTTTTAATTATTGGGATTAATTCTAATTGCGGTTAAATTAAAACAATTAATTATGAATTCGATGAATGAGTGAGTAATTCAATTTGGTAACTAGATCATTTTATCATTAATTTGAATGAAAAGGGATTTTGAAAACATACAATTAACTAGCACAAAGAACACCAAGACTCAGAAAAAACTATTTGCGAATGACAAACATTATCTTACATAAGGATTGACTCCAAAGCGCTCGACGCAGTTACGTTGTGCATTGGCACTTTATATTTAAAACGGAATTAGTTTCTGCGTATTCCATTTCGATTTAATAAAAATAATTTAACAAAAAATCGATTTATATACAGAGTGTTACAGAAATGGGTGGTCAAATTTTAGGAGCGTTATGTTTAACCGGCTAGTAGTTGATTTAGGTAGAAAAATATCAAATCACAAAAAAAAAACGGAAATTTCTAATTATGTAGCTGCACATTTTTAAATAACATATCATGACAATTTCAATGATTTTGTTTTTTTATTCAGACTTTTTCAGAAAAATCTGGATAATCCATCAACATTCTAAATATTAAATAGGTACCCATAGTTTCATTCGTGTCAACTTTCTCTCTCTCTACAGCAATATTAGCCATATCAGTAAATTTTCAATCTATATTAAAAACCACGAATTTTCCTAAAATTGTTAGCACTTTACGTTATTCACGGTATCTATCTACTATACAATTCTAAAATATGACCACACCTTTCTGTAACACCCTGTACAGCAGTATGAATATTCAGTTACGTTTTAAATTGAACAATACTCAATAAGTAGAGATATGTATGCTGACACCTATTTTGAATATTTTTTGTTTTGGTTGTGGCATGTGTGATCAAGTGGTTGTATATTAAAAGCTATTTAAAAATACAATATATGCAAGCATGCACGCATACAATCTTTTTTACAATGTACTTGTCTTCGGTATAGTACGAGTATTATCATAATTATCTTTATATTTATATTTCTTCTGTGCGTGTGTATGTTCCTGAACTCCAAATCGGAATGAATTTCATGTAGCAAAAAAATGAAAGCGATTTAATAAACAGAATACCTAAATGAAAACATCTGATTTACAAATCTCGAACGGCTACAGTGCAATACAGGCTACAGCCGTGGTCAAGAAAACAGATTTTGAGATCATCCGGTATATTTTTTAAGTAGGCGTACCTACTTAAAGAAAATACAGGATGATTTTGCGCTTATCCCGTAGGATAAGCGCAAAATCTTTCCATTGTCTACGAGGAGTACGAGGATAGACATGATAAAATCGCTTGAGTCCATCACTCCAGCGAATTTGGTGTTGTTGTTTAAAATACTCAAATTTCAACTTTCGTTAAAGACTCAAATTTTGTTAAAAAAATAATTCTGTTTTTTCCTTTTACGGATTTTTGCAAAGAAAATCTCAAACATATTTTCTTTACATTTTAAATACCACTTATTATAGACTTAAGCATAAGCTCTTCAGCTTGTAATATAATAGGTAGGAGTAGGTATATATACGTCTACAATATAATATAATTTGGTAAATTAACTTATTGTTATTTATGAAAGGAAGGTAACGTTTGTCAGGTAAAGGTAAAACCTTCTTTCTCAAAACGTATCGATCTCTTATATCTGCCAAGTGACTTTGGTGTAACACTGACGAAGGTATATAATGTAGGGTGCCGCAAATTTTGCGTGAGGAGTCATTTTTTTATTAAAATTTGACATTGTGAGAAGCTTGAAGGTAAAGTAAAATACCCGTCAGTCACTAATATTGTTTTTTTTTTATGGTATAGAGGGGAAACGAACAGACGGGTCTTTAAATGACTACCGCCGTCCATGAGCACCTGCAATTCAAAAGTCACAAGTGCGTTGCCGGCCTTTGAGGTAGGAGTAGGGAAAGAGGAGAATAAGGGGCGAGGAAAGGCGAGAGGAAGAGGGAAGGGTTAGGGCCTCCGGCTCATTCTGTCGGCGAAAAGCAATGCAAGCATTGCTTCACTGCCGATTTTCTGTGAGGCTGTTTGACAAACATTTTTTACATTGTTTCAGTCAAATAGTTTTAATGTGTACCTACGTTGCGATATTAATTGCAACTGTCAAACGAATAATTTCACTTGACATGAAAACTGATGATCAATTTTATAATACCGATCGATTCTCTTTTAATAAAAGCTTAAGCAGTGTTTGTACTATCTAATGTTTATCTTGTTGACATCTAAGCCATAATATAAAGTTATTTACTGAATGTTTAGTTACCTGGTATTTTTCCCGGCTACTATTTTCTATCCAACGAGTTTCCACGACCGGTATTTTGCAAGACTTGCTTTTTTTTCGCTTTATTAGGAATAAAGCGAAAAAAAGCAAGTCTTACACTCCTTAGCTATAACACTTTATCTACTAGCTTTTTATTTTTTTAATCATCTTTAATAACTCACTTTGAGTTCATGTAAGATAAGATTATGGTAATATAAGCTTTAATTATCGTTTTTCTTTCCTAAAGATAGTTCAAAAGTTTTAGTGTTTAGATAAAGTCTTGTTCAATTCTAAAAGACAACTATATTATTAGTTAACATATACAACACCGGTATCATGTGCTATGCTATGCTATGCACAAGGGCTATGCTTATAATGCTTGTTTACCATTTAATAGCCCTAAATGAGCAATTCATGCATATTTTGTATGTATAATATAATAAATCTTTACAATTATGTTCGTAAAAAGTGGGGTATTAAATATTAAGGAACAGAACCCATTTCTACAATTTTTGACATTTGTGTCTATTTGTCTGTTGAGTTGTGCACGGCATCACGTAAAGAGTACCTAAAAGACAAGTACGGAAACCTTTTATTCCGAAATATTATACGTAATTTGGTCTAACATTTAGGTTTCGTTCATTCTATTACTAACTGTTTTTAATTAATTTATTTTTTACATGAAACAATATGTACAAAATAGTAAATTCGTTTCGTTATGGCAGATTTTCGATCTTAGGATAGCGTAGGGGAACGCAAAGCGCGGTTATCTGCTGATCGTGAGCGTCACACACTGGCACGGGAGTCCGAGACTTCGAAAAAAAAGTCACACCTAAGTATATACATAGAGTATTCATAATCAATTCACAAAATATATTCCAGGGTGTTGATTTATAAATAGATTATATAACGGTTCTAAAACAAGAAGATCTCACACGAGCACGACACACTATCTCTAACAAAATTACATCTAAGCTGAAATATTGAAAGATAGCCAGTGAAGTTCTTTTATGTTTCTAGACCATTCGTTTTCCGTTCGGTTACATTAGTGTGAATCCTATGTTACCCCGTCATTATAAACAAAGCTTAGAGCCAAATATTTATCTGTTGCGGGGATAGACTTTAGTATTGGCTGGGAGTAGGCTGGGAGTAATCTGTTAAATATACCGATGACATGTTATTGACGGACCTAGGGGCCCATAGTTCCTAGGAAGCGGCCCTGGCTTACTAACTACAGCAAGCCTTCAAATTAGTCGGACGAATCGAGGCATTAGGTTTAGACAGTCGTTTTATCGTGACCGCGATGTACAGCGAAAAGAACTTCAGGCACAAGGAGGTGGCGACCTCCAGATGTTTATCCTAACAGTGGCCGCGGGTGGATGAAACGAGTTGTATGTCCTTCATCCGCAGCTGAATCTCCCGTGAAGGGTGTGTCTAGATATCGCCCAGTTAGTAAACGGAGCCCGCTTGCCGCCCGCGCACTGGCGCTGGGTGTACCATTGAAGGCATAACGTCGCAGTACCGACCATCCACTCGTCACCTTGTAGCTTTCGTCTGTTTAAGTCTTATACACGACTCCCCAGTAGCCTGGTGAGGAGAAATTCCCCTTTTTTTTTTTTTTTTTTGTTTATTTAATCTGCAATCAGTCGTCAGACTTTAATCAGATGTGTTGACAGATTTAGGTTGTTAATGAGCAGCCAGGCCAGTGCCTCACTGTCCTCTCAGAGTATGTGGTTTCTTTTTAATCTTTTGACCACATTGGCATTATCAAGCAAACCCGAGGCAAGTGGATTGGGGTGATGGATGAGACATTCAGTATATTGTTTTTTAAGGCGTTCTATTTCTGTAGCCACTGTTGCGATACCCAAATACTCATGTATTTCGTGATTTCTCACAAACCACGGCAAGTCAACAATAGTTCTCAGTATGCTGTTTTGCACCCTTTGCAGGCACTGAATATTGCTCTAGCTGGCAACTCCAAATATCTGAATCCCATATGTCCATATGGGTTTCAGAATGGAATTGTATATCGTTGGCTTTTAAACTTGTAGTTGACGTGGTCTCTTTTTACTTTCACGTGATTCTTCCATGTTAGGCGTCTGTCTAGGTGGAAACCAAGGTATTTCACACAGTCTCTTTGAGGCAGGATGGTGTTTCTTAAGCGCACCGGAGGACAGTTTTCATTTCTTTGAGTGCAAGTTATGTGGTTAGGTTTCTGTGCGCTGGCTTGAATGCGCCATTTCTGAAGCCAGTCTGAAGTGGCATCGAGAAGTAGTTGTAGCTTTTTACTTGCTAACGCAGGGTCACTGTCCACAGCCAAAAAAGCAATATCATCAGCATATGTGGTTGGGAGATCTGATGTGTAGATGTTGTATAAGACCGGACCAAGCACAGAACCCTGGGGTACACCGGCTTTTATAGGGTACAGGGAGGATCTGGCATCGCCTAGTTTGACTTGAAAAAGTCTATCAGAGAGGTAAGACTCTAGGATGTGAAACACCGAGTGTGGCAGTTTTTCCTTGATTTTGCAAAGCAGACCCTTGTGCCAGACTCGATCAAAGGCCTGCTGTATATCTAGAAAGGCAGCGGAGCAATATTTTTTGTTCTCAAAACATTGTCTAACTGAATGGTATACGCGATGTACCTGTTCGATGGTTGAGTGTGCTTTACGGAATCCAAACTGGTGCTCTGGTACGATGTCGTGCTCGGCTGTAACCTCACTGAGTCTTTTGAGGAAAATTCGTTCCCATAGCTTTGAGAAATTCCCCTGGAAAAAAAAATTGGTGATTTTCCCACTTATGTCGTTATTTCACAAGTAAACAATCAACACAATATTGTATTGTACGATCCAAGTGGTTTCACCATCTATACATTGTAAAAAATCCGGTCTAGAGGAATCCCCCCTTTCAGGAAGAGATCCTACCCCCATTACAAGCGACATATTGTTGTTTTCCGACATAGACGCGAATGAAGTCGCGGTCACAGTTGGTCTTTTTAATATGTATGTATTTAGAAATATATAAGTATGTTCTTCAGGAGTCTGGTTACCATAGTACATAGATGGCCGTGTGTGAAATGTGCCAAGTTATTATTATAAATATTTAAAAAACAGTACTTAATGGGTATGAAAGGTACCCTATGTCCTTTTCCGTACCCTTGACAACGCGTGTGCAAACAGTACTTAATGGGTATGAAAGGTACCCTATGTCCTTTTCCGTACCCTTGACAACGCGTGTGCAAACAGTACTTAATGGGTATGAAAGGTACCCTATGTCCTTTTCCGTACCCTTGACAACGCGTGTGAAAAATTTTGGTGATGATCCGTTTAAGGCGTAGTTAAGGCGTGAAAGCGAAACAAACAAACATATTGACTGGCCTGTTGGTCTAGTGGTTAGTGACCCTGACTGCTAAGCCAGTGGTCGTGGGTTCGATTCCCACCTAAGACAAATAATTGTGTGATGAGCACGATCATTTGTTCTGTGTCTGGGTGTAATTTATCTATAATATGTATGTATTTAGAAATATATAAGTATGTTTATCAGCAGTCTGGTTACCATAGTACAGGCTCTGCCTAGTTTGGGATCAGACGGCCGTATGTGAGATGTGTGGAGTTATTAATATTATATTAACAAACTTACTTTCCCGTAATATTGTAGTAGTAAGGATTTCGTGTATCTCGGAAACTATTCTAACAATTTTGATCAAATTTTGTATTTATCTACGGTTTTGGTTTATAAGTTTATCTATTTGATTTTACAAATAAAAAAGGCCTTCCAAGTTCTATATAGTTCGTGAAGACAAGCACTCAAAGCATCAGATTCTTTGACTTCCACCAGGTAAAACTGAAATTCGATATCAGATAATAATAAAGATAAGAAAATTTTCATCAGCGATGGAAAATAAATATTGACTTGACTCGAACGTATTATGTGAATGTCTGTGACAGAGAGATAGTACCGTATTGTTCTGAATTTGGGGTTTGCGTAAACGTAATTTCAAACATATCTGTGTTTGAATTCGTATTCCTATATATATTTACTCTATATCTATAGATATAGATAGATATAGCTATATTTGCTACGTGTATTGTATCACTATTTAGAACACATTATCTTCTTCTTTCTCCTAGCCTTAGTCCCATTATTTGAGGTAGTTAAACTTCGCCAAGACACTCGTTTCCGGATCGTCTATAGCGTTATATGAGCATCTCTCACTGACGTGCCAGTATGGTTTCACTCTAAAGCTTCTAAGGAGGTATGTAAGTATTACGAATATGGCCCAGTAATCAGACACTCCTAACGCCCAGCGCAACATTCTCATCTTTGCAACATGCTTTTTGAGAGGCCTTTACTCCACACCATACACCAGAACTGGACGGACTGCTGTTTAATAAACTCTGCCTTTGAAATAGTATTCCTTTATCACATAACAGCCATGTAAGTTCGTTAGTGTTCGGTGTGTGACCTCGGCTTCTGTAGTTCCATAATGAGTGATGTCTGATCCTAGGTATTTAAAACTATCAATTTGATTTAGAGGAGTGCAACAGTGAGGAGTACAATTGCAAGATTGCAACTACCATTAATTGCAATGTAAGTGAGTATTCGGTCTTTTGCTTACTGATTCGGAGTCTGGCCTCGTCTAACGCAACTTCTTCATTGCTGTTATATATACTACATAGAGCAAGCTGCAGTCCAGCAGTTAAATGGTTCATCGCCAGAATTCAGAGCAGAGAGCTTACCGCTGAGCCTCTCTGAACTCTTCATTTACTCCAGTGGTTCTGCGCTTTAGAGTTTGAACGTCTTTATACATGTCACCTCATCTCTTTACTTAAAGGTACTTTTGACACATCAAGGGATGTATCGAACGTACGTAGTCATGTTTGGTGACATAGGTCTTTAAAATCAGCCAATTTAATTTCTTACTCCCCGCCCTCAAATTACGTGTCTACGCACTACAGGTTTTTTTTTGTTGTAGTGGGTTTATTCAGGGTTTCAAAGTTTTTAGTAAAAATGAGTTTTAATAGTTTTTTTTTTTAGGGTCTGGTTCTCTGGTTTTAAGAAAAGAAGGTTATTATAATAGATCATTGAAATGAATCTTAGGTCACTTAGGAGGTATAAAGTGTAATAAGTCCATATGTTGACTTCTTTTCTACATGTATTTTACCTATTTTTGTTACAGAATGTCGGATGTCGTTTTGCTACAGAAGCAACATGATTAATATTCTAATTATATTATCTTTATTTCATAAAACCGCTCAACAATTATTTAAAATAATCTTTTTATTTAATTAAAATTATAGATCAAAACACAATGTCACCGCAACAATTATAGATTGCCTTGTCAAAAGTAAAATTATTTAAGCAATGGATAACAAATAATATCCTGTGTCAATCTATAACCGCCCATTTCCAAATAGTTGAACTTTGTTATAAGAAATCGGGTAAACAAACACATGGCTACTGTTTTAAGTCAACAGCTAGTAATTACTATATTTAGTGAAATACTATAAATAAATAATGTTGTTAAACTTAACTTAAACTTAACTTAACTTAAATGTAAATAAACTAAAATTAAGAAATACTCAAAAAAATCTTAAATCAAAAAAGGAAGAAAAGAAAATCATAAAAGACGGAAAATAAAAAACATTACCTCATATTACATTTCTATTAAGTACTTGAAATATCCTGTTCAATCGAAAACAATTTAGTCCCAAGCGTTTATATTTTGCATAATTCTAATCCACTATTCAGTTATAGCCCTTCAGGCATAGTTGTCGTTTTACTGTGGACTTCAATTTGTTTAGACTTAAAATTGGTTTATTATCTGGCATTTTATTATAATATCTAATATTTTTTGTAGCTTAGAGGCAGGTACAAGTTTTATGTTTTTTACATGCGTTAAAAGAGTGTATATTTTTTTATAAAGAACTGATACCTATTTTATGAAGTTAATTGAAGTTTTCATAAATATACTCGTGTGCCGATATCATTAAGTTTATTTCTTTAAATTTCTGCCTCGGTGAATAACGATTACCTAAGTACTTATAAATTGCTCGAATAGCCCTCTTCTGCAGCACGAAGAGTGATTAAAAATCTGTGGCATCCCCCCACAGTAGAATACCATACGACATTATACTATAAAAGTAACTAATCTGGCTGTGTAAATATCAGTCAGTTCAGGAATTGTTTTAACTGCGTAAATATGTGAGCCCCATAAAAGCTTAGAATTAAGAGTAATGTCTAAGAATTTCATGGTATCCACTAGTGGCAAATCGTCTTTTTTAACTATTAGAATGGTTTTCACCTAGAGAGTTATACGTAAACAATTTTCTCCATTAAAAAGTAAGTTGATAACGTTAAACCAGTGAACCACTGTCGAAATAGCGCTGTTTACATCGTCAAACTCTGTCATTTTAGTCTAAATTCAAGACAGTTTAAATTACTCTGGGGCTCTCCGAGTGTCCAGCTCGGAGTTTTCGTGTTTCATTCTTGTTTAACTTTGTCCAGGATTCACAACAATTTCAATGAGGGTTTGATTAGTCCCACAAAAGAGGGTCAACAATATTTTTTAAGGAAAATAAATAACTGTATTTTTTTAAAGAAAACTGTTATCATTCTGGAGGATAAGAACAATTCTTTAAATATTTTTATACTTGACGGTGGCAGCTGACATTTAGTGCAAGAAAGAGACAGCGATATCATGCGCTAACAGCACGTGCACCGGACGTCATCGCTCCCACCTACCTCCCACTACGTTTGGAAAGAATAAAACGGGCTGTTCCGTTGTATCGGCACGCATTTCTAACGGATGCGTCTTGGTGCACGGACTGCTGTCTCAGTACGAGTCTCTGCCTCCCTCACTGCCATTAGTCGGTACTCTTACTATTTGGCTTGTGTAAAATCTTGATTGACTGTTTAAATCTATGATAGTATTAATTGTGTGTACTGTAAACTATTGTCGATTTTGTGTCTGCTCCTTTATTAATAAAGTTTAAATTAATAAAACAATTTATTTATAACCGTACCTATCCTTCTGTGTTTCTTCTGATGTCTGAGCATATCCCGACATACTTATTTATTTATTTACAAACATTTTAATCCCACGAACTAAGACTATAAGATTAAGTTTATATCTACACGACAAAGTTTAGATGTCAATCTTATAGTTTTAAAACAAGTACAATAAACTCGCTGCTACATAATTTTAATCCCTTCATTTTGAGTGCAAATACTCCTTAACGATGATGTATCTCCTCAGTTAAAGAACTCTGATTGGAGTCCGCTTTGCCTTATCACTATCACAATAGTTTGAACTAACAGAACATTCAATAAAGCGCTAAAACATTTTCCGTGACATACATCCTACACTCAACATATATAAGAACGTATGCGAGTAAATAACAAATAGTGTAAGAGAGCCGTCGCCATTCTAAAAGCGCCACATCACTACCGCAGGCCCCAACTACTTCCGCTGACAACTTCCTCTCTCACCGTACTTTAGGAAATACGAAATGCATTTACAATTACCTTCTAGTGTTAAAATAAATTGCTACTAGCTCTTGAGTAATGAAAACTTTAGCACTAGTAAGTGAAAAACAACTCTGGTTTAATGAAAACAACACTGCATTTGGCTTTTACTTTGTTTTATTTTTAAATATCTTAAGAATAAGACTTTTGATTGTTGTATTGTATTGTACGTATGTACCTATTCATACGTCTTGTTTAGGTGTGCTTTAGAAGTTAGATATAAAAATTAAAAAAATTACTAATGTTATTTTTTAAGCTTATCATTTTGTATGCATCCATCGGTTTCTTTTTTTTAATCATTATTAAGTATGGATGATAGTAATTATTATTATAAGCGACAGTAGCATACTCACTGAAGCATCGACTTGTGATCAAGTGGTTACGGATCAAACAAGAACAAAATCATCATGATCGGTTGAGTAATTAAAGAGTGAAATCGTAACAAACAAATCGTCGCAATCGTAGAATAACGGCGGATTTGATGTTTTGACGATTTTTGTTTTTGACATAAGCCTACTGAAAACATTATACTTTGTCATAAAACAAAACATTTTCAAAGCTCACATACACAGTAACATTTTCAAATTTCATTAACAGAAACAACCATTTTCAAAATATTACGTGAAACATCATTTGAAAACTTTAAAGTGCTCTCCTGTAAAGTTACTAAAATCACATCCATCGTTTTTCTACGACGACGAAATAAATAAACTCACTATCGCATTTATCATATTAGTAAGGATAGAATTCGTTGCATAAAATTTATATTTAATATGAATAATGAATACATTTTAAAAACTAGCTGATGCTTATTACTAATTTTGAAAGATCTTTAAGGACTTAATTCTTAAATGGACGTCATCATTCGATTTCATCAGTAGTCGGCACAGGAAGTTTATATCCAAAAAAAGCTGATCAAAAAAATAAAAATGTATTATGATTCCCTTGTGAGTTTACTTGGCAGACTTATAATCTTCCAAGAGCACGGTATGAAATTTGCTTCGATATACAATGTAAATTGAGTTAGAATTCGCAACTTAAGTTTTTATACTGTCCGCCTATAAGGCAAATTTAGCCAAGGTTCGTAGCTCATTTTTAACTTTTACATAAATATTTTTGTGAACGAATGTTTTCATAGAAAAATAGTTTGATAGATACATATATATATATATATATATATATATATATATATGTATATGTATGTATATGTAATCTCTTCTAAGTACTTATTCTGCAAAATGTTTCGTTTTAAAAGTAGGTTAATTAAATACAATTTTGTATCATATTTTATTTAAACTACATGTGAAAAAAATTATGAAAATAGGTATATATAAGTATAGCCCTGAAGACTGGAACCTATACTTATATATACCTATTTTCATTTCATATCACCTTTTTGCTGAATGGAATAACGATACCAGTACGCACAGATTTTAAGTACCTCGGCTCGCTCTTACAAAGCGATGGCGAAATACGAGTAAATTGGTCTGTACAGCATCGAATCAATACGGGGTGGATTAAGTGGCGGCAGATAACAGATAACAGCAATATGTGATACCAGGTTCCCTATTAAACTGAAAGGTCAAATTTAGAGGACGATCATCAGACCTACAGTCCTGCATGAATTGGAATGTTGGCCAATACAGAGAACGGATGAGAGACGCCTGCTAGCCCCCGCAGCTGAAATACGAATGTTGAGACGGGTAGGTCGTGTGCCTAGAATGGACATGGTGAGGAATGAATACATTAGAGGGAGCCGTTTGAGGCGCACAGATTATCGTGGTATGGACATTGGACATGTGATGAGGAGTGGACGTATACAAGAGTAGAGGACGACCAAAGAAGAGATGGATGAACTGCTTGAAAGAGGATATGGTAACAAAGAGGGTGCACGCAGGTACGGCACTGAACTGACGAATGATAGAGGAGAATATAAGAAGAAAACATAATGCGCCAAAAATTTGGGAAAAGGCTAAGAAGATGACAATGATGATGATGAATTTTAAGTACAATTTGTATAATTTTCAAATATGGCTTCCGACGTCGTTCCAACGCAGGACAGAAGAATTTTGCTTCAATCTTCGACTTGAAGAATGAACCACGAATGATAAGGCATTAAGCCAAATAAATTAAAAGTTAAGGTAGAAGTCGGTTATATTTTATCAAACACCAAGGCATTAGCGTATTTGACATTAATAAAGTAGTAATATGCTACTATAAGGTTAAAATAATTTTTTAAATAGTCGTCATGAAATTAGGGGTTAAATAAGGTTCGAAAAATGAGATTCGGTAAATCAGTTCGTCAGTTGGTATTAAGCGAGAGCTACATTAGACCGACGCACAAGTCTGAGACGCTACATTAGGCCGATGCACGCGTCTGAGACGTTTTACGCGTGTAAGGTTGGTGTGCACATCAAATCGACGCAACGCGTATCACGCATTTTACGCTGGTTTTTGACTCTGTTATCATCAGTTACTTAAAAATAAATGAATCGGACAGTGAATTTGAAGAGGAAGAGGAATAATTCTTGAATGACACGCGTTGCATTGATTTTATGTGCACACTAACATTACACGTGTAAGACATCTCAGACGTGTGCGTCGGCGTAATGTAGCTCTCGCTTTATACCACATATTTATTTTCGGGCGTCCTGTATACTCGATATACCTTAGTCTAGTGAAGAGTCGAGTTTATCGACGGACAATAAAAAAAATATACCGCAGAAGTTCATTCCAAGTTAACTTACGTGCCTAGTCAGTGTGTGTTCTTGGCGCTACAGTACATACATACGCCTGTAAACACCCACATTTTACCAACTATAATTCGGTCCCACTCACGTAATAAGGGAACGAAGGAAAATAAGTGAAAGCCTGTGAACGCCCCAGGAGGCTTCTGTGCTTCTGGAAGGAGCTAGGCTGGCTAAAATAACCAGTAATATAATCATATATTACGAACGCAAAAGTTAAAAAGGTATTTTAGGTTTTTCATATCGCGATGTTATAATCATTTTTATTCCTTACTATACTGTGCATACTATACTATGTATCTAATACAGGTAGGAGGTAGCTGACTCAAAGCCGAAAACTGAACCTAGTGCAAGCTAAGAACAAGATTACAAAATATTGCTCGTAAAACAGCCTCCGTTTTCCTCCTTTCGGTATGTTTGCTAAATAATACTCTTTGTCAGTCTTTATTTAATTTTTACACACATTTTATGTACAACAAACTTCTATTTATTCGTTAAAATTACATGTTATTCTGCCGTAATTCAATTCACGATCCCGATAATGTTGTTTTAAATCGTTTCATTGCCGTTAAAATACAGGCAAATACAGAAATAGTTGCGAGTTTATGTAAGTACATATTTATACAACTCATTTCACGTTTTTTAATCGTTTGTTGTAGCATTAAAAGTACCAAATAACACACAACAATTTAAAAGTATAATAATTTATATCGCGCAGTTTGCAGAGTAATAAAAATTGGATGTACGGTCGTGTCTACTTTTTAGAGGTACGGTAATATTTCAGAAAATTGTTTTATAATTGTTTATAAATCTTCACGACTTGTATTCATATTAATTGTTGAAATTGCGGTAATATTTTTAAGGTATGGCACATCTGATCTAGAGACCCCATAGAGCATTCAAACTTTCGCGTTCCGTGATATAATATTATTTATGTATTTACGGGAATTAACGCTATCACGAAAAGGTATTATAAGGTACATACCGCTGAATTGAATGACGTTTCGACCAGGTTGCACTGGCTGTCGTCACGGGCTGACTGACTGTAATACCTTTTCGTGATCGCGTTAATTCCCGTAAATACATCAATAATATTATACCCCATAGAGCGTTGATGACTCACCAGCGGACACTAACACACTTTATTTAGTGCTATCTAACTTCGTTATTCTGTATTGTGGAGATAAGTGGGGTAGCTCGAATTCGAACAGACCTTTCTCTAATCTTATGGTTCAATACTTCCAATAAAACAGAGTTTGAACTCATAATTATGTTTGTTATTCTTTTACTATAAGATATTAAGTGGTTTAACAAGCGGACATAACTTCGTTTTTTTAAACATGTATAGACCTATTTTTACTCTGCTCTTATACTAATTGTCCAATTAAAGCGGTACATTATTTTCTTACTTTCACTGCCAAGAGTATATTATCACAATCTAGTAGTCGAAAAAGTTTTGTTGTTTAGTGGTTCAAAATCATTGTTGACTTCACGTATGTGTATTAGCTGGCTGTCCGTTACAGATAGATAGTATTGCATTGTTTCCAATTTTGTTTGCAAACGTAATTTTATTTACACCGTAAAAACAATTTACTTCTATTTTACACTAGAATTAATTAGTGTAGATAAGTTTTGATATAACATATGAGAAATATGCTGTAGGTAGGTGAAAAAGAGTAATAAATAATGTAAAGTTTACAAATGCGTTAAATTTAGTTTATATAAATTAACAGCGTTTGTAACTGTTTTCCGCATGTTTGTTTCAAACACATGATAAGTACATATATTACCTTTAACGAACTAAATTTGAGTCAAACATGTGAATAGGAGCCTTTCACCAGATCTTTGCAACTCAGATAGGTACTGTTTGAAGATGGTCATCTTTATCACATATCACAATATTTTTCGGATCTTTGTCTTGTCTATGAAAAAGACAGGAATTTTGTCTATTGGCATTTTTTTAAATATGTTGTAAAATGTTATGCCAAGAAGGGCATTTTATAAACTGCATTAACAAGTTTTATACCAAAATAACTAGATGGTTCTATATGGGGCTCTGGTTTTTTTTTCAGATCTATTTGAAACTATTGAGAACGAGTACTATGCAGTTATAAATTTGTTCATACCTAAAAATGTGCATGAATTCTCCTTGCGTATTTATTTGCAACCAAATGGCGCCATTTGCAACAGATTATTAAAATGCCTCGCGTGATTTCATATTCCTTTCACGTTTTGATCTTAGATGCAACCCGTAATACAATTGTTTCAAAATTAGTATTGGTTAGGGCTTTTATAGAGTATAGATATAGTAATAAACAAATGGTAAACAGCTCTCTTTATAGGTTATGGTATTGGTTGGGTCTAACGTTAAAATCTTTCAGCTCTAATTCTTGGTCACGGTTTGTCAAAGTTTGGGAAATCTGTTCACGCTTGATTTTCTATCACGGATCGCTTCGCTTCGCTGCGTTCTGAAATTTTAAATGTTAAAAACGTTCAGCACTTGAATCCCTAACTCGGATCGCTTAACTCCTACATGTACCATATTGCAGGAAATGTGGATTGAATATAACTAATTTATTAAAACTTACAATATCAATGTACGGTATACAATTTAAAAGTGGCTGTTTGTTCAACCAAAATAACTGTGTGTAAAGGGTAAAAGAAATAAAGAAAGTTTAACGTAAAAAACAACAATAGAAAGACCAATAACAAAGTAGTAGCATGGCCAGATCTCAAGCTCAATAACAAAGTAGTAGCATGGCCAGATCTCAAGCTCAATAACAAAGTAGTAGCATGGCCAGATCTCAAGCTCAATAACAAAGTAGTAGCATGGGCAGATCTCAAGCTCAATAATACATTTACTATTTTCTGAAAGAGTCTCAATGCAAAAATAAATTCTCTCGATTAATACCAGAAAAGAAATAACAAAGCATACCACTTTAGGATATATAACGGATATGCGAGCCAGGTTTTGGTGAAAGGTTACTAAATTAAAACTGGAATTTTTAATTTAAAAGAAGAATGAATAAAAGAAAATATAGATTGGAGTGCTGAACATCTAGTAGGTGAATATTGGCTTACACGTAAAATATTATCAAAGATAAAACAAAAAATCTACAAGGTATGGAAAATTAATGAAAACAAAAGAAAGACTTAATGTAGACGCTGTGTTTATTCACCAATGGGTTGTCGGGCGTACGACGAGTGGTCCCTGAAAAATAATGTAATAAGATTATTTTTATGAACTGTTAAAAAAAGCTATAACCCTTTGCTTATAAGTCTAAAGTTGGTTACTCCATACTAAATAATATTAATTTTGTTAGGAGGATTAATCCTCAGTGTCTCTTAGTTAGCCAAAACATCTTTACAAATAAGGATAGAACAGTTACACGACTATAACTCATCATGTGACACAGTATAAAATTCGAAGAGAAGAAATGAAGTGAAGTGAATATTTATTTTTGCAGAATAGGTGTATAAATAGAGTGAGTGAGATGATCCGAAAGCAGTTTACATTTACGGCAGGTCATAAGGTAATAAACGTTATTTTTACACTTCATCATCTGACTGAACAACCTAGACCTAGAAGGAATGGTGTTCATGTAAAAATGTAGGAATCATCTATGAAAATACCTGAAAAACTATTATGTACTCGTAAATACCATTATGCCTTTCAGTGGCATTATCTGTATTGATTGAATTCTGTTTTTTAATTGGTATTATTATACACAGATGAAGAGAGATAATTTGCTTACCTTGATGAATTTATGAATTTTACACTTCAAAATTTAATTTTTTTTTGTTGCCAACTATTTAGATATAAACAGGTATGAAACGCGTGGCCAGATACCTCTATTGTTGCCGCTGTGGTATTCCAATGGAATGTAGAAATTCGGAGATTCTCAAGATTCGCCTCGCAATGCGCCACTTGGCACCTACTTATGTACTGACTTATGTGAAGTACCATTCCCTTACGCTAAACTGTTATTACAACACTAAGTAAATAAATATGCTTTGTTATACACCATAAAACACAGAAACATATATTATACAGGTACATAAAATGCACAATGGGCAATTTGTTCCAGACAACTTTTGGATGCACACAGGAGTGTAATGGTTTACGTGGGTGGTTCTGGTGTCAAAAGTCCAAAGACGAGCTTTATAGGGGTTAATTATTATAAGTAACTGGCAACCCGCCCTGGCTTCGCACGGGTAGTAGAGACATCTTCAACAATGATAATCATATTTCAACCAATTTACACAAAACCTTAACAAATTGTATACCTAATCCTTCCTCAGGTATCACTCTATCTATTAGTGAAAACCGCATGAAAATCCGTTCAGTAGTTCTTGAGTTTATCGCGGACAAACAGATAGACAGACAGACACGGCGGGGGACTTTGTTTTATAATATGTAGTGATAATCATGTTACAACTGTACCTATGTGCTACATACACATACATATACTATAATTATGTATAATATTATAATGAAAACTTGTTTAACACATAGGTCTCAGTTGTTATACATATCAACACCAAATGAATTCTGATGAAAATATCGACATCAGACCGATATGAGTAGTCGGTATTACAATATTTTAATTGTCAACATATTTAGCGTGTACAGCACTGATACCGGGGGTCTACCCAATACTTAATGGGTTTACTCAATAATTAATACTTACATATATCTAGCATAATCTGATACCATTTGTTAATTTACGAGTATATGCATGCCAACTTCGGTAACTATTTTTCTGTCTTTCCTTTTTTTTTTGTGGTAAAACTTTTACCAGTTATCATTGTCAAACTGGAATACTATAATGGTTACTGGATACTTGGCGAAAACAGATCTTGTTTTTAACCGACGAAAAAAAAGGAGGTTCTCAATTCGACCGTATAATATATATATATATTTTTTTTTTATGTCTGTTCAGCCCTTACACCGTTATTTATGAACCGATTTTGATTATTCTTTCGTTTGGCGCCGACTCAAAATAAGTTTATATAAAATTAGATAATTTATGTAAATAAGCTCAATACTTAAGACTTAAGGTTTATTTATTTTTTGCTTTTTAGTTCTTTTCGTCGGTTTAATTTTTTGTTAAAAAGATTTTATTCGTATTTGTAGAATAACGAAAATTTAAACTATACCCTCTAAGGACAGGGCGATTTTTAGTTATGATAATAACAACTCATTAATAAAGTAAACAAATCGCAAAGCATTTTGAGAGTCGAGACCGAGTCACCGTTAGGTATAAAGAGAAGAGAGAAGAGAGATACGAACCCATCGCTGCGGACGGACAGTTTCATTTTAATATTTAATGGGGCACAAGCATGCTGACCTATATCTGACATAGTTGAAGCTTGAAAGTTAAGGGTTTTTAAAAAACTACTCACTTTTATGATTATACAGCGTGTAAGTTTAAGCTACGCGAAGAAACTTAGGAAAACGTCTTTCTGTGGATACTTATCACAATACAAACGTCAGTTGATCAGAAAAATGCGAGATTAACGATTTATAGTCAACAGTTTCATTTGGCGCTACGCGATATAAGCATTACAAACGTAGGTATTCTTTTTGTGCGATACGGTGAATGACCTTAAACTTTTGGGGCCATCAAGACCAGCTGATTGCTGACCAGCAGATTTTGGGCGTATGATGTATTTATTATTTTTTTTCGATAAATATTCTGTTTACTCCATGTGATATCACTTTTAACCAAAAAAAAGGTACGACTATTTAAAAAAATAATGCATTTTCCGGTAGAAAATTACAATGATTTTCGACTCAGAATGATGATCTGAATACACTTTTTAAGTATTCAGCACGGTGTTACTTACATCCTGTATAATTTATGTTTTATAGTCTAATCACGATGACGACAGCCGCACGTTACTTATCTAATCCATATTAGATTTTGATTTGAATAGATGTTACAACACTTCAATAGAATATGGAACAGGAAAACCTGATTACATCGTTCAATTATTACTTGTTAACCTTTTTGGCGGAATTAGGGGCTTAGGTTACGAAAATACCATTAGATTTTTTCTGGCAGCTCTTCTTTTCAAATTACATACAGGTATTAAATTGTAACAAAAATATTACGGACCCGTTCGTTAAAGATACATAAAATGTAGTAGGTACAGGTATTTTTATTAATTAACGTTCCCTCGATTTAAAAGTCACTCTGACATTCGAGCCAAATGTGAACGCATTGGCTCGAATCTCACAGAGTGACAACTGTAGATGACGACTTCGTAGTCGTAAACATCGGTGTTTTTCTAGGTTTGGTCGCAAGGTTTATAGCACTAAGTTATGAAACAAGAAACTCTCCCGAATGTGAAATTCGAAATATTTTCAGGTAACGACAAGAATACTGTTTGCTTAGCGAGTTAGTTTGCATACGAAATCCTTTGCTATTTGTATTTCATATACATATATTATTTACTGGTAAAGGTGATTTTTATTACTTTCAGAATGTATTGTGATTGGCCTGTTGGTCTAGTGGTTAGTGATCCTGACTGCTGAGCCAGAGGTCGTGAGTTTGATTCCCACCCAGGACTAATATTTGTGTGATGAGCACGATTATTTGTTCTGTGTCTGGGTGTAATTTATCTATAATATGTATATATTTAGAAATATATAAGTTATGTTTATCAGCAGTCTGGATACCAGTACAGGCTCTGCCTAGTTTGGGATCAGACGGCCGTGTGTGAGATGTGTGGAGTTATTATTATTATTATTATTGTATAGGGAAAGAAAGCTTGGATATTATTAAACCCTCGCTTAAAAATCGCCAGAACATAGGACAACTCCCAAACAAATATTTTCAACTTAAGGAGCATCAATAAAAATAAAGGCAATTTTAATAAGATTACATGATGAAATCTCTAAACAATAAGTTTTGTAGGTAATCTTATCTACGTGCATGTTGTTGAGGTCACCCGACAGTCCGCGGTTAATGGAGGTGCTGGTTTAATCTACGACAAACAAAAGGAAGACCACTACTGGCAACCCTTTGTGTTCCCCAAAAGTACGTAAAGAGTAGAGATTAAACCAACGTACAAGATATTTTTCAAGATATCCCGGGATTTTAAATGATACCGTGAAAAAGCAGGAAAACATGTATAAAATAAAACCTTTTGTCACGTTTTGTTTCTGTGCATTTATTATTTAGATTTACTTTTGTGTGCTTATGTTTAATATATTATTAATATATCAGATCCAGAAAGTTTTTTCTACAGATTTTATGTCCGTGATAAACGTTTGAACAAAAAGTCTGATCAATAATTTATTGTAACCTGCAATTTGACCGTGCAAGACAGAGTGCATTAACAACGATGACGTGAGCAATTAAACCTTAGAGCCATCCGCTGAGTTATGCTAATACTGTGACATAAGCTAGCTTAGAAGCAGATGTTAGAATAAATCAGATTAATGAGTGAGGTTTATGATTACAATTTGTAACAAAAAAAAATGGAAAAAACTTTAAATTGTTTATGGTTAATGTTTATTAGTAGTCACAATCGTAGTACAAAAGTAATCAAAATTATTTGACAAAAAGAAAACGGCCTAGGACTCGCTTAAATATAATCTAATGGAACTTACCCACTTTTAAGGTAAAGGCATCTAATTCCGCGGTGTTTTCACCATAACTTAAAGGACAATCAAAATTAAGCATTTACGGTAGAGGTACCTTTAAGTATAATTGGCTATTTTAATCAGAACTTTTGTTTATTTTGCCCTTAAAATATATTAAAAGTGTAACGGTTCAAAATTGATTTAAAATGTTAAACTATGTAAAATAGTTCCGTACCCGTTCGTTTATTCAAATTTATATTATTTATAAAAATTTAAGTGAAAATTCTACATGTTTTTAACCGACGAAAAAACGGAGGAGGTTTTCAAGTCAACGCGTATATCACATTTCTTTTTTTTTATATTACCACGCATATATATTTATAGGGTAGTCCGATTTCGATAATTCTTTTTTATTGGATAGGGTATACTTTGAAGTTGGTCCCATTTAAATTTCAAATAAAAATTACAGCCCCAAGGGTAGAAAAATAAAGTTGTTCACCCATTAACTTTACATCTGTGAACCGAGTTTACAGCATCTATTTCGGGTTTGTTCTTATTAATTTATCTGGCAGCGACTCATAATTATTTAAGTATTTACATTAGTGTAGGAGTTTAGTTAGGCTGACACGTTTATTTTTGTCGAAGAGGCGGAGGAGGAGGTTCTCAAGTCAACTCGGATATTTCTAAAGGTTCCGGTTCTCAAAGGTTATTGCCCGTTTTTTTTCGGAAAACAAACTTAACTTTGAAGTTCTATAAATAGTCTCCGAAACGTCGATGTATGTTCACAGTCAATTTTCCAGAAGCGCAGAAAAGAAAATATGACATAACAACAAATTAATGACTTTCGGATTTTTTCCTCTGCTGTGAGACCTTGCTTCTTACCAATTTTCATGATTATAAGTCAATGGGAAGTATCCTTCACGTTTTAAATTCATCTGCGAAGTGTTAAAACTTCAATTTGTGTTAATTTCAACTTGATACCTCCACGCGTTCCCGAGAAAAGGGTCTTTACAGACAGACAGACGAATGTACAACAATCCTGTGATCTTTCTTATAAGGGTCCTATTTTTTCTTTTAAGATCCGGCACCCTAAAAAGTAAAAATTATCATTTACTTTATACTCTGATACTCGAAAACTCTGTGCGTGACTGGACTAAGTACTGGTTTTTACACTTTAAAATTATTCTGAGAAAGGTAAGCTCCACAAACTATTTTCTAAACGTCACTAAAAGTACCTAAGTATTAATTGAAATCTGGTTGCGTCGAATAGTTTCCAAAGACTGACTGACGCTCAATTAAGTCCCGTAATTTAATCCGCCGCTATAGAAAACGTGGCCTGTGTTTTTACTTATCAAAATTAAGTTACCTGTTTTATGTTCATGCAGTATTTTGTTATTAGTCTGTAAGCCTTCCTCAAAATAAAATTAATAAATCAGTGTTTTTTCCCATAGCAAAAGTGCACAAACGTGCCTAAAGAAGTTTTCACTTCAAAAAAATATAATCATAAAACATATTTTTACATGTTTTATATTAGCTTCACTTGTATGTTTGTATGTTTGTTTGTAACCGACTCCTTAGGGCGCGATTTTGACCCACTTTAAACGGCCAGATTTCATTCAAATTTTGCACACCTGTCAAATACCGATGACAATGCAATATTCGATTAAAAAAAATAATAGTTGAAATAAAAGCGTGTTTTTTTAGTTTTATTGAACTATTATTATACTTTTGTTAGGTTGTTGTTTTTTTTTTGTGTATGACACAAAACTCTTTAAAAAATAATATTAGATATCTACAGATTACTCGTAAATAGTTAACTTCCAATTTATTGCTTACATTAAAAAAACTCTTACGTTCTTTCTAATTTTTTTTTTCTTTACAAAAAGTATTTCATAGAATATAATCTATTCCGCGATTTTCGTTGCTGACTGTGCATGTTTATTATAAAAGATGAACTATTTATCCCGAGAGGATAATAGCGGGGAAATTGAATTTCGGCGAGTTATTCTTATAGACATAATCAACTCATTTAAAATATGCTCACTGAACACAAATTAACAGCCAATTTCACGGAACATGGCATACATAATTAGTATACATTGTGGATACGTCCGCTTGAAAGTATTAAAGTATTTAGGTGCTGAAATATTTTGAACTTACTTATTAGAAATTCTCCGAAAGTTTCTCTAAGTGGTTAAAATAGTTAAGCGGTCAGCTGATAGCAACTGTTAATACACTGTAAGCTTCGAAAACCCAAGGGAAGTAACCACAAAGTTTGGCACAAAGCCTCTACAGAACATCCGTATATACTGCAGCTACTATCTAACTTAAATGACACTAAACAGACGTGATAGTTGGCTTGGTAAACAATTACAAATTTCTCTTACTGTTAAGCGGTTACCGATGAAAATAAACACTCGCAATAAAAAAAAAATAAAAGCAAATATTTTGAATTATTTGCTTGTGAAGAGTTTATGTGAGTATAGAGGTAAGATTATCCAACTGAAACACGTTTATGCATGTATTTTTAATAGGGGAACTGGTGACGGACTGCATCTCCAAGAACACAATGTTCTAAAGATATACTTGTTATCGCCACATCAAAAACTCTTATTTATTTTATGAAACGTAGTCGCAAACTATATTAGATAATAAAACAGTTCATTATATAGACATTATTATGACTAGTTTATACCGGTAACGCATTGCTATTGGTCGGTTGACAAATATTGAAGAATAGTGGGGGTTATAAAAGGCTATGCTAACATTATAAGTTGTTAACAATCACTTGAGTGCGGATGGAGGTTCGAACAACATAGCAGTTACTGTCATTTAGTGATTTTGATAGTTTATAGCAATAGTTGTGAGACTGTTTCTAAAATACTTCAGATACAATTCATTAGAAGCTACATTCATACATACACTCACGCTTGTGTCCATTCGCGAAGGGATGGGCAGAGACGTGTTCAACAACCATATTATGCCTATTTACTATCATTTAGATCCATTAACGTAATAGGGGGAAGCCTATTGCCAACCGGGCACTTTGGAAATTAAAATAGGAACATTGGGAATATACATATTGAAAAAGAAAGGTAGGCAAGAAGGATAAGGATATTGCTCACACGGATAGATGGAGGACCTGTAAGTTTAATTGGCTATTGGCGGGAAGTCCGAGTCCTATTACTTATACTTATAGAAGCTACTGCTTGTAAAGTTCTCGGTGATGTGTCATGGAGTTTTCGCAAACGAGCAGGCGGGTTACCTGATGGTAAATGACTACCGCCGCCCATGGGCACCTGCAACTCAAGAGTTACAAGTGTGTTGCCGGCCGTTAAGGTAGGAGTAGGGAAGAGGGGGGAGGGAGAGAGGGAAGGGTTAAGGCTCACCTCACTCACTTGGCGAAAAGCAATGCAAGCATTGCTTCATTGCCGGATTTTGTCTTATTTTTGGCAGCCATAGAGTGACCTTTTTGGTATTGCGAAATGTTTCTAAAAGCACTGCAGTCTAATTTCACGCTTCATATGTAGTTATTTGAGGTTTTTGTTGTATCATTATTTAAAATAAAATTACAACCGAATTCATTGCACCTAAATGTAAAAACTCCCATACCAACTCGTCTCATATCAACTTAATTGCATATTTAATAACTTAATATTTAATAAAATTTTAAATATGACTTATACGTTTATGTTAAGGTATAATGTCTCTTCTGCTTAAAAACATACAACTCTATATACTTAGCGCTTAATGTGCTACTGTCTACTTAATTTACTTGTGCATGCTGTGACTCCTTAAAAAGTTGTGCATCTTGTACTAATTACATTATTGCATAATTTTTTGTGATTATTGTAGTGTAACAACTACTGGATGTCCATATAAAAAAAATAAAACTGAGATCATTTTCCGCTAATTTATGAAAAAAAAAAAAATTACAGTCGAACAATGTCCTAAATTAGTATATCGCTAAACATACTCTGACGAAAGAAGTTCTTGGTTCCCCATTTATAAAACTTGGTCAGTAAAAGGGGTAAATCAAAAGGTTGTAGAACGATCTAACTTCGGTACCTACACCTACTGTTACAAAGCTTTGAACACGGTAGTACGGAGTGTGCACCTATTTTTGGCATTTGGCCAAATGTATTGTCTCAGGACGGTAGATAGGTACTTGCGGTCCACATACAGCATTGGTACCTATCTACGTTTTGTTTAGGTATTTCAAAGACAAATAGTAAACCTATCATAGTTTGGCTTCCTCTAAGATCGTTTAGTTATAATTTTATTTTTGTATAAGTATGAGTTTTATTTCGACCTGTGTAATTTTATAGTTTAAATTATGTGTAAAGCTCGTCCTTTTGTGATACTTTACGGCAGGCCCGCAAATCGCATCGTAAATTCAACACAGCTACAGTGGCCTCGAGTAACAGAGTTGACACCCTCGCATCCATTATTAAAATCTTATTAACCTTACCGAGTTTAACGAAATGCGGACTGAGGGCGCTTTAAAGTAAAAAAAAATACGAGTCATGTATTTTTTTTAAACAAGAAAATTCAAAACCCTTACGTTTTAGTCTAATAAAATTATAAAACTGGCGACTTGTCTAGACATGTGAAATAAATTCTGTAGAAGAGCACCATGGCTTGAACTTGGCTTGACAAGCTACCGCGTTTTTAGACACATATTGTATGGAATGACGTCATTTAATTTGATATGCCGTTTCTTTTGTACATGTATGTTCGAATATATTTCGAATATAAATAAGAACCAAAAATATAATTTAAGAATCCGAATTAGATATTATAAGTTAAACAGAGCTACGTCCAAAAAAGAATTACAACGCTGCCTAAGTGGGTTAATTATTTTTTACAAATTTTGTGTCAAAATTGTAAGATGTGCATTATATACACTTCATCACCATAAGACTTCAGTAGCTGATGGTATAATTGCTGTCTCGCTTAGCGTATTTATAAGGTGTTGGCATAAGCTTCATAACGAGTTCATGAGGTCATCTCAGCGTTGCATCAAATTTTATTTGTATTTAAAGACATTTTAAACACTTCACAATCAAAATCAAAATCAAATCAATACAGATTTTACATTCTCTCACACTGTGAGAGAATAGTAATTATATTAGCATGGTAACATGTTATAAAAATATGTTATAACGAAAATAGCTTTGGACCCTAAAAAACTGGCAGACAAAGAACACACAAGTTAATGTTTCAGTAAATTTTAACATGAATCCTACTTATATTTTAAACGCGAAAGTTTGTGAGGATGTATGGATGTTGGTTGCTTTTTCACGCAAAAACTACTAAACCTATTGCAATTAAACTTGGTATGTAGATAGCTGGTCACCTTAAGAAATAGGCAAATTTTTATCAAAATATTCCCATGGCATCGGGACTTTCGCACGTGAAACCGCGGGGCGCAGCTAGTAAAATATAAATGTCATCATCATCTTTTTAACCTTGTCCCCAATTTATTTGGGGTCGGTGCAATATATTTTCTTCTCACATTCTATTCTACCATTCGTCATTTCACTGCTTGCTTCCTATCTAGCCATATCTACTCCACTTTCACGCAATCCATCCATCTTTACTGTGATCGTCTGCTGTTACCCGTCACCTTCCGTACATAGAACAATTTTTCTAAATATTTTACGTTTTTCACCTGTTCTACGTACTTACGTTCTATGATTTCATTTGAGAATAGAGTTTAGGTCCGTTTAATAAATTTAGTTGTCTTGGGTCCCGAGACTTTCAAGACGACTCTCGAGACACGATTGTTGAAATTGTATTGTATGCATTTTATTTTCAAAAGGTCAAAGAATAAAATTGATTAACTTCCCGCACTCTGTTATTGAATGCGCCATCTATCAGCTTAACAACTAATTACTCGATACCGACAAAATACTCATAAATGCTTTTGACACCATATTTTTTATTTTTAAAACTGGATCTGTGCTTAGAAAGAATAAAACATACAACGTGTTTTGGCTATAATTATTAACATTATAAAGGTTGATTTTTACCACAATTGATTTTTTTTCTTGATACGTCTCGCCAAAAGTTAAATCCATTCTAATTATTTACCTACGGAGAAGTCTCGAAGTCGACTTTGGTAGTGCATTGTCTCGTGAGACCCTGAGGCTGTCGAGATTATCCAAACCCTATTTGAGAACAATGAAAGTCTAAAGCCTTCATTCACTTCATAAAATTCGAAGGATGATATAAAATTATGTATAAATAAAATATATACTGTTCAGTACGCAATGAAAGAAAGCTATATAAACTAGGCATGTTCAGCGATTTGCAAGTCTAATTTAATTACTGATAATACCCAACGTTAACTATTACGACGCCAGCGTTTTAAAACAACAATTTATGCTGGTTATAATGCGAATTAACATAAAACTGTGCACAGGAATTCACAGAATTAACTTAACGTTTAATTTGGCACCTATTTTTGTTAAAATGTATGTTTTTTTTTCCAGTATGCAGCCCAGCGATCGTATGTTTCTTTTATGTAATAATTTTTTTAACATACAACAATAAAACGACTTCAAATTATTTATTGTAAAAAAAACTAATAAATACCAAAAATATGATGTTATTATACGAAATGATGAAGTTTTGGGGCCCCCAAACGACGTGGTACACGACCAAAAGGTCGGATTATGCTTACACCACGATAAACAATGGAAACAATACCAAATAAAATTTGTTTCTTTTCTTACTTTTAGGTATTAACAATTAGTTGGATGTAAAATCACTTATACGCCTTATACTATAATAATAATAATATGTTATTAGAGAGTATGAAATACAATAGCGTCACACGGTAAGTTTTGTAATTAGAACAGATCGTCCAAAAGCAATAATGGTGTCGAAATGTTGCCATAGCAAAGTCGCCACATTCCTAACATCAATCGTTGGGCTGCGAGGCAAGATCACCAAGCCTGGTCGGAGGATCTTCCCTTTGTGATGGAGGGACATAACAGAAGTCCCACCACATGTATATTTACAATTTTTGTACACATTACCGGAGTTCTTGTTAACCTATCCAACTAAGCTGAATAATCTTTTGCTAATAGTCGAATTGGAATTCGATCCCTCAACCAATACGATACCTTCGCTTCAATTTACTATGCATTCCTCTGAAACATAGACGCGAATATTTTCACTATTCGAGACCATCTTCACACCATACTTGACTTTCATAATATAACATAATGTGTAACAGGTACATATATACACATGCCGGAAACGGAAGTTATCTCGTCCCTTGGACTTCCGGCGATGGACCGTCTGCTTCCTGTTGTATAACTCACGAATGCTCCATACTGGCACATCATTCTACCGCGAAGTGCTTCTATAAATCAATTTGGTCGGGTTCAATCTATATTTTATACTAGACGTTCCACGCAGTTTCACCTGCGTTCCGCTCCACTCCTAAGGCTCGTAGTCCATTGTTACATAGCCCATAACCTTTCTGAATGAATACTCTATTCGATACAAAACGAATTATTTAAATGTGACTCAAAGTTCCAGATATTAGCACATTTAAACAAACAAAAAACTCTGTAGCTTTGTTACAATAGTATAGATTGGCATTTTGTGTGTTTATAGAATTTTTGTTTTTTGAAGTGATAACTTCTTATGGGAGATGGTAACGAAGCGGTTTACCAAACCGCTTTGTTACGTAAAGCGTTACGGCGCCAGTCTGTCTGACTTCCCTTTCTCAATAGTTCAACTTAGATTAGTTTAAGTTATCACATTATGGTATAGGGGGCAAACGAGCATACTGGTTACCTGATAGAAAATGACTACCGCCGCCCATGGGCACTTGCAACTCACAGGGACAGGGAAGGGTTAGGGCCTCCGGTAATATTACTCATGCGGCGAAAAGCAATGCAAACATTGTGTCACTGCCGGTTTTCTGTGAGGCCGTGGTATCACTCCGGTTGAGCCGGCAGTCGGCCGGCACATACATGCCGAAGTATGGCTCTCCCACGAACAACATTAATATCCAGGAGATTAGATAGAGATTCAGTGATTGTGGCAACCTATGGCATTAGGTACATGTGTTTCTAGTTATAGGGAAGACTTTTGACGTCAATACGTCTTTAAAATTACTTCCATAGGGGAAAGTAATTCAAAAAACCAATGATAACAAAATCGGGGGATACAGTTTGGTATTGTAGCTACATATCTATCATCTCCATCCAAAATTTAATTACACCACTGGGTAGCTAATGAATCAAAGAATTCCTTACGCTTAGTGAGGACTGCGATGCATCGCACGCGGTGGATGGGAAGCGTCGCCATTTTGAGGTAATTTTGCTGCGTTTCGTCGTTTAGAGAATTCCATTTAGTACTAGTATCCATCGTTTAAATTTCAATCGTGAGCTCTCGTCAAAATCAATCGATTGTTCTACGTATTCACGTAAAACACACGGCCGTGTTCATGACACAGCCACACTCCAATTTTTTAAGTGAAAACTTCTTTAGGCACGTTTGTGCACTTTTGCTATAGGGAAAAAGCACTGACCTCGTGACCGTCACGCTAATAATACATATATAGATCCACTAGAGGGCGCTACTCTAAACTTTCAGTTCTGTCAGCTCATTATTAATTAATGTCACCAACCTGCTAATGTGACGTTTTAAGTTCGTCGTTTCGTTTAAGTTTTCACTTCAGTCGGCAGTCCCATGACTGCCTATTTTTTTTATGAATCCCTATGAACCTTCATCATGAGGCGCTAGCTTTCCTGCATAACAGCTAGTCAGGTTTTCCATATACATAGTATGTCCTAGTGAACCATACAAATAGTCTGTAACCTATAAGCGTTATCTTGGGATTTTTAGTATTTTTTATTTTTATTTATTGTTACAAAGTAAGGTACAAAAGTAAATCAATCTGTAAGATGCCGCATAAACTCGTTCGAGTTTTTCCGTGCATCAGTGTCATCACCATTACATATTTATATTATTATATTCTTGCATAGTTAATTATTGCTAAATCATAACTCATAAGTTAACTAATACTATACAATCTACTAAATGCTATACAAAGACATTAACATATCTCCTGTACAGTTGTTAATAGGAAAAAAGTACAAAGACAAAAGGCATTATTAATTATTAAATTGGGTGGGTAGTCGTTGTCTGTCATATGTATGTGCATCCAGTTCCTAACGAAAGTTGAGTACTACGTCACCGGCACCGAACATTGCCGACCGACGGCGGCGGCCCGATGGCAACAGGTTTCACGCAGATATAAGTAAAGCGTTATACAGAGTGATACATTTAAGTGAAATAAAATATAGGTAATGGATGCAATTTTAAAAGTATTAATGTTATGTTATACATATATAATATATTGAACTAATGTTATACAGATATAAATTGTGTGCTGGTTATGCCTATGACCGGTATGTATGAATGAGTGTATGCATGTACATAAACGTAAGACAGAACTATAAATTATACATATCGTATAATTTATAGTTATGTATTTATATTTTAGTTATAGTTATAGTTTGCAAGAAATATTGTTTTAATTTATTTTTAATATTTTTTGGAGTTAATTGTTTCCGAAGTGATATCTGTAATTCGTTAATCAGGAATGGAATGATATATGCTAGTTTCCTTTTACCGTAATTGTTAGTGTATTTAGGCAAAATTAATGCATTTTTTAGGATGTGGCGTGTTTGAACCGTATTACTGTTATATTGTCTGTTTTTTTTAATTGTTCGTTGAAAAATTCTTCGCTTAGTAGAGTGTGTTTAATTTTTTCATGGATTGGTAATATTTTACAAAATTCAAACAATGCATGGTAATTATTTTCAAAATTCTTTTTAATATTATAGGGTACAACTTCTTTCAATAACCTCATTTGTAGTGCGTAAATTGAGTCGAGATGGGTTTTATAAGTTCTTCCGTAGCTTGACATACCATAACTGATTATCGACTCAGCCAGAGCTGTATATAGTTGGAGCCGTATCTTATAGGGTATTTTTGCCTTAATCAGAGAAAACTTAGCCAAAATACCCCTCAGTTTATCACAGACTAGGTTTATATGGCTTTTCCATGACATTCGACTATCTATTATTAGGCCAAGGTACATTTGCTCATCTACTACATCAATAGATCTGCAGTTACACTTGCTAGGTATGCCTTTATTATTATTCCTATGTAGGCAGTCGTGATTGTGTGCAATAAGACTTGGTTTCGTTGTCTCTCTATTTCGACTAGAGCTGATGTACATTACTTTGGTTTTATCTTCGTTTAACACAAGCCCGACGTCATGAGACCATTTTGCTAATAGATCGAAATCGTGTTGAAGTTTGTATAATGCGTCTTCAACCGAGTTACCATCTGCCACTAGACAAGTATCATCAGCGAATTGATGGATTTCACATTTGGTAATTAGGTTTTGCAGGTTATTAACGTATGTAAGGAAGTGCAACGGTCCTAATACTGATCCTTGTGCTGTGCCATCTGTCACCTGTGTTAGGCTGCTATCGTCACCATCTACCCTAACAACGAAAGCTGTATTTTTAAGATAATCACCACACCACTTCAGAAGATTACCTCTGATACCAGATTCTTCGAGACTGTTTAATAGTTTAGAATGCCTGAGCGTATCAAAAGCACTGCTGTAGTCTATAAACACTACCAATACATGGCGTTTATTATCATGGTGGTTATAAATGCTATCCGTGAATTTACTAAGGAGTTGTGTCGTATTTTTCCGTGGCTGAAAACCATACTGATTAGAGAAGAGGATGTTGTTTTGCCCGAAGAATTCGTACATTTCTCTGCTTATGTACTTTTCAGCCAGTTTATCTACGATTGGGAGAATAGTAATTGGCCTGTAGTTCGAATACTCACCGCGGCTGCCTTTTTTATGTAGAGGTCTAACTATGCCTGTTTTTAGTGCATCAGGATATCCTGATGCACTAAAGTAGCGGGTACAGTGGCATATATATGCCACTGTACACGCTTTTATTGATCAAATTAGTAATTATAGACGTTATTTTACTACATAGTTTCTTAATGTCTAGTGCTCTTATACCGCCTAACCCAGGTGATTTTTTTAGCGTTAGTTGATTTAATGATTGTAGCTATACTTTTACGAGTAGCAGGCCTATATCTCATTGAGACATTTGCCGTTTTTATGTAAGTGGATTTGTCCAGTAGGGGGCTAGAGCATTTTGGTGTTATTTTCTTTACATTGTTGGTAAATGTTTGTGCGAAGTTGTTGGCAACATCCTGCTTACTTGCACCATTATTGACTAATGCATTTTGTTATGACTGTATCAATTGACTGTTTTATTCTACCTGTGATACGGTTGAGAATTTGCCATAGGTGACGTGGGTTGTGCCTGTTCTGGGTTATTTCTTTTTCGATATTTTTATTTTTTGTCTTTTGTAAAGTTTTATTAGCTAAATTTCTGGCTTTATTGTAATTGTTTTTAAGGTTTAAGTTATTAGGGTCTTTAATCCATTTTACAAATTTTTCGTCCCGATACTGACAAGAATTAATTATATTATTATTTATCCAAGTATTATTTCGTGTTATGTTATTTTTAAGTTTAATAAGTTGATTTTGAGTAGCATTCTTTAAATTATTTTCAATAAAATTATATATCATTGTTGGGCATGACAATTCACACCCCTTATCCTAGTTGACTTCAGTGAGAAGTTCAAGAACTTTTTCTCATTAATAGCATTTTTATAAATCGGAACATCCTGTATTGGTGCACCGACGCAAGCAAGCACAACTGCACGATGATCGGCCAATGTTGTGCCGATTGCCGATGTGTATAGTTATTTTGTGCGGGACCGGGCATATATGTGATCTATACAGGTTTTACTTAGTCTACCTTTACAAATATATATTCTAGTGTGTGCCGTGATCCCACACAGAAGGCCTACATTGTGCATCGTGTTGCTATATGAATGCATTACAGGATTACATTGCTTTAAATCTATGTTAATGTCCCCTAATAGATATACGTCGAAGTTATTGGAAAAAAGTTTGAGTGTAGATTGTAGTTCCCTGATAAAAAGATGTTTACTATAACTCGGTGGCCGATAAATGGCACACAAACCCGCGGTATAGTTCGACCGGGTGGTGATGATGCATAGTATGCTTTCAAAATAGTTGAGTTTTGTGTTGTTTTAAAATGATTTTATGAGTATTTTTTACATACAATAATATACCACCACGCTTTCGCCCACCCCGCAAGTTTGTGAACATTTGATAGCCTTTTAAATTGACGAGACAGCTTAAAGACTCGGATATATTCGCTTCCGATAGTATAATAACATCTACGTCTTTTTTTGAGGTATATATACACTGTTCGAGGGCGGGAAAGTTTTTGATAGTGGATCTTATGTTTATATGCATACACAACAAGCTGACATGAGAGTTAGGTATTTGATTTAGAAAATTATTGAGGTTTACACAGTCGGCTAGTTCATTGATATCGTTTGTATTAAGAATATGAAGTATTTTTGACTTAGTTACGAGAGTGACTATAATAGTATAATTGTTTCTTTTTATGTTTCCATCATCACATTTTATGAAATAAAGAGTGCGCCAGTTGAAATGTTTCTGTTTGAAACACCTTCGAGACCAGGTTTCGGGCCAGGTACGCAAGTAGTTCTAAATTATAGTTGGCAAATTGGGGGTGTTTAAAACACCTCTGCCTACCCCTTCAGGGATACAGACGTGAGTGTTTGTATGTAAATTATATTTAACTTAAGATTTAATAGTATTTACTGATAACTTTTTAAGACAAGAGATATTGAATGTTTCGCCAATATTCAGGAACGTCCCCGCCTGGGGTAATGTTTTCGATTAAGCCTATCAACCTACGCAGATTGCGATAAAACACGGTGGGATAAAGAATATTTCTTTATCAAACAACACAGTAACACAGTAGGGATTGAATATTTTTAGTAGGTGTAACTGGTATAAAATGGAAATGGTTTAAGGGGTTTAAAGGAAACTAGAGAGCGCCTGTTACTCAAAATCCTAACATCATTTAAAATTTTTTGAATCATTAATCTATTTGTAACATAAACCAAGCTATGAATTTTTAGTATAAGTTGAAATGTCATCTTATATACTTTTGTACCACGACGGGTCAACATATATACTGGACCTGTGTAGTTTTTCACTTCTTTTCATTCTTTATTGTCCACAAAAAATTATACATAAGGAAAATGGTATGTACAAAGGCGAGCTTAAAACATAATTGAGTTCTCTGCTAGCAAACCTTCGGAGTCAATAGAGGATATTAAGAATAATAAGAGGCAAAGTCGTGTGTACGTAAAAATAATTAAGATAAAGATGTAGAACATACTTAAGTAACTAAACTTTCTTCTACATATCATCTTAAGTATTTCAAATTTCACATAAACATACTTAAAAAGGGATACAAAGAATTTCCTACACGTATTCATATATAGATTATAAAATATTATTTCAGTAGCAGTCACAATCCAACTTGAAAACTAAATAAAATAGTTGTGGAAGATCCATCCTTCGGCATGTATGGGCTGACTCGACCGGAGTGATACCACGGCCTCACAGAAAACCGGCAGTAAGGCAATGTTTTCGTTGCACCCTTCCCTCTCCACCTCTTCCCCCTTCCCCTACACCCACCAAAGGCCGGCGAAACACTTGTGACTCTTAAATTGCAGGTATTTAACTGTACTGTAATGGGCAGCGTTAGTCACTTTCTATAAAAAAATACATTATATTTTGAGCAATTCAGTAAAACACTATATATATGTCATGTTATAGTTATTATGTTATAGTTTAAGCTACTGCAAATGATATTGTGTGTTGTATACCAAAATAGAGTCATCATTAATGGGCTCTATGAAAGAATCATAGGTACTTACCCCTGTGTACCTTATTTCTGTTGTGTTACATAAACACAAGATACACATAACAAAAACATACACGAGAAAATGGAAATAAAAATTCAAATTATGTAACGTATCGAGACCACAGGAAACCAATAATACCTGCTTAAACAATAATAAAGAACAAAAAAAAACAAAAGCAGTCATGGGGACTGCCGACAGAAGTGAAAACTTAAAACTGCGCGTCGCCAGTCTGGCGGAATACGTCACATTAGTAAGTCAGTGACCCGAACCCGTAAGTTTGCACCTACCAAAAAATCGCAACGTGTTCGCTTCAATAAGTAATAAGCAAATAGGTACATTCTATCAAGATTCCAGTGGCACTTGTCGGTATATAAACCGCGATGCTCAACTGTTCAATTTAGCTTCATTCTAGTTTGTCCTTAGTTACAATATTAGTTTTAATGGCCCTTACAAAACTTGAATACAATTATGATTCATTTCTTACTATAGTTATCTTAATATTTACACTTATTTTATCAGTAAATAAATAAATAATAAAAATAAAAACCACAAAAACTGGGTTTATAAAAGACTAGCTGTTGCCCGAGACTTTATTTACGTGTAAGGTTAGTGTGATCTATCCCACGGAAAACACAAATTTTTCCGTCATAAAAAGTGGTATATGTGCTATAATTTATCTCTGCGCCAAATTTCATCCAGACCCGTTCAGGCCGTTTTTGCGTGAAAGAGTAACGAACCATACATCCATCCATCCTCACAAGCTTTCGACTTTATAATATTAAACCATTAGCAGGCACACTTTCTTAGTATATTTTCATTACACGTACAATATGCAGATACACAACCGGCCCCATTAATCTAAAATCGACGACTGGTTTTCGCAGTCAACGCCAGAGCCGTACTGCCAAATACAGTGTCAATCTATCTTTGTCGTCTGTAGGTTTGCAAATGTACGTTTCAACTCGCAAACAAAGTTGAATAAATACTATTCACCTACATTTACTTTCTTTGAGTACTTATCGGAGACATATTTCATTGAAATCAATACCTGGCAGATAAAATGGGAAGCTCAAAACTAAGTATACCTACTATAGATACTCTTCAAAATGAACTCATACATCTTAGACACAACTCTGGTAAAACTAGTTCTAATTCATCGCCAATTCAATACATAAAGTGTGACACATGGCAGCACCATCATAAAGTGTCTGCCTTGCATATTAATTCCTTTATTAAGTCGAAGTTACACCCAAACTCCTAGTAATTTAGGTAAGGGCAAATTTAAAAGTATTTCTTCAACTCAATCGGTTTGGGGGGAACTGGTACAAAATTTAGTTTCCAGATTTTAGTCATACTAACAAGGCAAGTTAAACAACAGCTTGTAAAGTAGACCTTAAATATGCTATACATATTATTTTAAAAATTGAAAAAGTGAACATCAGTTCTGCCATGATTACCATGCTACTAATATGTGTACGAGTGCACTTTGTTAAAAAAAACTATACATTATATTATAGAACAGAATAGAACAATCTTTATTGTTCACTAAAGACATATTGCTTAAGAAATACACAAAGTGAATATGTACAATGGCGGCGTTATCGCTAAGTGCAACCTTTGGATGGACAATAGAAATACAACAAAAACTTTTTTTCTGATGTTTCTCAATGGAAATTATAAATGAAATATTAAATACAATAATTAAGTTAAGCTTATGTTTCATTTTTCAATATAGTATTTTATTTCTTAATTTATAAAGAACTAGCAGCATCCCGCGGTTTTACTTTAATATCGGTATAAAAAGTAGCCTATGTGTTAATCTAGATCTCCAGCTATCTACATACCAAGTTTCATCGCAATCGGATCAGTAGTTTTTGCGTGAAAGAGTAACAAACATCCATACATCCACACATCCATACATCCTCACAAACTTTCACGTTTATAATATTAGTAGGATAATTTAATACGTAAGTGTGTAGCATAAAGTGTACGTATTGCAACACTTAATGCTCTTACATCGAAGAACACTATTACATCACACACAAAATTGTACCGCGAGCATTTACAAAAAAAGCTTCAGTGATTTTTAAACACTTACTTCTTATTTCTTACTTCCATTGTGCCGCGTTAAGAAGACAGCGCTAAACTGTTACTTCATAAACGTAATCTTGTAAAATAAATGGATAAATCATTTTCATTTCATTTCTTCTACAAACCATCAAAGTCAAATTTAAATGCCATTTGACGTTGATGGAAGCAAGGGAGGAGAATGGATGACATAATATATATTTCTCCTAAATGAAGTGATGTAAATCATATTCAACCCGTTTAATGCGTAATGTTCTCTTATTGAAGACTAACTACACCCCGCGGTTTAGCGGTAAAGCTCATCACACACTATACCGTCACGGCTCCACCCCAGCAATTAAGTTGTCATTCAAATCTGAACTTTAAAACGTGGTCGTATAGCCAGCCGTGCCGTTACCGTGTGTGATGACCTTAAGTCTCGATACCGTGGGAATATCTATAGCATATGTGTTAATGCAGGTCTCCAATCATAATATTAGTAGTATTCAGTAATATATTTTAATAAAATACGAGTTTAAGCTACTAGTCTGATAATTGATGATTGATTGATTGATTTGGCTGGCCTGTTGGTCTAGTGGTTAGTGACCCTGACTGCTGAGCCAGAGGTCGTGGGTTCGATTCCCACCTCAGTCTGGGTGTTCTTTGTGTCCGTTGCTTGTATGTTTGTAAAGTCCCCCGCGACACAGGAGTAATTCCTAATGCGGGAGTTGTCTTTAAAAAAAAAATTGTTAAGTCAAATCTTTTTACTTTTCTTAAAGACCAAAACTCAAGGCAACGTATAATCGTAGTACACTGCTGAACCTGTAAAAGACTTGATCTTAAGGTTGGGGCAGACAGCGGGCGGGTCAGGACGTCCCCGCGGCGTGAAAAGTTGAAATGTACTAGCCCCGAGGGAGGTGCTCGACGCAGCTGTGTGACATCTTCTATATTAACTAGTAAATTACAACCGGCTCAAGTCGCGTAGCCGTCCCGCCTCTCCGTCTGCCCTGTTGTCTGTCCCAGCCATTATATCGATCAAATTATTTAGGTAATAAAAAAAAACAAACTTCGCCCAATCGACTCATATTTTGCGGATTATGATTTACACATTAAGGGAGAGCACTAGATAAGGAGCATAAGTGGGTAGTTTGTTGGGTACTGATAAAAGACGCGCAATGTAATGTCATCACGTGCATAATATTAAGTAAAAAAAATATTATATTAAATCAAACACAAGGCGGTTATGGTTTTATTTAGGGTGATTTAGATTTTTTCATTCTATATTATACATTTATATGTATAACGGGTGTAAGAAACGGCCTGCCGAATCTTGAAATAGTAGATTCAGACCAACATTCTGAGTGAAAAATCATTGGAATTTTCTGCCGGAAGATTTATAAGTTTTTTTTTTTATTTTACTTTTTTTTGGCATAAAAGTGATATCACAATAAGTAGGTAAACAAAACATTGTACTGAAAAAAAAATCAATTAATACCCCATACAACCAAAAACTGCAATGTAATCTATTAAACAACATTTATGCAATCAGCTGCTTCGACAACGTTTAAGGTACCTATTATATATACCTATTCATCGTACTGCACAAAAATGATACCTACGTATGTTCCGTGTACATTGCGTAGCGCAAAATCAAACTAATGACTGTAAATCCTTAATCTCGCATTTTTATGATGATCTGACTGTTGCATTGTGATAAGTATTCAAAAAAAGCCGTTTTTGTAAATCCTTCGCGACTGTGATACTTACATGATGAATTTAATTTGGAAATTGTTGAAACAAGAATTTGCCCTCATCATCATTATTTTCATTTTATGGTTCTTTGTACTATAACTATTCCCTAATTGTGTTTTATTGGTTAAATAGTCAACCAGGAACTCTTATAGTTTCGCCCTGTACGTCTGTCTGTCCTTAGAGGCTCAGCACAGAGCCTCTCAGTTCTAGGAAACTGTAATTTTCATGGGTACATATTTAAATTTGAAACATAAATTTCTAAAAATTTATGTACCTCTCCTATACGTAAAGTTGTGATGCATTTTTTACTCGTCTGTCCCATAGTGTGGTATGTCGTTGGATAGGTCTTTCAAAAATATTGTGAGTGTATATTAGAACGATTTAAACTATCACAATGAAGTAGGTTTTACAAGTTACCTAACGAGTAATATTCGACGAACTAATAAAATGTGTTTGGAAAAGTAAAAAGCTAAATTTCTTAGAAATTCCATTGAAATTTACTTAGATAAAGGTATCAACAACGGAAACCTGTACTGAGCATGGCCCGATAGGCACTTTGCCAGAGTATTAAATACTGTTATGGTTATTCTTAATGTTCTGATAAAATAGTAAAAAAACTGTAAAAATTAAACCACACCCATAAAATCTACAACAGGTTCATGATGTCGCGTAAAATTTGGTTATTTTAATTAGTGAATTCCGCTATGAGGAATCTTCGTTTACGAAGCAAATACCAACAATTTGTAGATTACGCTGACGCTGTACAAAATGGCGATCGTTGATTTATGTACCACTTAAAGGTTCATTTTATTTCAAAAATATTTATAAAAGAATGAGGAGCAGAGGTGGGACAGAAATATCAAATTTAGAATATGTAGAAGGATTTGTATTAGATAAATAAAAGACAAACAGTCTTGGGCCTAAGGTGTCATTAGGTATATACACACAAACTTCTTTGTCTTATAATTAAGCTAAATTATTAACAAACCATTGTCAGTTGAAAGTAATTCGTGACGATTATTATGGTAATTTGACTAGTAGTGGTTTTTATCAGTATCTCGACTATGGTTCGTCATGCTCACTAAAATGTCTTTGCTTGCGGCGTCGTCAGGGGGCGGGTCATTTCTTTCCCTCTGATATGGCGAAGGAGATGATGGCTGGTCCATGCGTCAAACTCGTGAACGGGTGCTGCTTGGGTCGACTGGTTGGCCTAGTCAGCGATGCTTTGCTGATGATGATGCCTATACTATTATTTTGGTTCGATCAACTGCAACTCTAGCCTCTTAATCCAGTCACGAATTATTTTTAACAGTAGATTTTGTAACTGAATGAAGGTAGATGTGCACCTTGAATGATTTCTATGTTTAATAGGTTCAAACCTTCAACGGTATCACTGAGTTATTTTTATTTTTTAGTACGTTAGCTTTTGGAGCATTTCAATAAAATGAAATTCAGGTGGCATCAGCTTGCATCCTGTTTACCTTTCGTGTAACACTAACACTATTGTACCTGAAGATCTGACTTTTAAAAAGAGTGGCCATGAGTTTCTTTGCCAGTATTCTTCTCATAAGGCTCTACGCATTTTGGAAACTGGAAGTTATAGATCGACACAAGCAGGCAGTAGATTTTGGTGTTTTCACCTAATTTACCTCGAGAATCCAGTACATGCTGTGGCGTCTGTTTGCGCCGATCTATGATTTTAACTCTAGCTTCAATTTAACGTTCATAAATGTCACTTAGTGTCTTAATTGAATAAATGATTTTGAATTTAAATTTGAAATCAAGATTTAATAAGTACGTCAAATGTACCTATATACCTTTCTGTTACAACTATCTAATGAAATTCTTGTGGATTTGAACGTAGAGAAACTATTATTTGAGTATGTAAATTTAGTATTGAATACATATGTATAACGCTATACGTATATCTAAGTTAAATACATGAGTCGGGGAAGCGCTTTAATGTATTAATAGAGATGTTGACACTAATCACAAATTTATATTACATTTTAACTAAATGATTCATTGTGATATATAAAAACCTAAAACAACGTTTTTTTCATTAAAAAGACTGTTAAAAATATATTATAGATGATTAGAAAAGGCTGAAATAGTAACCATGACCACGTGACTGAAAACACCAATCAGATTCTATTACGTAATTATCCGAGAGACTGACAGTTGATACTTGTCAGTTGGTATCCTAATAATATTAACTGTTTGATATTAACATAGAAAACGTCATGCATTGCTTGAATTATCTCCAAGTTAGTTGCAACTCGGTAATAATCTTATCACTATGGAAACTGGATTTATCAAAGGAAACTCTTCGAACATACCGAAGATAGATTCGTTGATGGTGGCAAATTTTTTATAGGAAACCAAGATTTTTGTGCTGCTGACTTTGGAACGTGAAACGTGACAACGTGAACGTGTTAGTCACTTTCTCCTTATTTGTTTATTTTTTGCAACAATTATGAAAAGTTTTTCCGGTGTGCTAATTGTTGTGCTTTTGCACTTGGACACTTCTATTTCTCTGAGGTAAAGCACTTAAATTTGGTATATTCGTGAAGGTAACCGCGAGCACAAACACCAAGAACACTTATTACTGTGACGGGCTGACAGTTAAATAATGTTTTTCGGATAATGACGTAATCAAACTGAAGTGATTGTTTCGTCGGAAAAATTTAAAAGTAACTTTATTTTTTCAAATTTCTATGATAAGTTTTAGTGTTTTTTACCAGGATATTATTCATTATGGTTCATTATGGGTCTAGGTATAAAATAAAACCAGTTTTGAAAATATGTCAACATCCCTATTACGTAATATCACATGACGCTTAGAAAGTAGACGGTATTCAGGTCGTTATGAAAATAAAGGCAGAGGTCCAAAGTTCTGAACTTAAATTTCGATATGAAACAGGCAGTTTCACCAGAAACTATCACTACCAAAAAGGTATGCTATTAAGCTGAAAGTTATGCGCACAGAAGTTTTAGACTCTGGTTAGTTAGAATACCTTTTTTAAAACAAAATTATTAACAAAAAAAAACTACAAATGCTCCAATTTGAAGCCCCATATCGTATACAAACGGGATTTTAGTAAGCTGTTCCATTAAAAATAGATCAGCGACAAGAATTTTTGCGTGGTAATGTTTTTTCGTTAAACTACAGGCTTTTATAGATAAAGGCTTCGTTAAGGCAACCCCGTCTCCCCCTAGGTCAGAAAATGGCTGCTAATGAAAGATGCATGTTAGCAAATTTATTTTAATAGAAAAGTCGAAGAGTCAATTAGTTCTACGGAGTACTTATCCGACTTGTAGCAGTATCTAAAACTACCTATTTGTGTTTAACTGCAATGTGAAATCGAAGTAACATCAATGCTGAATAAATTAATTTATTTTGTATATTTTGAAAATAGATCTTTTTCAGACACCTTTACAATGGTATGTTTATAAAACCAAATGTTTGTTAGAATGGTAGGTATATACTACTAAATGCTTGTTAGAACTTTTCACTGCTGTACGCAACAGCAACAAACTGGTTAAACTTGTGGCTTAAACTTTTAATTGTACTGATTATACACCGTGGTTATATATTCATGAAATATTCTATAAAATACTTACATTAAAAATTGCTGCCGTCTCGTCTGTCTCCTAGTAAAAGAAGACTCTTGCTTGCCTGCGATTACGAAGTTTGAAGTCGATTCGAGTTTTTTTTTTGTTAGGAAAATTTTAGTTAAAACTTACTGATTGATAGGAGACGGCAATAGGCTAACCCCCCGTCCGTGGGTCCAAGAAGAATGCATTTGAAATGCAGGTGTAGTACAACCTATGGTAGGCACCTTCTGCTTTTTTTCCAGCCTATACGGTCCCACTGCTGGGCAAAGTCCTCCCCCAAATTTTTCCATTTATCTTTTATCTCGAACCAGCCCTGGTGGTATTATAATAAAAATGAAATCGAAAGCTATAACCGTATGTATAGATTTATTTTTATTAGATAGAGACCCTAGGTACTTATACAATTTATATGACTGATAACAGCATTTGATAATGCTTTAAAACTATGTATATATGTGACAGAGATACAGACGGGGACTTTAATTGAAATTGCAACATTATCTTTCGGTAACACGCAGTGCTACCAAGAAAATATAAAAAATATTACTTCAGTTTTCACTAACTTTCGACTGCACACCTGCACTAAGTTTTTTTTGGGTCCTTAAATACAACAGGCTTTCGAGGTCCACTGATCTGTCGTTGGAGGCATGTTTATCCTCGCAAATACACTGGCATCTCCTTGAAACCAATGAAAAGACTGAAGAAGAATGCAGATAGTAAGACGAGATTGTTACTGGTGATAATCAGCATAAATACTTGGTCAATTAATTATTATTTTGTCCATAACATTTCAGTAAACGAACTACGATCATACATTTATAAAACCTTTCCTAAAGTTGCAACCTACATAAAAAATAAAATTCTGTACACTTTGGACCTCTGGAAAACCATTTGACTAATATTTTTACACATTACCTCTGAAAGTAACAGACAAACATAAATTACTAGTAAATTTTCAACTGTACACTACGCTCATAGGTATTTGCGAGAAGAAATATCTTCTAAAATTCCTCGCCAATGAATCAAATGAAAAGAAGTTTTTGTTAAATCTCTGAACAATTTCCATACTCTGGCTTATAAATTCGCTCAAAGTACTACATAACTACGTAACTTTCTACTACAGGCGTGTTTGTTTCAGTATGGTAAAACTTACCGCCACGAGTACATGAAGTCAGAATCGCTCAATTCAATTTAGTGCGCTCCATTAACTTATTAATTTTCTTGCAAAAAATGCAACAATAGCTGGCGTAGACGAGTGCTTTTAAAGAATAGACTTAAGTGTATTAAAATTTCAAATATGATTTGGTACAATAAAAATATAGGTTATGCATGAGTGAAATTGCAAAACATTTATGCATGAGTAAAACTTACATTAGGAACAAAATCGTGGCTCTGGTGGTTGGCAATTTTTTATGGAATCCAGATAATTCTTACATTTACCATTCTTTGTTGAACTCGAACAAAATTAGTTAAAAATAGTACTCACATTATTTTTTTTTATATTTTACAAGCAACATGGGGTCACATATTACTAGTATTCTTGTTAACTCCTCCAGCTAAGTTAAATGCTTGTGTTAGTAGTGGGTACACGTCAGTAGTGCACTGGGTGGGGTTTGAACCAGTAACCACTTGATCGCAAGTACGACGCCTTAGCCGTTACGCTTACCAATATGCCTAAAATCCCAGAAAAGTGAATCAAAATATATAATCGTTTAAGCAGGTAACCGTCGCCTTTATGTAGTCACAACTGGTGTATCTTGTATTACCAAACCTGTTTTATATTTTCTCTTCCATATTCAAGTATTTCCGTATTCAACGATCTTGAACAAATTATGCACCTGTGCTAAGTGTAGGTACCTAAGCTATAGTATATTTTTGATCACAGGATCACATGTAAGTGAAACCATTACCGCAGTTCAAGTTTTCGACACAAAAGACACATGTGAAAAGATACTACAAAAGATACTTGTGAAAGTTACATGAGAACATAACTCCTGTAGAAGTTTATAAAGACGTTTCCCTGGAAGGTTCAAAGACGACAATCCAGAAAAGTTTCAAGTGAGTACCCGAACTTATACAAGGTCGACTGCTGTCACTGTTTTAACAAAACTAACGCGTCGTCGAAATATACCCCGTCCATCCTTCATGTTACATCACATTATAACGTAGGCAGTCGTCCATAATATGATTTTTAGTTAGACTGATGAAAGTAAAGTCACAGTGAAAAAATTTAAAAGTACTTATTAGTGATAAGCCTGCTTTTATTGTGGAGGTAAATAAATAGCTGTATCTGCGCGTTTCGCTACTAATGTTTCGCTACTAATGAGGAAGTGCTTAATAGCTTGATTAGTTGTGTTTTTAATGGATCACGGCTTGGAATTTAAAAAACGCTGTTTGCCATGCAACCACCGTGCAGCCACCGTAAGAATTGATGTGTAGTAGAACGAAACGCATTTTTAAAAAGTTAAGTATCTAGGACATTGACAGTTGTCACTCTCTTGGATTTAAGACTTAACACATAAAACATCGGTTCCAGGTTTTATCTGTATATATATATTAAGGATTCTTGTAATTTTTTTTTTTTTTTTTTTAGACAACTCCCGCATTAGGAATAATCCTCGGGGGGCTTCACAAACATTCAAACAACGGACACAAAGAACACCCAGACTTGGGACAACTATTTGTGGATCACACAAATTTTTGTCCCGTGTAGGATTCGAACCCACAACACTCGGCGCGGCGTAGTGGCGAGGTGACCACTTAAACCATTGCGCCATCCGTGCAGTCATGTTTATAAAACGTAGAAATAAACCTCTGAAGACTTCCAAGACGAGTTTTATTGAAGATAATACAGATGAATTATTAATTATTGATTATTGTGAAACGCCTCAAATACATTAAAATATTGTTAAACAACTTATACGTGTTACATCTTTCAGACGAAAGATAACACATGAGTTCGTTAATATAACATTACCTACAAAGTATTTACTTTAATTTTAGTGTCATCTCAACTAAAGTTATTATTGTAAAAAGTCTACTTTTCGTTACCTGTCACAATTCAGTCCAAAATCCCTTCATTTCTGTGCCGGTTTATTAAAGTAATCCTTAACGCCCGCAGCTCTCTGAAGATCAGTCAAACAGTTTTTCAAGTTTTTCAATTTTAATGATTTTCTGCAAATAAGTCAATATTGTGGGTGCTAACGTCAAACCATACCGCTAACTGCTTGGTAGTTTGATGCGGATCGACTTCTAGATCACCTTCAATTAATCTTTATTTACATTAGTGGCTGATCTTCATCGTGGTTCAGTCTTTACGATATTACGAGCAGTTTCCGCTGCATTAGCCCCACGTCGCAATTCGTATTCGAATCGTAAGTCGAAAATTACTCTGATTTTTGCTACATCCATCTTCACGTTAAAAGCTGCATGTAAAAACAATTGAAAGTTGAACAATCAAATATCGAGTTTATTTTAAATTTAGAATGTTATAGTTTTTATGAGAAAAAAGGATCTCTCTGAAATCTGCACCACGTAGGTTGAATTTTAATTTTAACTATAAACGGCAATATATTACTGAAACCTCTATTACAATCCTTAATTAGTTACAATTTGTTGATTTAGAAATTAATTAATTAAAATTGCTTAAGAGATCTTAAGCGTGATGTTACTTCGAAAAGCCGTCATCAAAGACACATCGGTACAAACATTTGTACCGATGTGTCTTTGATGACGGCTTTCTGTAATCTCTTTAAATAAACATACACAATTAAAGTACCTAACTACATACCTAAATACAAACATATGTATATATAGGGCCCATGATTCCAAGAATAATAATAAGGACAACTATTTGCTTAGTAACTAATCCTTTATTATTACGACAAAAACAAGCTAACCCATCCGACTGGACAATCCTAAACAATTATGTCCACTTCAAACAACATTGTAACGACATACCATTGTTTGTAGGACAACGAACATAACAATTGATTAGTTCAACACCGTCATTTGCAAATGTTATGTGTAAAACATTCGGTTTGTAGGTGAACGCAGTTTGGTGCTTCGCTAGCAAACCTCGTTGCGGTCCATCTCGGGCAAACAGAAGCGGGAATGCCTTTCTTCTTTTTTGTAGACCTTGCTGCTTCTGGTTCAAGTTCTGTCTAAGCGGAAGTGACCTAATTTTAGGGTGGTCTGTTTCTCCGCGTGTGTTCTGTAGGTGTACAGATAGGTATAAAAGTATGGAGTTACGATTCTTAAAAAGCGTATGAATTCAGACCATATACGCCCTATATAACTATTTCGATATTTAAATCGAATGAAAACTCGTAAGTACATTACTCCTTGATAAAGGATGATTTTTTAACCAATTTTTTTTTTCTAAAATATACTACCAAAGACAAAAAATTATAAAAATTTAAAGTTCCGGAAAATTCGAGGTTTGCAAGAATTACGGCGCGGCTAAAAGCAAGTAAATTAGTATTTTATGTTCATAATTAGTAATTTACCGTAGAGGATACCTCAAATGGGTCAATTAAGCGCTAAACGACAATGAGACATACCTATTGTACACGTAAATTACTAACAATTACTTAGTAGTGACTAACGATTATCGAGCTATCTCAAAATATTTCCATATACATGTATAATCATGACATAATAGTCGACTGTTTGTTCCACACTGAGTTCTTCGAAATATTGTCCTTGTCTTTGGAGAAATTGTACCTTTCATTTAGAATAGCTTTGACCTGGTATCGTGTTAACACAAAATAAAATATATAAATGAAAATTTTAAAGTAAATTTATATTCGTAAATAGGTACCTACATATCACAATTTTTGTTGCTGTATCGATAAATTAGTTAATTTTAGTTAATTAGTAGTAGTCTTTATAGATCAGTTCTACGCAATATGCAAGATGTAAGACAAAGTTTTTGTCAATGTTATCTTAATTAATATTACAAATGAGAATGTGTTTGTTTGTTTGTTATTTCACGCTCCAACTACTCAACCCATCATCATAAAATTTTGCATTCACTTGTCAGGAGTACAGAACATACGGACGGCGGATAGAAAAATAATTTTGACACGAGCGTGCAAAAGCTAGTAGTTTGAAAATAAAGAAATAAGATTTCTATTCTAAAAAGTAAATACTCGAGTAATTGTCAAAAATTCATTTAAATAATGATTCTAAAGCTAGTGTCTGAAATTTATCTTGAAGTGTAAGCTAACTAGCAAGTCAAACTAGCAACTTGAAGTGTAAGCTAACTAGCAAGCCAAACTAGCAACTTGAAGTGTAAGCTAACTAGCAAGTCAAACTAGCAACTTGAAGTGTAAGCTAACTAGCAAGTCAAACTAGCAACTTGAAGTGTAAGCTAACTAGCAAGGCAAACTAGCAACTTGGCAGTTGAAAAGTAAGATTGTACAGGTAGAAGTTTGCGAAGACCTTAAAAGTCTTGAGAGTGCTACGAGTCTCCTAACAGGTCGAAGGTTAAAGACCTTATACAGTTCCGCACGCCAGCAGAATATGTCAAAAGATCACTATAATCTGTTCATTCGTTTTGACAGCTGCTCGAGAATGCAACTGTGCCAGAGTTTGTAAAATTAAACTTGTTACAAAAATATATGATCTACTAGCAGCGCCCCGCGGTTTCACCCGCGTGTGTCCCGATCCCGTAGAAATATTGGGATAAAAAGTAGCCTATTTGTTAATCCAGGTCTCTAGCTCAGCTATCTACATACCAAGTTTCATCGCAATCGGTTTAGTAGTTTTGGCGTGAAAGAGTAACAAACATTCATCCAAACTTTCACATTTATATTATTAGTGGAATGAAATGATTTATTTGCCTAAAAGTGTTGGTACAGTAAAGGTCTTTAAATTAGTGACAGATCCAAAACACTTGTCATTGTAGTGACATGCAAATATTAAATATAAAACAATTTTAAATTTAAATTCGACATATTGCTTGGTACATTAATTACATTATACAATAATATATGGGATTTTCATTTGATTATACAATTTATAACCATTCGTGGATATTATGATTCTATACAATACATGTCGTATTTCTTTTTAAATAACTGGTTTTGTTACACTCAATAAGAGTAAAGAAAGAGTACTATATCAGTATTTATGGCACATATAGATCTGAACAAATGTTTCTACTGCATATCGAATTTAACTATTACCTACTTTTTAACAAAAATCGATATTAACTATTTCTCAATCAGTATAAAAAGCCTTTCGTCTATATTTACGAATTGTTGCATTTAATTATTTTTGCAATAAATAACTTACAAATGATTGAAATTCAAGTTTAAACTTGGGCAGATGAAGAAATGAAAGATGATACACACTAGGCTCGTCGCTTCAATCCTTCATAATATTAATAATCAATTCTTATGTACATGGGTACATAGTTTATTAAATAAGTTCACTATTTTTAGCTAAAATTAACCGTTTACTCAAATCGAATAAAACTTCATCTTAAATAAAATTGATTGTTATTTTTAATTGAATTAGGAACTTTTTGGCTTCACTAATTGACCACTTATTAAACTGTCAAAATCAAAATAAATGAATAGACTGAGTATAAAATTAGTTTTCGCAGATATTGTCATGTTATAATATTGAATAAATTAATCACACAACAAGCAGTGTCGCCGAGAGAAAAATTAAGTAAACTGTTAAGAAAGATACTGTAGTTATTGATCAACTTTTGAAATAAATATGTTTTTAATTAAAATTATTATTTAATTCATTGCAAATATTTTATTTGTAAATATGTTAATGATTAATGGTTTTGACTGGCATGACGTATGGCAACAGATAAGATAATAGTTACTCCGTTAATCCATGGAGCACTGCTACCAGAATTTTGTTTGGTAAATAGAATATCATTAGGAAGGGATTAGTGTTGTGAGTATTTTTAGTAATGGGTAAGTCCTTACAAAGCAACAAAGATTTTGCTCCATTGAGAAATAATATAATTGAGACCTCTTTGTACATAGGTATAAAGTGTACCATTAAATTATTTTGTTATCTTACGGTTTATTAATCGTATGTAATGTAGCCTAAAGTTGGCAGCCAATGGTGCCGATTCTATTGTACACTCGACTAAACTAAAACCTGACTTAATTTCTTCATATGAAATCAACCTAGTGTTCATCGTAATAAGGTATATTTGTTACTAGCATCTATTTCTCAGCGCCGCAAAATTTCAGTAACACCTGTCAACGTATACTCAACTTTATTTCCACGCAGCGAGAGTCTCCATTTATTTAAACGCTGTATAATTGTCGTATAAAAACTTGTTCAAAACGAACAAGGATGACGTGTTTTTAATCTACACCTACGAAGACGCTTACTAAAACACAGAGCAAAAGAGATGGCATTCAACGGATAGCGGCTCTCGCTACGTGGCATTAAAGTTTATTTAAGCGTATCTGACTTTAGTCGACAAATAAATTGCTTATTTCGATAGCGACATATGTTACCTACTTGTTTCAATTTGAAATAAGACCTTGTTTTGAAGTGTACAAGGTTTACATCTTATATGAAGAAAATTTAGTGAATTTTAATTTAGCGAGTGAAGTAACAGAATTGGGGCCAATGTATCGGATTGTTATAAGGTGCGTTTCGGAAAATTAGTTATGAAATTAAACAACCCACCAACCAGCAGAAACACAAAAAATGTAGTCTTTCCTAGTACGTAAACGTCAGACAACATACAAAAAAGTAAAATAGTTAAATAACAGCATAATGTAACGGCATGTCCGTTGGTGTTGTTTTACTGAATGACGAACGTCGTACGTTTAAAATAGAGAAAAATCTGTTATTTATATTCGGCGTTAATTCTATACCACGTCCGATGTTAAACTTATGTTAAAAAGTAATAATATATTTACAGAGAGGCATAATAAATAGAAAGTAACTAGAGAAAAATAAATAAATAGTAACTATAGACTTCAATGCGGTTAAAAAGCATATTTAAAAACACTCATTTATTTATCAGTCTGGAGGTTTAAGCAGTTTATACCTCTAGACTGATAAATAAATAAATGAGTTTCTAAACAATATATTAAACTAATTGAAGTAGGTTGCGCTTTTTTAAAAGATAATAGAATATTGAGAAACACGGATATTTTGCACCAGGTTCAAAAAGGTTTATCACTCAAATGTATGTGAAGCAACGAATACCAATACACAAACAACACGATGGCAACTGAGACAAGCACGTAAATAAAGTACCACAAACGTAAGTAAACCATTGCAAAATTATATTAAGATGTTGAATATCGGCTGTTTGAATATAGGCATTATTTGCTTAAAACTAATCACCAACAATCTGAACTTTGTCCGCGTTTGTAAATTTACCCACTGATGCTCCGCTCCTATTGGTTGTAGCGTGATTTTATATAGCCTATAGCCTTCCTCGATAAATGGGCTATCCAACACTAAAAGAATTTTTAAATTCGAACCAGTAATTTCAACCAAACAAACAAACTCTTCAGCTTTAAAATATTAGTATAGATATATAAGTTTGCATTCTTAAGTGGGCACGTTGAGAATGTGCTGCTCGTAAGTATGAAATGCTTGTTCAGTAACCAATAACCCGTACAAAGTGGTCATTTGGACCCAAATCAGCCCATAGAATATTTAATTACCTTCACAAAAAAATTCCAAATTCATAATTGTACCTGAATCTGACCTTAGCTCGTAAAGCGCGACTTCTATTCCCGTAAGTACCTTCAAAGGCAACATACACGTATTATAATACTCATAAGTGACATTTGCACGTCCATCAAATTTGTCTTGCTTTCATTAGTGCGCTTTCATGTAGAAAGCTGAGAGCCGTGTCGCCGATCTAACAACTTATAACGATGAACAAATCTGGTAGAAGCTTTGCTAGCTTCTATCTGGATAGTGAATAATTATGGCAGAATAGTGCATTTTGTTAGAAATCATGTTTTTTAACCTGCAACAAATAAAAACGAAATATTTATAGAGAACTTTATCAGTTATTTTATGATATGAACGTTGCAGAGTTTTAACCAATGATACAAAAATGGGAAGGTTCTGAATTTGATGCATGTACACATTGTACACTAAATAAGTATTATCACGTGTGACTTTTACAGAAAAATAAGTTTTTATGATTTTGTGTATGAACGTAGCTCTCGAAAATTGCAGTCTTTTGCAGAATGACTCGTAAGGAAGCTTTGTTCGCATTTTACACGTGCGTTAACCAAAGTTTAAAAACGACAATGTTTTAATGTATGAAAATATGTTAAATCGACATCGAAAGAGGAGACAAGATAATCCATGAACAGCATATGAAACGTAACAGAAGACGAGCCTTTAACGCATCTTTCCTGAATGTTCTATAAGTTTCACGTACGGTATTGCAAAATTTTAACACCCACTGGTTTCCTATTAGGTCTTTACTTTAGAAGGTTATCTCAACCCTCTTAGGTACATCTTATCCGTCCGTCTGCCTGTATAATAATAATATCTTTATTTGCTTAAAATATGGTACAAAGGATGTCGAATGAACTATGAGCATTTACAGAGACACATTTAGCCATACATAATGGCATGCACATATTAGGTAAGTAACTAAATACATATGATAGAATTGTTTAATAACAATAAAAAACCGGCCAAGTGCGATTTGGACTCGCGCACCGAGGGTTCCGTAAAATATTTTTATTTTATGATGTAACTAAAAATTTACGGTTTTCGAAATTTTTCCTTTATCTGTGCTATAAGACGTTGCTTCGTACCAAATTTCAAGATTCTGAGTTCACGGGAAGTACCCTGTAGGTTTTGATTCCCTTGTCAGTGTCGAAAATTTGCGGAAATTTGCGGCATAAACGGCTAATTCTTTTGATTGCGTTGGCTTAGAAGTTTGATTTTTTCACAGCTCCAAGGGACAGACTTGAGTACTTGATATACATTCCAGCTTGAAACCTTCCCGCGTTCTTGAGAAAAAGGGTCTTGACAGACAGATAGACGGACGGACGAACGGACAGCAAAGTGATCCTATAAGGGTTCCTTTTTTTTTTCATTTCCAGGTACGGAACCCTAAAACCAGAAAATACAATTACAAATTAAATTAAAGCGAATTAAATTATGTGGTATATATTTTGAATACCAAGGTCTACAACTCTTATCTTCTATACAACGCATAGATACTTATATGTACTTATACTCACTCATACTTTCTACTCACTCTTTACAATCAAAGTACTTCGGATTCATCTGGAATCTTTCGATGTCGTTAAAAGCATGGTCTTGCACCGACTGTATTGTGATCTAGTTCGGTGGATGGGAGAACAGTTTTTAAAACAAAAAATATAATTATGAATTTCATTAACATTATACGGAATCCTCGGTGCCCTAATCCCACTCCAGATCCCACTTCAGATACCAACAAAAAACGGACCTGTGAATGAGATACCTCTATTTACAGCGAAGTGTAAATTATATGATCCCTCCTCATTATTTCTCAGAGTGCGGAATTATTAAAATAGAACCGAGGGTAAAATAACTCTTACATTTACTTTTATTTACTCTAACGTAATTTTCTGAGAAATATAAGTATAATAATATAAGTATAGTAATATAAGTATAATAATATAAGTAAGTCACAATACTAATTTTGAATCAGTATTACAAATGACATTACAGGAGGCGGAAAAAATATTGTTCTGCTACTTGTTTACCACATACAATCTCACCTTGTTTAGAATACCTAACTTCCGCGAGCCCGCCTTAGTGACGCTCTCAACGTACTCGTGCGGGTTGAGGTCGCGGCAGATATCTATGCCCAGGATATCGAGCCTGCCTTGTAATGGCAGTTAAGTGCTCTGAAAAGTCGGAAGGGGAAGGAATGGAAACTGTTTGGCAGAGAACGCGCACACCTGTGTTTTATTGGCGTTGAACTCGACCAGATTCTCGCAGCCCCATTGAGAAATGCGGCCCAGAACATGATCGAGTAGAGCGACAAGCTCCTGTCGTTTTTCTTCAACATCTGCTGGCTTTGCTGCAGGCTGTCCAAAATATCGCCCATGAACTGTACTGTCGTCTGCATAGCTTACTACATATGGCTTAGTTCAAAAGTCGTGTCCACAGTCTACTCAAAAAGAGCATTGCGCTATTCCTCTTGAATCTTATCAGACCAAATCCAGATATGCCTCCAACGCGGTAACACAGCTGTAATAGAGTGTTGTGTTTCTACCGGTAAGTAATGCTGTAGGAACTACCCGCATTTTTAAAAATTCATGTAGAAGTTGGCTAATAATTTTTGCGGACTATTTGCGAACACGCTCCGCAAACAAGAAAAGGCTTACTCATCAGTACAATCAACCCCCGATTTCGGCGCGGACGACTTTAACAAGGTATGTGAAAAATAACGAGTAAAGATGTGTATCCACTAGCGTGATGAGGATGTAATTGAGTAAAGAATTCAACAGGTGAGAACAGTAACGATATCCATTTTTAACCGACGAAAAAAAAAGGAGGTTCTCAATTCGACCGTATATTTTTTTTTTATGTCTGTTCAGCCCTCACTCCGTTATTTATGAACCGATTTTGATTTTTTTTTGTTAGATAGGGTGGGCAAGGGTGGTCCCATGTCAAGGAAGTCAGGATCTGATGATGGGATCCTGATTAAATTGAGAGGAACCCTCGAAAATTATAGGAACGAATAGTGTTTTTGTTTACTTTTCAATACTTTATCAGGTATACTTTTATTGTAGGGTACTCAGGTACTCATTACTTTATAAGGTTTAGAAATCATCACATCATGAGCTGAGCTGATGATAAAAAAAAATCATAAAAATAAAAATCTTTTTAACAAAAAATTAAACCGACGAAAAGAACTAAAAAGCAAAAAATAAATAAACCTTAGTTAAAAGTATGGAGCTTATTTACATAAACTATCACATTTTATATAAACTTATTTTCAGTCGGCGCCAAATAATAAAATGATAAATTACTTACGTAGGTTCATATCAAATTTTGAAAATTAATTAGTTTGTTGTTTGGCGCCGACTCAAAATAAGTTTATATAAAGTTTGATAGTTTATGTAAATAAGCTCAATACTTAAGACTTAAGGTTTATTTATGTTTTGCTTTTTAGTTCTTTTCGTCGGTTTAATTTTTTGTTAAAATTAGTTTTATTTGGTTGGAATGTAAAATGAAAAAAAGTTTCATCCAACGTATCAAAAATGATAAAAATAGAACTCGGTTTTTCTCGTCATAACTTAACTTCTCACATTTGCAGAAATAACTTTTTTATTAATTTTTTTTTTATCATTTTATAACATCGTTTAATATTTCATTTAGAAGACAAATAAAAATCAGAAAGGCAATTAAACTAAGACCTTGAAAGCCTATTGGGAAAATGTAAATATATACCACTTACTAATTTTCGAAGGTCCTTACTATTAGCGATATCAATTAACGAACTAATGAAATGAAACAACATTTATTTACCTCTTTATTGGAAGAGAAAGTATTGTCTTTAACAATTTACTTTGTTAGTTTGAACACAATTTTGTAACACAGTCATTTATTTAATAGGTTAGTGTCGTCATACTTGTCGTAGGCTGATCGTTGAAGTAGGCCGATCGAGATCTGCCTGGACAGATCATGATACGCCGGCATTCACCTTAATTACGTACCTTTGGTAATTACCGTTAAAAATTTATGTTAAAAATTAAATACGGTTCGTTGTTAGGCGCATCACCTGAGAATGGTTGAATAAACTTTTCTGAATTCAATTTTAAAATAACCATAATAGTAGGAACTAGGTTTTTAGACAAAACTAAGATTTAAAGAAAACTGAAAGTGCTTTTTCTATAGACTGAAAACGATTACAAATAAATTTATTGAAAATTGACAGGAAAACGTCTGTGGGATCAGCTAGTAGCAAATATAATGACATTAAGATAATAAAAATTTTCCCGGCCATGCTTGATAAATACAGTACGTACCAAGGTACTAGGAATTAAAACGAATTTTAAAAAATATTTTTTTAATTATTTTTATTTGTAGTTCCATAGTAGTAATGTTCGCTTTAGTCTGAAGGATCCCGCTGTATCTTTATCACACCGCTGTCAGAGACCACTAGCGTCGCAAAACGGTATATTACGATACGCCCAGCCATATCTCGATGTGGTCAAGTCACTAGTTGGACATATCGACCAATAGGTTACTCTCATTAATCTGCGCAACTTTGGATGGGGATCATGAAATAATCGGTCAAATCACGAAATCATGATTTGCCCAGGCATATCTCGATCGGCCTAATTTAACGATCGGCCTACGACATACGAGTACACACGACTGATGAATAATGGATGAAGAACGCATAATGGAACTGTAGCTTAAATATAAACTAATAAATAAAAAAAGAAACCTATCTAGTATTATTAGGTATTAGAAATGAAATAACTTTAAAAAAATATCACAAAACACTTTCACAAATATAGAGACGAAATAAAAACAAACTAAGAATTACGATACTGGTCAGGTTGGTCCGGTCTGCTAGCCGTTCTATGAAAATGTGACATAGCTGCACTTCAGTCCGTCTTCTGATAACCCGATATCGGATGACATTTTTTGTTTTTGCCTACCTGCATAGATACTTACATAGATTGTTAGGTGTAACAATGTATACAGGGTGTAAGAGACACCGTACCGAATCCTGAAATAGTATATTTAGACCATCATTCCGAGTTGTAAATTATTGGTATTTTCTGCCGGAAAATTCTTAAAAGTGATATTACAATGAGTAAACAGAATAAAAAAAAATCATTTTATGCAATCTGCTGGTCTTGATGGTGCCGAACGTTTAAGGTTCATCGTACCGCACAAAAAGAATACCTACGCATGTTGCATGTACATTGCGTAGCGATAAATGAAACTAATGACTATAAATTTTTAATGTCGCATTTTTATCATGAACTGACTTTTGTATTGTGTTAAGTATAAACAGAAAGAGATTATTATAAGTCACGTAGCTCAAACTTACACGCTGTATATACGTATATATATATAAAAATTAAGTGTCACGTTGTTTGATCACGATGAACTCCTAAAGTAATGAACCGTTTAAATAGAATTTTGCGCAATGTGTGCATTTTGGTCCAACTTGAAAGATCTTTTTATTGCAAATTACCCGGCTAGGTAACAGCAAATTAGCTAATATATATATATATATATATACCTAATTCTCTTTTCTTCTCCGTCCGCCTTTGACTTTCTAGACTTAATAGAAAATAACTGCGCTCTGTAGTGGCGCGTATTTGTAATGACCATCAATAATTTTTTTTGTGTATTATCTACAATTACTTCATCGTCGTTAAAGCCTACGTTGAATTGTTTCAAACATTAATACAACCTGGCGATTGACCTCCCCTTTAGGTAATAATTTCGAATGAGTTTTTAATGCATAGATTGATTGGAGAACATTAATTTTCCGTGTAGTTAAGTTTGTTCATCAATGTAGCGAACACTAATAGTAATTTAATAGTCACTCTCTCACTAGTAAATTATAACTAGCATTTGCCCGCGGCTTCTCTAGCTTTCTGTCTGGATGAAAACCCTGTTGTTTTCTGTACGCCCTAACGTATATGCAAAACTTAATGATGATCGGTTCAGTACTCAACAAACAAACTCACTTTTACATTTATAATATTAGTTCATTTCATTTTCAGATTTCATTAGGTAAGTTATAAGGACTCGACTCCCGAGCCGATTATGAGTTACAATTTGGTTAAGATCCCCAGGGTGCGAGTTCATTCACACTTTTCCGTTGTATTTGATAGGGTCACCATACTACACATTACCTAGTAATATTCACTTGGGCATGGTTTCTCGACTTTGTAGTAGTTAATCTCTATGTAGTCGAGAACCTTTCTGTAATACTATTGATATTGATAGGATTGGCAGTCCGATCCTTTATCATTACGCTATCGGCCCTCAGTATTATATTTTTACATCTTTGGGTACATTACATACGTATGGAAACAAAACTTTAATAAGGCATCCTTAGTTTATAGTAAACTAGCAACCTGCCACGGCTTCAAACGGGTAACAAAACATATATAAATTTTTTCCGACATCTTCAACAATCTTCGTCATATTTCAGCCATTTTACACAAAACCAAACCTTAGTAAATTATACACCTAAACCTTCTTTATGAATCACTTCGTCTATGGGTGAAAACCGTATGAAAATCCGTTCGGTAGTTATTGAGTTTATCGCGAACAGACAGACAGACGCGGCGGGGGACTTAGTTTTATAATATGTAGTGATGATAGTGACAGTGATGTTTATATTAGGACCTATCAAAGAACAAAATAACAAATATCTATCAGTTCTTCTATTGCTTCACCTTATTAAAACTTATCCAATAAACCAAGTTACGAGCAATTTAACTTGCCTTTCGTAAATTTTATTTCGTCGGCGAAGTGAGGTGAACATTAACAGGGAATAAAATGGGCGTCTCGTGGAAAAGGACTTTGGACAAAATCTTAACTTTTCTTTTCACTTTTCCTTATAATCATAGACAAGGATTATCTCACCTAGATGAAGACCGAAGATGCTGCTTTTATAAAATCTTTAGAACTTTTGCGCTTCGAAATTTGTTTGTAAAGAAGTCTAAAAACTTATGATGTGATTGTTAATTTGTCAAAGGACATTTTCTACTCTATTTTATCTTTTTTTTTAATATGTAAATAAATTGTTTTTTGAAAAAAAAAATTATTCACAATAGTGGAAACATAAAGATACAAAGAGTGATAGAGAAGGGGATTGACACTAGAGAACAAAATAAAAGTAATTTTAATTAGTATTATTATTTAATTTAAATTTTTGTAATAATGTGAAATGAATAATGATAACTGTTTACCTTGTAAACAGTTGTTTACGATCGAATGCTTGGAAACCTATTCAAAATAGAGATATTAAAATGTAAATTTACATAAAAATTTTAATACTTAAAATAGACTTCGAAAGCAAGGAGGTTTTCAATTCGAGTTTTTTTGTGTGTATATTCTGTGTGTGTATTTTCGCCCATAATGAACCGATTTCAACAATTATTTTTTTAACTGATTACACTCAACATTTTTTTTTTTTTATATTATAGGGGGCAAACGAGCGGAAATTAAATACAAATAATTTAAATTGCACACTCCATTTAATTTTTATAATAAATCCAGCTCTAACGGTGGGAAATTCGGTCTGTTGGCCTAGTGGTTAGTAACCCTGACTGCTATGCTACAGGTCGTGGGTTCGATTCCTACCTAAGTCTGGGTGTTCTTTGTGTCCGTTGTTTGTATGTCTGTAAAGTCCCCCGCAACACAGGAGTCATTCCTAAAGCGGGAGTTGTCTTTTTAAACAAAAAAAAAATCAAAAAAAAAACCAAGGGACGATAAATACAGCTCATTAAAATTTAACATGATTTGGAGCATTGAAGTTTGTTATACTACTTTTGAAAGTTATTTTACAAAGTATACCTTAAGTTGAATGTTTTCTTTTAATATTCTTACGAAAAATAACTAACAATAAACTAGATGCAAACAATATTAATAGCCAATACGTTAGCATGTGTGCATCTTGTGCTCCAGTTGTGATACCTAGATACCTAGTAGCTATTAATCGTAAATAATAAATAAAGACTTTATTTCCTATTATTAATATACTACAACCATCTCTGCATTACAGTGAAAAGGACAAAAGCAAGTCAACACCCTGAATAAGTTACTTAAATTTGTAATTTGTGGTTTGTTTTTTTTATAAAGACAAATCCACATTTATCTTTGCAAGTGAAAGAGTATTTGTAGAATATTACTAAATATATACCTATAATAATAACAACTTGACACACCTCATACACAGGCAGAGCCTGTACTATGGTAACCAGACTGCTGATAAACATACTTATATGTTACTAAATACATACATATTATAGATAAATTACACCCAGCCACAAAACAAATGATCATGCTCATGTATAGATAAAATACAACAAAAATGAAACAGTTTTGTAACAGGTTATGTACAAAAGTTTTTTTTATTCATGTTAAATAATATAATCAATCTTTCGTCTATCGAAAAAGCCGTGAAACAGCGAACATACAATCAATTGTTCACAGGATGTATTCGAAATATTTATGGATGACATGTATAGTGTAGATAACACTTACATTGCCGCTCGTCGGTGGTCACACAAAATAAAACGCGCCATCACCACACATTCTGCTGATACAGCAAAAAATCTTTCATATTCACATATCAACGGTTTTTTATGTGCAATGGAATAAAAAACACACTTTGAAGTGACGTTACCTGTAATTAAATGTCGAAAAAACTTGTGTTGAAGTTACTAAAATGATTGTACGGATTTAAGTCAACTCTTAGTACTTATTTTTAAAAGGCTTGGTAGTAACATGGGGCACAAATTGTCTACTCTTGTGTTTACGTGGATAGAGTACATTAAGATTCGAACTAGTAAATATTTTCAGTGGAAGTATTTTCTCTTTTGTTCAGTTTTTTAATTGATAACTTGCTGACCCGACAGACCTGTCTTAACTATGAATATTGACTGACAGTTATGTCAAAAGCGCTAAGGTTCCATTAGAAAAGTTAATATGGTCGTTAAGTTTTCTTAAATTTTCCGCTCAACTTTCATAATTTTTTCCTTTCATAAGGACCTTCTCTTGACAATAACAAACACAAAAAGAATTAGCGAAATCGGTCACTCGGAATTAGACACTTAAAAAAACACAAAAGAATAAAAAATAACAAAATGTTTATGATATTAGTAGGATTAGTAGGACACATTTATATGTGTGTACCTACTACCAATTTTCACATACTCCTGAAAGAAATAAGTCACTAAGATCAATCAAGTGACGTATAAGGTATATAAACTAAAGGGTTATTGTTGTGTGTACTGAATTTGATAGCAATACACCATTCACTACGCCTCGACTTATGTACTCAGTATTACAATCATTCCATGCATTCTCTCTGGAGAATATCAAATCCGTCGCAAATTTCTGAAATCCTCACGTTACAATGTCTTTACAATATATATCATGTATAAACAACTGGACCGTTAAGTTGTGGAATACCTACTATCCGACTAAGCTGAGATTAACTAATAGTTAAGAATGGTTACTATATTATATATTATGTATATTTTTACACTATATGTAAGATACTTTATGTTTATTTAATTTGTATAATATACCTACTGAGCGTACACCATACTGCCCTTAAATCGATTTCCTATGTTCGCTCCATCCCATGGTTGCCTGTAAGAGAAGGCCGCCTATTGTATAAGTCAACCAACAATGCTGTGCTCCTAGATTTTCAAATTACTTTGGTGTTCAATAACGAGATATATTATTATTATTTATATTATATCGTTATCAGAACGGCTGCTATAAAGGCAATGATACATTGACTGTACGTTACATGTTCCCTTGGAAATAAATAGGGTCACAAATTCTTCATTATATATCTCGGTATCATTCATTTATGTTAATTATCTATACTAATATTATAACGCTGAAGAGTTTGTTTTTTTAAACGCGCTAATCTCAGGAACTACTGGTTCGAATTGAAAAAATCTTTTAGTGTTCGATAGCCCATTTTCCGAGGAAGGCTATAGGCTAAATTACATTACGTTACAACCAATAGGAGCGTAGCATCGATGAAAAATGTTGCAAAAGCGGGGAAAATTTACTGACGAAATTTTAAGAATAACTTCGTGACATCACTCTATATCGCAGTATTTTACATTCATGAGAAGTTTAAACACCATAAAGTTATATCTCTGCATGTATTATGTACAAATAAATGGTCCACTGACAGATAAAGCCGGAGCTATTAAAACCTCCCAAATTACCAACAGCGACGCTCTATGGACGTATTTCTAGTTGATGTGATTTGTAGTATTTGTGTAGATTTTGGTGAGAACTTGAGATTAATTAAAAAAAACTAATGACAAAGGAATAAACGGAGTCACTGAAAATGTAATATTTTATCGAAATAAAAAAATAAAAAATTACATAAAAAAGAAACTAAATAAAAATTGAAAAATAGATCAAAAAATAAACCGGACAGGTGCGAGTCTGACTCGCACACCGATGGTTTCGTAAGCAAACAAACTTGTACGTCCATCTCAGAAATCAATTCTCAAAGACTTTTGTCTTTTTCGAGAGAGAAACTTAACTTTGCGGTTGCGATGTACGACAAAGCTAACAATCCAACCGCAAAATTTAAGTTTGTAATCACAAAAACTTTATTTTATATGATATAACAACAAATTAACGACTCTCGGACTTTTTTTCTTCACTTGTGCTATCAGACCTTGCTTCTTACCAAATTTCATGTTTCTAGGTAAATGGGAAGTATCCTATAGGCTTTCGACCCAAAACTTATAGGGTACTTACTGCCGGTTGACCTAGAATTGTCAATTTTGGTTAAAAGTAAGGTCTTACAGCACAAGTAAAGAGAAAATTCCGAAAAATAAAAAAATTGAAAATTAAGGTAAATTTTGGTTCTTACCAGTTTTAGTGAAAATCTAAATTTGCCCATATCTTTTTAACGTGGTGACTGAGGATCTTGATTTTTATACACCTAATAGGGACTATAAACCTCAATACCTGGTATAAATTTCAACTTGCTAGGTACAGCCGTTCCTGAGAAAAAGGAGGTGGCACACGGACAGACAGACGGACCCACGGACAAGAGAGTGATCTTATAAGGGTTCCTAATTTTACCTTTTGAGGTACGGAACCCTAAAAAGCAGACGACTTCCACATACACCAAAAACATACTCCAACATCATCTAGCGAAGACGAGCTGAACTAGGGAGTAACTACTAATCCTGCATTTCGCTATGAGAGTTCTCGGGCCAATTAGTATTTTTACAACTTCCCAACATCAACCATTGGGCCGCCAGGCATGATCACCTCGCCTGGTCGGAGGATCCTCCCTTTTGTGTTGGAGGGACATAACACCCGTAACTCTACACAGTCTATATGTATATAATATGGACATTTAGCTATCAGATTGTCACACAGAGAAAAGCCCGTAAATTTAGTCTTCACTCCTAGTATAGCACATTAACATCTTCCCTAAATAATAGAAGTGTAGGCGCTTTCGTTGCATTGTGCACGCGTGTAGATTTTTTAGTCAAGTTCAACCAATAATTAATACTCAATATATCGAGTCAATGTTTATCTATACAAACATTAACTGACTGCAGCGATTAGTGAGAATATATTTTAAAAATGCTGTTTATTATCTTACACATTTTCCGAAACCTCACTCAAAATTAATGTCACTATTACAGTTCTCAATAAAGAACAAGAACAGCAGATTATGGCATAATAATTGTATATGTTAAAAATCAAATCAATAACCACAGCCTTAAGCGGACGTCCCAAGTAAATAGACTAAGAATTTCAGAAGAATATTGTTTGAGAAAAGTTACAATATAGCCAGTCGTCTAAAGGTAAAATCCGCCTTGAAGACAAGAACAATTTCCTTTTGTCAAGCTCCGCAGTCAACAGAGATGTGATTTCACGCTCCGTAAACAAGACATATCTGTACAAGTTTGGAGATTTAACATCACCAGTCATTTTACAGAACGCGCGTCTCATCATTATATTTACTCAAGCATATGCTATATTCTCTTGTATACTTCCGTTTTATGGTAAAATGGGAATTTTATGAAAGTGATCAATTTCTTAAGGTAACAGTAACGTTTATAGTTAACAAAATATGTATTATATTTTCATAACTATTAAACTTTAACGCAACTTTGAACACGGGAGTAACACACACAAGGGATTAAGCTCATTTTTGCTAAGGTAATAGTCAATGGGCCCTAATGATGGACTTTTTTTTTTAAGAATTACGCAAACGAAGGAAAGCAGTACCTATATCAAACCGCGACAGCTTGGCCACATAGTGTCTGACAAAACACTGCATACATAGTACGGAATCAACCTCTCAGAAACGAAACAGTATTTTTTCACCTTCATGACTTCCTAACCAACCTCTTATAAATACATAATACATTTTTACGTTATACCCAAGGAGTCTTCAGTCATAAAACTGTAGTACTATGGCATTCTCCATTTTTAAATTACGCTTCTGTTACAGTATCAAATGAAAGTTCATATCTCTCCACTCGAGTAGCTATGGATGGATGATACGAGCAGTCCCCACCCAGAAGCGATGTAAGACCCCTTATTTTCTTTTTTTTACATTTACAGCATTTCGGTCGAGAGATTTATAAAATCACTAGCTTTTGTCCGCGGTTTTGCTCGCGTTAATATAGATTTTGTCAATTCAGGGTACAGTACTTTTTTCTTGATGAAAGGTATGTTTTTTTCTGTGATTCTGGCAACGTGTATGCCAAATTTTATGATAGTCTGTTAAGTAGTAAAGGCGAGAAAGGTTAATAGACAGACAGAGTTACTTTCGCAGTTATAATATTGGTAGAAATAGTTAGGATTACATAGTCGAAGCAATAAATATAACTAGAGATCGCGTGGTGGTCGAATGTCAACCAAGGTTTTATCATTGGCCAGTATAACTTGAGCTGTCATTGTTACTTACCATGACAGGTCACCGCATATACTGGACGCGTGTAATTTCATTAAGCCGTTTTCACGTAATTTTAAAAGTTGTAAGACATATTGTTTAAAAATTTTAGCTTTCTGCACTTCTTCTATATATAAACTATAAATATTCCTAAATTCACGTTACTACGTTCACGAAATTTTCTTAAAACGGGGTACAAAGAATTCTCTTCACGTATTAATTTAATGATTTTATTCCTTTTGGTTTCAACCAGCTCAAGGAAACGATATCTTAAACATTATCCTGTACATACATACATGTCTACGTATGAACATACATGTAAATTCAGTACAAGTATATAAGTCCTAATAAGCTACAAGAGCAGAAGGTTCCAGTACGAAGCTTCGGATACAGTTTTTATTTATTTATTTAATACTTTATGCACAACATGTACAGAGGCGGACTTTATGCCAAAGGCATTCTCTGCCAGTCTACCTTAAGGTGGTGTAGAAAATAATGAAGTAGGTGCAATGAGAAGCATACGAATGAGTGTAATATCAGAAGAAATAAATATAAATATACGAAAAAGAAGTAAATAAATATTTACATAGATACATACATGAATATATAAATATAGTTACCATATAAATAATAGATACATAAACATATTTTTTATATGCTTTCTATTTTTTTATGTTAGTCTTTAAAATTTTCACCAACTCCAAGTCGTCCGATTAACTTGAAAATTTGCAAAAAAAGCGTCGGGTTCTTACTTATTTTGTTTATTTATTATTTTTTGAAGACAACTTACAGACTAATAATAATAATTATGGTTATAACAAATATATGTCCATGTTGCTAACAACAAGCCTCCACAGTTAGGTAACAATATTCTACACTCAAGAAAAGTCCGTATTGAACCAACACATACAAACGTATATGTACATACAAAAAGTAACTCTTGTTTTTTTTTATTTTTTTAATCTATAATTTTTATGAGTAGTCGTTTAAGAAACGAAGGGGAAAGAACGATCGGTACCTGAACGGATAATATCAGGCAGAATGCGCAGTTTTAGAGAAATGCAATGTAATGCAGCTATTATCTTTGAGGTTTAATCTTCACCGTCTTAATTAAAGCTAACTTGGCATTTGCTTACAACATTCTAACGACTCGCAGAAATTCAAGCGAGTTGACCATCACTTGATGAATACTTGGTGGATGTGTATTGTTATTTTACGTAACTAGTACCTACTAACATGGTTTTAGCAGATAAAAACCTTGGTATAAAATAAAGTCAGCTCACATATCACCAATATCTAAACTGATGTTGTGAATAAAATGACAAAAGACTTAAAAAATAAATTATCATCTCCCCCCCTCTCTCTCTCTGTCTCTCTCTCTCTCGCTCTAGATAACTTGGCTTACTTACTGTTATACACTCTGTAATAAACTCGTTTCTTAGAGCCACTGCGCACTAGTGCTTTTTAAGCGGACTGTCGACGGTTTAACGCTCGTGATCAAACTATCGATCGATATTTCAGTCCTATGGTGGTGCGGTTTGGACTTTGTAAGTAAAGAATCACCCAAATAGGCCAGGAGCAGACAGAAAATGGTTTTTAAAATTGGTTGAAATCAGTTTAGGTACTGACTGTGCAATTGCTGGACATAGGCCTATCCCAATGTGCGTCATAGCACCCGATCCTCCGCCTTCCGCATCCAGTACCTCCTAGCTACCTTCCTCAGGTCAGCGGTCCATCTGGGTGGGGGGCGTCCTACCTTCCATTTACTGACTCCCGGTCTCCAGACCCGGTTGCTCCAACGGCGGTCCTTCGGCATACGTGGCCAGCCGATTGTCACTTGCCACATAAGTGTGCTTATTCTACGAGCTATGTCGGTAACTTTAGTTCTTTGTAGGATGACCTCATTACGAATTTTATCAGCAAAGAGACTCCAAGCATAACTCGCTCCATGTAAATATTATTCGAAAAGCAAATTAAAATTTGGGGATTTTTGATTTTAAATAATTTGCTCAATTCAAATTCACGCTACTAGCCAAATCGCCTCTCTGCCGACCATCTGTTTGTATTATCCTTTGTCCCGAAAACTTGATGGTTACAAGCGGGCTTTGTTTAATTTCCCCACGAACGTCCATTTGAACACAACTGTTTATTTTAGGTAACTGAAAACGCTTCATCAAGCCCTAATAATAGTAGTGGAATTCAATTGTCTGTTTCAATTAATTAAATGACAATATTTGTCTTTAATTTGTAACTATAATTTACATAAATCAATGCTAACGGGTTATCAATCAACATGTATGTTATAGTATACCTTCTATTTTACATTTTATTAGTCGTACACTTCTAGGTTTTAACATGTATGATTAATAAGTGTTAAAGTATTTATTTCGTTCCTTTTGTTAAGTTCATGAAAATGTAAAAAGTTATTATTTAATTAGATCGACTTTTTTCAACAGTACTCTGGTATCCTATAGTGTTATATTTTTCAACAGTACTCTGGTATTCTATAGTGTTATATTTTTCAACAGTACTCTGGTATTCTATAGTGTTATATTTTTCAACAGTACTCTGGTATTCTATAGTGTTATATTTTTCAACAGTACTCTGGTATTCTATAGTGTTATATTTTTCAACAGTACTCTGGTATCCTATAGTGTTATATTTTTCAACAGTACTCTGGTATTCTATAGTGTTATATTTTTCAACAGTACTCTGGTATCCTATAGTGTTATATTTTTCAACAGTACTCTGGTATTCTATAGTGTTATATTTAAGTCGAAACAAACAATCTTGATGTACATAGCAGATAAAAATTTGCTCTAATCATCACAGAAATCTCCGCTCTTCAAACAATCTTCTCCTATTATGTCCCAGTCATTCTTCAGCATGTGTCAACTCTTCTTTCATTATTCAGTCTGTCCTCCTCTGGAACGCTCTACCGCAGGAAATCAGGATGGCACCTAGTCGCCTATCATTTAAAACAAAGGTTCGTGCTCTCCTCTTCAGTAAACTAGCAGAATCATCAGAACAGTAGAAAAAAACATATGTTTATGTATCTATTATTTATATAACTATATTTATATATTCATGTATGTTTCTATGTAAATATTTATATATTTCTTTTTTCGTATATATATATAAATATTTATTTCTTCTGATATCACACTCATCCGTATGCTTCCCAATGCACCTACTTCATTATTTTCTACACCACCTTAAGGTAGACTGGCAGAGAATGCCTTTGGCATTAAGTCCGCCTCTGTACATGTTGTGCATAAAAGTATTAACTAAAAATATAATAATCAAATCAAAAAAATATCTTCGTCGTCCAAAATATCATCAAATCAAATGAAATATTTAAATTGCAGAATATGGATTACAGTAATTTAAACAGTTTTATAATAATTTGTTTCACCAAAAGAGCATTAACCAATATAAAATGTAAACATTAAAAAAAAACATTAATTAGGTAATTACATTAGGTGTTCTAGATACATACCATCAATTAAATTAAAGTCGTGAAAATTTCATAAAATTCTATAACGGTTTCTTTTAGCTTACGTACTGAATAATTGCAATTATTATTTGCAGTCCGTACTGGAGGTAAATACTACCTTGTGACTGTCCGAACATTAACTCTCTGAGTGCGAGACTGTGTACAACATACACTCACACCTAACAATTAAAAAACTTTTCTCCTTCTTGTCAAATTCTTTTGTCACAGATCTATTACATCGTGACTTTAGAGGTACATGTAGTTGAGCAATCAATCTTAACGTTAATAGCGTTATTTTATAACCTTTATATAATTTTTACTATGTATAAAAACAAATAGTCCTTGATTCGTACATTTTTGAGCAAATTAAAACAATATTACCTATATAGAGCAAAGTAATAACAAACTCTGAACCTTGTATTCAGGGTGTTAGATAAACGCTCCCGAAGATGAAGACAGACGTGACGTGACAGACGTCCTATTATTAATGACACCTTTAATGATGGGTTAGAAAAAAAACTTTTTTACAACTTTTAATTAACATTATTCACGCTCCATTATGTTACTACAACTGAATAAAACGATAATTTCATAAAAAATACATAGCTTCACTAAAAAAAAACCCGGGAATGAAACACGAAACTTATAAAAGCTGGTTGATGGTGACTGTAGTTGATTGTTAGAGGCACAAAAAACTAAAAAATAAAAACTTTTAACAAAAAATCTTAGCCTAACTAATCTTAAATAATTTTAAGTCGGCGCCAAACATACAAACAAGCAAATTAATTATTAAGTAAAATGATTGCAGCGGCGACGCTACGGCGACGCCTCAATTTACCGAAGTATTTTTGAATTTCATGCAATTGCAATTGCAAATTTCATCTCAAATTTATGAGATCATCATTTGTTATATTTACCTCCTTCAATCTCACTCGAGAGTCAGATTGAATTTCGTCTCGAATAGAAGAGAGAGATTAAAGGAGGTAGAGTACCTACAGCAAATTTCGTCTCGAATTGAAGAAAGTGAGATTGACGGAGGTAGAGTACAGAAAATTTCGTTTTCAATTGAAGAGAGTGAGATTCAAGGAGGTAAATACAGCAAAGCAAGCAAAAACAAGTTGAATAGCGAGTGACCGAGCAGCGGTGTCCGTGGAATTCTTTTTCACCAACTTACACAGCTGATAGAACCATGAACTATTTGAATGCTTCGGGGGTACAAATATTACCCCATCCTCCGTGCAGCCCAGATTTAGCTCCACATGCGATTTTTTTTTATTTCCCACGGTAGAAAAAAAATTTCGTGGGCGAAAATTTAACACTGCAGAAGAGGCTATCGAAGAATTTCGACTGTTATTTTCCGACCTCCCACAAGATTCATTTTTTAAATGTTTCGAAAGCTGGTTTACCCGAATGCATTTACCCGCATTAATGCATTCGGGTAAACCAGCTTTCGAACAAACAACAACAACTTATAAGTGCATTGGGGTTGGAGGAGAATATTTTGAAAAGCTATAAATAAACTTTTTTCACATTCAAACTATTTTTCATTTCTCTAACAATTTTTAGAACATAACAAAATGTAAGTATGTAATCGATAAATCGAGCTCACCAAGTAGCCTTATTAAATAACGCTGACGTCAAAATACCTCGGATCTTAGCAATCTCTTTCCATGTAACGATTTCGGAATGATCGTTAAGAACAAACTTAATTTTCGATGAGGACCATTTTTTATTAATACTGTTTTCTGAAGTAAAATAAAATGTTACCGATTTCTTATTTTACGAATTTTGTGTTTAAATTTGGAAATAGAATTTGATTAACTATTCATCGATTCAATTACAGGTCAATACAATGTTCCTTACCTCCTTATAATGTTCTTCTTTGTGCCTGGAAGTTACGATTAAATAGTGATTTCTATCAAAAATGGGCTCAATCATGCATACATTAATTATAATGTCAGTAAGTTACACACTTAATGAGACGACGACTACGATTGAGCAGAACGGTATAGTTTTAGTTGGAACTACATCGTAACAAGTGTTAGGAGAGAATCATAAACTAATGTAACGACTCTGCTAATCTATTTGAATGGTTATCCAGCTATTCAAAGCGCAATATTAGATATTCCAAATATGCCAATGACAATGGCTTCTACCCACTGATATAGATGCTATGTAGTAATAATAGTTAATCACGACATTATTAAGTAATATAATTTCTCGCTCATTTTACTAATAGTATATTATCAATGCGAAGGTCTGAATGTTTGTTACTCAATCAAGCTCAAATGGCTCAACGGATCTGGATGAAATTTTCACAGAGATAGATTATAGTCTGGAATAGCACGTAGGCTTTTTATCCCGGAAAAATTTACGGTTCCCGTAGGATATATATGAATTTCCACGCGAATGAAGTCGCGGGCAATAGTTAGTTACACTATAAGTTCGGTCTGTTAATGTCACTACAGCTTTATCAATACCACAGATAAGATAATACTATACTAGTATCAATACTCAATATACATACACAAATAAATAAAATTGAAGTGTCTGTAATGTCAAAATAATAGTCTTTTTTAAGCTCATACAGTTATTTGCACGATACCTAGGCCTAAAAACACTCCCACCTCAAAGGCCGACAACGCAATTGCGACTCTTGAGTTGCAGGTGTCCATAGGCGAAGGTGCTCACTTAACATGTGACTCGTCTGCACGTTTGAGGTAAACCTATATATACCATATAAAAAAAAGCTAATTATTTGTAAACTTTCGCGTCTTTGATACGAGTACATATTAGATGTGTAACTCGGAACTTAATCGCGATAATAAATAAACTTCCGTCTGAAATAAAAAATGTAGGCTCATTTTGGCGCTTTTTTTTTAATCTCTATTGTAAAAATACATTATTGAAAGCCAGTCACACTAAGGATGACAATAACATGCTGTTCCCGGATCCCTCCTAATTCAGGGGCAGTACGTCACACCGTGTGGTTTTAGTGGGTTCGATTTCGACACACCGCCCCACTGAAAACCCCGGTGGGGTGACGGCCCAGGATTTTGATATTGGATAACATATTTTTTTGAGAATTAAACCGCCAAATGCCCTTCTTTGAAATAACAGTGACCATTACTAAATGTTTGTATTATTAATTCATTTATATTCTCATGTAAGTAGCTTTGTGTCCCATGGCTATGGACTTGCTTGTTACGTTTTTGGGACCAAATTGTAGTTGGGAAAATGAGGTTGTTTAATTCGCCTTTACCTATCCCTTCGGGGATACAGGCGTTATCGTATGTATTTTTGTAACACAAGAGCTATAAATAAGTTAAGCCGCCACTACTCACAGTGTGCAACCTCAGTCTCAGCTTTACGCTTCCGACTTCTCAGGACTCTCGGCTTAAGTGCAATCCAAGCAACTAGCAAATACTAGGTAACAGAATTTCCTCTGCGATCGAGCACCGATGCGTGTCTATGTTCTAATGATCGTCACCTGTTTGTGTAACCTATATACAGGTTGAGTGAACAAACTGTTGAAGGAGTTTTCCAAACGGGGCTATCGGTGTCGGACCGCATGGTTGCATGCACTTTTTTTTATTCTAACAAATCATGTTGGTAATTTCTAAGATTTACTAGTTAAAATTAAGATTTACTAATATACCGGCTTTGACCGTAATGTATTAAGTTTATGCTAAAAAAAACTTAATTAATTTAGACAGAAAACGACTTTCAATCAATAAACTTAAAAGCTGATGTTACCATAATTAATTTTAAATTTTCCTGCAATTTGTTTAGTAAGTGAATATATAAATACAATTCAACGGTTATCACTAATAGATAATTTAGAAATAATGGTGTAATTATATAGAAAATAGCTTTAAAGTATTACTTAATGCTTTAAAGCTTTTGTTTTATCTACCAAATCACCCCCAGAGGCTTTGAAATTGTAATACAATAATAGGGATACAAAGTATCCACTGAAATGATATTACACGGCAAAAACTCAGGATAATTGTGCAAACGGTAACTCACGCTGTCTAACTTGGATGTACCATGAATGTTGGCATTTATGCTATAACTATCTCAGGTTGTGTACGTTTCCGACGCATTCTCATCTGCCATCCTCCGTTTATTTACTTTACATATTGAGTAAATTAACTACTAGCTTTACCTGCTTCGTTCGCGTAGACCACCGAACGACGTTGCATTTTATACGTCGTAAAATAAGAAAATCTTTGATTTCTCGTTCACGCGAGAAAATCAGTAACAAATGTACACTAATTGTCAGTTGTCAGTAGTTAAGTTCATTCACCGTCGTCATAAATTACAGCAAAATACAGGTGCCTCGTCTCGACTCGTCATTATAGTCGACATACATCACTATTTTTAACTTTTTTCAAAAAAGGAGAAGGTTCTCAATTTGATTGTATTTGTTTTAGTATTTGTTACCTCATCAACCGTCATTTATCAACCGATTTCGATGAAAATCCGATAATGATTATGGGATCCATGAGAAATTGAGGGAACTTCTCGAGTAAAATGACGATTTTGGTATTTTCAACCATAAGTATTTTGTATTTTCATATAAAAAGTATCATTTGGTGAAATGGAACTGATGAAGAACCACAGATTTATTGAATTTTGTCGTTGAAGTCGTTTGTTTTTAGTTTTATAGTTACTACATATTAAAAAAGTTACCGCAACGCTTCTCTGTAGACAATATTATATGTAGAAACGTCGGGGAATAAAGTATGGAGTTTTCTGGAGTTGTTAACACGCGACAGAGCTACATAAACCTGGCCGTGCGAAAAACAAAGTAATACTTAAATTCATATACGCAACTGCTGAGTAAAAAGTGTGGGAAAAGAAGTAAACGCAAATAAAGGCGTCTAACCAAAAAGTTTAACGCTGTTTATTAGGCTCGGCCAACTTGATTGAGCTTACATTGGTAATATCTATAACTCCGAAACTAAGAATTTTTTGTGTTCATATACATGTTATGAACTAACCATAATTTCCAGATATAGACCCGACGATTTAAAATCGTCAAGTCTGATGTTGGATATTTGGTTTTAATTGCTTTCTCATCCCTTCGGTTGCTTGATTTACGGAGTTTTTATCCAAAAAAAAGAAATACAGTACTAATGTCAAGAAATAATGATACCTACTTATGTCCATATGCTTGCCACGGTCTGTAAATTATGAATAAAGCATCCAATGAGTTTTACGAAGGCTTTTCTTCCTCGTAGCCCTAAAGAACCATTCCCGTCAAGACTACGGTTCGGCACAAAGTAAGATCTAGGTCAACCTAAATCTCCCCCTAATAGCGGAGCAATCCACAGCCCGAATTCATCCACTCCCTTGCAGTTTCTTCACTATACCATTTAGTAATCAAAGAGACACGCGGAAAAAAAGAGCAGCCGTAAATGTGAGCTCACGTTTCGGCAAAACATTAGGAGGAACTAACAACACCTCCCCAAAGAAAAGAGATATAGCCGCTTCCTTTGTTCAAGATACACAATGAGCAGATTCTCCAGTAACCCCAGTCTGAACTGATAAATATTAGTTCTCTAATATTTCCCAGTATCATAAATCATAACTGTCGTTGTATAAAAAATATGCATATACTTTACTTATGCGTTTGTTCTTGTTACTACTAAGGCTTAGACTTTACTTATGCGTTTGTTCTTGTTACTACTAAGGCTTAGACTTTACTTATGCGTTTGTTCTTGTTACTACTAAGGCTTAGACTTTACTTATGCGTTTGTTCTTGTTACTACTAAGGCTTAGACTTTACTTATGCGTTTGTTCTTGTTACTACTAAGGCTTAGACTTTAACTTTACTTCTTCATAACAGTCTAACAGTTTTGAGTGTTTGGCCATACCAAATGTCTGACTGCGGTGGCGGGCCGGTTGGAGTCGTGGAGCTTAAGATGTGGTTGAGGAACTCAATACCGAATCGACTGAATGTGTGAACCGAGTGAATACCGACTTATCTAGTCTACTGGGCAGCCCAAAACTGAAATGGTTCTTTTATATAAAGGTCATCTTGGACGCCTATATGGCACTTGCTCATTTTGTGTTTATAGGGTTGGATCCTTGAGAATCTTTCAGTGTTTCTATCAAGGCTAGTCATAGAATATGCCGGCACCATCTACTTTGACCCCTACAAATCAACATGTAAAGGTGTCTAAAAGTTTAATTTATAAACCAGATTTTACATAACATTAACGATTGCACGGTTTAGCACTATTCAGACTGATACATTACAAATTATCAAAACCACTAAGCTAGGTTCTGCATCTTGTCGGTAAGTTGTTTTATGTACATAGTTAACTTGGAGCATGGAAGTCGAATTTTAAGTTTCAAAAACTTCTTTACCGCCGGGAATTAAGGGCGTTGCTTCTAAATCTTAGAACTTAGAATTGTTTACAGGCAGTCTAAAAACGACAGCGGAATGAAATGAACGTTTCTAAATAAGATGAGTCTTTGCTTAGAAGCGTTTTCATGCGCTTTCACTCCGTTTTCATGCAAACATTTAATAGGTTAAAAAAATATATTAGAAGTGAAATAGATTAGTTTAAAGCTTTTATGGAAACTATTGACATTGGAGATTTTTTAGTATTACGGTAGTAGTCAACTACCAAATTAAATCCATTCGCGTTAAGCTCTAATCAGCTTTGATTATTTATGTACATATGATCACATTATATTTTTAAAACCTAAAAACATTAACACCTGTAGAAATTTTAAAAAAATAACGAAGTCATAACTCATCAATAGGCATTTACTGTTAGAGTTTGCTTTGATGATTAAGATATTTATGATTTAATATTCATATCTTTTTAATAAGTACTTTTTAAATATAATTATTAGGTATATAGTTTTAAGTTTAGGTACTGTTCTGGCTACACCTATCGGGGACTATCATTTCGACAAAATAAATTATATTAAAAAAAATACGACGGGCCAAGTCATTTTAGGAGGTACACTACAACGAAATGCGCCAGTTATATAATGCAAAAAGTTATTTTATATAAAATGATAATATTATCGACAAACACACAAACTTATTCATCATCGTAGATAATCTTCTCCTTCCTTCACTGTGCCTCTACTAAAGACAAATTAAAAAGACAAACATCAATAAAAAATAATAAAATAACACGGCAAAACAGTATTGATTGGTTAAAGGGTTGGAAGGTATTTGAGGATCAGATACAAACAAGAGAATATTCCGTCCGAAGACAATAAAACCACGTTCTCTCGTTCCCCGGCACGCGTAAGCGAATCTTCCGTTTTAGTTACATATTATATAGAATATAAATACATGTTTGAGCCATTCCCTGGCTTTCCTAAGACATTACGTTTGTATCAAAACAGATTTATCATGAAATCCATAGGAAAATTCTGTTATTCTTTTATCCCAGTACATGTTTCATGATAACTTGTTGTTTAGTACAGATTTCCAAAAAGATGGGGCAATGATTAAAGTGGTCGTCTTGCTACCACGCCGCGACTAGTGTTGTGGGTTCGATTCCCGCATCGGACAAAAAATTGTGTCAACCAACTGTGTGTGGTTTTTGTAAAATCTTTCGCGACACAGGAATAAAGGTCGTCATTCACTTAACAACCTGTAGTCCGTCCACTCGTATTCCGCGTATGTATTGCTTGCGTGCGAGGAGATGCCGTGAATATTTTGTATAGAAGTGAATATAACGAAATATCAACCGCAAAAGGCGAGGCTAAAAAAAGGCTATTTCTAGAGATTTCTTTTTGTTTGATATTTTCATATATGTTGAAAGGCAATATGTAATAGCATTTGTTATAACGTCTAAAGGTAAAGTAAGTCTGTGAATGGTAATTTAAAATAAAACAAGTATTTTATGGAAATAGGTGCATTGTATGTGAATCACAGGGACGACAAATATCTTTTATCCAGGAATAAAGTGATCCAGATCCATTTATTGTACTCTAAGTGTATTGTGTATAATATATTACAAAGTCCTTATTGTCAGTGACAGCCTTTATACCCTACAATCCGTATACATTCTAATAGCTACGTAATGCGTCATTCAATTCGTCGTAACGGCACAGTTGTTTACCAGTGAACATGAGATTCTCCCATACGCTCTGTGAATGAACGACCTGACGACAATATACTGCCTTAATCGCCGAGATTACCATCCACGTTGGAACTTACAATGAGATTTTGGTTTGAGCCAGATTGTTTACGGTACTACGTATTTTAACGATAAACTTTTCTTGCGTGACAAAGATAACAGAATGTCAAGTAATTATTATTATCATCCAATTTGCTTTTAACCACATATGAATCGATTTAAAGTTATAAAATATTTGGCTGCGTTTTGCAGGTATATAAACACAAACAATACCCACCTGACCGTAACAGTTACCAGTAGGTACCTATAAACACCAACAGTCATCATCGTCGTGATCATCAACCTTCTGCCCTTTACCCAATTTTGTTTGGGGTCGGCTTAATGTGTAACATTGCAAAGGATTTTGGCTGGTTTCTTTCATGATTATAAATGACCGGCCGCCTACCTGGGAACCCACCTTGAAAAATGAAATGTAATGAAATATGTTTATTCGCATAGAATACAGGTAGTACCAGGTATTACACGGTCCAATGGCATATTCTGTCTTGTTTTGGCATGTAACGTTATATTCATTTACATTGTATTACTTGACTTACTTAACATTATATTATTATAAATTGACATTATCTTAGATTCCATTATCATAACGTAATCGTTTTTAGATGGGACAAAGGAAGAAGGTAAATTGGGGTAAGGAAAACGGATAGGGCGAGGGAGATAGGGTAAGGAATATCAGTCTCGGATGGGGAAACGGGACTGAGACTGCAGTAAATAGAAGAAGTCAGGGTCACGTATCCGTATGTCCGTCTTGTGATTGGAGTGGACTAGGACAGGGACATCCACTGGCCACCAGTAGTGTCATTGCTATATGGAGATATGCCAGTGAGCTCGCGCAGTCCTACAGACCCAAAACCGGCAAGAATACAACTACAAGATACAACTGGCATAAATTTAAAATACCCCGGACTCGAAAATCCCGTCAACGGTTAGAAAAGAGCTGATGATCTTCGAACAGAACAGCTGCACAGATTTCCATGAATTATAACTAAGAACACTCTTGATCAAGTTACTTTTCGAGCAAAAAAAACTATATCAAAATCGGTCCATCTGTTTAGGAGATATAATGCGACAGACAGACACAAATTAACTCCTTAACCACTTCTCAAGTGAAGAAAAAAAAAATTAAATGAAAGAAAACAAAAATAAATGTTTTATTGATTTTAAAGAGTACTTTCATATATTCCTATCACATATTGTTATTATAAAGATTGCAATTGTTTAGTCCTTTAATATCCAAACATTACTAAGTAAAGCCAGAGATTTTCCAATATTCTGGTGTATGGTAACCCTAACCGAAGTTAACCGTTAATTAATTTTACCCCAATTTCTATCATATGTGTTGACATGATATTAATATCATGTCATAATCATACGAATACCGTTATATCCAAACAATACACGATATACGCAGAGTTCCGGGATAATTTCAAAACATATTACGAAAGCAAGTTACACTGAACCAAAACAGTAATTCTCATTATCTACGATCCAACTACGAGGTACTAACTTCCAATTTGTCGTCCAACGTATTTTTCACATAGTGTAGAAAAGCATTTTAAGTCTCAAGTCTAAATAGATCTATCTACAGCAGTTAGTTCCTATGTTTAAACCGTTCCGTTTTCCAGACAGCGCTGCTGGATATCAATGAGTGGTTTTTGATGTCAAATTGATTTCGCTGACTAGACTAACAATGTGTGACTAAAATTGTGAAATAGTTCGAGTTCAATAACATATATGCACTTTTCATTTGTATATGGTGGAAGCAGGCTAGACTATTTGAAGTTTAACGGCATACTGAACTGTGTCCATTTACTTTTAAACCTTCGCGTTCCATGAATATTATCTACGTATTTACGGGAATTAACGCGATCACTAATACCTTTTCGTGATCACGTGTCCATTCAGTATCTGATTCTGTATTTTTTTTGTAGTCTTTGGGTTTTGTCGACCCCAAAAAATTACCGTCTAATGAGTCAGTACGATCACCATAGGTATTGTGTTGAGTATTGCAAAGTGAGTCATATTCCCGGAAAATTAAAAGTCGAAATGTTTTATTTTGGTTCTTGACGTTAGTTATTAATTTGAGTTTTAATATACGTCTACAGGTATGAATAACCGAATAGAATACTGAACATATCGTTTGAGAGCAATAACTTTAAAAATTCTATAATTCTCAAAAAACCAACGCAACCATCTATATTTCCTTTCATAGTGACAAAATTACTACTAATAATAATACATTCTATACTTAAAATCACTGCATGCACAGAAGAAACAGCGACCCACACCGGCACTAGGCTTAAGCCGTATTGCGCGCTTGCAGACAAAATGGAGTAGAAATAGTAGTGTGATATATAGGTAAGACCCGTTATTTTGAGAACAAGTTAGATTTATGCACTTACAAACTAATAAGTATGCAGATGATAATTTATGTCTCGATAATTGTATGTAGGTTTGAGTGCGGAATGTATTTGAGGGATAGTTGCATGTGTAGGTGGGTTGACAATTAATTATTAGCAAACTTCATTAAATTAATTTCTTATATTCTTTTCATAAAAAGAATATCATAAATTAATTTACTCTCTATTCAAAATGATTCCCTTATCTCTGAAAGCTCCAGATAAAAATTCTACACAGTATTGTGTAGAATTTACACAAGGTATATCTACCGACACTCAACAGCGTTCTTCCAACAAAAACTTGAAGACACTTTGTAAAGAATTTTCATTTAACCCTCTCACGGAAGCGCCCAACGAAATACTTAAATAATATTCTATAAAAACTGTCATTAAACTAATTTGGAAGTAATTTTGAATCAGTGGCATGGTGAAAGAATGAGACAGGGCCATTTGCCAGCTATTAGCCTTCGAGACCTCTTGAAACTTGAGATATTTACATGGCAGAATTATCTGTAACAGATAGTTGATGTAATCGGTCTTGGATAACTTACTACTGTTTTTGTTATATGATATGATGGAACTAAAGGTTACTTACAATTTTCATATTGCATTAAATTATTTGTTGTTAACAATACCCTAAGATGTTTAAAAGTCCGTATTCAGAATAGCAGTTAAAAAATATGAACAAATTTAGAAACTAGAATTATCAGCTACACTATAACTACTACTAAATCACTGCAATTTCATAAAAAATTACTGCAATCTACTCACAAACTGATTTGTTTACGTGTTGATTCTAAAGCACCTTAGGCCTCGGTCACGAAGTCAGCGGGAGCGGGGCGGCGGCGGCGCGGGTAGCGGCGCGTTCCAATGCATACATTTATATGGAACTGGCCTCGAAGGCAGCGGCGCGGGTAGCGGGCGGCGAGCGGCGTACGAGAGCGATGCCGCGCCGCTCACCGCGCCGCCGGCGCCGCTACCCCGCTCCCGCTGACTTCGTGTCCGAGGCTTTAGGTATATTTTTATACTTACTAATACGCAATGAACCGAAAGTGTAAAGGAAAAACTTTCTACTTTTATTTTAAAAAACGGATCGAATTTTTCTCTCAATTCTAAAGGTAAATCAATTCTATAAATCTTGATTTGTAAGGTACATATTATTATTATTCAGTTCTGGACGTTATGTTTCAGCTGCAATGCTTCGGCGGGGAGTTTTATGTTAAATGACTGCGCTTTCAAACATTTTATTCAGATGTTAGTTAGCTGTTCACACGTTCTTAATCTATGGCTTGCCTATTGGTCGGCGTTGCATATCTCTCTATGTACAATCTTTGAGGCGTACTCCGCGTACGCTTTGACCGGTTAAAGCTTATGGAACCAATGCACCTAACATATACAGTAAGCCTTACTAGAAACAAATATGCCTTACTGAGTAAGGCATATTTGTGTATAGACCAGATATCTTATTATAATCAATAGATGTGGCTTTTCAAGAATATTACCGTCCTTTATGGATTTACTTCCCTCTATAGGACTCACCTACCTTTAATAGTTATAATTCTACTTTATTGTACACCAAAAACGTTTGAAAGAGAAGGAGCACAACAATGTTGGGTGACTTATACAATTGGCTTTTTAATGTTGTTTATACAAAGGGACACATTAAACAAATTATTAACACTTTGTGATTTTTTTACTATTTTTTTAGGGTACCAGCTAACTGCGGCGTGGTATTTTTTCTTATCAGAAACTACTTTAAACACTCAGAAAATGTAAATACAATAACTAAAATTTGTAAAAGACGTTAATCCGTGCGAAAAGTTGGTTTATAAATATTTCATAAACTTTGCCTTATCAGTAATACACGTTACACAATATATTTTGAGTTTGTTTTCCTCGTCAACGAATCAAAACGATCGTGCTTATACATCACACGTCGAAACCGTGTTATTGTGTATTAGTAATAAAAGTTTAATAGATCAAGTGTATAACTATACATATACTACTTTTTTTCTTCTTTTAGTTAGGTTCCATTCAGCTCCGGGGTATTCCTTATTATTAATTGCTTATTTCGGTGCGTAATTTATCTCCTGTGAAAATGTACTTATGTATATCGTGTGTAATTACACATGAGTTAAAAAAGCACGCGAAGTCGCCATGTTCGAAGTAACTATTATCTTATCTGTGCCATGGTGTAGCGTATTTCCAGTTTATTTTAAGAGATTAATAACATTTCTTAAGATTTTGGTCTTGCTAATAATAATACGGAAAAAAAGAACGAAGAGTCACCCACCGCCTTTTTTGTCTGTCAATGAGTGCTTGTGTTTTTTATTGGTTGAAGTGCACTTTAGACATCCGAAAGTCTAGTTTAAATTTTCTTCTAAAGAGAAAATAACAAATATCGTTTTTAGCACGCTTTTATTGGCTTAACTTGTAATTAACTAACTATGTAAACAAATCTTGGTAGAAAATTCATTTGGTATTAAACCAAAAAAAAATTAAAAATTTACCTACTGCTAAATGTCGTATCTAAATGAAACATTGTATGCATATGTAGTTTGGATGACAATACTATCATTTGTCATCTTGGAGTTGATCTGATGATGAAGCCAGGAGGTGGATAGTGTTAGTTACACTATCCACCAGTGGCTACTAGTAAACCCTCGAGTTTGGGTTCATATGATTGGTTTTGACGAGTTTTGAGTTTTGAGGCGTTTGAACATATTGAGCTTAGTAATCATGGTCTGATGATGGAGCCAGGAGGGCGATAGTGGAATTCCTTTTTCCTTTGTAATTTTATTAGCTATAAAAGCGTGTTTTTTTATAGTTTTTCTAAACTATAGTTTTTTATAAGTTAGGTACGGACGGTCCAATACTCTTTTAACACCTAAGAGGTGTATTAAAAGGGTATAATAGGTACCTATATAATATGAATATGATTAGAAGTGAGGCAGAAAATAATAGAAGGGATAAATTTAATATCGGAGCGCTGCTGCCACACCTACAAGGCTGCACCGCACCGTAGACGAGTCAAGAGTCGATAGATTTGTACATTCGCTCACAAACATGCATTATCGTGCAGATCCTTTTTTATTACTTATCTACTTGCTGCTGTTTTTGGAAATGTTAAGAGTAGTGCCTTAAACCACGCATACCTATCTATACAAATCAATAAAATAGAAATGTCAGTTTGTAATGTCATAATAACAAGTTTTTACTAAATTCATCTGAATATTTACTCGATATTTTTACCAAAACATCAATGTTTAAATTTTTTGTATGTCTGTTTATTCCAGCCAATCTCTGGAACGGGTGGACCGATTTCCACGGGACTTTCACTGGCATATAGGTAAGGTAACTTAGGCTACTTTTATTTTGAAAAAAGAATTAGGGTACCGCGCACACAATATAAATATGTACACCCGAGCGAAGCCGCGCGGGGCACAGCTAGTTTATGATAAACATAACTAATCTGCACGCTTTTAATTTAAGGTCGTTAATCACTCAACCGATCGCTTATGACAGTTATGACCTACCTACTACGTCTCTAAAAAAACGTCTAGGAAAAGAAACTTTAACACTTAATTACACCGTGTTCCTTACTACTGAAATTAATTGTATCATCAAATGAAAACCATCACTCATGATCCTAAAATTTCCTAAAAAATATACTACTCTTTTGTCTAAAATACTTACTATAATAAATCTTGTATTGAAGGTAAGCAACACTTTTGTGTTTAATTTTACAAGTCACGTGCATCATAAGGGCGGGCGATCCTTTTATACTCGTTCTGGATGAATCGATTATCAATTTATCGATAGCATAAATGCCTGGTTAAACACAGTACCTTTTGATTATTCAATATGCAGACCTACCTGAATAAAACACGTAACCACTAATGGCAGGAATAAAATAGCCGTAGATACTTTAAACCAAAGAGTATACTACACTACGTTGGACTTTAAACGGTGTTTAAGTCTATAAAAGAATGAAAAAAATGCGACTTAAAAACACAGATAGTCCCGATGCAAAGTGGTCAAGATAGGCAACTGAAACTGAATACAAAGAGGTACCTATCTCTACGTGAATAAACTCAATACGAAGCATTTTCGAACATGTTAATGTTGGATTCGAATCATGTATAAGTAATTTCTGTTCCAAGGAATATATTTTGTAGGATCCGTAATATATTATGGTAAGTTATATAACGGATACTATAAAATATATTTTATAGGATGAATTTAAATTCGTTTTAATCCGTGACCTGCTGCAGATTTGGAAGAGCCGGGCCGATTTTGAGGCAGAATGGTTATTTTATTTGCGCAAGCAAAACGTTATTTATCATTTGTTGGTGAAATTTGTTTTCACTCTCTAACGGTTTTACATCCAACTTTAAAAAAGGCAACTGATGAAAACAAACACGATAAATAAGAACTTCTGAAAGGAATATGTACGCGTGTCACGAAAATGACTGAATTTGTACGCGTGTCATTAAACAGAAGCTTTATTCAGCACATATTATGTCCCCATGTGGTAAGCCTATTGTCATGTGTGGGGCAACTTCGGAACCTCGCACCTGCTACTAAGTAATTCTTGGCAGAAAATCCATTGCGCCCCATCCAGGAATCGGCAAAACAACATAATAGTAATACTATACACATAACACCTCCGCGGACATATCGCACACTCACTCGAAAAATGTTTTGTTGAGTTATGCACACCATCGAATTCCTTATATCTACCGACCAATAGAATAGATTTAAAAATATCAACACTACTCGACGCTAGACGGTAAATGCACCAACACGGGCTTAATTCAAAATAATAAAACAAAACACATACATTATTAAGCAATACGGAAACAACTCGGCTGGCTTGTTGGCCTAGTGGTTAGTGACCCTGACTGCTATGCTACAGGTCGTTGGTTCGATTCCCACCTGAGTCTGGGTGTTCTTTATGTCCGTTGTTTGTATGTTTGTAAAGACCCCCGCGACACAGGAGTAATTCCTAATGCGGGAGTTGTCTTTTCTAACAAAACAAAGATAAAAAAAAAACTATAGAAATCCAATTTTCAGCCCCAAAACATGATTAAAACACAAGATTCCTACAATATCTTTCTTATTTACAATTACAATATCTGCATTATAAAAAGCATAAATCTATACAGAACAGTAATTAGCTTTTCGCCTTTTCTGAAAATAGTGCCTTTTTGAGTTAATACCTATTTAGGTCTAGGTGTGCGATATTAAATAACCTATATAGGCACTTTGTTTTTTTAGGCCTAACCCCTTTTACTTACATGTAACTAACAGAAATCTAACTAAAGCATACATAGTATAGCAGATGACGGGTAGGACGAAAGAGCTTTTTACTCCCTGAAAATGGAAGGTACGACGTTTTCGGGGTTTAGCAAAAAGTCGGTCGGCACAAAAAGTCTAACAGGCGCTGAGCGGCAGACCGCACAAATTGTACGCGTCCATATGAAAGAGATAATTCGAACATGCATTAACAAGGGTTAACACATGCCCGGATACTATGGTCATATAATTTATAAACTACAAATTTATGTGATTGCAATTTATGTGTATTTAATACATTGCTTACCACGTACTTATTCCATTCTCTAAAAACCCAACTATAACGGTAACTGTTATAATTTATAATTTTACTCGCGTTAAGGAAAGCGAGTGTTTTTTTCTGTCACGTTGCAAAGTACGTGACAGTAAAGTTAATGAAGCTGAGATCGAGATCTTGAGCGATGTTATTTATAAAAATCTTTACGATAGTTCGAAATTTGGCGAAATAACACGACAAAAATAAAAATGGCCTATATTAGTACCAATAAAGGGTGCCTTTTCTACCTAAACTAGACTGTTTTGTTAAAAAAGAAAGATTCCTATTTTGATTAAACGTAAAGTGAGTTATGGGTTTTTGAAACCAGTAGAGTAGCCTTACAGTCGTTATTTGAAAAGATTTTATGTGATATGTGCTTAGAACAATGTAACTACAAAAGACCAAATGGTCGTTTCAGTCAGAATGGACCAGTTTAGGCACTCAAACCAATATAATAGGGCAATTTTTTATCATTAAGCGTACATAATGATCAGTGCTTTCAAATCTGAAAGGTTGGTTAACTATTGACTGAGTAAAAAATATTTCATGAAAATATAACCACTTGTGTAACATAAAAAAAAAAAAGTTATTAAAAAAAAATAAAAAAAAAATTTGTGTACAAAGTGTCACACACATTCTTAAAAATGCAGTACTGTTGAGCTTTGAATTAAAATAAGTCCTTTGGTAAACTAAGTACGAAATTTTGGTTCCTTTTTTCAGAGATGACTATGACGTTCATTGCGATTTTTGCAATCACATTATTGTATCGAACAAATAACGTCTCGCCATTGTAAAACACAATTTGTCACAAAATGTAACCACAACCACAATTACATGATCGTATTTTGAAGTTAACAAAAATGTCCTAGCCTAATAATAAGTCACTGACTTTACTACGACCGCAAATCGTAACTCACACTCGTAAAAACCGTCTAATGTTCTGAAACGTTGGATGGCCACGTCCTGTGTCGCAGTCGAAATGAACCTACCTAAACTAGTCACAGTTTTTATAAAAAAACTTGCCTCTTACTCACTGTTATAGTTTACAATGATTTCGTAATTTCCTACTTGATACAGATACAGACAAAGGGGGAAAATACACTTTGGGTCCAGCTCTGCGCGAGTAAAGCACGGCCACAAAATAATTTGAATAAATGGAACTATACGTGGACACGTATAGTTCCATTTATTTAAGATAAGTTAGAGAGCTCGGACTATTTGGCCAGTTCGAGAACGTGTGGACACACGTATACACGTTTCCTTAGATTTGTCTAAAGTGGTCTCTAGACGATCATGCGGAATGACATTACGTGCTGTCATACATGCATGACCGTTTAATTGTATTGATTGATGCGAATGACATGCAAACTACATGCTGGCAGTTGATTGACAATTCCTTTTTTTCCTTCCTTCCTTTTTCCTTATTTTTATATTTATATAAATTAATTTATTTATAAATCTGCCTTTGAAAAGACATTTTCATACCATGCATTATCTATATCGACTAAATAAAATGATTATACTAAGCGACTTTAGTGCGTTATCGTGCAGCATGATAGACTTTCAATAGGTCCTTTCAATAGGTCCTTCATGCAACATGACGATTCAGCATGTCCTGCCGCATGATCGTCTATGGTTATAGCATTATAATTAAAGTTTAGAACTCGTATATCATATAATATTTATGTATTTCTATTTAACTTATATTTTTCCAAACGATAATCTTAAGAAGTTTTGGGGATTCACTATTAAAAATGTACTTAATGTTTAGTCTTTTCATGAAATTCAAACGTCATATTTAAAGCATACCAAAGATTAATTTAAATGAGATAATTAAAATTAAAATAGGTTTAGCCCCTTTGTCAAAATTCAATTTCATGTGTATCCTGGCAGTCTGTCAAAATTTGTCAAATCTTTTAAACGGCTCGCTTGCCAAATGTTGACTCATTATCATTTTTAAGTTGTACCTAATAATGAAATGGTAAAAAAAATTAGGGGCTATGGTTTTGAATGAAATTGATTTTTATTAATCCTGAAGAGATATTTCAGTTATTAGTTACTTTTATATTAAAATGTCTAATTATGAAGCTGAAATTTGATTTTTTACCATTGCGATACATTAAATGAAGAAATTACGAGTATATTAAAAGAGAAAGGTAGGCAAAAAGGAAAGCAATGCAAGGAAAAGGATATTCGTTATAGTTATACGGATGAATTGAGGAGTACAAACAATACCTCGAGAAGGGTGAGAGCCATGCTTCGACATGATGGGCCGGCTCGATACCACGGCCTCACAGAAAACCGGCAGTGAAGCAATGCTTGCATTGCTTTTCGCCGCGTGAGTGAGGTAACCGGAGGCCCTAACCCTTCCCTCTCTTCTATTCCCGTCCTTCTCCTCTCCCTCCTCTAACCCCCCTCTCCTCTCTTCAAACCTCTGCCCCTCTTCCCCTACTACCACCTTAAAGGATGGCAGCGCACTTGTAACTCTTGAGTTACAGGTGCCCATGGACGACGGTAGCCATTTACAAAATTTATATTAAAAAAAAAGGACAGTCGCATACCTGTAACTCGAACTGGCCAAATAGTCCGAGCTCTCTAACTTATCTTAGTACTTGAAACGAGCAATTGTTGTATTTATTTATGTGTGTATTTATATTTCGGGTATCTCGGAAACGGCTCTAACGATTTTAATGAAATTTTGTATACAGATACAGTTTTGCATTTTAAAATTAGACATGTAACAAGGTAATAATATTTTCTTATTTTGTAAAAGGGATAAGATTTTAAAAGGAAATTGCGCAATTATATGAACAAAATCTTTTTTTTAATATCACTGTACTAAATTATTTGGTGCCAAATATAGATTTACTTAAGGTTTTTGTTTTATGTAAAAAGAAAATATATCGAGTAAAGCCATTAAATTACTTTTATATGAAAATATTGACTCGACAAAGGTACGAGTATATGTATTAGATAACAAAACAGTGTAGGTATATGTACGTACCTATAGATAAATCTGTCGTGTTCAATAAATAGTAACATATCTCAGTTTTCATATGTAGCAGGTGCTGTTACGTATTTCAGTCATACTCATGGCAATACATCTTAGTCGCGCTTCTGTGTCCCTTGCTACTTTTATCAAGAATATCCACGTCCTATAAATTGAATGGTTTGTACTTCAAACTTATAAAAAGCAATTATAGTACATTGACCTCAAAAGCTTACATCATTTATGTTTAATGTAGGTTGGTACTCGTAAATATAATGATTCCAATTACTTAGAAGCGTACGTACATACAAGTTTTACCGTCTAGGCTCTGTAGAACGGGTATCTACCAAGAACTGATTTCATCTAATCTAAAATCCAGAGCTAAGTTTATTTAAATTCAAGGTATTATGTTAAGTAAGTATCTCAAGTTCTGAATTAAACTCTGTATATTATCCAGTCATTTCAGAAACTTAAGGAAAATGCAAATCCAACATCATAACTGAAATCTTTAGATATCAGATTAAACATTATTATAATTAAGGTGCCATTCTCGTACGACCTAGTTTGAAAGAGCGCTCATAGACAACTATGCAAGGTATATACGAACTATTGTAGTTGCGTGGAACATGGCATCAACATGTATCTGGATGGTCTCTGCCATATACACATATGTATAAAAATAGATCTAGCAAACACTAGAGGTAAATCGTTAGGGAGTGCCATACCTTGGCTTGATAGCTTTCAGTCACTTAGGTAAATCTGATGATTCGGCATACAGATAGTCTGTACCCTTATTTTTACGCGTAAAGACCCCAACGGTTGTACCTACTTTAACGGGACTATCCGACATGTTCACACGGTGTGGCATACTGCGGTAAAATTACTGAAGCGTCGGTGTTGCGACCACCCAGCGAGCGCTAGAATGGTGGCTTGCAGGCTCCACCTCCTAGCTGGGCGTTATCGGAACAAACAGGGACTTCGGCTCTTAATGGGGATCACTACTGCGAATTGAACCACGTAACGTCAAGGCTGCACCACTGCTGGTAGGTGGAATTTGCAACTTGGTGCTAAAGCAGTCGTTCCTAAAAAACACCTGTCTCAGTCGGTTCCATGTTGAAACGCGTTTATGCGGGAAGAAATCCAGGCAAGCAATGCCACCCGCTGAAGAAGTAACCATTATCTTATCTGTGCCCGTGGTATCAATTTGTCTATAAAATTATAAAAGCTATGTAACTTGTTTATTAATCAAAATGTTAGTTTTCCTTAGATTTTTAATGTTCCTTAGAAATAAGATACTATTTGAATGCAGATAAAAGTGGTAAAAATCGTAAAAATATAACTTTAAAAAAATTAAAACAATAATTTGTTTACAGAAATCTAAATATTTAGATTTCTGTGATTTTTTTTAGGAACAGTCTCACAACTATTGCTATAAACTACAAAAAACACTAAATAACAGTAACTGCTATGTTGTTCGAACCTCCATCAGCACTCCAGTGGTTGTTAAAAACTTATAATGTATGCATAGCCTTTTATAACCCCACTATTCATCAATATTTATCAATCGACCATTAGCATTGCGTTACCGGTATAATGAGTCATAATAACGTCTATTAACTGTTTTTTGTTGAATAGTGAACTGTTTTATCATCTATTATAGCATGCCCCTATTTTTAATAAAAAAAATAAGAGTTTTTGATGTGGCGACAACAAATTTGATTTTGTAAGTACCTAAGTAGGTACCTATATCGCGAAAGACATTGCTTATCAAATTCTATAAGTACCTACCCGTCATTAAATCACAAAGGAATATAAAAGCTTTTGGTTATTTACCAAAATATTTATGACGATCATTGAGATAAATATAAGGAGTTGCTATCACTTAAAGAAATTTTGTTCGGTTTTGTTAAAACTTAAAACTAATCAACGCTACAGCGCTGAAACAATCATTATTTGTCTAACCAAACACTAGGAATGGGCAGCGCTGCAGCGCACTGGGGTGTGAAATTTTTCACGATCAAAAGGTCGCAAGCGCCGTGATTTTCATGGCGCTTATGCGTTTCGTTCATCGAACCTATGCTGGATGAGGTAATATAGACTAAATTATAAATCAGAACGGACATTTAACTTAAATAAGAATTCGTGTTAAAATAAACAAAAAATATATTGAATTTGTTTATTAATTTAAAACTTAAAAAAAAACGACAATAAATAAATAAGTGTTTAACTTTGACTGGTTTACTAATGTAATGTTACAAATTAAATCAAATAATTTATTTCCATTGAACCAATTATAGGTATTTTTGAACTATCAGTGACTAAGTCAGTCGTGCAGCTAGTCGCATGTTCCAATAAGTAGAACCTGTGGAGAAAAACAGGCAAGAAACTCCAAGGACACTCTTTTTTCAACACCTTTTTTTCAAATCTCCGGTTACATTGCTTATAAGCGCAAATGAAATGTGAAGACAATGTAACGTATTGTTTTAAAAATATAATCAGTCGCGCAAATTACTACTATACGTCAGTAATAGCAAGTAAATAACGAAATGACAAGTTCCGACCAGCGGCATTTGATCACGAGCATGATGGAAGCGCCAGCCATCGTACACATCAACCATATTAAACAGAGCCGAACGACCCAACACACACGCCACCATCGGCAGCACTTCTAGGCGAACAACGCCGAATTTCAGTTCTGCAACGTTTTAATCTCTGATAATTAGTTCCTGCTTACAGTTCTTCCTTAGTGAAAGCGAGACAGCGCGAGGTGCTATTCATTGATAGAAGTGAGATAGAGTTATTGTTTTAATGGCGAAAAACATGTACAAGAATTTAACCATTTCTCTTATTTTACTGCAATCTGCTACAAAATCATGTTATAATGAGTACTAATTTTTGTTTTTAATTACCCGAATGTAATATAATGATGAAAAAATACCTTGCAAGTATATTTTTACGTTTTCTAACAAATACGAAACGCTCGCTGCTAGCTACACATGCACCAGTGTACACTGAACCACAGTTGAAGTGCGTATGAGCTCGTTGTAGCTCCGGAACCACAACTAAGTTTGACAAATTTTGTGTTCCAAACGCCATATCTAGTACGTAGTACATTTATATCGATGATGACGATCAGAAAATTTAATTAACAATGATTGTAATTACATACCTTAACAAATCAAAAACCAATTTTAGGAAAAGTTGGAACATCTGTAATTTAGTCGTAAATTACTGGCATTGTAGAATTATATTCACAGGAGCAAAATAAAATAATACGTAAACAAAATTGTGACTTAGACTTCCAATGATACTAATAAATTATAGTCAACTTACCTAAATTACCAACTTTAAAATATTCCAAAAACACATGCAAAAAAAATAATTAAGTAAACGATCACGGAAGGTTCTTTTCTAACCGGACAACTGAATTACCTTTCTGAGGCATCTATGTCAGTTATTTTTATCATTCCTTTATTTATTTTCGTTTTAGTTATTTGTCTCTTTACTGTAAACCATTTGAATAAAAATGTGACAAACATTGGCGGCCGTCACACTCAAGGGGCTATCCAGTGGCGTGTTTACCCTAGGCTCAAGGGAGCACGTGCTCGTGCGGTTCGCTAGGGACAGCAGTCTACTCGCGTTTCATAATCGGTATACCTACACATTTTTAGTTACTTTTCGATTTGGCTTTTAGAAAGATAATTGAAGAAATACGGTACTACGCACAAGACCTATTATGCGGGTTTTGGAATTGTCTGTGTTTGACGTCACGAGCCTCTGTGCGCGGCTTTGTGTGCATCTGTGCAAATATATTTAGTTTATTTAATAAGCATACGTCTCTTATATAATTTTGGGGGGCTCGGTGCTAAGTGGTAACGGAGTAGGTTAGCACAGTACAAGGTTAAGTCTACGTCTACTAACGTCGGTCTCGGTTTCCATACGAACATCTGTGGCATTCGTTACGGGTAGTTGGATCCCTAAAAAGACCGACAACCTGGTCTAACGACAGAGCTTCGGTATCGCCTAATACTTGGGTTGTGGAGGTCTGATGACAGTTGCTTCACGTAAAATATATATCGAAGTTAGGCCGTATCGTACGTTACTAGTAGTTAGACTGAAAGTCGACCCCAATTTAGTCGGGAAAAGGCGCGGAGGCTGTTGACGTCTCTTATATTATTTATTGGTAACAGGGGGACTGTAAACGTACAGACATTTATAGAACACTTTAAAACATTTTCCAAAGAAAAAGTTAATTAGAATTGTGATGTTTTCCTACTCTTGTTTTATCAGTGTTATATACAGGACAAGAACGCCTTGTATGTTTTTCTTTTCTTCTTTGTTTTTAATAATTTTTAGTTACTTTCAGTTTCAATATTATCAATCAATTAATCAATCAAATCATTTATTTTTAAAACATAGGTATTTACAATCAATGTGGTCTTATAAATAAATCTTATTCCGCTATGTTTTGCCATCAAGACATACAAATATTAACATTATTTAATTTGTTACATATTACAATTAATAGGATATAATTACAATTTTACTAAATAACATTATGGCATTATTTAGAAAATGTGATTATCATAGCCTAATTTTTGTTTATTTACTTTGAATCTTAACATAATAGCGCAAGACAAAACAGTGCTGTAATACAATTTACTAAATATTGTTATAACTATCCGGTGATTTAAAAGAGTGGTCGTTTGTTTGCCCAATTTCTTCTCAAGGCTCAACCATTTCGAAACTGGCGGTTATAGATCGACAGAGGCAGATACGGTATTATGTTATTATTTTATTATAATTTTACATTCGACAAAGCCTATTGTTGCGGTGACTATGTGTATGTTGATCTTTAATTTTTATTTTATTTTTTAATAGACGATTTCGAATAATTGATAAGCAATGATTTATTAAATAAAGATATATTGAATTTGAACTGTGCGTCTTTGTGATCGTATGTGCGCTTATAAGTGTAAAAAAAAAGTTAGAAGACAGGCAGACGATGTATTGTAGAGACAAAAAGGACAGCTTTTTGGCCGGGTACCGTGTATCCGGATGTCGATTGTCAATTGCTTGTCCTGTAATGAAAGTTTTTTTATGAAGTTTTTTTATTTATGAATTTTTAAAATAAATTATATCGCAAATAAAAATATGGTGTTTGTTCTTTTATTAAGCGATTGTTTTTATTTTTTTTTTGTTAATAAAACCCTAACTGTGCTGATTTAATCGTTCATTTTCGTAATTCAAGGATCGGCAATTTCTAGGCACCAGGGACTCTAAATTTTAAAATACGCCATTGCGGCTATATCTTCCAGACAACCTTTTATGTATCTTTTATTACAATTTTTGTTGGGCTGACTAAGGTACAACTCGAGGTCAAAATGTACATTAATAATAACCAGCTGAATAACCTAGATGGCCCCAAAATTCATTAAAACACATGCATACATAGGGCACACTGAAAGTTCTGCACTCCGTACAACACCGTTTGCCCAGTGTCTTGGAAAAAGTTAGAGAAAACGACCAAGAAGTCGCATCCTATTGCACCATGACAATGCTTCGGCGCACACCGCGAACGAAACAGAGTCATTTTGGGCTTTTGAAAAGGTAGAGCTAGTGACCCATCCCGCACATAGTTCAGACATGGCACCATGCGATTTCTTTTTTCCCAAAAATTTAAGATTTGAGGCCGTGATAGCTTTCAATCAGCACGTAAAAAACATGCCCTTAGACCAATGGTCCTCATGTTTTCATAAATGGTTTGACCGAATGAAAAAGTGTTTAAAATATAATGGAGAATACGTCGAAAAGCAGTAAATATATTACTTTACATGTAAATTGTTTTATTAATGAGTTACGCAAAACTTTCAGAGTACCCCACGTATGAGCAATGAGGAACTGTGACAACTATATGACACAGACATCTCCCGTGCCTGGATTCCGAAATGTTGTTATATCAATCATCTAATTTGTTCACCCTAGTATTATCTTATCTGTGCCCGTACACTGCCAGCGTTTAGCGGTCTATTTAGCGGAATTAATGCTTTCATATTTTAATTTATGTATTCAATTAATATAATTAGCGTTTGCTGTTTTATTTGACGTTGTTTGCTTCAAAATATTTATGTTTTCTACATGTAACAAAATATGCCTGCAAATTCCTACATCCATACAATATACAATCTAGTTCCTGAATTGCAAAACTTTTAGCATCCATAATCCAAACATTTTAAATTATGCTCAGAAAGTAAAGCCAGACGAAGCTTTTAGCTACTTACTCATGTTTCTTGAGTTGGTAAGGGGATCTATGCCAAGCTCTGTAGCAGCGCTAGTAATACTGTATTTATAAAACCTAGGATTTGACCAAGTTTGTAAACTAAACAAGAACCGACCGACGAAAGACCGACCTTTTCAAGAAAAAAGAGCCGTAAATGTTATGAATGTGAAGTTTTGAAATTTATTGTAATCAAGTATCTCCAAATCAAGAAGTAGTTAGGGACGGTAAGTTTCTAAAGACATAAACAAATAAAATAAACACTACCGATGTGTGTTCCCCTTATTATCTAGTAACAACTAAAACAAAAGCATATCTGATCAACCTTCTTTGTAACAGCTGTAAGTACCTACATATTATTATTTAAGGAGCTCAGACGCATTATGTCGCATTCGCTGATGCGATACGCATCGTAGTTTTCATTTTGGAAATGGTTGCAAAGATATTTAGATAGCTTTAGGAATGTGTAGGAAGATTACCAAGTAGAAACAAGCCCATTTGCGAGAAGGAATATTTGAAGCGACATGCTTAATTTCTACGGGAAGCAGTGATAAACGAATCGGACATCCAGAATTGGGCATCAATCACTTAAAAAAAATAATCGCAATTCATTTAACTGCAATTGATATTAATCATAATTAAACATTAATTGCACTTTACAATTAAATTATTTAGATTAAACTCTATTATGTGCAAAATCCAATGAAATTAATCACAATTAACTTTTTAACTATTTACACAATGTATTTATATGTTTATCAAAATAAAAATATTTTCCATCATATATTTGCAAACTAATCATTAATCACCACCAATTGTGATGGTGGTAGTTTTTTTTTCAATTAATTAATTGTTAATCGTGGTTATCACATTAACAATTAATTAATTATGAATCGCGGTAGTCGCAATTAACAATTAATTAGTTATTAATCTTGGTAGTCACGATTAAAGATTTACAATCAATCAATTGTTGACGTAACAAAATGTTGTAGATCTCCTCATAATTGTAAGTTGACACATTAGCGATCTCTAAATTGCCACCTGTTATGAATCTGTTTCAGGCAGTTACATATTTCAGATAGTGTTGTGCATTTGTTCGTTCTTGAACATAAACAATTTCAATCTACAAAATTTGTTCTATGCTGTACGACTGTTATCAATGTTATGATATAACGATTGACTGGCCTGTTGGTCTAGTGGTTAGTGACCCTTACTGCTAAGCCAGAGGTCGTGGGTTCGATTCCCACCCAGGACAAATAATTGTGTAATGAGCACGATCATTTGTTCTGTGTCTGGGTGTAATTTATCTATAATATGAATGTATTTAGAAATAAGTATGTTTATCAGCAGTCTGGTTACCATAGTGCAGGTTCTGCCTAGTTTGGGATCAGATGGCAAAAATTTAGTAGATACATTTCCTACTTGAGTGCAGTGTCAACAGAAACTACGAGAAAATGCAGTTTTCTACATGAACATAGGTATAATGCAGTGGAAAGTTTGTGAATAAACTGGAGACGTGCAGTTGGCGCCGAGTCGGCGATAACTCGTCCCGTTACTTGCACCCGCCAATAGACGGGGGTCACATTGAAAGTTTTTAAAACTGGCTAGTGTGTAAATATGATTATGAAATTTTTTTTCAAATTAAAAAAACTACTTTGCAAAGCTGTAGAAGTATTTTAAATTCATTTGTTTCTTGTTTTTACATTAGCGGTAGTGCAGAGTGCTTGTTGCGCGTCTAACGTCACCGTGGGTTTCGTATGTTTTCTACGGCATTTCGAATTTATATAATAAAATGTTCAAGTACCTATTGGTCAAAAACAAAAGAGTATGTAAGTGTGTATTTGACAATATATTCAATTCAATTCAATTCAATTCAATTCAATTCATTTATTTCTTAACAATATATAATTGTGTTGAAATGTACAAAAAATAATAACTGTAATACCTGTACTATATACTATAGTACCTATAGTAGTACATGTTAATTAAAACAATTAATTTAATAAAAAAACAGTTATATTGTTCGTTAAAAAAAAAGTCTGGAAATTGCAAGTGAAAAGGAGCGTATTGAAATTATTTATTAGAAAAAGTATATTGTGATAAAATAGTTAAATTTTATTTGATTATTCAATATTTCATTCATTTTTTATTAAGTTATTTTATATATTTTACAAACTCAGAAAAAATCGTATGTAAAATAAGGCCGTATGCTCGATACTTTGGACGGCTTGTAATAAGTGTGAATAAACAAGGCGAATTTATATTCCGTAGGGTCCGTCTTAGATTATATATAGGTCCAGATGCCTAATCCGCGCCCCAAAACTGAAGTCAAAAAATACAAGCGACTAATACAAATACAAGCGACTCACTCGTCACACGCGAGCGAACGTTCGCCGCTGAAGTAAGTCTAGAGGCGCTATTTATATAATATTCAAAAATGCCTGGTTGTGCAGTCACATCCTGTAAAAATTATACAAAAAAAATCTTAAGTGTCCGAACATCACATTTCACTTGTAAGTATTCTATTTCCTAATGTAATTTATAAACAATAGAACAAAATTTCAAATTAATAAAATTGCGGACGCCAGCCATTATTAGAGATGTTGCCAGGGACGTGAATTTCATTTACCCATAACGCATTCGGGCAGTATGTATAATTTTCTTTGCCAAACTTGTTATTTATAGAAAGACGAGAAATATGCTTACTGTTAATGTTCGCAAAACTCTAATCCTTAAAATATTCTTAATTTCTAAGCTCTAGCGCCCGGAGTTCAATGTGTCCGTCAAACGATAGTTTGGCTATAGGATTGTACTCGTATTATATTTATTACTACTCCTAACAAAGCTATAGAGCACTTACGACTTAAAGTTTGACAAGTTGTAAAAATCAATACATATTCTTGTAGGAAATTAAACGATCTACAAAAAAGGTCAGATATGATTTTTCGCTAAGTTAGCTCGTTAGCTATTGTGGTCATATTCATAAACTAAAATATATATATGGTCCACTGATCTCTATTATATATAATAGAGGTCAGTGATATGGTCATAATAATATATTTGAGTTTATGGTCATATTTGTCAATGTCCGTTACGTATAAGTTAATATTGAATTGAATTATTATTAAAAAACCAAACACTTGTGAGTTTTTATTGCTATTTATATATTTTTTTTTTTATCTTAAAAAGAATACTATAGGTTAATAGGTATATAACGTGGATCACACATTACTAGTATTCTTGTTAACCCCTCCAGCTAAGCTAAATGCTTGTGTTAGGAATGGGTTCACGTCGGTAGTGCACTGGGTGGGGTTCGAACCCGCAACCACTTAATGGTAAGTCCGACACCTTAGCCATTACGCCATCGCCGCTTTAATACGGTTTAATATGGTAGCCAGTATGTGAATATTCACATATTATAATGCAATTGGGCTCTTCCTCATTCAATCACCACGTATTTTCCATTATTATCCAGAAGTATAACATTATTTGGCATTTCAGTTAGTAAATATATATTTCTGTTAATTTTAGGATGTTAAAAGAATAAAAGGGATCAAGATTCGAAACTACTATCTATGTAGTTTATTGATTCAAGGAACTTGAATCAATATTTTACATTAATATTATAAAATATATAAAAAACAGTTTTATTGATAAATATTTATTTATACTTTTTGCATATTAAAACAGTTTTAATATATTTTAATATATCTTTTCTGAATTGATTCTTCACGCATCTCGAAAGGATTGCTGGCATCCCTTACATACCGTTTAGGTACACGGTAGAAATCTGGCCACAAAATATCATGATAATATTTTCGAAATCCATGTTTATATACTTGACAAGTTTTTATAAAATCTCTGTAAGTATACATAATAATATATTGTATTTAAGAGCGACGTATGACATATTATGTTATAGGTACGTCGCTTTTGAGTCACGGTCTGACTGCACTCCATAATCTAAAATATATATGCTGCACTCAAGTGAGTGCAGGAACTCAAAAATGTCATTAAATTCGTTCTATTAATTTGCACAGCATCTCAAGTGCACGCTTGAGATATAGCTTAGAGATAAGAGCGATCTATTAATACGGGCCTTAGACATCCTCCTTGCAGTATGACGTGGCCCCTTGTGACTAATTTTTCTTCCGAAACCTAAATCTGGGGATAGACTCTCCTCTAGGGATGTCTTTCAAGGACCCTTTCGAACACAGTTACGCTCGAAAAGGTCCTTGAAAGACAAATCTCTAAAGGAGAGCTTCTATGGCTTTTTAAAGCACAGTTCAGCTCTCACTATTCTATCCACGATTCAAAAGCCCGTGAATTTGGGCAATTCGTTCATTGAATTAATTTTTTTTTTAAATACCCCGACTCGGAAAATAAAACCCAAGAAAGTAGGTAATCTTCTTTCTGGTCTTCCTTTAGGCCTTCTGGTCGGGGCCTGGGGCCCCCTAGGGCCATGGGCTCGTGGAATTTTGCCCACTCTGCCACCCTATTGTTACGCCACTGGTGACCAGTTACTCACACCTCTTCAATGATAAGAAAAAAGCTGATAATGTTCAAACGGCTGAACAGATTTTATTGAATATAGCTAAATGAAAATCGGTCGAATATATATAAATCAACTAAATCCGCGCACTTCAATTTCATTGTTCAAATATACAAGTCAGGTACGCGGAGAAAATAACTTTGCGCATGTTTTGTGGGTTGGATATTACAATATATTATATTGTTCGTTCCGTATCTACGACGTAGCAGGAAGGACAAATAGCAAGAACAAAAGATCCCCAAGCGATTGTTCTTCACACCCCCGCCTGTAACCTGAACAAGAGTTAAGACGCAAAAGTTATGAAGCCTCCCATCATATATGATATTCATAACACCTAAACTTTAATACAAAACTTACAATTGCATGAACATTGTTATTTATTTTAGCTTTATATTAGCTTTTCAAGTGGAAGAGCTATGCTATGGCACGTATGGGCCGGCTCAACCGTAGTGATACCGGCCTCACAGAAAACCGGCAGTGAAGCAATGCATAAGCATTGCTTCACTGCCGGTTGTGTCTCGCCGAGTTAGTGAGGTTACCGGAGGCCCTACCCCTTCCCTCTCCCAGTCTCCCCCCCCCCTTCCCTCTCCCAGTCTCCCCCCCCCCTTCCCTCTCCCAGTCTCTCCCCCCCCCCCCCCTTCCTCTACTACCACCCTAAAGGCTGGCAACGCATTTGTGACTCTTGAGTTGCAGGTGCCCATGGGCGGCGGTAGTCACTTACCATCAGGTGACCTGTCTGCTGGTTTACTCCCTATGTCATTAAAAACGCTTGACCTGTATCAACTTCAACTTCAAGACGTCCAATTTGCACACGTATCAAGGACCGATGACAATACAAGATTAAAAAATAAGGAAATAAACTATAGTTTAAAAAAAACACGCTTAAAGCCATTGTTCGCCAGAGCATAAATGCATCAGGTTGTCTCCTATTGATAACCAACTAATTATTGCTGTTTATATCCTACTAGCAGCGCCCCGCGGCTTCATCCGCGTAAGTCCCGATCCAGTGGGAATATCGGGATAAATTGTAGCCTTTATTTTAATCCAGGTCTCCAGCTATTTACACACCAAGTTTTATCACAATCGCTTCAGTAGTTTTGGCGTATTATAATGAAATATTACTTAAGCATTAGCAGATTAATTTAATATCATCTTATTTCCCAAAATAATGACGATTACACAGTAGTTACCAAGTTATGTAAAGCAAACAAATAATTGTTAAAAATGTGATTCATATTCATTATCAAATAACTTGGTCACGTTTAATTAACGGTGTTAATTGGAATTAACGAAAAGGGAAAGGGGACCGACGACAGTTTTTAATTTTATTTCATTATTTCATCATTATCATCATTTCAGCCATAGGACGTGCACTGTTGGACATATGCCTTCCTTAATGACTTGGAGACCGGTTGGAGGCAGCCTGCATCCACCGATGGCCTGCGATCTCTACTGGGTCGTCTGTCATCCGCGATAATAGCTGCCATACGCTGCGGTTTCCGGTCCGTGGTATCCATTCGATAACTTTTCGAGCCCATCGACCATCCGTTCTATGTGCCCTGCCCATTGTTACTACGTGTGTGGCTACGTCAGTAACCTTCGTCTGCGTATCTCCTCATTTCTGATTCGATCGCGCAGAGAAACACAAAGCATAGCCGTCTCCATAGCACGTTCAGCGAGTCTCAGCTTGCGGATCCATATGTCATCACTGGTAACACATACTAGTCCAAAACCTAGGCACTGAGGAATTTTAGACGAAAATATGCAACGGAGTTTCCCAAACTGCCAATCCGAGTTGGATTCGACGATTGACCTCCTTCTCGAAGTTCGACTTACCTAGTTGGACTGTTTGTACCAGGTATACTACGCGTCAACATCTTCAAGAACTGAGTTTTCAACCATAACGGGCGGAGCTTGGCACCACAGGGATATTCACCATAACCTTGAGACTCGGTTGAACTCGCGGAACATCGTGCTGAGATTTTCCATCGATTTCGCTATGGCGACGATATCGTCGGCATACCAAAGGTGAGTGATGTATTTACTGTAATATTGATGCCAAGCCCTTGCTATTCCAGTAGCTTGAAGGCGTCTTCCAAACTAGCAGTAAACAGTTTCGGAGATATAACATCTCCCTGTCTTGCCTCTCCTTAAAGGATTACCTTCGAATTCTGCTCCTACACTCGGACTGACATTGTGGCGCTGCTGTAACTTTACATAAACTCTAAGATTTTATATAAACTAATTTGGAGTCGGCGCCAAATAACAAATTAATAATTAATACATTCTATGACCGTAAATAGAAATCTATGTAGGTAATAAATCATTTTATTATTTGACGACGACTCAAAATTAATTTAGTTATGATTTATTTGTTAGAAGCGAACTGAGGCTCACCGTTATCGGGATTATCAGTCGAACACAGGGAGATTCCATTTAATACATCTTTAAACTTAATGACTTTAAAAAAAGTATATAACCGACTTCAATGTGCCTAAATCATGATAGAGATCTTTACGAAATTTAAATGGGACCATTTCAAAATAAACCTCATTCGAACAATAAAAGAATTTTATTGTTCGAACAATAAAACAACATTGTAATTTGTCATAATTCTAATATATTCTGATAAAATTAACCTTAACTACTAATGTAGTAGATTTTAATTTTAAAAAGCAAATGTATTTCTAATACAACACATACTGCAAAAATATTTCATAAATACAAAAAATATAAATCAAGTTCAAACTCAAAATATATGTTCACATGTAACCGCCATTAACTTATTAATACCACTCTGAGATTTAAGATGCAAAACACTTAATTGTTTTCTTCAATATCCTGTAACAAAAGAAAAACAATACATATATTTAGTAAGTCGTAAGTCAGTTTAGTGAATCGTAGGCTCGATCTTGACCATTTCATGGACATTCATGAACTGACAATTTTTCAGTATCAAGTCACTGATTTATTATTACTAGCATATAGAGTAGACACCGCGAAGAAAAAATTTGTAACGCGAACTGCAGTCCCAGCACCGCAGTGAAAACAAATCTTTGTAGCAGTTCGTTGGGGAACACGCGTAACGCCATGAAAATCACGGCGCTTAGGACTTTACGCTCGCGAGAAAACTACAACTCAAAAACGAAGCCCTGCTTGTTAATACCGTATGATTTGAATACAAATTATTGTTTAAGCGCTGCAGTGCTTTTTAATTTTAATTCAAATAAAAACGGAACATGTATTTTGTTCTGGGTGGCTTCTGTAGTACATAATATCTCGATGTATCAAGTACGTTCTAAACTTAACACAAACTTATGCTTCAGTCCGGACGTTACACACAACCTTAAATTCACAATAAGTAGAAAAGTCATCCTGAAAGCAAACTAACATTTATATTGTGTTTAAGTAGTAGTTTTTAACATCTATGACGTCACGCTGACCGCTAGGGGTTTTCAGGGGTATTGCTTTTCAGTCGGCTGTCACGCCTCTGTCGCAGTGTACATGTCCAGCGTTCCTAGAGCAAACCTAGACCGCTGTCTAAAGTCCCACTGGCTCCAACACGTGCGTTACGTAATAAAAATTGTCTTCTAATTCTTCCTTATCATAGATTTATTATTTACTTGCCCTTGTCGTTAGTATACACAGTCTGGCCATAAATACTATTACAATAAAAAAAAAACATTCGAATTCGGAACCTGTCATTCAGATATAAATATTCATTGTGTTTTCTCGTTTTCGCGCCAATGTTTATTAAATATTCTTGTAACATTTATTAAAAAGGAATTTAGAGTGTATGGCATGATCTAAGCGCCGATGACGAATTTTCCCATGGACAAATTGCGTGTTTCAATCGCTAAATGGCCACAACGTTTAAAGGATGATAATATTATATAATAGTAGGATTATAATATAATATTAGAAGATAAATTTGAATGAGCTTCATATTTTTATAATAAGACTATGCACACACTGCACTAATAAATGTTTTACGTCATAGAAAAAAAAACTAAGCTTTCTTTCCTGTAACAATATTTAGGGCAGGACTATGTATTTAGTGGGTTTCGAACTCACAACTTCCACCTCTCTATTGCCAGTCCAATACCTTACCTAACCATAACGGTATCGCCGCTTAATTAGCCGGACACTCCTGCAAATAGTGAATACTCCTTATAAAGGAGAATAAACAGAGCATGAAAACAAACAAGTAGGTGAAATGTTAACATACCGTAGGATCGCAATCGGCGCAATGCCAAGAATATCCACGTTTCTTCGGATTCTTATTCAACGGCGGCTCTAAGCAAGTGAAGTGGTAGCGCTTTGAACATTCGTCACACCTACAGAAAAGAAAAAAACAACATGTTAAAAGTTGGCTTTTTTTTGGGCTATGGGGGCCGTTACATTTATAGCAGGATAGTTTGTAAAGCTCCAGGGATTCACGTGTATTTTGTACCATTAACGGTTGTTTGATACTCTGATATTCTTTATTGTAATAAGGAACAGCAATGTAGATTAATACATCTTTTTTTTATGGTATAGGGGGAAAAATGACTACCGCTGCCCATGGGCACCTTAAACCCAAGAGTCACAAGTGCGTTGCCGCCCTTTAAGGTGGGAGTAGGGGAAGAGCGGGAAGAGGGGGGTTAGAGGGGAGGAGAGGGGGGCGGGGAATAGAGACGGGTTAGGACCTCCGGTAACCTCATTCACGTGGCGAAAAGCAATGCAAGCATAGCTTCACTGCCGGTTTTCAGTGAGGCCGTGGTATCACTCCGGTCGAGCCGGCTCATACGTACCAAAGCATGGCTCTCGGACGAACAAAATATTAATCTCTTTATTGTTATTAATGTTAAATAACAAGTTAGAGGGCTCGGATTTCCCGGCAATAGCCTGTTCGAGGTTCAGGTATGCGACTTTGACCTTCTCGAGCTGTTGCTTAAGCTTACCCAATCCATCCTTATAAGCAATACCTTTTTCCTTCCATATATGTGAAAGGAAAGTAAGCAACAAGGGAAGGCTCCCTTCTTGGTTACTTTCCTTTCATATACTCCTAATGTTCTTATCTTTAATTCCCAAAGTGCCTGGTTGCGGCAATAGGCTTGCCCGGTTGCGGCAATTGGCTTGCCCAGTTGCGGCAATAGGCTTGCCCAGTTGCGGCAATAGGCTTGCCCGGTTGCGGCAATTGGCTTGTCCGGTTGCGGCAATTGGCTTTTAATAGGCAATAGGATTATATTCTGGACTGGACTGTATCAATACAGTTTTATTTTGTAGAGGCAATAAAATAGTAGATATAATCGTCCGCAAGTGGGTAAATTACATTAATCAATGAAAAAAAGAACTTCAACTATTCGATCTCACTTAAAATAGCCACGTAAGTCTCTGTCAAACGACGCATTTATTCTCTTTTCATTAATCACTAAATTTATGCCTAAATAAACGGCATGGCATGTGGTTAGCGTTACCGTAGACGCAAAAAATATCTAAGGTATGATTTTTAACTAACTTTAATAAAAGGAGAACCTCATGTTCGGTTGTATGATTTTTTTTTGTATGATCACCGATATTTCCGTCATCTATGGACCGATTTCAAAAATTCTTGTATTATTTGAAAGGGTATGCTCCCTAGGTGATCCCATTGTCACCAAGTCCAGATCTGATGATAGTATCTGAGAGAAAACGAGGAATACCCTCAGATTTTAAGAACTGATGAAGTGTGTTTGTTGATTTTTCTTGATATTAGGCAACATTGACGTTTAAAGTGATAAACATTATTGTTATTAACCGACTTAAAAAAGAAGGTGGTTCTACGTTTGGCTGTTTTTTTTAATAATATTTTATTCAATCAAGTGCAGCAAGTTGCTAAACAAACTAAAACACACTAAAAATGGAAAAATAAACACTTTTAAAAAAAGTTAAACCGACTTCAAAATGCATTCGGAAAGGGCACTGAAAAGTGAAAAATAATCGATTTCAAACTTAATTGAAAAGACTACATACATACGTGTGACTCTTTTCAAATAATAGGTAACATTATAAAAGTACTTGATCACAAAATGTTTTGCACTTCACTCGTTGCAATACCTAACACAGTGTGAATTTGCTGACAAGGATTTCTTCTTTACAGTTTAAATCAGTTGTCGTACGGTGTCAATCTGTAATTCCAGTCGCCGGCCGACCTTCACGTACATCGTCATGAAAATGATTACATCAACGTCCAATTTCTCTGAACCGTGAATACACAGAGCTGCGACATGGTGCTTTATCACCAGATGCCAATTGAAGTCTCTGGCAACTCTCAGGCCACAGCGAAAATTTTCACGAGGTAAATTCATTGTAATAACGACACACTAAAATTAAAAAGCAAATAACAGTCTCGTAAATTGAAAAGTAACATGGTCCCAGAGAGTTGTTTTATTGTAACTGGATAGTTCCAGAAACTTTCAGTATGCCCACGTATACAAAACATATTATGCGTTTAAATTCTTATAATTTAATAATAATATTAATGAAGTTGATCTTTTCGTTTAACATTCTTTTGTTTTAACAAAAAACAAAGTACTTTAGGTAAGTACTTTGGTTTTTGTTTCTACACAGTACTGAAATTTTTTTAAGTAAGTATTTCTGAATCAGATTATTTGTACATTATTTAACAATTTGCTGAATTGCTGCTAGCTCAAAACCAGTGTGGCGCCTGACAACGAATTGAGTTGCCGCTTCACCTCAGGCTACAGGCTTCGCCGAAACACACGTTTATCATATTATATCAGTACAACCATATATGAGTATTTATCGTTACTGAATTTACTGCCAAGCATTTTTGTGACACCTATAGTTTAGTTATCTATCTAACTATCATTTTTAATAAATGAAATAGATTCAGGTTGATTTGAATGTATAATATAATTTACTTTCAGTACCTAAAGACAAGAGAAATTGTTATACAATTGTTTTACTTGTGCAGAAGTTTTGTACTTGACTAGTAAATTCACCACTGGACCGACTTTCTACAAAAGCGTCCAATATTCTGTATATTTAGGCAAAAGTAAATACAACAATTGTACATTTGTTTTAGTTCGAATTTCATTTGTAAATTAGACGGTTGTTCGGACTAGGGATGAAACGTTATATGGGAAAATCGATAAACATCGATATATCGAAGTCTAAAACGTCAATAATATAATTATCGATATCGACGAAACACCAATATCGATATATCAATATCGAAATATCGAAACTACTCATATAAATTAACAAAATAATATTAAATAAAATCGAAACTAATCAGTTAAAGCTCTTAAGTTTTTAATATGTGCTGAGCGTGGTGACTGAGCGACGGAACGCATCCTAACTAGGGATGCAACGATATACCGGAAAACCGATAAATATCGATATATCAAAGCCTAAAATACGAAACACCAATATCGATATATCGATATCGACTTAACTCAACATATATCGATATCTATATATCGATATTTTTATAAATCTTGCATCCCTAGTTTGGACTTTCCGGCAATAGCCAGTTCGAGATATAGGTGATGATGATGATCTTGATCTTCTGGAGCTATTGCTTACACTCCCCAATCCATCCAAAGTGCCCAGTTGGCGGCAGTAGGCTTCTAACGCCGTATGGAGTAAGCATATTGCCTAATAATACTTTGAGACATCTCACACACGGCCGTTTAATCTCAAACTAGGCAAAGCCTGTACTATGAAAAAAGATTGCTAATAACCATACTTATTACTAAATACATAAATATTATAGCTATATTACACCCAGACACAGAACAAATGATCGTGCTCATCACACAATGCTTTGTCCTGGGTAGGAACCGAACCCACGACCTTTGGCCCAGGAGTCAAGATCACTAACCACTACACCAATAGGCCTGTCAAAATATATAATGAAAATAAAAAAAAATATTCCTCTATGGTCAGTTAATTAAGAATAAACTTAACTACGAAACAAAACTAAACTCTATTAGCAAATCATAGTCACACCAAATCATTCTGCAATATTTTGTTTTACCATAGAAATTATCGCAGAATCAATACGTGACATACGTGGGGCGCTAAATAAGTTTCGTTGTATGTAAACTAGATATCATAATATTATGATTTGAAGTCGTATCCATAAACTCTAAGTAATAAAAAAAAAAACAAATTTGGAAGGCAAATAATAGTTTGTTCGTTTTTAAATTAATTTTCTACATGAAAATGGCGGGCTTTTCTAGTAACGACATTCGTGTAATTATTGTGTATAACTTCAAGCGCGGCTTAAATAAACAAAATTGTTTTGAAGAAATGAGAAGTGCACTGACGGAAATTTAGCTATCTTTAAGCACCACAGAACGGTGATATATTGAATTTAAGCGCGGCAATGATGTCAGGTCCGACAGGTCGATAGAAGTGACTACCGATAAGAACATTGAGACTGTACGAAAGTTATTGGAGGAAGACCGACGTGATATATCATATACACATCGAGGAAACCCTCAAGTGCACCAGCTGTTCATCGGATTCTTTAGGACCATTTGAAAGTACGGAATCTTGTTCTGAATCTTTGTTCACTCTCGGTGCCACACTTGATGACTGATGCGCTGAGGAAACAGCGTGAGACTTGGTCTATGTTAAAAAACTGAGGAGGAATATTGGCTACGGTTTTGCTTAACAAAGGGAAGACTGTTATTGATGCATAGTATACAGAAACATGTTTACCTCAAGTATTAGAAACCTTAAAAAATTAACGACCAAACTCAAGACTTGTCTTTTCAAGCTAACGGCCCTGCACATTAAGCCAGCAAAACTACGGACTATTTGCACCAAGCCGGAATTAAATTGCTGGGCCTTATAGTCCGAATTAGGCGCCATGCGATTTGGCACTATTTCCGTATATAAAATACAACTGAATTTTTCAGAGGGATACTGGAGCAATGTGTTCAGCATCTGGTTTACACGTACGAAGGCCTGTATGACACCCTGTATTTAACAAAGTACGACAAAACTTATGTAGCGCCCTAGTATGAATACGAACATAAGTGGTACCGTCTACTACAAATATATATGATCGCTCACCGTACTAAATTAGTGTAGTCGCCTGTCTGCTTGCAAACGTCACAGTGAGTGAGCGGCGCGGGCGCGGCAGCCGCCCCGTTACCACCGCTCCCTGTACCGCCGCGACGTGATCGCTCGGTACGATTCCTCTAAACATAATATATAACATTTTGTTAAGAAAAATGTTTTGCCGTAATAATTATGTTTCGATTACCACATAAATTACTTTACTAAGTCCGTATAGAGAGGGACCCGTAAATGATCCGTAATTTACATGCATATTTATAATTATCATGAAACTTACAAAAGATAAAAAAACAAGTGCAAAATGCAAGTGAATAACATTATATCTAGCTACAAGATCTTGGCATCGGTTATCAACTCTTGCTGTTGGTAGAATTGATTGGTAGAATTAATTAGTAGAAATTGCCTTAGCTACTAAGTATTCACGATATATCAAGGTCAGGGTACTGGTAGTATTTTTCACACCTCGTCACCAATGTTCATGATTTTATCATTTGAAACAGTTTAAAAAATATACCAACACTCGTGGCCATATAACTACATTATAGCTTGCTTTGGAGACATTTTTTATAAATAACGTCGCTTATCATAGTGCCTGCTTTCTTTTACTTTTTACATTAGAAAACAGATGGAACACTAAAATATTTTTTTTATTTTTTACGGGAACAGACAGACCAATGTTCTTTTTACGCATTAGATCCAAATTGACAAAAAAATAAAAATTTAGAGACTTTTTTCTAAGTAAGCTCAAAGAAAGGAAGACCAATCGGTTCGAATATCAATAGTTTCTCATTTGGAAATTCCAACACGATAATTACAGAGTTTGTGGTAGATTTTCCAACTAAAATCGGATGTCAACTTAAAAAATATATATTTGATGTGAAGTTACGAAAAGCTTCATTAATCGTTTTATTTTTGTTGAAAAAATGGCAAGCCTCGGCGTTTATAAGGCACTAATCGTTGACATGCTACTAAGTATTGTTTCTTGGGCTAAAACTATTATTTTGTCTCTTTTAAAAAGTAGATTGTCTAATTTAGTGTTATCTAATAATTGATAAAATCTCGAAAGTGTATTCATTATTTGTTCAGCTTCTTTCCCATGTAAATTATCATATTTTTATATTCTATATCCGTTAGTTTATAATATATTTAACTATTTGTTCGGAAGATTTAGCCCTGAGTTTCTTTTTTAACTCGTTGAACGCCGAGTATAAAATATTATTTAGTCATTTGAGTCATGGGGGACACCGGTGAGCGATCCGATAATGAAACGTTCAGGCCATGGGGGACGCCCGTGACCCGAGAGATTTTCACTTCTAACGTCGAGCACAAGCCACAGGACATCGATATCGACAACAATCCTTAAAAAATTACCCGCCAGCACTGTAGAACGGCTGTATCAGCTTAATTTTTTAATAATTCGAAAAATTCAAAATTAACTGCAGTTTTTTCTTAGACAACTAGGGATACTCACAAAATAAAAATGCATATTAAATGATTTATTTAAAAGAATAATAAACAAGTTATCAATGTTGTATTTAACATTGTTAACAAATCAAAAAGCAGATTAGGCGATTATATTTATTTCTGTTATACACTACTAAAGTAACAAAATTAATAATTTTAAAGATGAATTTTGAAAACGACATTGATGGTTTGTTTGAGCATCAACAATGCTTGCATCAATAATTGGTTCCTTTTGCAACTTATTTTACTCAATTTTTACAACGTCACTAAGGTCACTAAATGCCTCGGGAGAAATTGGCGCGGGCGCGGGGTTAAGCCGCGGGGTTAAGCCGCGTGGTGACCCCGTGGCTCCCACAAGTCTAGTAACGAGTTTTCATCTTACTCCAACAAACCACGGGGTCACCGCTAACCTACTTTGAATATTGTTTAAAAATTCTCGCAAAAATCAATCAAAATTTAAATAATCCTGTTAATTGTGGGGTTGTTAATTCTGGGGTTCGGGTTGTCCTGTTAATTCTTATAATTTCATGATGATTTTCACTTGTGTAAGAAAAATGGATTTACAACTTCCCCTCAGCCTGAACGGGTTTCCTGAGATGGCTCACTGGTGGTGGGTGACGGGACGTTCAACGTATTAATACAACAACTTCATTCTGTTTTAAAAAAATACTCATATAGTTATAAAAATCTCTAAAACCAAAAAAACGGTAAAAAATAATATAATCACAAATTGCACATAAATCAATAAATTAAAAAAGATAGCAAAAAAAATGTTTGATAATGTAATAAACAAGAGGATTTCAATAATTAGTTGAATTGGGAAATCTATCGCCTTATAGTAATTGAGGAGGGAAACTCCACAGCTCATCCTACATTTGTAAAAGGCAGGATTGACAACAATTACCTACGAATAAACCTCAACGGATTGTCATAGACAGAGAGGGCAAACTCTTCAAAGGTCACCAGAAAACCTGGGCTAAAATAATATTAATTGAATTGCGTGTCTTGTAAGGCTGTAATTTAAAATTTAAGCCCCATATATATTTTGTATAAATTACAACGGCATTCTTAGTTTATCATGAATATTTATTTTATATATCTAGTCCCTTCATCACCCCTGGTAACTGGTAGTTAGAAATAATAAAAGTAAGTATTCTAAAATTACTAGCAGGGTTATCTTTACCGGGGTAATTTATTCAAGTCTCAATCTGTAGTCCAAAATAAGAATAATATTAGTTCCTCTAGTCGTTCAGTGACTATTTCAAGTCGTCGACTAACGTGGTCTTATTTCACTGTACTATTAACATGAGTGGCTATATAACACAGAGATATTACCTTGGGTTTAGTCATAACCGGTTCAGCTGGCTTTTCCTTTACTGGAGGAGGCTTGCGTGAAAAAGTTACTCATTCAATATCATCAACAGCACAATATGTCTATTAGACATAGGCATTGTGGCAAGTAAACTGAGACAATGAGAAGGGATCCTATAAATCTATGTATTAATTAATAGGTGAATAGAACTCTTTGTAGGGTACAAAGAGTAGCAGTTTTTAAGCAGATTTCGCGAACGGAGGAATGGTAAATAACATAATTGAATTAGTAACATGACGATGTACAAATCATTACAATACTTACAGGTGTTGCGTCAACGGGGTCTGGTGTTTGCGTTGGATGTTGGGCCTGTTTTGCCTCTTCTTGCTTAGCTGCCTCTAGCTTTGCCGCCTCTAGTTTGGCTGCCACTTGCTCTACTTGCTTTTGTAAAAATAAAGTTATGAACAGTTCTTATTTTTTATAAATCATGGTAGTCATCATCAGTAATCCCCAAAGTATTCGTCTTTAAATATTTACCTTAGAAAGTTTTCTCATAACAGCTGGAGGTGGACCGTCATTGCTATCTGTGGGAACATAGAACATCTGAGTGTCCAATGAACCATCTGGCTTAGGGATTGGTTTAATCTAAAAGCATAAAAATTATGGCTATTTAAAAACCAGACTTTAAGATAAGAACTATGCGATTGTTTTGTAGCTCTGTTTACCTTGATCGTTATTCTGGGATTTGGAGGGTCAGGATTTTCTAAATCTTGCGTTTTCTTCTTCCTCTTGTGTTTGTGTGATTTGGAAGGAGATCTTAAAAGATCTGGCGAATATCTCGATCTATGTTTCTCTTTCCTTCGCTTCCTGTTAGCTTTATACGTCGCAATATCAGAAGATAGATTAGCTAATGTGCTTTCTATAGAACTCTCGATAGCTTTACTGTCTCTTTCTTTGCCTTCACCCAATAAAGACGAAAATGATAGATTCTGAGCTACAAAACCATCCTCCCGTTTCGATGAGGCTAAGTTAGTAGACGCGTTAGAGTTTTCGTTGTGAGAGTCATTGGGACTGTCGGCAACTATCGGTGTTATTGACATCAATGGTGTGTTTGTCAATGTGGGGGATGTGAAGCTACGTTTATGTATCTTTTTACTAGGAGTGTCTTCTCCAGTGGAGCCAGACAAGTGATCCTTCTGTTTCGACTTCTTTATTTTCTTTTCTTTCTTAGATTTCACCTCGGCGCTTTCATTACCGTCACTACTGAACTCAAACGGTTTAATGGTTACTTTTATAGGCGAAATACTTTCTGAGATAACAAGCTTCGTTGATTTTTCGACCTTGTGTAATTTCTCTGAGTTCACTTTTGGAGGTGAAGTCGGACTCTGCGGTTCAGTGATAATAGTACCGTCTTTACTGTATCTTATGCGAGAACGTCGCGGTACTTTTTTTTCTAATACTTCGGGTTCAGAATCTGAAGTTTTATCGCATTCGGAGCATTGCCTGCGAAAGTTAACAGCCTCAAAATAATTTAAAGACAATGAATGACAATGTCAAATGCTAAACCATCACGATTGTCCTATATGAAAAAAAATCTAGATGTATGTACTATATTTAAATAGATAATGTAAAAATATGTATTCTAAAGGTTCGGCAGACAGCGGGCGGCGGGACGGCGACGTGGCGTGAGCGGTTGTGTGACATCTGCTATAATAAGTAGTACATTACAACCTGCTCGCGCCACACGCCGGCGCCCGGCCCCGCCGGGAGTCAACGGGAGGATGGACGGGTCCCTTACCAGCCGTAGAGCTTGCTCTTCTTGGGCGGGCGCTGCAGCGGCGGCTTGAGGCAGTGCAGGTGGTAGTGGTGGCGGCACGTGTCGCAGGCCGCCATGAGGTGGCGCTCGCTGCTGCGGCCGCACGCCGCGCACTCGCGCCCCGCCAGCGCGCCCGACGTCGCTGCCGCACACACACCACTATACTCACTAGCTATAGTACCACCGCCCCTACACCTGATGCTACTGAAGACTTTTTAATTTTATTGTAAACTAGCTACCCGGACACGCGTTGCTGTGACTATAAATTGAGATAAAACCTATCCTGTCTCTCGAGTTGGACCAAACAGCACACGGTATGCAAAATTTTATCAAAATCAGTTCATTACTTTAGGGATTCATTATCGACAAACAACGTAACACAATTTTTTTATAAATAAAGGTAAATTGTCAGTCAAAATTGTCTTTGGATTAAACTCGATTTATATGTTTTCCGATGATGGAATAAATATTTTTCATTATTTTTTGTCAATGATTTTCACTTAAATTTTTTTTGACACCTTTTATTTCACTAAATTATCTTTAGCAATGGATGACGATAAAATGTCTCATATTCTCAGTCACATTTAACTTGACTTTTTTTCTCTAAAAGTATAGATGAATATCGAGTGATAAATGTCTTTTTATAAACATAAAGAATTTGAACGAAACAAAACCGGTGTCTTATATTAAATCTGCTGTCATATATATGGTCTGTTGTGCACTGTGTTGAATTTTATTTGAATTCTAGTATAATCTTCAAAATTTCGCACGGAATTTTTTAACAGGTAAACGTTAATTAAAACAAAAAAAAATACAAACTCAAAACTCAGAAAATGTCCCCCTTTATAATTAGTGGAAATGTTGGCCTTCAATTTTGCTTGAAATGCGTTTGTACTAGCCTACGTTATTCTGTAAATTGCTAAAGTTTACGTTGTCTAGTTAAATGAATTACATAAAGTTGATAATTACCTTCCAAAGATGTAGATAAAACTTTTCCTTGGCGAGCGTCCGGGTTGTCGCTAAGAGGAAAACCAACGCCCATCTTAAGTGCAGCCGCAGTTGGTACAGACATTGACCTGCTGGCCGAACCTCCATACAGTATAAAATTTGTTTAAAATACTTATATATATTTATTATTAATATATATTTATTATTATATACTTATATACTTATATATATACTAATCTGTCAGTCTAATTATTGTCAACTTATATATAATACTCTAAGTTGACAATAATTAGACTGACAGATTGTATGTGTACGAATACCAGGCATGCCTTTTAAATTCTGTCGTTGACATATTTACAGACAATTTTGAATTTGGAATTTGAACTGTTCAATATTCGAATTTATTTCAATTCGGAATCTAAAACGATTAAAAGTATTAGGATTAATGCTTTTGTTTAGTCACAACGTTGTTTCGAGTCTGTAGGGTCACGAAAATGTGCAATAATTTTCTAAAACTTTCGGAAAGGCCTAACACGGCTTCATTGTTTCGAAGAGCTAACATCTTTGTTCCATGATTAAACCCCATGTCTGCGGATTGTCGAACGCTGGTATTTATAATTCCAGGGAGGACATACCAATTTTAGTGACAAATCACGTTAAGGACGTCCAAGATCTGACTTTACCGAAGATAACATATCGAAAGATAGAGGCGTTATTGGGTATGTCAGGGACAACCATTCAAAAGATCTTGCACGAGGCGCTTGGTGTAAGAAAGCTTGTAAGTCGTTGGATACCGCATTTCCATTAGTAGATAGATAGTTTTAGAAAACGCATCAAAGGTTTAACCGAGGAGAGTCAAATCACGTCTACGACATCATCAATGGTGACGAATCTTGGATCTATGCCTACGATCCTGATTCTAAACAAGTCTACAATCTGGGTCTTCTAAGATGAGCCAAAGCCGACTAAAGTTGTTTGCTTTCGAACCACTTCAAAGAAGATGGTGGCCACGTTCGTTGCCAAAAAAACGGTCATGTTGCGCCGATTGCATTTGAAAATCGTAGAACAGTTAATGGAGAATGGTATACCACAGTTTGTTTACGCTCGACGCTTATAAGTCAGCCATATTGAACACGCCTACTTTGGAGTGGAATAAATGTTTTATTAACTGGTTCGAGCGAATGGAAAAGTGTGTAAATTAAAAAAAATACGTGGAATACGACCTGTCGTGGTAAGGCAGTCTACACAATGACAGTTCAAGATATACTGGCCAATAAAAACAATTAAAACTTAATAAATTATGGTCAAAATTCGAACACCAAGGACCAGTATTCATTACTGTGTAAACTAATGCTGCAGGAATAAATGTTTCAATAGCCCAGTCAAGGAACTAAAATGCCTAAATTTTGGATTACCACGCATTTTTATTTTTGGATAGATAGTAGAAAAATGCGCTGATTAAGAATTTCGATACCCGCAGTCTGGACAAGTGGGGGGTCATTATTTTTTTATGACTCTTCTTTACATTTCGTGTGATATCTCGTTTCCAGTACGTTTTTCGTCATATGTGTTGAAAGCTTTTTTGTTTTCCATTAAATTACCTACAAAATGAGACCTGTTAAAAGTCGTTAAGTGCTTTTGTTTAACAACAAATGAAGGTTAAAGTTAAAAAAGGAGCGTTTGTTTTTAACATTTAATAACTTTGAAAGGAACGTACGTAGAAATCTGAAACTTTCTAAAATTGTAGCTTGTGATAATATTAAAAAGTGCTATAAATTTTAGCGAGATCGGTTTAAACTTTTTAAATTATTAACGATATTTAGGACAAGTCTGTGAATATAGTAGATGATGAAGATGCTCAAGGCACAAGCCATTATTAACGGTATTCTTACTTACAAAGTGTTTGCCTGTCTATTATAAACTCTTGTGCATACATTATTAAGTTATAAATGCACATTAACGGAGTATAAAATCACGACAAAGAAATACTTTAAAAGAAATACTTTTGTGCTCACAACTCGTTAGGGCTACTCTGTATAGCCAAGAATGAGAGCGGGAAACTTGTTTCTTGTATACGCATTGACATACCGTTTCTGCAACTGCTGCGGCGTAACTTTAGGTGTAGATCGGGGTAACTCATGTGGTACCAAGGGCTTATCTTCCAGGATCGCTGGGGGTACTCGTTTAGGACATAACGCGATGATCGCGTCGTATATCTTTTGAAGAGACTGCCGCGTAGACGTCATCGCAGCCAAACCATCTGTGTTTTCTTTTGAAGCCTGTAAATTGCTATGTGTTGTGAAGGAATGTAAGGTGCGCAGGCCGTGAAAAAAGGCGGAGGAGACAAGAAAGTTATGACATTAGCAAAAATCTGAATATACGCAACTTTTCCTATCAAAACGCTTAAGGCTGAGTCAAACAGCGGGCGGGGCGGGATGGCGACGCGGGTGAGCAGGTATAATGTACTAATTAATATAGAAGATGTCACACAGCGCCGTCCCGATCGGTGCTCGACGCTTTAGTTACCGCTCTGTCTCACCCGTATGTCTGCCCCAACCTTTATTGATTTTAAATATTGACCTCAATAGCGATTTTTTTTTAAATTTAGTGCTTTTCCTAAAGCCTTAGAATATACTTCCGTCTTTTTTGAAGACGGTAAAAATGTAAAAATAAATACTTAACCCACCTCGTCATAATCCAATCTTAACTTGTCATCATCGGCCAAGAGCTTTTCGTTCTCCTTGGTGAGTCGTACGAGCGACTTCCGTAATGACGTCACCCTAGTGTTCCTCTCCAAATAGTAGCCAACAAACTCGACTGAAAATGCTGGAGGTACGTGCCAACGACGGGACACATCCTTGAGTGCTGCCATCTATGATAATACAGTATAAATTATACTGATTACAGATATCTTATTGTTTTTAGACGTAAGTTCGTTATTGCTATAACTATTGTGTGTCTTATGTACCTACGAATAATTTCTTTCTTTTGTTCTCATAAAGACGGTAGTGAGTACAGAGCTCGAGGAAAGGAGTACCAATTGCTATGCAAACCCAAAAAGAGTTCCGCTGAAGGCAGTAACTAAACATAGCTCACCTGAGCAGCTTGAAATTCCAATGCATGTGTGTCCAAACCCATACATTCCGCTTTCTTCTGAAACTTTCTCATTGCCGACGCACTGCTATATAACATACGCGCCATTTTTTGTGTCGGAACTACAAACAAATATAAAACTTAGTGACATCATTTAAAAATGAAACGATTCTAGAAATGTTATCTTACCCCAAGGAGGATTCCTGTTTTCTTTCTGCTGCAAATACTTCTTTCTGTACTTAACAAGTTTACGCTGAATCCTTAACTTCTCATCTGTACTGAGATTATTTACCAATTCTAATTTCCTGAAATGGATCAGTGTTTTCATTATTATTTATGATTCTATTTTAATTAATATTTTTTCATATAATATTAGTTGTACTACATGCAATGGGTTACATGTATTAAAGCCTTAGTAAGTAATTATGTTCGTATGTACCGCTTTTCTGTCCTTAATTGTAAAGCTAGCCAGTTTCGCTTGCGTTTCTTAATTAAAGTCTTATCTGAGTGTAGTTTACAGTGAGCGTAGAACGGATCCGCTTGTTCGGCTTCTTCTGAATGCGCTTCGGCTAACAAACCAGCACGTTGTCCACTGTATTACAAAAAAATAAAATTTAAGGCAACAATATACACTGAAATACCATCCCAAGTTAGAACACAAGATATGCATAAGGCATACTAGGAGATAGTAGACGATTAGGTAAAATTGTCCTATGAGCCTAGTAACAGTGCCAGGTCAGGTCCACTCCGCAGTATAGGTATAAAACTACAAGTACACGGCGGTATCGACTAATCATGCCAAAATTCAGTGGGATGCCGCGCGCCATCCGGGCCGCACGTTAGTTCGATGCTAACTCCCGCGCTGGGTCGCCTCATCCGTTCGTATCTAGACTATCGAGTTATTAGTACCTAGCCTAGGTTTATTTGTTCAGAACAATTTAATAGCTTTAATAGCTTACTGGTAATAAAATGTTCAGATTAATTCATTCTTTGAAAAAAAGACCGGCGACGTCAGAACAGATAAGAGTTACGCGATAGAAAGAAAGGCAACTTCTAGGTGAATATAGCTGTAGGTAATTAGCACTGTGCGACCTGAATTGCGACTTTATTGTGTCGGAACAAGAGTCGCTATTTATTTGAATGTTTTGGCGGAGTGGGACTTCTGTAACTGTACTATTATGTATTCTGTGACAGTGCCTCACTAGTCTTAGAGTAAGATGCGTATTACTTATGTCCTAGTAATCAGTTAAGGATATATTTTGCGCTTAGGTATATGTTCTATGTAGAACCTATAAACTTGAGGCAGAGGCAATTTACACATTTACACTATTTATTATATATTATATTAGTACATACATACCAAGTAACATGAAAGAAAGTTTTGCAAAGACCAGCATCGCAGCCGACACAGACGCCAGTACGAGCCAGCGTCGCGTCTTCGCACAACGCGCACGAGCGCGCGCCCCAACGTGAGTAAGCCATCTCGAATAAAGTCACTCCAGATAGTCGCTCTACCTAAAATATTAAAACGAAATTGTATTTCGACCAAACCAATTTTATTATATTTCTGAGTATGTCATGCTCGCCTAGAATTTCTGGCGATGGGGGCATATATGGCGTCTAGGGTTGAGGTGGACGATGGCTGACGCGTGCGTCATGCTCATGAACGAGTGTGGTTATTAGTTAAATATAGTAGTAATTTGACTGATATTTTAGAACAATATATTACATTGTCCTGTCATTTCATTTGCGCTTATAAGCAATGTAACCAGAAACTTTTAAATATCATGTTGAAAATGAATGTCCTCAGAGTTTCTTGCCAGTTCATCTCCAAAGGATCTACATATTGGAACAGGCAACTACCTTCACGACTGACTTAGGCTGACAGATTACTACTCCTGACAATTTAAAAATACCTATGATTGGTTTAATTGAAATACCTACATGATTTTTATTTGATTGATGATATCGGGTAATTTATATAACTTCTATTGATAACCTCAGAGCTCAAAAAGTTCACAGTAAATAGAATTACATAGCCTATTCGCCCCTTACATGTAACGATGTGTATACATAAAGTGACATCAATGAAAAATATGATTCCGGGTTAAAATGGCATCACATATATACCGCAGTGGGCGTTGCTTACAAACTGTACCGTGAGTTACCAGTATCATTCCATTAAAAACTTGTGTCGAAAACAAGACAGGACCTCCGTCCCTGCCACCATAGCTTATTCGAATCTACGTCACCTGAACACCGTAAGGTGTGATAATAATAATAATCATTGTATAATAAAAAAAATGCTACTGTAACGGGGTTCAGTGATGAAACCCCAAAGTTGCGACACTTTGTGTACTGTGAGTAAATTTGATTACATTCCGATGGATTTTCATGAGACAAATGTAAAAATCTACAGCCTGTTACAAAATATGCTCTGACATTACTTATCACCATGTGTAGTAACATGTAATAATAAATAAGTAAACTATTAAAAACAAATATAAAACTCGACTGCATTACCTACACCACTGAACATTTCATAGTTGTTGCTGCTGTGTGAGCCTCTATGTAATAATGGTTATATTGACATATTTAACATAATTTACTTTTTAACTTTTCCTCTAATTTTTTTTTTACAGACATCTTTTTGAAATCTTACCCTATGATACTCCCACTATTAAGACGATTGCAATGAAGCCTCAAATCTCCAGCCATCAAACCGTTTAGGCTCTAATTCATGCTAAAGAAACCTCATAGATCTATACATACACGAAAAACATAACCCTCCTTGCACAGTCGGGTAAAAAATATTTAAACTTTAATAGAGTACATGTTTCATAACATCAAATATGGGAATAGATATATAGGTATAGATATTTGATGTAACATTTTACACATTAAATTTTATAAAAATCTGTTAATGAGTAATAGACTCATAAACGGATTTTGTGTAAAATTTAATGTAGACATCCCAGATGTATGTCACGTGATAGCTTCAGAAAATCATTAGAAAATAGGTTCATTTCCCAAAATTAGCTGTAGTAAATATTACCTCTGAAAATGCTACTCCAGGTACATAAAGTGCACATACTAAATGTACCCACGCACCAACTTCGGTTTCTTTAAAGATGCCACCTACAACAAACAGTTGCATTTTAAAAATGAGATAAATTCCTGTAACATGAGAAAATATGTAGTTTTTATATTGAAATTCAGACAATGCTTTTTCACATTCCTTTTCAGAGGTAGGTAACAAACATACTCTAAGGACACATTACTTGTTAATATTGTATTTTAACAAGACTAATAAAATGATTAAAGACTTATACTAGGAGAAGTACATATTATATTTCTATAGACTTACTACTAAGGTGGCAAACAATTAGACTGGCCTGTTGGTCTAGTGGTTAGTGACCCTGACTGCTAAGCCAGAGGTTGTGGGTTCGATTCCCACTCAGGACAAATAGTTGTGTGATGAGTATGATAATTTGTTCTGTGTGTGGTTGTAATTTATCTATAATATGTATGTATTTAGAAATATATAAGTATGTTTATCAGCAGTCGGGTTACCATAGTACAGGCTCTGCCTAGTTTGGGATCAGACGGCCATGTGTGAGGTGTGTGGAGTTATTATTATTATTAATTATTTGGTCCGCCTGGATCCTGCTTGTTACTTTCCATAACCAGCAAGATAACATTTATAACCTTGTAAAAATTATTTTAAAAACTGTTTAGAAGTACCTTAGTGTATTGTCCCTAGAATATGATTACAAAGAAAGTAATTTTCCAATTTTTGGGCCCACAGTAAAAGCTTTCAAATTCCACAGTATGTCACACTTAAATCCTTTTTGGCTTTTAAGTAATAAGATGCAACCTTGGTCGATGAGGAGTAAAATGATCAGCTCAGCTACATGATGCGATGATTTCTAAACGCAAATACCTGATAAAGTAATGAAAAGTAAACAGAAACACTATTCGTTCCTACAATTTTCGAGGGTTTCTCTCAATTTTTTCAGGATCCCATGATCAGATCATGACTTCCTTGACATGGGACCACCCTTGAGGTATACCCTATCTAACAAAAAAAGAATAATCAAAATCGGTTCATAAATAGCGGAGTGAGGGCTGAACAGACATAAAAAATAATACGGTCGAATTGAGATCCTCCTTTTTTTTCGTCGGTTAAAAATAGTAATATGCCTATTAATAATTCTCACCTCTATTTGGACACAGCTCACAATACGGATCAGTGACACCAGCTTTACAAGCCTCACAAAACCATGGCTCTGTAGAAGCAGAGCTGACGGTACTAGATTCACTAGTTGTATCTGAGACCCCATAACAACCTGTAAATAGAAATTTAAACCTTCAAAATAATGCAAAACTAAATAAAATATTATATAATTCTGCGATTTCTCGTGGAATAGCATACAAATTATAATTGCAAATACTAATGACATTTATCAATGAGACATCATAAAACATAGAATAGGTAATTAAATGCCAATAATAAGCTTTTCTTTTTCAAATTAAAAGTTCATTAATTTTTTGACAAAAGCTAACTTCTAATTGGCTTCTTCTCCCGTTCAAAATAGCAAAATCAAATATGTAATTATGTTTTATTTTGGAGCTTTCTGTTTTTGTCCAGCACAAGGTATAATATTGCAATGCATGTTAGCATATATTCCCTGCATCCGGTTATTAAAATCTACTACCTTATAATACATTCTTATCTAAAAAACATTAGACAAACTACAATAATTATCTTTTAAAAAAAGCATCACTGACTTCATGTGCTTTTTAGTGGAAAGTAGATGTATTTTGTTTAAATATAATATGGGTAGGCCAATAGTAAGTAATAAATAGTAAGTAGTAGTAAGGCTATAGGCACTGCTCCAATGAGACAGTGATGTTTCCGAACAAACAAAAATATTGAGTGTACAATTTTTAGATATTTGTTGATTCTTCACAAACAGCAGGACTTATTTCAATAAAATTTAAATGGGACCACCTGGAAAGTATACCCTTAGAAACAAAAAAAGAATTTTCTAAATTGGCTTAGGCTATTCAAGTAATCGGTGAACATACATAAAAAAAACTATCTGACGAATTGAGAACCTCCTCCTTTTTTTAAGTCTGTTAACAAGAACCACTGTGCAACTATTGTTTTAAAATTGATTTTAAGTTTCAAATTGTGTACTCTTTTAAGTAAATAAAGGCTTTGAAATTGAAATTGAATACATACATTGTATGGTAAGGTATATAAGGCATTGTTAAGAACACTTTTATATAAAAGTATGTTCACCAATAAAATCATTAATACATACTGTAAATTACTATAGATTAATTAAAATCTAAGTAAAATTATCTACCACAAGCCCTACAATGTCATATTGTAACCATGGATAGTTATTCACTTGTAGTGAATTTCATTTCATATCCAAATTTGATTCACATAATTGAAATATTGTAATATAACATCTGTAATACATAGTAATATAAGATCTGTAAATATTACCTTCATGAACTGTAACTCCGCATCCATCACATTCTACAATCTCATTAAAGTCATCACTTCGGGACCCAAGGCAGCCAGCACAAATTAGCATATTTGCCAGTTCACAGTGAAACTAAGAACAACAATTAAGTACTGTTTAACACTATTCTTGTAAAACTTATATTATTACTGAACATAAATGCTAAAAAGATAGAATTTAGAGATAGAGGAACCAATAGTGTTAACTACTAGTCATTCTATGCTTATGATATATACCTAGCTCTCCAATTAAGGCTAAACCAAATACCTATATTTTGGAAAACATTTATTTTAACTGCTTTCTATGAAGCTGTGTGCGTTCATGTTGCATTGACCATTTAAGAGAGATAATTTGCTATGATAAGCTAAAACAATTTTAGTATTAAGTGACTATACCTTGAACTCTTTTTGTGCCACTTTTTCCAGTGTATCATTGACAAGTGCATCTCCTCCAACATTATTTGCGGCACTTTCAAATTCATCCTCAATATCAGATCCAGATTCCTCTGAAGATTCGCTTTTGAGTTGCTTATCTGCAAAATTATTATATGGCAATAAATATTATTCATTTAAATGATGGTTACAGAAATATGCTAATTTCAACTTACTATTAGCGAAGTTCTCTGAGTCGGGTCTTTCCTATAAGACGTACAGGGTAGCAAATCCCCTAGGTTTTATCATAAGTTTTAAGCAGTTATAAATCAAATTTTATATGGCAAGCTTTACTAAGCTTAAGTTAAGTTGCTTATGTTACTAATAGTACTTAAAAGATGTACATACTTTTCTCATCGTCGTCGGTATTAATAGAATAATCATCGCTTTCCTCAGGATGATCTTCAATGCGAAAATCAGAGTCGTCCGAACTTTCGCCTTCTCCAAGATCGAAATCTAATAATGACTGAGGTTCCACTGGCTTCACCTTTCGTTTAGCAGGACCTCTGCCCTCTGAAAATAGGTGATTTTATAATAAAAGGTATTAATAACTTAAATTTAACAAATGATCATGCTTCAACCTATAACAAAAATCAAAGCTGTTGGATAATTATAAAAACTTACGATTATTCATTTTTATAGACTATGACCATAACATCAAAACGAAATTAGATCAGGCGCAGAAAATGATTAAACACTATACAATAATCATAGAAACATCTTCATAATGTTTCAATGGTACCAAACTACCAATACCAAAATACACTAGCAGAGTAGACTCGCTGATTCTTTTTTTTTCGTACATGTCAGGCAAGCGGGCGGCGTAAGTTTTAGAGAATCGAATTAAGGTATAATATCGTTAAAATAATCGATTTAGACCATCAATATGTCTAGAGTTCCGTGAAAAGTTGATGAGCTTCCGTGAATAACTTGACTAAAATGGCTAATGTGTCTTTTAAAGAACGAAATGTTCTCATAATTTGTTGAGATTATACGTCGTCCCAGTTAAAGACGTGGAAACGCTTTAGAAAGTCAATGTACTTGATCTAGGGGTGAAACGGATTAATACCTGTCGGGGATTGCGGAAGAATGCAATGGCGATTCTTCCTCCCCCGATCATAGGCAAGTACCAGAACACTGGGGTGATTTTTACCCCCCAAGGGTGGAGAACATCCAAGATTATCTTCCACCCTGTCACCGTTGGAGTCGAGATCCACGAAATGAAGCGATAGCTGTTTTATCGTGGTTGGATTATTCTGTTTCATTTACAGTATTGATGTGTTCGTCAGTACTTGCTTGTCAGCTTTGCCCCCTACTCATCAGACTGTTGGAATACAAAACCTCAAAAGAAGACCACGGTTAAACAGCGCTACTAACTGGTGCTGTTTTCCTTTCTGCTAGTGAGAGGGAAAGCTAAAGCTCTATGTAATGGGTGACAGGGTTGTCACCACCGGGTTGTTACGAGTGTTTATATGCACCATAGGCCAGTAGCGTAAAACAAATAACTAGGCGAATGTTAAATAATTGCTACAAAAGGTTTTATTGTTTTCTTGGCTTCAAGTATGGCCCAATATGACTATCCTAGGTTTTTCCCCCCGGCGGAGTTGCTAAAGTGATGGGGGGTGAAAATGTACGCCCAAAGGGATATTTTTGAGATTTTACATTTATATCTTTTAAATTACATCAGTCAGCTTTTACAAGCCTAGACACCCGCACGGGACGTGCCATATTCACATTTCATATATTTCCAAAGTTCCGCAAACGCTATTGTAAAAGCTTTCTAAATCATTAAATGTCTTATTATTCAGTCCACTTGCATTATTATAAGAGAGTCTTGTGACGGTGTACAAAAACAGTCATATAATCCAAAAAGTACTCACCAAAATACCAAATAGCGATGAAGGTTTATATAAAGTTGGAGCTGGACACTAGATTAAACGAGCTATAAGTTAATTGAAGCCATTTAAATGACCGGAGGAGGATGACATTATCCTAACACTCCCACAACATGGGTATGACATTCTACTTTCAAACTACTCCGTTCCAAATGTAATTCGGATGAAGGTTGTGCCAGTTACGGAAAGAGGAAAAAATTCAGGTGCAGTATCAACCTGGGAGCAGTGGCTTCCATCTTCCAGGCCGAATCCTCCACAATAAAGTAAAACAACCACACACCTACATCAACTCAGAACGTCAAGCGGCGCTATTGGCATTAAACAATGGAGAAACTAGCTCATACACAAAATTGGAAAGAGAACCTGAACACACAGGGACAATGAAACCGAATTACATTAAAATGGGTACCAGGTCACTTAGGTAATGAAAAAGCTGCCAGAGCTGGTACAGATAACTGACAACATGAACCAGGACTATTTTGCGGCATTACAGCGAACTTACTCTACTTTACTTTATCATATACGCACACACATTAATGGCAAAGAAAAGATGAAAGATCATTACTGATCTAATGGACTCGAAATCATTGATAAATGGCTATGATAATAAAGTAATAAAAGAACTTTTGGAGCTCAAAAGATACAAAACCTTGAAAACAAGCAATTACTGCTTATAATATTACTTCTTCGAAACCTTAACTCTGAGCAATAAACTATAAAGTAAAAATGCGCTTTTTGCGCTGATCGTAAGGAGATATGGAAGGGCAAAGAGGTACATAAATGTTTCTATAACGATTAAATATCCGTCGCCTGATGTCGATTTATTTAGCATAATTATGTGTCCTGGATACGGTTCGAAGACCTTTTCAGAGAAACTGTTTTTTTTTTTATATTATAGGGGGCAAACGAGCAGACGGGTCATCTGCTGTTAAGTGACTACTGTCGCCCTTGGACACCTTTTCTTGGAGGTTTGAAGGTCGTATCGGTCCGGAAATATCGGAGGCGACAATTATAAAGGTAACTTTCACATTTATAATATGAGTGGGATTATAGAAGTATCATACTTTAGTGTGATAACTTAGAGACAAGATGCTTTAGAGAGTATTTAGAGCACTTATTATTATTTATATAAGGCACTAGTAGATCCATTGATCTGATGCGTGCATATCACTGCACTTATGTTTAAGTTTGTTTTGTTTAAGTGTTCATGAAGTCTACTTTTAAAACTTTTCACTGATTGTGCACATTAATGCACACCTTACCAGAAACTGTGATTACACAGTTTCTGGTAAACTGTTCCACATTGTCACCACCCGATTGGGCAAAAAGTGTTTTTTAGGATTGCTAGCAGACGGACATATGGCTTGCTCCAATGAGTGTCCTCTTAACTACATATTTGGATTCATAATGTAGATTTGCTGATATCTCTTACATTGTAGTGTCCAGTTAATGTTTCGAATGTTTCTAACAGATCTCCCTTTTGCCTACGTTGTTAGAATGTAGTCAAGTACGTACTCACTAAGACGTTCTTCATATGTCTTGTTTATTAGTGAAGTAACCATTTTTGCAGCCATTCGTTGTATTTACTCGAGTATTTCTGTTTTTATTGAACTATTTTGGGTACTTACAGATTGCCACAGAACCATCTTGTTTTATATCCTTGGGTTGTTACTGCCTATGTAAAACTGTACCTAGTACCTACACTTTGTTGCATTCAGTGGAATTAGCCAGTTCTGTGTTCATTGTACAATACGATCCAAGAGGTCAGTAATGAAGATTCCAAACAAGATACGTCTAATAACGGATCCCTGCGGAACTCCGCTGTGTACATTTAGAGCTTCCGACAATGTATCTCCCATTCTATATTCGAATTTCTTATTTGTTAAGAAGTCAGATATCCACTGGAGAAGTTGTCCTCAAATTCCGAAATGCTCAAGTTTTGCTATTATTCTAAATTATTAAACGTTTATTTCTAATAGTTATTATTCTTAATCGATTTTATTCGATTTCAATTTGGATAAATTTAAAGTTATGCTCATATTGTTGGCAACATTCACTGGCATTTTGCTCCGAGAACAAGTGTTGTAACCTTTTGGAGCTGATACGATTTATGATCATGTATCTCGAAATCGTACGCAAAATATACGATCTTTGTAATTCTTTCAATCCTAATAACAAAATAGAAAAAAAACTTACAGACAAAATCAATGAATTAGATATGACTTTGCCGGTTACCAATTTTGGTGTGAGTTACACTAATGCCAAGTTTATAAGGAGCTAACACACACACATTTTTTATTTAAAGGAGGTCATTCACGTTTCATACAAGTTTGGGCCCAAAAGTCAAAGTAGCGGCCAGCGAAAAAAAATTTAATATTATTGTAGGGGAGATCAATACGAGCATTTTTCACTATGGCACTAAATCTCTATTACGACTCCTTCACCTGATATTTTAAGTAGAAAAATCTGATTATCAAGTACTTGATTAAAAATATTTTTTATATTCTGATGAAAAAAGTGATATGTGTTTGTGAGGATGATACTACCCTACCTACCCAAGCTTCGAGGTTAGGCAGAACGGCATCATTTCACGGCTGCTCCAGTCGCGCGTGCCCCTGTGCCCGTGCCTGTCGGTGAGCGTTCCACCGCATTTCAAGCTCATCCTGGTCCTGGTCTTTCCCACCCTCACCCCGGCGGATCGAGCAAGTGTAGGTATTTCCCGAGGTATTTCATGCACCGCCCGACCTCGACCTCTGCCCCCCCCCCCCACTCTAATAAGCGAGCGGCTGGGAACTGCACCTGTGCGTGTTTTGTGAAACCACAGGGCATCTGTCTTATGAGGTACTATGTACTGCCTTAGACTCAGATCGCTGATCCCTTGGACGACACAAGCCACTAACTCGGCGAGCTCCAGGACTTCCTGGAAGCCATGCCCCACAGCTAGTACCAGAGTGTCGTCCGCGTAGCACACTATACTCAATCCTGGTTGAAGGCTGGTCCTCAGGACGGCATCATACGCGAGGTTCCACAGAAGAGGTCCTAAAACCGACCGCTGGAGAACCCCGCAACTTTGCCATTCCGACCCTTATACGATATGGACCTGTCACGGAGATAACCCCCGATGATGTCCCGCAGGTAGGGAGGCAACTGGTGATACACAAGCGCCTCTCTAATTGCCCACCACGGGAGAGAGTTAAAGGCGTTGACAATGTCAAGACTGACGGCCAACGCCACTCTCCCCCGACAGACAACCTCTTCCGAGAAGGAGCGGACGCGTTCAATCGCGTCCAGTGTCGAGCGTCCCTGTCGGAAGCCAAATTGGTTGTCTGATAAGTCGTGGCCCACTCTCGCCAGGTGCAGGTTGATACGGGTGGCGATAACTCTCTCAAAGAGTTTCGCCACCTCGTCCAACAGCCATATCGGTCGGAACGCCGAGGGAGAATCTGCGGCCCTGCCAGGTTTCTGGATAAGTACCAGCCTTGCTTCCTTCCAGCCAGCAGGGAATACGCTATTACGGAGGCAGCTGGTAAAGAGCCGCCTCAGCCTATTCCCTAGGATCACCAAAGCGCACACCCATGCTCGGCCCGGGATCCTATTAGGGCCCGGGGCGGTGTTTTGGGTGGCGAGTCGCTTCACGGCTCGGTCCAGCTCTTCCTCCGTCACGTCAAAGTTGTCGGACCACGTAACTGGTGCCGACGGTGACAGAGGAGGATGATGGCCTAGAATTGATATTAGTATTACATCAAACCTTTGTGAATGTTAATTCCATCATAATATTGACGGTCTTGAGAGGTTAACATAAATGTTTCTATGAAGCCAGAAATCTCTTTTAAATCCTCCGTTAATTACCTCCACCACCCATCGGGCAATAGTTACAAGACGCTGGGTTTCATTTGCATATCGTGTTTCAGGTATCTTTTTAGAATAGCCGTGACTTCGTAATGTCTCTGCAGCATCTCTGAAGCCCCGATTGAGTATTAAAATGTCGCCTTCTCGGAAAAACCAATTAGAAACTCCGTCACCTTTACCAGTCTCGTTTTATAAAATATTATTCATGATATGGGCATCAGATGTACGAGTAGTGTAAAGGGCTTGACGAGGTTCCTATATTTATGATTACTATATGACTCTCTCTGAAAAAGGTAATTCGTGCTTTTCTGAATATATATATAAGTTCCATCGCAAATAACGATTGGCTTGCTTTTCTCTAACGACCTTCCGGGATTTCCAAAAGAATCTGAGATTTCCGGGCTACGTCTTGACAATTCATGTGACCGTAACCTAGATGTAATGGCATAAAACCCTGCAAGACGCATTCGTGAAAAAGTGGCTTCCCTCGTTCGAAAAATTGAAGCTAGTCTCGGGTTTGAATCAGTTCGGTAATAATCTGCGCGATATCAGTGTAGTGTTCTTCTCTGGAAGCCCAAGAAACGCTCCTCCTATTTCCAATAGGTTCACGACACTGAATACACATTCGTTCATCCATTTTAAGTAAACACTTCAAGTAGATAGTACGCGAAAAAAAGCTGCGGCTGGTGCGCACAAATCCTCCGTCGGCTTTTTTACCTGCGCCTGCGGTATTGAAGCGCATTTACCGTCCGTTACATTATTTGACATAACTATTACTTTTTTTAAGCTCTAAATAGGATTTTTTTTTTACACAGTCGATAACTGATGGAATTAACATTCACAAAGGTTTAATGTGATACTAGTATTAGTTGTACGGCATCATCCTAACAAAAGCACAGCATGTTTTTCACCAGAAGATAAAAATGTTTTTTAATCAAATGCCTAAAAATCTGATTTTTCTACTTAAAATATCAGGTAAAGGAGTGGTAGTAGAGCTTTGGTGCCATAGTGAAAAATGCTCGGGATGATCTCTTCTACAATAATATCACATTTTTTTTCGCTGGCCGGCACTTTGACTTTTGGGCTCAAAATGAATGACCTCCTTTATAATAACATTAGACATTTTATTGAAATTTCAATGCGTACGATTTTTGCTCTAGAGTGTGGAGGAACGGGTGTTATATCCCTCCAATACCAAGGCAGGATCCTCCGACCAGGCTAGGTGAAGTTTTTAGCAAAGTATGATTTTTCTTGGTGTATGGTACGATTCCCAAAAAGTAGCATATAAAAAGTTGCCAACGCTACCGAGTATATATGAAAAAATATAATTACTGTCACATTATGGACATTACATTAATATGTATTTTTAACCGACGAAAAAAAAGGAGGTTCTCAATTGGACCGTATTATATATATATATATATAAATTTTATGTCTGTTCAGCCCTCACTCCGTTATTTATGAACCGATTTTGATTATTATTTTTTTGTTAGATGGGGTATATCTCAAGGGTGGTCCCATGCGATGCGATGAGCTGATGATGAAAAAACCATAAAATAAAAACCTTTTTAACAAAAAATTAAACCGACGAAAAGAACTAAAAAGCAAAAAATAAATAAACCTTAAGTCTTAAATATTCAGCTTATTTACATAAACTATAAAATTTTATATAAACATATTTTGACTCTGCGCCAAACAACAAACTGATTAATCATCAAAATTTTATATGTACCTACGTAAGTAATTAATCATTTGCAAAATTCTGCTATCATAACGATGGGCAAGTGAAAAAAATATTTTGATATTTATTGTATCGATATTTTCAAACACTATTGATAATTTTAGAGTGAAAAATATCGAAATATCTAACGTGTTTTTTTGTCAAACTTTATTATTTGAAAACATGTATCATAATTGTGTAGTATCGTATTACTTGAAATAAATGGTAATTTAAAACACACATAGCACAGGTACGTAAAACGTTTTTAAATTGTTTTTTTTTTTCATTTCATAATTTTCGGACACATGATTTATATCGTGTTTTTAACCGGGTACCAAAATGTGAACATTGAAACTGACATAATTGAACGCATTTTTGGTTTTTCCATATTCGATGGGTTTGATACTCTTGAACACGTCACATGTAGTTGGTATTTTTTTATATATTATTCGAACCGACTAAAACCTCATGGTGTTTCGTCATGGAGTCCTATTTACCGGGGTCTCAGACATTTCCTGTCTAGGTTACACCTAGACAGGAAATCCCTGTAAACCTCTTCAGACTTGGCCTCCTGTTGACCAAGAGGCGTGCTAGGGGTGTTGCCCCCTCTGATTCTACTAGGGTAGCGCCGTGACAGGTAACCCTGCCTGCCGATCGCTTCGGACCAATAATAATAAATAAGGCTTCAAGGAGTAGGTTAGGTTTTCCGCTACTCCACGACAAGGCGCGTATTTTGCGTTGGTGAGAATAAAAGCTATTCGAGCCACTCTAACTCCCCAAAGAATCCCAGTAACCCCTTCACGTTACCGACGATCTCGGAGAGTGACCCTGGCGAGCCAAGGTTTTCTGCAACCCCCTGACAGTCCAGAAGTACATGGGTTGCTATTTCCTCTGCCTCCATGCATGCTCTGCACAGCGGGCTGTCCGTAGCACCTATAGCAGAGAAATGTTTGATAAACGAGACATGTCCGGTGATAACTCCGGTAGCCGCTCGCAGCTGACACTTGAATTTAGGCGAAGGGGAGGAGCATTATGGGTTCCGGGCTCATGACGCACATCACCATCCTGGCCAATTCGTCTGCTGCATCGTTGCCTCTAGAGCCGCTGGAGGGCCGCGCAAGGAGTATCTAGTAACATTAAACATGTAATCATAGTAGCGTTAAAAAGTAAAAAATAGCGAAATATATCGATTTTTAGTAAGAAATTGTGATATTTCAATTAATGAGTTTATAAACAATAATATTGATATATCGATATTTTTGCCCAAGCCCAAGCCTATTCTGTCACTCAAAACAAAAGTAGAATATAAATAAAATAAAAATATTGTTTCTGCACGAGTACGTGAGTGGCCGGAATTTATTGCTTTCAACAAGTCTATCGCAATTTGTTTTAACTCATACTATTTATTAAACTATTTCTTCCTTTAATATTACATTTTAGCAAATAATTTATATAAACAAAACCACATAAAATGGTTGGTCTCGATGGCGACATGAATCGGGATGATGAATGTGACAATATTGGTCTCGGTTGCGCCTTAGAGAATTTCTCAGAGATAGAAGATGTGATGAATATGATTGATAATCTAAAAAATATATATAATACGCCGAAATTAGAATTAGAATATGACAAATTGTATGCAATACTAAAACAATATTATGAGCAACCTCACCTGCTGGACCCTCATTTGGATAGGATTCTATCTAAGTTTCTGAGTCTGATCAAGGATAAAGACTCACCAATTGAATTGAAACACGCTGCATTTAATTATATGTATCAAATAATAAGAGTTAGAGGATACAAAGTGGTTGTGAGGCACCTCCCACATGAGGTATGTAACAATTCCATATATTTAATTCTTTTTTTGTGGGATAGGTTGCAAACGAGCAGACGGGTGACGTGATGGTAAGTGATTACCGCCGCTCATGGGCACCTGCAACTCAAGATATATACTAGCTGCACCCGGCATGCAATGCATTTTTTCTTATTATATATTTTTTGGATCAGGAACCCTCGCAGGCGTCCCCAGATCACCCCAACAAAGTTTCATCACAATCTGATCAATGGTTTTGGAATGCATAGAGGAGAAACAAACAAACAAACAAACATTGATTTTTATACAAATACATATTTAACTCTTTTTTTAAGTGGTGCTAATTAAACAATAAGGTAGAGTCCGAGTGTAATGTCTGATGAGACTTAACATGGCATTGGTCCAGTCTCATAGTAACGGGATTAGTATATCTGCTAGTGTAGTATTTATGATGGCAGAATTTGCCCTGGTGAGGTATAATCACACAATAATACAAGGTTTTTGATTTAAATTATATTATATTAACTGAACTTATAATTACTCAGGTTTCAGATCTCCTAACAGTATTGACATTCCTGGAGGCTCAAGATCCAAAAGACAAAGAAACTTGGAGGAGCAGATTTGTATTGTTGCTATGGCTCTCTATTGTAGTAATCATTCCCTTCCACATGAGCAGGCTAGATGGTTTTGCACCCGGACAGCCAGGTAATCAATGATTGCTTTTATTAAAACACTATTTTATTTCTGGAAAATTAACTTGTAAAGTAATTAATATAATCTGTATTTCATATACTCATACAATCCTTTAAAAAATTATAATATATCATTTGATTGTTTAATAATTCATCACACACACAACTACTTTCTTTAAACTAATAGTCATAATTTTTATGCCCTTTCAAGTAATTTTATTTTTCACTGCTTAGTAACCAACATAGGAACGTCACTGGAAAGGAATATAATATATTCATATCCAGTGATACTTAGTAATATATTATATCTTAGATATATTATATCATAGATATATTTTATCTACGCCAAAATATGGCCCTGGTTCAGGGGCACAACAACGGGGGGTGTCAGGGGTGGCCCGGACACCTCCTAAAAACCTGTGGACACCCCCTTTGAGGGTGTACAAATATCCCCACATAACCCAGAAGATGCGGAAAATTTTAATAAAAATGTGAACCAAAATAAATTGTAATTAACATGTTGTTCACAGTAAAAATAATGTTTATCCTAAAACCACATTATTTAGTAAGACTTACAATACTTTGAAATACGTCAATAAAGTGTTTTGATGCCCTTTTTACAGTCATAAAAAATATTTTAGACACCTCCTACTTTTTGAGGGTTGTTGCACCCCTGCCCTGCATACTTCATTAAGCTAGTTGATTTATGAACCAAAAGCAAATAGAAGGTGGTGTAATGAGATAATATAATTCTGACCTTTTTAGATGCTGCTAGTGGATCAAAGAAACTCACAGTAATGGAAAGAATATTAAATATTTGTAAAACTTATGCTCTGTGCAAGGATTCGTGTGCTGAAGCCAGTGCTTACTTGGCTTCTAAGTTTCTAATAAGGTATTTTTTTTATCATAATTTTAAGCAAGTGAATTTATTCAAACTGTCACACATTGAGAAGAATATTCTCAGCAAGATAGTGTCACTTGACAATTAATCCAGTAAGTACCACCAATTAAGTAGGCAAAGACTTCTTGATCTGATTGATGACCTGGTGCGACCCTTTGTCTGACATCCAGGTCCAGACTGTTGCACCGCTTCTTGTTTTGTTTCTGTTCAATTATACATTTTAAAATGTTCCAAGTTCTAACTAAGTGCAAACTTCTCACACACCATTACAAGTGTGGCATATCAAGTCACACTGTGACAGGATGCGATATTGTTCCTCCATGGGAATATATTATTCCATGTTCATATCATGTGGCTAACATATTGACTGACTGGCCTGTTGGTCTAATGGTTAGTGACCCTGACTGCTAAGCCAGAGGTCTTGGGCTCGATTCCCACCCAGGACAAATAATTGTGTGATGAGCATGATAATTGTTGTGTCTGGGTGTAATTTATCTATAATATGTATGTATTTAGAAATATGTAAGTATGTTTATCAGCAGTCTGGTTACCATAGTACAGGCTCTGCCTAGTTTGGGATCAGACGGCCGTGTGTGAGATGTGTGGAGTTATTATTATATGTTTTGTTTACAAACTAACTGTAAAACATAAACACAAAACGTTTATTGTGTTATGTATTTTTTTTTGTATATTACAGGTCAGATGTAAAAGAACTGTTTATGGGTGCATTTTTTGACTGGGCTTGTGAGCTACATTCCAATATTCAAGAAGAAGATACAATCCACTATGGAGTATTAGCTGCAGTTGCTGCTGTTCTCAAACATGGGAAGAGAGATGACTTATTGCCTTTTGTATCCAAGTTACTTGAGTGGGTCACCAAACAAAACTACCAGTATCATAAAGCTATGCTTGTTAGAAAATATGGTGTCAAAATTGTACAAAGGATAGGTAAGATCAAGCTATATTTATTGTAAACAGGTATATAGTGATGAAATACTTTGATGCACAATATGTTGGTGTAGTGGTTAGTGATCATGACTGCTAAGCCGGAAGTCGTGGGTTCAATTCCCACCCTCAACAAATTATTGTGTGATGAGCATAATCATTTATTGTGTCTGGGTGTAATTTATCTCAGTCTGCAGTCAGAGTCAATAACCACTAGATCAACAGGTCAGTCAAATTGTATGATAATTATTTGTTTGGTTTGATTTACCAGGTCTGACATTCTTAAGGCCACGTGTCGCGTCTTGGAGATACACGCGTGGTTCGCGGTCGCTGGCCGTTACATTGGGTGGAGTTGCAGCCTCTGGAGATACTGAACCTATGAACTCCCCTCCTGATGACGATGATCAAGATATACCGCAAGAAGTATGTGCTAATTAATATAAAAGGTTTAACATTGATAGACATACATTAGTTTATAGATACATTTTTATATATAAAAATTTCGTGTCAACGTTGTTTGTCCGTGATGAACTCCTAAACTAATGAACCGATTATAATGAAATTTATCACACTGTGTGCAGTTTGGTCCAACTTGAGGGATAGGATAGGTATTATCTCAATTTATAGTCACAATATTTTTTTTACTTAGCCACAACAACGTGTGGCCGGGTAGCTAGTAATAAAATTATATATATATAATTTATAAAGACATTGATAATTGGAATAGACGTTTGACTTCCATCACACCTAATGGAAAGCGTCGAAGACGATAAACGCCTATCGCCACTTGTTAACTCGTAGTATCGCTTAACTAGAACTGAATTCATACCACAATACAACTTCCTTATATAGTTCGAAAAAACATCTCATACAAAGTTCGTGAACTTTCCTGAAACATATCGTACTATCTATCTGACTTGACCGCTGTTGGGATATTCTTATTGACATACTATTAGCAGGCTAGGCCCACTCCGGTCAGTAGGTATGAAGTTACAGGTACCTAGCAGCGGCGACGAGTCGAGCGAAATTCAGTGGGCTACCACGCGCCGGCCGGGTAGCGTCGTCGCTTACTAATTACGTTTCCCGTATTTACGTAGTTAGAATATATTATTAATGATAATCAGTATAGTTAGATATTTAGAAGTTCTGTTTACAAGGTCAAGTTTAGCTATGATAAGTACATTTATTTATTAGGACCACAACAACTGATACACATCTTCTATCTATACTCTATAGAAATAAATAAAATTGGAGTGTCTGTTTGTAATATTAAAATAACCGCTTTTTACTAAGTGCATTTGGATGTATATACGGTACATATACCAAAACAACATGTTTTACAATTTTTGTCTGTCTGTCTGTCTGTTTGTTTCGGCTAATACCCGGAACAGGTGGACCGATTTCCACGGGACTTTCACTGTCAGATAGCTGATGTTAAAAGGATGGATGGTAAAAAGGATTAAGGTTCCACGCAAAATATATAAATATGTACACGCGAGCGAAGCCGCGCGGGAAATGCTAGTAAATAAATAAATTTGAAGTGTCCGTTTGTAATGACATAATGACAGTTTTTTACTAAATGCATCTGAATGTTTACACGGTACTTAAACCAAACCACATTTTTGTCTGTCTGTCTGTTTGTTCCGGCTAATCTACTGAACGGGTATACCGATTTCCACGGGACTTTCACTGACAGATAGCTGGTGTTATAAGGAGTAACTTATTCAAATTTAGCTTTGATAAGTTTAGGACTACAACAATTTTGTCTGTCTGTCTGTCTATTTGTTCGGCTAATCTCCGCAATGGGTGGACCGATTTCCATATGACTTTCACTGGCAAATAGCTGGTGTTATAAGGAGTAGAGTTCCGCGATTTGATTTGCATATATCTACCTAGTTAAACACCTGAAAGAGATAGTTTCATTCCAAGGTACACACTAACGTTATGACAAATGCCTATCTTCTTAGAGATTAAAGTATCTATGCAGAGATTGTGAAATAAAATAGTTTTCTTTAATATAAGTTACATCTACGTAGGTACTACTAAGTAGGTAAATACCTAGTCTAGGTTTATTTAAAACTTCATTTGTTCACAGAAGTAAAGTAATAGGCACATAACTGGTTATTAAATGTGTAGATTAATTCTTCTTACAGAAGACCTTAACGGCATCAGAACAGATAAGAGTTATACGATAGAAAGAGAGGCAAGTTTTAGGTTAATATAAGCCATTTTGAATTAGCGGTGTGCGATCTGAATTGCACCTTATTGTGTCGGAGCAAGAGTCGCTATTTATTTAAATGGTATTCCGAAGAGGTCCTTCTGTACTAGTACTATTATGTATTCTGTGCTATTAGTTCCGTTATTGCGTGCATGCGTCTCAATTTAGTTCCCTATACTTGTAAATAGATGGTTCCCGCGCGTCAATTTAGGCTTCCGTACCTAAAAGTATGTAATACCTATTACGTAATCGTTGTTATCAAATAGGTAGAAAGCCTTGACTTATGCCGCGTTCCATTAAACAAAAAACGTTTCGTTTTGCTTACGGACGGTGAAATGTTCGTTGAAAATTCAATGTAATTTTACCGTCCGTAAGCAAAAAAACGAATCGTTTCTTGTTTATTGGAACGCGGCATTAATTATGACTAGTCGGTGTCTTTCATGTTATTTTTTTTAGGTGGAAGACGTAGTAGAGCTTTTACTATGTTCCCTCCGTGATGAAGATACCGTAGTGCGGTGGTCAGCAGCCAAAGGCGTGGGACGTATCGGTGCGAGGTTGCCGGCCATCGCCGCCGCCGATGTGTGCGAGAGCGTGCTCGTGCTCTTCGCTGATCATGAGAGAGAGACAGCGTGGCACGGTGGTTGTATGGCTTTGGCAGAATTAGGTAACACTGAATTTTATTAATTTTTGATAAAATATATTTATTTACTAGCTATATCCAGCAAGCTTTTTTTAACAAAGTTTTTTTGGGCCAGAATCAATCTCGTTCGTTGTAAGAAGACCCTGCCAAAGTTTCATCACAATCTGATCAATGTTTTAGAAATGCCTAGGGGACAAACATACTTACATTGATTTTTATTTACATAGATAGATGTTCTGATTCATATGATTATGGTAAAATTTTGGTTTTATCGAATACATATTTTAACTCAACCATATGCACTATCCGAATACTAATGAAATATAATTATAAAAATAAGTTCCGTTCCGTTAAGTACCCGTTACTGACATTGAATTAAGAAAATTTTATGTATAAGAATATTGTGACCATGGATTAAAATTTTTGTCGATGGGAGGTCGTGGGTTCGATTTCCACTCAGGACAAATAATTGTGTGAGCATGATCATTTGTTGTATCCGGGTGTAATTTATCTATAATATGTATTTAGAAATATATAAGTATGTTTATCAGTAGTCTGGTTACCATAGTACAGGCTCTGCCTAGTTTGGGATCAGACGGCCGTGTGTGAGATGTCTCAAGTTATTATAACTATTGGCATTGATGGTGAGGAAAGCAAACTGTTGGTATCGAATACCATGATGTATTCGTGTAGTATTTTTTTAGGAGAAGTTATAGGTTAGAAATGTATAACTTCCTTTAAAAGAGTACCGCTTCCACTCAGGATTTTATATATATATTTGTGGGAGAGGTACGCTTCGGCATGTATGGGCCGGTTCATCCGGAGTCATACCACGGTCTCACAGAAAACCGGCAGTAAAGCAATAATTTCATTGCTTTTCGCCGAGTGAGTGAGTGGTTACTGGAGGCCCCAACCCTTCTCTTACTCTCTTCTCCTACTCCCATCTTAAAAGCTGACAACGCACTTGTGACTTTTGAGTTATAAGTGTCCATGGGCGGCGGTAGTCGTTTGCACCTTATAACATAAAAAAAAATATATATGTGTAGACCAGAATATATAAGGTGGCGCCAAATTTATTATCTTAAATTGTACAAAATATAGTATATATGAAATTTGTAGACCATTACAAAATATGAACTAAATACCTTATATTCAGTAGTTTATTTACAGGACTATTTCTTGTTTTCATAATTTATAACATCTTATTTACGCAAAGATAAAGTACTTCGGTGTTAAAGGCATTATCGAGAAACGGTCGTCACGGTGTGGTCGGACGTCGCCGCCCTTATTAGATCAAAGAAAAAAACGAAATAATATCTAAAACAAATAAGATTTTTTTCAATGTAAAACCAAACATCATTATTTTTTCATCATTACATTACAAAACAAAAATCACGAGTTTTGGGATACATATTTTTGGTTTTGGACTAATGTTTTCAATTATTTGAAAAACACATACGATATGAATAACACTTAATACTGCAGTTAATTAATAATCGAAACATTATAGTATAGGTATATGACAGTGTGTGTGTGAGTATGTGATGGTCGGCAGCGCGGCGCGGGCTGCTGTCGCCGGCGCAGGTGGGGCGCGGCGTGGCGCGCGTGGGCGCGGCGCTGCGGCGCGACGAGGCGCGCGGCGCGGCGGGCGGCGGCGGCGGCGGGCGCGCGGCGCGCGACGCGGCGTGCCACGCCGCCTGGGCCTTCGCGCGCGCCTACGACGCCGCCGCGCTCGCGCCGCACGCCGCCGGCCTCGCCAACGCGCTTATCGCCACCGCCTGCTTCGATAGAGAAGTACATTGACGCTTTTAACTACTATTTAAGCAAATCTTGAATATATTAAAATTACTTTTATTTGTGGGATCGAAATAATTTTTTTTATGCATATGTGATTTGGATGACAAATACAATAATTTAGCATCTTGGAACTGATCTGATGATGGAACCGAAAAGTGCCTAGTTGAACTCTTTAGGGGCTAGTCAAAACCCCTCGAGTTTGAGCTCATTTGATAATACCCGCATGTTACAGCAAAATACTAAGATATTGCCCGGCTAGCTCTATTGTTGTTTCATAATGTGGCATATATGCATCACTTTCTAAATGACATGAGGGTAACCATGAGTGAGATGGTAAAATTTGTTACAATATTCTCTCAATTCTTCTCAGTTAATCTCGTCAGCCATTGTTGCCTGACTTTGAGCCCATGTACAAAACAAACATGTGAGCCATACTATTTCAAACACATTGCTCAAATTACTTTCACGGACATTCGGACGGTCATTCGATTTCTTATAAAAGCCTTTTGCTATCTTTTTTTTAAGATTAATAAAGTCTTCAGTTAAACAATCAACATCTTTATTTGAGCTTCAGACGTAATCTGTATCGTGATTGAAGATTTGAGTGATATTTGTTGCTAATAGTTCACTTTTCACTTTAATTTTTTTCCTTCTCGGCACTGTCACTCCCGTTAAATACAGTTATTACATATATCTTTATCGGATCTTTGAATGCATCTAATTTCATAACCTCATTTAGGACAAAACATTTCCGTCTGTTGTAGATAAACTGTAGACGTGCGGCGTCAGCAGCTTACCAGGAGAACGTAGGTAGACACGGCATGTTCCCGCACGGCATCGACGTGCTGACCACCGCGGACTTCCAGTCGGTCGGGCCGCGGAACAACGCCTACTTAGTGATCGCGCCGCAAGTGGCCGCCTACCCGGAGTACACGCAACCGCTCATCGATCACCTCGTTGATTTAAAAATCGAACACTGGGATTTTGCTATTCGTGAGATAGCCGCTAAAGCCTTACACAAATTGACCATGAAGGTTTGTTGACTTTTTATTAATTAATGCTGTCCATTTGTACGATGAAAACCTTTTTAAATTTAGAACAGTCAATCTGACAGTGTTGACATTATTTCATTTATATTTATGACTTAGGTTAAGTAGGTTACTTGTAATTTTATTTATTTTTATTATTTTTTTAAACCATATTTTCAAACATAGTTTTAAATTATAATCGTCACTGGTCGCATTATCTGAATTGCAGGGATGTCTGAAGTAAGAATTTACATAAACAATGTTTCATGGACGCTAAAGATTTATTATTGTAATGTTATAAATTTCAGATTCCTGATTACGTCGCGACTGTTGTACTGCCGAAGTTAGTCGGTAAAACTGAGTCCATAGATCTGAATGTACGACATGGAGCAATACTAGCTATCGGAGAAGCTATTTACGCTTTGTCTCAAGCTAAGTTATTGAATGGTATGTCTTACACTTGTTTATATTATACTAGCAGCGCCTCGCGGTTTCACCCGTGTCAGTCCCTATCCCGTGGGAATGTCAGGATAAAAAGGAGCCTATGCGTTAATCCAGGTCTCCAGCTATCTACACACCAAGTTTTATTGCAATCGGTTCAGTAGTTTTGTGTGAAAATTACAAACATACATACAAAAACAAAAAATACGAATGTTTCTTCGTTATAATATTAGTTTACATAATTTATATGCCCACTAATATTCATGTGCAAGTGCCGACGAATAAAAATTTTGTGTCACGTTGTTTGTTCGTGACGAATTCCTAAACTAATGAACTGATTTTAATGAAATTTTGCACACTGTGTGCAGTTTGATCCAACTTGAGAGATAGGATAGTTTTTATCTCAACCTATAATCACAATATTTTTATACACTGTGATATTTTCGTCGTTCTGGAAACGAAGTGATAGAAATGGAAACGTATGTTTTTTTTTAATCCCTGTCAAGAACGAGATCAAGTTAGAATTTGCACGGACATTGATTCACTTATATATTTCTATATTCATAAAAATCTGCTACATATATTGTTTTGATCTTCAATATTTTTATAAAGCTAATGTTGATACCGTAATCTGATAATTTGAAATGTAATATTTCTCGTAGGCAAGACCGCTGACTCATTAGTGACGGAGGAAATCTCTGCGAGCGTCCGCGAGCTGGTGCCGTCGCTGCGTGCGCGACAGCAGTTCCGCGGGCTGGGCGGCGAGCTCATGCGCCAGGCCTGCTGCCGCGCCGTGGCGGCGCTGGCCGAGGCCGGCGCGCCCTACCACGGACTCGACGTCATCGGTACACTCGACCCTCTTTCCTTCATGTTTCATGTTTTCTTTTATTTCTTTGACCTTTTTGTAACATACCTATTTGTACTAGATGTGTAATTCGGGACACAATCGCGATAATATTTAAAACGTCGGGTAAGCAAGAGGTATTGTAACCTCTTGCTTACCCGACGTTTCGATCGAATTGCACCGATCGTGGTCACGAGTGGACTGATGAGAGCGCAGCGACACCTCCTTGAAGTGCGAGTTTTGGCAACTACCCGCACTAGGGTCTTCACTATTTTTAATTTTTTTAAATATTATCGCGATTTACAATATTAGTGGGTTTATAGTTTACTAGAGATCGCCTGGTGGTCGAATTTCTACCATAATGTATTATTGTATTCAGTATTGAATGTTTTATTTCGTTGAGTGGTATTCACGTTTTGTAAAATTTATAACTTCTACAGTATTGCAAATTTCACATTCCTCCGTGCTCGAAATATGCATTTAAAAAGGGGGACAGATAATTCTTATCAACTATTAATGTATGGTTTTATATATTCAAATAATATACATACACATCACTACATATTATAAAACAAAGTCCTACGCCACATCTGTCTGTCTGTTCGCGATAAACTCAAAAACTACTAAACGGATTTTCATGCTTTTTCCACCAAAAGATAGAGCGATTCATGAGGAAGGTTTAGGTTAAGGTTTTGTGTAAATTGGTTAAAATAAGATGATGATTGTTGAAGCCGGGGCCGGCGGGTTGCCAGTATAGTACAGAATATGTTAAATAAATATACCAATATAAAAATCTCTAGAATATACACCATAATATAATAATGAAGTCTTTACAGTGCTTCTAATGTTAAAGGGAATTAAACCTTAATTTCAGATGACTGGCTGAACTTGATCGAGGAATGTTTATCCCACGAAGTCCAAATTATCAGAGAGAAGGCTATTTACGCTCTACCGCTTGTTTTCGGCGAATATCTATGCGAGGACGGCCTTAAGTACGGCGAGGTGACCGTCAAGGAGAAACGGAAGCAATTGTTGGAGAAGTACTGTAATCAGTTGTCGTGCAGTGGTGTCAATGGCTTAGTATTGAGGATGGGGTATGCAAGAGCTGTGGGTAAGTTCTTTTGTTTTTTTTGGCATAGGGGGCAAACGAGGAGACTGGTCACCTGATTGTAAATTACTACCGCCGCCCATGGACACCTGCAACTCAAGAGTCACTAGTGCGTTGCCGGCCTTTAAGGTGGGAGTAGGGGAAGTTGAAAAGAAGGGAAGATGGGAGAGGGAAGGGCTAGGGCCTCCGGTAACCTCACGCACGCGAAAAGCAATGCAAACATTGCTTCGCTGCCGGATTTCTGTGAGGCAATTTTATCACTCCGGTCGAGCCGACCCATACGTGCCGACGATTGACTCGAGTAAGTCAACTTTCAAACAAAAAAATTAAATCGAAATCGGTTTAGGAGCTATTATGCCAAAGACATACACACAGATACACAGACACACTGTTTAAACATATATTGAAACCAGTAATTAAATGCGAATCACGCGCTTCTTAAAAAAAATATCGCAAATTATAGCACCAATCCTGTCAAATTTTTGTGCTCATACTGGTATTCTTTTTAACAACTATAGTTAAGCAATTAAGCCGCTGTTTAATTATGCTTTTTTACAAAAGCTATAGGAAGATAACCAAGAATTTACAGTATATACTATAACGACTTAACATTATATTCATTTCCTCTACAGGTTCGTTACCAAAGTTCGTACTCACTGAACATCTGCCGATAGTAGTGAAGTCCCTTATCGAATGCACTAAAGTGACCGACTCGACTCAGAAATGGGCCGAGGCACGTCGCGACGCGGTCATCGGTTTGACCCAAGTTTGCCAAACTCAAGGCGTAGTGGGCTCAATGGACAAGTACATCGGAGACATCGTTTCTGCTCTGTTGGACTGCTTGTCGGAGTACACTATTGATATGAGGGGGGACGTTGGTGCTTGGGTAAGGGAGGCTAGTATGACAGGTTAGTATTATTTTAGTTAATATAGAACTTTTGTTAATTAAAAGGTACCAAGACCTATCTATACCTATGATATGGCTCGCCCATAAATTGAAATTACTAAATAGGAAAAGTGTTTTAACTTGATCCTAAGACAACAGTAAACAACCAGAAAATAAACAAACCACATATTCAATCGACAAGTGGCATTAAAATGAATTTCAATTTTAAAATATCCGCGGGTAAATTGATGAAAACGCAAAACGCCATGTTGCTCATTCATCATTCTTCTCGCCCCACCAAGCCGCCCCTCTGGTAGGGCAGAGTGGAATCCCAGTGGAATCTGCCCTACTAAATAGATTTTAGTGGGGCAGTTTCCACTAGCTTAAAATTTGGTCTATTCTGCCCTACTAGAGTCGACACCTAACTCACTCTAAAATGTCGACCCTAGTAAGGCAAAAATGAATAATTCCGTTATCTCGGCAGTGAACAACCTACTTGTATAAATTGAACTGTCATTGTATAGACCTTCTGTATCATTACAAGTCAACATTTATACTGGACCGGTGCTGCTTTTTGTAGATATAATTTTTAAGTGTGTAACGCATATTGTTTAAAAATTTTAGTTATTTTTCCATTTCTTCTACATATAAACTTAACATTCCTCCGTGCGCGAAATTTGCTTAAGAAATTACCTAAAATACTCATATATTATATAGATATTTTTGTCTAGGATTATTGTCTATCTGTCGACAATGTGCAGTGGAAGCTCCTCATTTAAATTCTCCTGAAGTGATGCGGGGTATAATGTGTGGCGTGGCTCAGCAGGCCGTCGAAAAAATCGACCGCACTCGGGCCCACGCCGGCAGAATATTCACTTCCTTGATTTATAAGTAAGTACCTATCCACTACAAGGACCATTCATAATACGATTCTTCGCTATATCTACTTGCGTAATGTGGCTCAGAGCATATAATTTTTGCTCGACTGCAGCAGACCCAAAAGGAGGGTTATAAGTTTCCCCTGTATGTATGTCCGTCCCTATGTTCCCTGAACTATTGTTTGTCTGAATCGATTTAGATGACTGATATGTCGTTCGATTTTGCTTTACTGCGTGAATGTCACAGCGTATATTAAAATGATTAAAATCAAAATGGTAGTAGACCTTTGGCACAAAATGATAAAAGAAATAAAAATCCCAAACCTATTGAGTGGGGTATCAAAATGAAGAGGTTTTAAAAGACGATTACAAATCGCGATAAGGCCGCCAATTGTACAATGTATTATTTTTTTTCTTAATTGTTTTTTTTCTTAATTGCTTTTAGTTTATAAGAATGTATACCTATGTATACAAATTGTATCCTTTTGTACAATAAGGAATTATCTATCTATCTATGTGTATGTGTATATGTGTGCGCACGCGACCGTGGTGGTGCGCCTGCAAGCTGTAATAAACGAGACCGCTTTCTGCTAGTCACGTACATATCAGTATCACTATAGCAACGTGTTCACATGAACACTTCACTGGTTCGGTAATGCACTATAGATATTAGACATGCGCAAACCATGTCCGACATGGGATTGAACCTGGAACGGTTCCTTTCCTTGTCGGAACTAGTTCCAAGAAACATGTCCGAGGAACTATCTAGTTCCTTAGTTTTATCTGGACATTCTAGTTAAGTTTTATTTCGGTTCAGACAGTTCTTCGGACATACATGGTGGTTGTAAACAATATCCATTGATTTTCCTTCATACTCAGATGCAGGCGTAGGACTGTTAACCAATATTGTACAAATAATAAAATAGCGTAACTAGACTTAAAATATTTTAAATTAATGTATTGTCTGAGTCTTTAAAAATCAATTGATAGTATATATACATAATTAAGTAATATTTACATTAATTGTAAATCATAATACATAATATACTAGGTATTTATTTATAATTGCTAACAAAAAAAGCAGGTCAGGCACCTTTGATTCCTTCAATCGTTGTCTGTTAAAGTAAGTTCTGCTTTTCAAAATATACGGAACGGAACGGAACTGTATGTAAGTAAAAGTAACGGTGAACGGCCCGGAGCAGACAATTCGTTATTCGTTCCACCATTCAAACCGCTCCGGCCGCTCCTCCAATCCGCGTGATCATTCCGAGGAACTGTGGAACTATTAGGTTGAGCAAGTCGGAAAGAACTAACATAGTTCCGAATACGGACATAGTTCCAGGAACTATTACGCTCCGGAACTACACATGTCTAATAGATGTGCAGGCTAACACGTCTGCTCTCGCCCGTGGCTCACGCAGTACTGATTACTCATTACTTTATTGCATTCCATAATTACCATAGTATAGACGAAGTAATTTTTATCTAGCGAGAAATTATAGGATGCAACTAATCAAGAAAGTTGTTTTCAGCGATCCACCAATAACAAACATTCCTCATCATGACGCTTTGAAGAGGATCTTTCCCTCTGAAGAAGTGGAACTGAAGCAACCGCAACAAGTTGACGATGAAAACGAACAAACATTAACGAGTGAAAATTCTAACGTAGTACTGTGGTTGTTCCCTGGACACACCATGCCAAGATTTGTGCAACTTCTCAATTACTCAGATTATAGGTATAACGTGATAAAAGGGTTGGTTGTAAGCGGCGGCGAGTTGACGGAAAGTTTGGTACGTAATGTACAATGAAAGTGGTTATAAGTCGCTTATTTATGTAAAAAATATCATATATAATTATTTATACGGAAATTAACGCAATTAATTGAATGAAGAACCTCACGGGCTCGACAGTGGAGGGCGTGCACCACTGAGCTAGTAAACTTGTGACCTCGGCCTGTGCAACCTGGTCGAAACGTCAGGCCATTCAAAGGAGTGAGCCTGACTGCATGTGACCACGGCCCATGCAACCTGGTCAAAACGTCAGGCAATTCAAAGGCTTGAGCTAGATTGCCTGTGACTACGGCCAGTGCATCCTGGTCAAAACGTCAGGCAATTGAAAGGTGTGAGCTTAACTGCCTGTGACCTCGGCCTGTGCAACCTGGTCGAAACGTCAGGCCATTCAAAGGAGTGAGCCTGACTGCATGTGACCACGGCCCATGCAACCTGGTCAATACGTCAGGCAATTCAAAGGAATGAGCCAGTTCGCCTGTAACCGCGGCCAGTGCAACCTGGTTGAAACGTCAGGCAATTCAAAGGTGTGAGCTTGACTGCCTGTGACCACGACCCGTGCAACCTGGTCAAAACGTCAGGCAAATTAAAAGTATGAAACTGACTGCCTGTGACCACGACCAGTGCAACCTGGTCAAAAAGTCAGGCAATTTAAACATATAAGCCTGACTGCCTGTCACCACGGCCAGTGCAACCTGGTTGAAAAGTCAGGCAATTTAAAGATATAAGCCTGACTGCCTGTCACCAGGGCCAGTGCAACTGAGACCGCGACCAGTACAATCTGGTCGAAACGTTAGGCTCTTCATGGTACGCTTTTATTGCCTTATAAATAAATATCATAAAGGTTGGATTCAACTTTCGCGTTTCATAATTTCTTCTTTTCTTTTTGTTTCATAACACAAGATACAATTGTTTTTCAACAGGTTAAACACACCACGCAATCTCTCTATAGTTATTTTAATACTCTGCACTGTGATAAAGAAATGCTGAATTATATATGTGATACTATCATAAAGGTGTTTGCAGACAACTTACATGTTAAAAGGATCATGGGACCCATGTTCAACTTCTTGGATAGACTATTGAGTTCAGGTAAAGATTTAAAGCTATTAATATATATATATTCCAAGAAAACCGCTCTGGAGAACGAGAGAGAGAATCGCTATTTATATATTGCGCATTACTGTGTCGGGTCATCTTCCATTCATTAGCCTATTGCAGTCCACCGCAGAGCTACCTGTCGTCAGTCTATCTTAATCACCATGGGTCATGTAAATACTATATTATAGGTGAATCAAACAATAATATAAAAAAAACGAATATTTAACAAAAAAACAAACACATCACAGTAACAAATTCTGTAATCATGCTATACATTCTTATTCATAAAGAATGTATTAAGACTGCAATAGCAGTTTTAGCAAAGTTTAGTGAATACAGGGCTCATTCCGAAGCTAGTCTTGTCTAGAAGACGGAATTCATGTAATGTCCACGCGGTGCCACAAATAGAGAGAGATGGAGATGTCTCGCAAAACCCGTAGCGAGCTTATCAGACGATCCATGATCACGTGCACTCCGTCAGGAGCGTACCACTAAGGAGAATCCGCTCGGATGCTTGCAAGTTAACCGGTATCTGAATGAAGAGTAAATTTAGGCCGGACACCGGACAGTTAGCGGATATCCGTTTAATTTCGATATTTAGAGATATTAGAATGGCAACAAGCACGGTCACCTACGTTAAATAAATGTTTGAATTTTAGAATTGTCATTTAAACTTCCTATTACTTCGCCAGCCTTTTTTTTTTTAAAGAAAAGCCTATTTAAATATTTTCACATTTTAGGTTCTATTTCGCCAGTATTAGAAGATGAGAATTCAACATTTGCTGCGGACATTTTGAAATACCTTCAGCAGGAACTCAGATGCGGGAAAAACATTTATAAGCTACTGGATTCCATCAATGTTTTATGTCAATTGCTACAGGTGAGCTTGGCTCAATTTATACTTTATTAACTGGATATCAGAATACTGGTCACAATGATTCGCTATGAAACGTGTGTGTTACTTCATTACAAAACTCTCGTAACTTAAATATAAAAAGAAATAACTTATTTTTCCGTGTATTGTCAACGACACCCTTGACCACACAACTTGGGTGTTGTTTACAATTTTTTTTTTTTGTAACCACCATAACACCACTAGTGATGTATAATATGTAATAAAATAATAATATTTATGATGTATAATGTTTTGGATTTTAATAGTAAGTAATATAATTTGTCAGTATGCAGTTGACAATCAAATAGTTTCAATGAATAAATATCGTTTTCCTAGACTAAAATTGGATCTGTGTAAAGAGCCTTGATTCATCTATGTCAGGGTCGAAGTGATTTTACTAATGATAAATACATTGATATCGATAAATGCATAAGTTTCATATTAACACTTCCTTACGGTGGTGTAGTTACAAAAAAAAAAAATAATGGGCGACACTCCAGTAGTGTGGTCCAGTGGTGTCGCTATTTATAAAAGATTTTTTCCTAAAAAACCTTAAGTATTAGTAATGCTTCCCAATTAGCTTTATACCATAGTAATGTACCAACCGCTGGCCGCTTTACTCGATTTTACAGTAGTAAAAGTATTAAGGTTTGATAAATCTCGACATTCGACAGAGTCCCGGGATACGAGGAACCCACGACCAAACTCTCGGGACATCCCGGGACTTCGAGACTTTTCAAAATATAATTAGAATCGGATTCATTGTCATTGAATATAAAATCAAATCCTAACATTAAAATGTTATTGTGTCGGTATCAAGTAATAATTTGTTAAGCTGATAGATGGCGCTATCCATGACAGAGTGTAGGAAGTTAATAATTTTATTATGTATGACTTTTTGAAAATAAAATTTATACAATATAATTGTAACATTCTGTCTCAAATCTCGAATCGAAAGTCTGGGGACTCGAGACAACAAAATTTACAAAAAGTCCCGTATTTCGAGACACGAGACGTCCTGAGACCTCCACTCTATCTTCTTGCATACAATTTTCATATCTATTTTAATGGGATAAAGTTAATATTTTATTTATATTTTAAAAGTACTCGAGCATTTTGCCGCTCAATCTGAATTGTAATCGTTATCGGTATCTGTATAATGTACAATGAATTCAAGCAATACTGTTTTTTTTTCTAATTAGTGTCCCAACGAGGGGCCCCAATCAATAATTATGTATTGATCAGGGCCCTGCGTAATCAGCGACGATTAATTCATGTACATGTGTATCTGGAACATGTAATGAAAACACTAATAAAACGAAAGTTGAATTTCCTTATCAGTTTGAAATAACTTATTACTTTTATAAATTTAAATATTTAAAGTAAATATAAGATAATTGACGTAGGTATTATGTGTTCCACCGATTGTATAATTATTTTTTTTGTGTTTTCTACCATCGTATCGCTCGCCTCCGGCAAGACAATCCTCGACACTTTCAAATCAAAACAGTCGCGTATTAAACTTCTTGATAGAAACTAACACCCTTCGTGCTATGGTTTGCTATATAAACCAAAACTAGAGCTTTTCTAGAAAAGCCATACATACAAAGGATCTTGTTGGTCACCAACACGCGAGTGACACCAAGTGGTCTTTGATTCCCGGTTCCTATAGCATATGTGTTAATCCAGGTCTCCAGCTATCTACATACCAAGTTTCATCGCAATCGGTTTATAACTAACTAAACTAACTAACAATTTTTAGTGCTATTTTACGAGTTTTGTTTTCTGCGTATGCGTATGTCATCGATATAATCATAACAAAACAATCGTCATGACGTGGAATAGAACATAGAAACGGAATTAATGACCTCATAAACATGTTTTAACCCTCGGCATGCCTGGTAGGGTCTCACAGACCCACACCTACACAGACTATGTTGTAGTTCATTCAAATTAAAATGTTGGGCGCAACCGCATTCAATAGCTGACCGTTATGTTTCGTTCTACACGCGGCGCCCACCACTTTGGTGTGGGACGTCCTCCCTTAGCAGAAAAACGTGCATAAAGCGTTCACGGGTCTCACAGACCCGACTTAGGCATACGGCGTGACTTTTTTGTGTAAGTATTCATCAAATTGTTTTGGTGTCATTTAAAGGTATTACTTTACATTTAAAGGTACTACGTCGAGTAATATTTTTTTTTTACAATCAGGCCGTAATGTCACGATCGACAACTGGTCTACAACGTAGATAAGCTAGTTCGGTGTTATGACGTTACGAGAAATTCGAGGAGATGGCCATTTACTTTGATTTTCTGGATGCTGAAATAATTGCAATAAAATATTGAGATGTTAAACAGTCCTGAAAACAAATGTTATCGTAGAAGTTTTTTTAAAAACTTTGGCTTTGCATTGGTTGAACCGCATCTACAGTCAAGAAAAAATAATACCCATCTTCCTCTAAATCTTCGCAAACGAATAGCAAGTCTTATGGATGTTGAAGTAGACATACCAGTAAAAAAAAAAACCTGGTATAAGATGTAGATGTTTCCTATGCCAAGTTAAGAAAGAACGTAAAACACAGTACATCTGTCAGATATGTATCTAAGAGTCACTTATGTCTGGAGCATGCAATTTTTCTATGTTCTATATACTACCAAACCAAAGGTCAAAAATATTAATAAAGGATAAGTAGACTGTTTGTTTTGTTATTAATTATAAGTTTATAAAAATGCCTTAAATTCCCATGTCTTATTATGATTTTTAAGTGTTATAATTAATAATTTTGATACCAGAAACAAAGTTATTTTTTGTTGTTAAAAACGTTAGTTGAGTTTAATTAGAAGTTTAAGTAATGAAAGTGGTTGATTCTTATAAATTTTTAGTTTTTTCCTGTAATATACACCCCGAATATACTAATGCTTTTTTTTTTTATTTTTATTCATATTGAACAAAATATTACATACAACATAGAGAATAGTAAATCCGGGTCTCACAGACCCTACCAGGCATACCGTGTAACATTTTACCACCAGGCATGCCAAGGGTTAAATAAGCCTGCTCTCGTCTTTGTGCAAGAGGTCACTAATTATGTTTAAGTAAAATTATTTTATGTATTTTATTGCATATAATTAATTTTGTTTAGTAGCTACTAAAATAAAAAGTCGCGCAAGCCAGACTTAGGTGGAATATTTTCTTCAAATTTGAATGGGACCAACCTTGAGTAAAACCAATTATTAAAAAAAAATATATTGAAGTCGAAGATGATATCATCTTCGACTTCATACGCGTAACATACACACAAAAATGTGTTGCATTGAGAACCTCCGCCTTTTTTGAAGTCTGTTAAAAACTGGAATGGTTGTTTCGATAATACTTAGCCTGAACTTAAATTCTGTCCGTTAATTATATTTTTTTTTTTTAAAGAATACTAGCAACGTGGGTCACACACACAATTATGTTTAACACAGAGATAATTTACTAAGCGGAAGTAATATTTTGAAAACAAAGTTAAAAGTCGACATTGAGCACAAAGTCGGCAGTCAAATAAAATTGTACCGTTATCAATTATTATTCTTATGTAATATTATCGGAGTCGTTTAATTATGTTATGCTCACGATATTAACGTACCATGATAATTCTGCACACGTTTTTTTTTATCCATAATTATAAACAAAAGTCTGACGTAGCGAGCAATAACATAATTAGCGATGGATATTTCATTACACTACAATATAGTCACAAACTTACATCATACAGTCATGCTATGCTGAATTATAGGATAATTTTACCGGTATACAACTGCACCATTATTTTTTTAATAATTATAGGTTCGTACGTAACTCTCACTATCAAAGACTTTATTTTTAACTAAAGAAATAATTATTGTGTGTAATTTTATGTGAGAGAAAACCAATAAACTATTATTATTATTATTAATAATAATGACGTCATGTAAAATATGTTACTATATGTCGAAAGAAAATTGTAATTAGAGCAATCGACATTTTTTATTTTTTGTATTATCAGTTATCAATTATCATTGTTCAGCTACGTTGTCCAGAGTCATTGTATAAGAAATGCACTCAGAAGTTAAATTGTCAACATTATATTTCTTCACTGATTTAATTAACTGACACATTACTGTTGTTTTTATTTACAATTGATATCATTTCATTGCTCATTAAAGCAATCGCAGACCGTGTCTATAGCTTCACGGTATATGTTCGTCCGACTCTTTCTCTATCTCCACCTTTTGTAGGCGGTGTGATATCTCCACCTTTTGTAGGCGGTGTGATATCTCCGGTATCCTACCAAACAACAGCTATCCATTTCGTGTCTAGTTTTAATAGCAAAAGCTTTGCGTAGGTCGGCGGCGAAGTATGTAGCAAGTCCTTGGGTCAACTGGTGATCTACTTGTGCTACGCGGACCGCTACGTGCGCAGGTGCGCCGCTGCCAGGCTCTACGAGGCGCTCACCCTCTACGGCGACGTGTGCTCTGTACCACAGGATAACATTGACCAGGTGAGCTTCAGACGCTAAATAATTGTTAGCCTTGGCCGAGAAATAGTTGTACCAGTGTGCTATAAAACTCGGAACTTATTTTCGTCACCCTCATCATCTTTTCAGAAATAGCACATTCAAAATCTCAAAACAGTTAACAGTTTTAAACTACCACAGACACTGACGTTCACTCTGCCTCCAAACATCACAGTGTTGAACTTAATTAAACATTATTTTGTATGTATTCTAAGACGAATTATTGTAATTGGCTTAAATAAAAAATAAAAAAACAAACCAATTGTAGCTATATTTGAATTGTCAACAGTATTTTATTTATTCATAAACATACTTTTAAGAATTTCAGTACTGAAAGTGGTTACATACAACGATATATTTCGTACTGAAATTCTGTAATAAAAATAATGAGATTAAAACTTGACACAGTATAAGAAGTCTTTAAAGTAAATAACGGCCTATTAATTGTAAGTTTTGTAAAAATACCTTTGTTTTGCCTTAAAACGATACTCGTTTTATCTGCTATACATGACATTGGGCATTCATTTCCATTATGATCTACTAATTACACAAATATTCATAAATTAAATGAATAAGCAAAAGCTTATTTGTACATTTATGTAATTTTTCAAATCAGTAAACTGCTCTCTTAGATTTGATCTTTAAATTGAAACAACTTTAATTAAATAACAAAATTCATCATCATCAAAACATGTTTTGGTCCCTTCCATTGGGTTTATCTATTCTTTTCTAAAATCGAATGTTTACTTTGTAGGAAGCCTAATCGCTCTACGTACATAAATAATTCCCTACTTAGATAATGAAAAAGTAAATTGATTAGGAACTGCAGTTAGCTAAGAACCGTTAGCAATTTTTACTGCAAATGCAATAAGGGGTACTTAATTACGTTTCCTGGTAATTAATTATTCGCAGTTCGATGAACTGTTGCTTAACATCATATTTTACTTAACAATAAACTGCTTAATACTATCCATCAATTCTTATTCACTTAGGAAAGAAATAAAACACATTTGCATATATTACTTATATGTTATTATCTACACAGTCCTCATATAACGGCCGGTCACATTACAGTTATGATATCGTAACGTCTTGTGGATATTGTAAATGTGCCCGGCCTTCTGAAGGACACCACTATCCTGATAAAAATAAATTCTTATTGAGAGGTGATCGAGTTTTATGATAAATTATTTTCCCTTGCTTATAACTTCAACAGTCTGACAGGGAAAGTATATACAACACATGTCTCGGTTATTTCAGAACATGAACAAAATTTTCTTAACAAGTTGTTTTTTGTCAGCTAGAAGACAAACCTTGTCTCAGTTTGAGTGTCCCAGAAACCAATGAGTGTCAGATTGTTTTGCCATCCAACGATTGTGTAGCTTCCGGTGTGTTAGGACAGTTTCTTATATTGTACTGATCACATAATGAACAAATCCCAAAATCACCTTTTCCCAAAATGACTGATTTTCTGAATGTCTTTGTTTTTCAAAGTCGGAAACTCTTAATGTCTGACAGAAAAGGTACATTCAACCAAAAAAAAAGTTAGCAAAAACCTATCTCTATTTTAAATGCGATAGTTTAGTGGAATAGCTCCCTCCGGGTCCTTAGTACTACCAAGTAGTACTAGTGACCCGGAGGTACTAAGTCACCCAATCTTGTCAATCTTATTAAAATATATTATTATTAATGAATCTTATTATTGGGCCTAGACAACCCTTGAACATACTTAAATATCGAAACTTGTGTTGTAAAAATATAATGCTCGGCATCGGTGACATTTAATGCAGAAAAATTTAGTATCATTAGATTAAGTACGCGTGCAGATCGCATTTTAACCAAAATGATGAACATATATTTATTGATACATGAAAAAGGCAGGATCTGCTAAAATGACACCTATTAAGAAGGATTTCGAAAATTGTGTCTCTGTCGTTCAAGATTCAAGTCGGACAATAATGCCATCGTTTCAGGAAATACAAAGTTCCCTTTATAGAACGAGTCATAAAATTTTGGATTAAAATATATTGTATTTAATCGTTTGGCGGATATAAAAATTCCAAAACTATTATCGGATAACTTTCTTGTTTTGAAGATGATGAGGATGAGAAAATCTTAGCTTTTTCGACATTACTTGACAGAAAATCACTCAGTAGTGACAACAGAAACACATTTGTTTATGGTGATGGAACTTTTAAAAGAACTCCTAATGCATTTAATCAAATATAGCATTATTTGATTAAATGGATTAGGAGTTCTTTTTTCTTGAATTCACGCTAAAATTAGCAGAAACAATAAATCAACAAACGTGGTGCCTCTTGTGTATGTGTTTTTACCAAATAAGTCTCAAAAGACGTACACCAGGATGTTTAGGCTGTTGAATGACAAAATGGGTTTAAGGAATTCATATATTTAAGTGCGACTATGAAATTGCTTTAATCAATGGCATAAAAGAAGTTTATCCGTCTACAGAGGTAAGAGGCTGTTACACAACAGAGCAGTGTGGAAGCTGGCAAATAAAGGTATGCCGCACAAACCCATTCTGATGCGATTTTTGTACAAACTAAGGAAAGAGGCCAAATATTAGGGCACCCGAATTAGAAATAATTTGTTTAGCAGTGCTACTAGGCAAAAACGTGACCTTTTATTTGATAACTGCTACAAGAAACAAGTGAATGAGTTACAATCCATAACAGAATAAACAATCAATAACAGAAATTAAATTTTTACAAAATATCGCAACAATCAAAAAGAGAATGTACTGATTTACTATTTACATTTTAAGAATAATATTTTGTTTTTAAAGAAAAAAGAAGTTTTATTATTTAATTTTAAGATTAAAGAGGTTAGAGATAACCTTAACCTTTTAAATAAAGTGCGACTGAGTACGTCAATTTGAAATTTTTATTTCCGTCATTTAAAAACAAACACATTTAGATAATCATTCATTTTGGGAAAAGGTGATTTTGAGATTTGTTCATTATGTGATCAGTACAACATATGAAACTGTCCTAACACACCGGAAGCGTTCTGTATTCGATCAGTATGTAATAGTCTATGTATGTTCGTATTTCCGCAATTTTCTTAAAAAGTAATGGACCAATTTTCGTGATCGTTTCATCAACGTATTTTACATATTTTCGGGCAGGTTTTAGATTCATTTTTTTTTCAAGACCAATTTCGTTGAAGTCGGTTTATTTTTTTAATACTACTAAGTTAGCAAACATGATAGCAGTTACCAGAGACCAGTGCTCTGACAGCAAGGTCAGCAATGCTCTAACCTCTGTCTATGTGCGGTTGCGGTCTTATCTTTCGTATTCTGGCCTTCAATTCCGAAATGCCTTCCCTCTTGTTTGTTTTATTTCTACAAACAGGGGCAGATATTCCTATATCATAATCCATTACCGTCTTATGTACAGTAGTAGTCTCACAGTAGATATGTATTTCCTTTTTTTATGACGGGTCATCACCTCACCGGGGCTCTCGGTGAAGTGGTATGTTGAAACCGAACCGACTAAAGCGCAATACAGACCAAAGCCGCCAACCCGCCATCACAGGCCGCCGACATAACCCGGCGGCCGATATGAACTCCAACTTGCAATGAGTGAAAAGCCGACAAAATGTTGCCGACATAGCTCGACGGGTTTGGAGTGTATTGCGCTTCCTTTTTTGAAGTCAGTTAAAAATAAACCGACTTCAACGAAATTTAGTCGTAAATAAAAAATTAACTAATAAAGTACGGTAACTATATTATATACTAAAACCTTCTTGACATACGTTAATGAAACAATCAAAAAATTTGATTTTAAAAAAATCGTGAGCATACGGATCGAATAAAGAACCTTCTTTTTAAAGGCGCTTAAAAACTATCGCTTCATACTGAAACCATCATTATTAACGCAATAACTAAATATTGTAATAATAATAAAGTTCACGGACGTAATAAAAAGTTTATCGTTGTAGCTCAAATGCTTGTGACGAACAGAACAAGTTTAGTGAACGTTTATCAGCCGTAGATATTCGTAATGGCACAAACACCCATTTCATGCCACGAGTTGTTATTTGACTCATTTGTGTTTTTATATGTATATATATATTTTATTTTTTTCATCCTTATCTTAAGCAGGTTAAATACCTTTTTGAAACTGGAAACTACGTAATTTAGTTACCAAATAAGTATGTTAAGTATTTGTAGTCTATTGATATACTTTATTTGTGTTATCATGAAGACTTCACTATTTAAAAGTTTATGGCCCATAAAAAGGTTGTTCGTGATGATCTCTTTAATTTTAATGAAATTTTGCAGAATGTGTGCAGTTTTGTCCAACTTGAGAGATAGGATAGTTTTTTTTTATTGCAAGTCCCTAGCCACAGTAATGCGTGGCCGGGTTGCTAGTATGACATATAATATACTTTTATCTACAAAGCATATTAGGAAGGGAATACTTGTTTTGTCATGAATCCTTGACCTGATTTGTGACGAAGTTATTTTGCAGAATTACAACTAGCAATAGCATACAATATTCTATTTACTAACATCTGATAATATCTGATAAGGAGTTCCACCGTCCATGTCTAAACCTGTCGTTATCCCCTGCCCTGGTTGGTGGTTTATTTATTTTACAAAGTGCCAACTACCAGTAGTACCTTCAATCACAATTGGTTCACTACAATTTTTTGTTCCGAGTTCCATTGTTCTTCAAACTTTAGCATCGTATCACATCGCAAATATTAACTTAAATAAAATTAAATCAAGGAATTCGATTTAGAAAATCTTGGTATAATTCGAGTACTCTATTCGTCGCGTATTTAACCTACTTCTTTTAAATGTACCTACCTATAATACATAAAATAGAAGAGAATTGAAAGATGTTACTGTTTTTAACTTTTAAAACATTTCGCACGCTTCTTTTACACAAGATAACTATGTGTGTATGTTTGGGAGTGACTGTCCCATGGGTGGGATGCTAATGGTGACGATGATGTTTTTAAAATAATGTTACTGTTTAACTGTAAAATATTGTTATATTTTTTTAACCAATTGTAATAAAAATTATTCGCTTTCAGTGTTGTAAATGATTTTATTTTAGCTGTATATTCTGTCCCTCAAATTAGATCAAGGCATTAGTAAGTTGTATCATCAAACACTGATTGTCACACACTGACACTTATAATCTAATAAAAATCGTTGTATAATAGTAATATTTATTTCGTAAATAATGTTAGTACCTACTATCAATACAATTGGTTTTCTTAACACAGTCAAATTTCACAATTTCACGAAAAAGTAATATAAGTAATACACTATGTAATGGGCATCAAAATATGTATATTTAATGTGTTTTTTTTATCAGATAATGTCAGTCCTCGCCGAAACCGACTGGGAAAAAGAAGTATCTGAACTCAGGCCGATAAGAAATGACCTATGCGATTTAATGGGCATCAAGAAGCCTGTCATGAAACAGAAAACGCCTTCGTAAGACTAACCAACTTGGTTTACTAACCCAAGTGCTTGTGCTAATTGTATTTTAGCTTCTCATTGAATGATGATAATATTTTAGCACTTTCCGAGTTGCTGCTAGGTGTATCTGTAGTTTTTGCAATTGAAAATGGCCAAACTTGCAACTGTCTCACTATGTCTATGGGCAAGCGTCATTTGCAAATTTGATACATACTTGAAAGAAATGTCGTTCATCAATATTTTTTATTACTTAATAAATATTTACACTTGCTAATGTGATAAATTACGTTTTATTTAAACATAACGTAATATTCTATTTTTCTTGGCATATCAGTTACATATGCGACCTTTGCCACAATTTCACATAGCGATAACGATTGTAACACGTTTTGCCAGCTTTGTGACATATTCTCTGTCTAATGAATTGATTTCTGGATATTGAAGGATGCATTTATGTTACTCAATGTAATACTAATAAACTTATCTATTTATTTCTACTAAGTTTCATTTATTTACAAATATTCTTAACCTATACCAGTTTTAGGTACAATCGTGAGTATTCAGCAACAACATTTAAAGCAGAAATTATTACGTTAAAGTACAATAGCGTTTATACCTCATAAATATGGCGTGACTGCAATTATTTAAACAAATGTACAGTTGTTCAGTACATCTACAACTGAATAAATATGTTTAGGTACTTACTCAAGAAAATGACAAAAAAATGTCCCTGTGTATTTTCCGATCTGTCGAAAATGGGGATGTAATGTTCCTTAATCATTAGGTAAATTAATCATCATAGTTAATTTACAAAACTACACTCTAAAATTTACAAGAATAAACGTTATAATTTTTTGATTTCCTCTTCAGCCAAGTATTTGAAGCTGCGACGGATCTTGAGGCGCATCAGCGATGAGGTTAGACCAGAACGTTCCGTAGTTCTTGAGAACTGTACCGCTGTAAGGAAAATATTATAAATATTATTTTATTTTAGACTTATCCCGCGCGAAGAATCAGCGCAGGAATTCCGCCAATTTCAAGTGTTTTATACAAGTTAAATAACAAAAACTATTATTGATTACTAATAATACTATATATATCAGTTTTATATGTTTGACATTTGACACGATGTGATATGAAACAGTAAATCAGAAGTCGTACCGAGTTTTTATTTTTACCATCCAAATCTTAGGCGATTGACATGAATAAATGTAACTATATACGGACTGTACTGTAGTTACTTTTTTGAGTTACGTATCTAGAGTTTGAGAAACAAGCTGCAGGAAGATGTATAGTTCAAGGGAATTTAGCGATTTTTGTACTTGGTTGACAAATGATACTACAAATTCAGCTTCATCACGTAGCTTCCCAATACCCAGATTCCTTACAAAAATTTGGTTCTCCTGGACACTCTTTCATCATCAGAGATAGGTATATATTAAAATGATGGAAGTCGCTTCGCATGATCTTGATTTTTTTTTTTATATTATAGGGGGCAAACGAGCAGACAGGTCACCTGATGGTAAATGACCACCGCCGCCCATGGGCACTTGTAACTCAATAGTCACAAGTGCGTTGCCGCCCTTTAAGGTGGGAGTAGGGGAAGAGCGGGAAGAGGGGAGGGTTAGGGCCTCCGGTAACCTCACTCACGAGGCGAAAAGCAATGCAAGCATTGCTTCACTGTCGGTTTTCTGTGAGGCTGTGGTATCGAGCGGAGTCGAGCCGGCCCATACGTGCCGAAGCATGGCTCTCCCACATCTTAATTGTGATGTTTATTGAGAACAATAGATGGGCCTCCTCAAGCCGGAAACTGCGCATGCCCAGAGAGTAGATTTCATAAGATGAGACCTCTGTTGCTGAAAGAAAGTCAATATTTAATGTGCTTCTAATCTTTGACCCTGCTGATCTAAATTAAATGGTTGATCGTGAAATTCTACACGACCTGGTTGTTTATCCAATTACATACCATATGCTTTTCAAGTGTTTATGGTCAAGAGTGAATCGGAGGGACCACGAGCGAATGCGATTTACTCGTGGTCCCCCCAGGGGAACATCACAGGGGGACCACGAGTCCGTTGGGGTAATATTCAGGATAGAGTTAAATCCATAGTCCGGCAACTGAACTGTACTACGGGTAAAAAATGAGTTATCTGGCCCCATGTCACCGCGTTCTGGTTTTATTTTCGGATTTTTCATTCTATCACTAAGAAAATCTATAAAAACTAACTTCGAAAATTCTTTAAGTAAGTTTTTATGGATTTTCTCAAAAACTGAGTGAAAAGTTTCAAAATAAAAAAAATATGTACCATTTAAAATCTTTAACTTTACACATTCCCCTGGTTTTATGAGAAACGTATAAAATTGAGTAATTTGATGATATTTTACTAGCATTTGCCTGCGTTAATGTTGCTATTGTCAATCATGTCTGGTTCCACCTAGGAACAGTACTTATTTTCGGTGATGGTAATACCGCTGACTACGTGTTTAAAATTTCAAGCTTGTCGGTTGAGTAGTTAAGGGGCCGTCCATTAATCACGTGTTGTTTTTTTGGCAAGTTTCTAACCCCCCCCTTCCCCCCTGGTGATACGTGGTGAGGTTTTAGACTAACCTTACCCCCCAAGCTAAACTTGCGTGCATTTTTGATTTACAAATATATAAAAAAAAATTCTGAATATTATAGTTAAATACAGATATAATAGCGCGTTTAACGAAAAATATAATATAAACAACACGTGATAACTCACTCACCTACCCCCCTCCCCCTTGTGATATTTCGTGATTTTTTCCGAACGTCCTCCCCCCTTTCGAGCCTCACGTGATAGGTAAATGGACAATCTCTAAGGCGTGGAAGCGTAACAAATAAACTGACATTCGCATTTATGCATAAAATCAGTTAGGATAAGCTTTTTATCATCTTGTTTAATATGTTGTGTTGTCAATGGTAAATTTCAAGTTGAGTAAGAAAACTCGATAAGCTATCATTTCTATCGTACAAAGTCATAACGACATGCTCCAACAGGGTAATGTGTAGGTATGCCCTTTTGTAGTTTGTGTTTTTTTTTGTAGTTTCCATGCCGTCGGTCACGTCGGTTTAGGTATGTACTCGTATGTATGACGGGTCAAAGAATACTCGACACTTAAAAGCACGCTGAGGTTCTACCTGACATACACTAAACAAGGCTAGACCAAAAACTTGTATGAAGCAGTTTTTCGTTGTTTAATACATAATCTTTTCTTTCATATTCACGCCATTATAGCTATATTTTTGGGTCCCATGAATAAGTGAGTAAACATATTGCAGTTCTTTGCACGTGTATAGTTTCCTGCTACTACTGAAAACATCCTAAAATAAAAACCTAATAAACAGATTACGCGCAGGTATAACCGTGCACTTATGATATGGAACCAAAGAGGCAGTTTGTTAACTTCGTCAAAGCACAAGAAATGTTACTGCTACTGCTATGATCTTTATAAAAAGCTAACCTATTACTGATGTTACACCATTAAGTGGTGGTAGGATTTACCTTTCATGAGCATAATGGTCCAATAAGCAAATAATTAGGCAAGACAAATCGCCCAAAGAACAATTCATCCAAACAGGAATTGGATGGATGGATGATTCTATAGATTTAAATATTCTGTTTTGTTGCAAGTTAATAATAATAATATAATGTGTGGCTTACTAACTTGTCTATTTAGTAAATTATTCATTGTTATTATACTTTACACCAGAATAGGTTATTCAAAAGACTAATCACCATATCAGAAACTAAATTCATGTCGTTAATATTGCATAATACAATAAATTTGGTCAAAATTGAACTTTTGCACGTGGCTATAAAGTACCTTCGTCAATTCAGTTAGTTTGCATACAATCATTACTAATTAATTATACTGTCCGATATATTGACCTTTAAATTTTAAATACAGCAAAAAAACGTGTTTTTGCTGTATTTATTCATAAGCAGTTTTGATTTTATATAAAGAGTTTAACACCACGTGTAGTGGGTAACTTACTACACGTGTAGTGGGTGTTAAATTCTTTTAGTATTAATGTACGAGTATGTATGAATGTGGTAAGTTGTGGAGACAGCTTCCTAGATCAATAGAAAGAAAGAAAGAAAGAAAGAAAGAAAAATGTTTATTCGTCGACGATTGAGATACACGGACAGTACATGCTAAGTAATAAAACTAAGCTAGGTAATTATTGTAAGTGTTATACATTATTTACGTGTACATCACGCGCCAGCCGAAAAGGTACTGGTTCAGCATCTGCTAAACAATTGTCTAGCGCTGGTTTTCAACCAGTCCTTATGTAACAACAGAGAGAAAAAAAAAAAAAAATAATAATAATATTATATATATATATATATACTTGTCTACATTACATACATATAAGTTTAACAATTTTATTTATTTTCACAGCTTTCAGTAAGAATTTTAATGTGTTATAATGTTAATATATAATAAGAAAATATGTATGAGCAATATGTTTTATTCCAAAAACATATTATTATTTATAACTAATTATAGCTAGTGATATTAGGAGGACCATCAATATTCTTTAATACCAATCTTGTATATAAAAGTAAAAAAACCACCTGCGCCATGTAAAAAAATGATCCTTGAGAAATTATACCTAATGTCCTTTTACTACGACGCCGAAGGCTGGCCAATTTACGTAATCGTTGGCAAATAGGTGATTAATGATCATAGAACTAAGTGTTGAAACATTATTTGAATCAAAACATGCGAGTTACCGGATGATAGACATCGCGTTTGCTTCAATAAAATCAAGGATAATGACGCGCATTTGAAATGATCTAATGTAAATGAGAGTTGATCTTTCTCGAACGATAAATTGAATATAGCCGAAGTTTATCTAAAGGTCAGTCTACGTGTGCACTCATGATCTTGGTAACTCGTTGACGTTACACAACTAGCACGTATGTTAGATGGAGTGAAAGGAGTAGTGTTATTAGGGCACAGGTCGATAACCTCATTATCATGTCTTGCCTCAAATGCAAGTATGGGAACCGATACTGGAGGTAATGAAATTTATATGGAAATATTTACTCAAATTATATTGGTGGTATTGCGTGTTGGACTTTTTTATTTGCTAAAAACACATTACACTCCACAACGAGCGCCGGGCTTGGGGTAGAAGAGCGAGAGGAGCGGTCGCTCTATACGCTAGGTGACAAAGAGCGCCAAAAAGCCCGAAAAACAAATTACTAGGGAAAATTAAAAATTTGTTTAACAAACTAAAAATAATTAATTTAAAAAAAAAAGTAGCACCGACTTCAATGTGCTTTTTAGTGAAAGGTAGATGTATTTTGTTTAAATATAATATGGGTAGGCCAAATAAACGCACACACGAGACAGTGATGTTTCGGAGCAAACGAAAACATCATTGATGTATACAATTTTTCGACTGATTTCGATAAAATTTAAATGGGACCACCTGGAAAGTATAGGTACCGTTTGAAACAAAAAAGAATTTTCAAAATTGGTTTAGACGTCTTCGAGTAATCGGTGAACATACATAAAAAAAAAGATTCCGACGAATAGAGAACCTCCTCCTTTTTGAAAGTCGGAAGGAAAGCTGTTTTTTTTTTTATAAAAGAAAAGAACTCCAGTAATGTGGGTCACACATTACTGGTATTCTTGTTAATCCCTTCGGCTAAGCTAAATGCTTGCGTTAGGAGTGAGTTGACGACAGTAGAGTACTGGGTGGGGTCCGAACCCGCAACCACTTGCTCGCAAGTCCGACGCCTTTGCCATTACGCTACCGCCGCTTAATTGTTTGACAAAATCGACGTAACGCGAGCGAAGTTGCGAGCAAAATCCAGTAATATTATGGTTAGGACTAGCTGACCCGCGCAACTTAGTCTGCGTTTGTAAATTTTTCCCTTTCTTGCAACATTTTTCATTGATGCTCCGCTCCTATTTGTCGTAGTGCGATGTTATATAGCCTATAGCCTTCCTCGATAAATGGACTATCCAACACAAAAATAATTTTTCAATTCGAACCAATAGTTCCTGAGATTACCGCGTTCAACCAAAAACAAACAAACTCTTCAGCTTTATATGTAATATTAATATAGATTAGAAATATAGGATTAGGATTAAATCGTTAAACCGAAATACAATTTACGTGGAGTGAAATTATCGTCCAAAGAGCGCTGCAAGACTAACTCGATATACTCTGATCATGTGCAAGGGCCGGTGTTAACCACCACAACCATAGATTATTAAAATTTGAAGTCGAGACTGTTAGTTGATAAGATATAAACTAACTCCGCGCCTGTGGGTCATAACGAGATGTTATAGTATTCCTAAATAAGCGGGTAATGGAAAAGAAAAAACTCATTTCGGACTCGATGCACCTGAGATTATAGAAATATTCTGAAAAACTAACAGTTTCACCCGCTTAAGTCCCGATCCCGTGGGAATATCGGGATAAAAAGTAGCCTATATGGTAATCCAGGTCTCCAGCTATGTACATACCAAGTTTCATCGCAATCGGTTCAGTAGTTTTGGCGTGAAAGAGTAACAAACATTCATACATATACACATCCATACATCCCCACAAATTTTCACGTTTATAGTATTAGTAGGATGTTCTCGATACCTAGAGGAACAGACCTACTTCCCAAATTACAGTTCTATATTTAGCTTGATAATAATCAATAAATTTATAAGCAACTTATCTATCACTCACACATATCATAACATAACACATCCAATGACGTTTATATAGGACTAGCCGTCCCCGCAATTTCACCTGCGTTTATGGACACTGCTCCGCTCCTATTGAGCATAGCGTGACGATATATAGCCTATAGCCTTCCTTAATAAATGCGCTAAATAATAATAATAATAATTTTTCAATTCGAACCAGTAGTTCCTGAGATTAGCGCGTTCAAGCAAACAAACAAAAACTCTTCAGCTTTATATAATAAACACTTACTTAAATTACTGAATGGGCACGACTCTAGCACGCAGTTCCAAAAATTGAAATTGACCTATCCGTTTACAAGTTATGTATGACCGTTTCAATTTCCAGGTATTTCACCACCGTTTCTCACAAAGCAGGTGTAATGTGCGAAGTTAAAGATTTTAAATCGTTTATTTTATATTTTTTTTATTTTGGAATTTTTCATTCTGTTACCTACTAAGAAAATCCATTAAAACTAAAAACTTTTAAAGTAAGTTTTTATGGATTTTCTCAATAACTGAGTGAATAGTTCTAAAATAAAAACAATGTACGATTTAAAATAGTTAACTTTACACATTCCAACTGCTTTTATGAGAAACGGAGGTAAAATAACTGGAAATTCAAACAATCGTAACTTGTAAACGGATAGTTTTTTTCAAAAATTGTTTTTGTCACTGCATGCTAGAGTCATGCCCCTTAAGTGATTTCAGTAAGTGTTCCATTATCATATACACCTGTATATCCTGTATTAATTGGATATGTTATGATATGTGTAAGTGATGAGTTAATAATAAATTTATTCATTATTATCAAGCTAAATATAGAACTGTAATGGCCGTACGACGCTAATTATATTAAATTAAAGAACTGAAGCTATACAAGGTCGTAGCTTTGCAATGAGTTGTTTTTTTTGGGAAGTCGGTCTGTGGTCCTGTGTCTGTGTGTCGGTCGGTGTGTGGTATCGAGAACATTTAATGTAAACACAGAATGACATTGCAAAACAATCTATCTGTATTGATGTGTACCTTTGACACAGTTTTTGCACCCGTCAACACAACAGGATATTGTCGGGTGCAAAACTGATGTGGTGCAATATTTTATCCAGCAAAAAAGACAAGCTACTTAAACACACACACACAACTAAAAAACACAATAATTGGATCAGTAGTTAAAACAGACAATCAGACGCGCATTGCGTTTTATTGTAGGTATTGTACATAAGTGTGCGAATATCAACATTAACTCAGGGTATCATTTTGTTTCCTTTAAGTTAATTACCGACCTGGAGAGAGATAAAGTAGTTAGCTTAGCAGACATATTTTATAAGCAAAATAGTTCCGGAAATGAATTCTTTTGCATTCGCTTCGCGTGCTTGTCTACAGTTTAGCAGATTAATGAATGTTTATTGTTACTGCCCGCTTCTATAGATCGAAGCATGATATTATATCGATACCTACCTTCTACATATTTTCGGATTCATCTTTTTAATTAGTTTGCTTCGTAAATGCATTTTCCCGTAATGGCTTATATTTCAAACTTCGGACGACGAAAATCCGTATTTAATATATCTTTACTATCGTTAATATCAGCCGAAATACTGTACGGACTGTACCTGTACTTATGATTTATTTAATTTTAGTACTAAGCATACGTTTATATGTGACCACACAAGAATTTGTTTTTTTGGTTTACTTGGTTGCTAAAGCTTGGTTACAAAAGGTAACTACGATTTAAAATTCATATATTATTGCTCTCTACTATGCGTAGCTCCTTACAAATTCTTCAGATTTTAGTTTAGACGTTGAGTCAATATTGTAATAATAAAACTTACGTAAAATAAACTCTGCCATGTTCATCTGGTGGTGCTCTCCACAAGACCGTGGCGCGTGTCTTAAACTCCGGGTCCGCGTGTGTTATAGACGCACACTCCGGGTGTATGGTTGTGTTGGGCGCCTGTTCCCACGTTCCGATCCAATTGTCGTTTCCAACGGACCTTGCTTGTATAAAGAAACCCTTGAAAGGTTCAGTGCCGTCTATTGTTACTGGGGAATAAAAAAGAACTTTTTTGAGTTAATAATATTAGGAAGTGTTGATAGGAAGTATTCTTAAGCTAAGTTTGAGGCAAGACTTATCAAAACAGTGCAGCATAAAATGGCCTGCGTTATCATTAACGAAGTCTTAATTGGTCTGTTTAAAGATTGAAGGAATGTACGTAGTATGAAGATTAATGTTAAAATATTACCTACATTTGAAATAAAAAACTTGAGATAAAAGGTTAACAAAAATATACCTACACAGAATACCTACCTACCTAGGTACTCTAGGAATATATTTAAGCGAGAAAGAAGTCTTCACATTTGACTCAAGCATTCCTGATTTTTACATATGATTGTAATATAAACCTATAGTTATTTAGTAATCCTCTTACAATCTATGTTTTCAAGGTCAACATTTGGCATCTTAGGGCAAAAACTGGTCCAGCCGCTGCTGCTGTAAGCCGTCTGACCTACAATAACATGTGTACAGTGTGTACCACATATGGCTTACGCAACCGGACTTACGAGACTTGCATACTCACTATCCAGTTATACATAACTATATCGGTTGGTTTTATCAATGAACTAGCTGACCCGCGCAACTTCGTCTGCATTTGTAAATTTTCCCCGTTTTTGCAACAATTTTCATTGATGCTCCGCTGCTATTGGTCTTAGCGTGATGTTATATAGCCTATAGCCTTCCTCGATAAATGAGCTATCCAACACTAGTATAATTTTTTCGAATCAGTAGTTCCTGAGATTAGCGCCTTCAACCAAATAAACAAACTCTTCAGCTTTATCATATAGTTAGATAGATTATTTTGTAGCAGTTTTTTTTTTTATTTTTTACATCGCGTCTATGGTACATTCAATTAACAAATGTAGCTATTACAAAAATATATGTAGTTAAAAACTTAACTGCGTATTTAAACGTTCACTTGTTGCAAAACTTATTTTCATTGGTAATTAAGTCATCATATCATTATCTCTATCAAATTAATATTCAAATGAACACAGAGTATATTGTTCTTTCTTTGAAACACATTTAAATTTTTAATCTGTATTTAAATGTACACATCATACCTATATTAAAATATTGTGGCAATAGTAGTTACGATTAATCAGGTATGAATACAAGTAATTAAATAAATATATCGTCGTGCTTGCGACGACTATTAGTACAGGAAAGGAACCCTTTGTTGTCCATCGTCAGAACTGAAAACGTGGGGGTCCACCTCCCACGTTTTAAGACTTTTTCCTATGCCGCAGAAGTGTCATAAAAGCGTGCAACTGAGGGTGACGGATAGGGTTACCCGGCGTCAATCTATCATAACCAGACCGGTGAGAGCGACGTAACGACGTGACGGAGGGAGGCAATAACCCCGTATGCCAGTGCCTTTCGGGAAGCTTTCCGGAGGTTTCCTTCATAGGTATACCTTGACCCAGTTTTAGTAAAACATTACTTTTTTCACGGTACGGTTCAAGAGGAATACCCTCCCGCGAACGCTCCGGCTGTAGGATAAGCCGAACAGTAGGTTCTTCCAGAAGGTTCTCTGGAATTGGAAGCGTCTATAGGCTTATATAACCGCTTAGGCTTTTTTGACACCGACGTGGTATTAAAAAAATTAAGTTCTTTGCTTTGAATTAAAATTAATATTTCAACCAATTTCACTGTTATTATGGAAGACTGCGGTTAAAGAGCATTACTGTTTTAGTCGTGTTTTTTTTGGGGGGAAATGGTTGGCATCTCACGAGTCACCATTGCTCAGAGGCACAGGTTACCACTTAACATAAGGCGATCTAAGTACTTGTATGCCAACTTATATGTATAAAAATAGTTATTTACTATCCACGACGAAATAAATATATTGAGTGAATTACACCTCTAATCGGTCAAGTCGTTTTGAATTTAGTACATATAGGTATCTACTTAGAGATGCACTCATATTCATACATCTTCCGCGCCTTTTTCCAACTAAGTTGGGGTCCGGCGCGGCAGGACGCCTCAACTCTTGATAAAGGGCCCCCGTCGGATCCGAAACTAGTCGGGCATCCCCGAAATATACACGTGAGTAAAACCGTATATTTTAAATAATATGAATACCACTCACGAAAGTTTTTATTCGAGTAAGTTGGGGTCGGCTTTCAGTCTAACTATGATACAGCCGAACTTCGATATTTTATGTGAAGCGACTGTTGTCAGACCTCCACAACCCAAGTACTAGGCGATATCGAAGTTCTGTACTTAGACCAGGTGGTCGGACTTTTTAGGGCTCCAACTACCCGTAACGAATGCCACAGATGTTTGTATGAAATATAATAGATACCTACTTGATTTTTCCCACGACTTCGCACGCATAAAAGTTATTTCTTACCCCTCGAGAACAGTAATTTTCTTGTGGATAAAAGATACCCCATGCCCTTTTCTCTATCCCTGAAAACTTCTATGCAAAATTTCGTATTGATTGGTTAAGTAGTTAAGGCGAGAAAGCGCAACAAACAAACAAACAAACACATTCGCTTTTATGTTTTTAAGTTTTTAATCTGTTGTCTGTTTCTGTACCTTACAAATAAAATAAAATAGCAGTCAGGGTCACTAACCACTAGGCCAACAAGCCAGTCCTGTAACTGGAACACCTGGTATTTGGTATTAGCAGGATTCTATACCATAATACCCTACAGAACAAGGTTTTTAATCAGCAGGACTACCGTTGTTGCTATATAGCACTTCGTAGAATTTACTCAAAGCCCCAAATCATACCTTTAATCCCTGACGGGTATTATAAGTTTAACGTGTGTATTTGGGGTATTTGTGTGTCGGTTTGTGGCATCATAGCTCCTTAATGGGTGGTCCAATTTAGGTTTTTTTTTTTTTGTTTGAAAGGTGATTTGATGGAGAATGTTTTAGATATATATTTCAAGAAAATCTGTTTAGCCGTTTGAAGATTATTACAAGCTGTGTTTATGATCGTTGAAGGGGTTTTTGAATCAGTTTATTTAATAAATAATACCATGTACAATTGTATAATACACTGATCAATCGAAAACTTATTAACATACTCGTACAACATTCCAAAGAACAAATATTCATTCAGTTGGATTCACGTCATTACCAACTTGCCAGCACTTGGAGTAACTTTGTCAAAGTAAACTGGTCAACGGAGTTTCTGCACCAATATTACTTTACAAACATATTCAGAAACTATGCTCAACTCTTGATCAACTTCGGACTCTGAGTTTACCTTTTGCAGCCTTACTGATATGTGGCTCTGTTGACTTCAAAAATACCGATATCCAAACCTAAAAACCTTCTTACTTGTATGTTTACGTCCGATACTAAACAATCCATTTGGTTATTTATTATTGTCACTTTCTATTCCGTAACTGGGCTAAGATTGCTTTTATTTTGTGAGGCTAGTAAAGTACAAAGACATTTTGTACAACACAATGCATCAAAGTTTATACAACATTCATGAAAAAACAAACGTTCACTTGTTGCAAGTTTACATAGGCCTATCTCAGTACATCCTAACTTGCTTATTTATGAGTATATTTAGCTGGACTTTTTAGCCAAGCTTTCAGTGATTCAGATATTCAGCCTATTTAAAAAATACTTTTTATCTTACTTAAAAATAACCATACTGTAAATTCAATATGTACTTACCTGTGACTGGAGAACTTGGTTCATAAAATAGGGATGAAGCTGTCACTCTGTAGGGTAAAGTAGACAAGGGCTGCGTTCTGTGTTGGCCATGATTTGGCTGATTAGGTCGATCTTTTACACATGCGTCTATCGGTGCTCCATCCGGGAAACTTTGGACACCCCAACACAAAAATAACCCCAATATTAACTTTGACAACATGTTTATGTATTAGTTGCCAGATTTATTTAGAAGGTAACACTCAAAGATCTCGCGTTCGACTGTGCGTGAGTATATTACAGCACTTACTTTTGTAACTTCGTACTGCGAGTTGGAAAGGATCTAGATCTGTTGGACAAGTTGACAGGTCAATTAATGATTGCTCGTAAGCAGTTGAGGTGTGTCGAAGTAGGGTATTATTAAGGTGATTGCGTAGTATTGTATTGAGCTATATAATATATAGTAAAAGAAAATGCTATCTTTGATAGAAATACTTTATTATCACTAACAGCTTAAAGCTGTCGGGCAATTTTTACAGCAAATATCAAGTGACATATGATTATTATTACTCTACTACAAGTTAATTAATTTTAACAAACGTAAAAGACTTTGTTATTCCATAAGGGTACCAACCAATGTGAGGTCAATATGAAAAAATATAAACCTATGACGTCTTTTCAATTGACAAGTAATGGTTTCAGTCATTTATAAATACTATTTTATCATCGTCTTTTCGGTTCAAAATAATGTTTGGATCTAAAGGTACTCTAATTTCAGTAGTTTCCATGTATTGCATTATCTCATCAAGCATATTTTCGCAGTCTTCGTACTCGTCGTCTCTCACATCACTTACACCGGCCCGGTTCTCAGGGCCGTGGTCTTTCCTAATATCTTCAACAGCGGCTTGCGCATTTCTATGTTCAATACAGTGGGAACATTTCGGATCTAATTTTATTTCTCGAGTTAGCCGTGGGTGATGAGGGAATTTCTTCTCTAAATATCTTGTTTCGTAATCATTTAACGAATTGTTGTACACGCTACTGGACGGCGATGAAACACATCGAATCCAATCTTGGCAATCTATTGAAATACTGGAAGCGTTTGTAAATCCGTAATAGTCATCCACTTTGGAATCTCTGTTAGGTATAAAACCGGAATCATTGTCTGATCTATCTAAAGAATCGTAACTTTCATTGGTTACACCATTCTGTATAGTTTCATACACTGGTTCTAAAATTTCTGCTAATCGCTCGCTTGCTTGTATAGATATTATTTCAGCCACGTGTAATTTTGGTCTTATTGTAGCGTATTGGTCTTTCGAGTCCTCGACCTGGTTAGGAGGCAGTCCTGTACTATATGTCATTCTTCCATCATTACTAGGTCCGATGCTACTACTACCCCGTGGATAGTTGGAATCTCGAATACGGGATATTACTGCGTTTTCCGTTTTCCTGTATGTTGCCTTGACTAACAGGTGAACCTAGAACATTAGGAACTGTTACAATGAATCTATATTATGATAGTGGCGTAACTGTACCAACTGAGGCCCGTGGCTAATGCATTAAATTCAATAATTAATTTTGTCATTAGTGCCTCCTGTGTTCACGACCTTTGATGCCCGGGGCCCGCTCGAGCTAGGAGCCCGTGGCATTTCACCTGCTCTGCCACCCTCTTACGCCACTGATTGTAGATTAAATTTTGATCATTTAATTTACTGGAGGTTAGACAAGACGTCTGCTTAATTTGCCTTATCGGTATAAAAAGCCTCACCTCTTTATTAATATAGCAATACAACATTGCCACTATGAATCCCTGTAGTCCTTCAACGGTGTATGCTACATAGAAGTAAATTTGCTCTCCTGAACAATTTGTTGTGTTTGGTCGGAATGCAGTCAGCAGAAACTGAGTTCCGAAGAGAGGCATCAGAAATAGTGTCGCTTTTGCTGTGTTCCTAGAAATGTGATAGATCTGTTAAAATTCATTTTTCACTGATGAAGACTTTGCTACGTTTAAAAAGGCGGCAGTGTTGCAAGTTTTTGGGATTATTCTGTTTCTTTGCTTTTTTCTTTGATAAACCTCTGTTTATCAAAGAAAGAAGAAGATTGCACAGTAGAGAAACAGCGTGGGGTCTAGCCATTTGATGTCCCTCAATTCTTTGAGAACGGTGGGCTTTGACTGACACAGGCCTTAACCAACATTCGATATATCAACCTTCCACCCTCGTCAGGATAGTACTCGGATTTTTACACAGTGTTCTGTGTAAAAAACCCCAGTACCATCCAACCATGTTTGGTGGGGCTTAGGTGGTTATAGCCTAATGGGGGACATTGGGTTATAACCACGTGCGTGGTTGTGCGTGCGTGCAATTGAAACCTTATTACTAATCAAAGTTCAAAGCAGTTCAGCTTAGATTAAAATAATTGAAATGGTTGCTTAGTTGATAAAGCATTTGGTTTCACTAAAAATAATGGTCTGACGAAAAAACGGACGTCGTATTACTGACCGGAGGAACTGATCTCAATAAGCACTCACGAACAACCTACGGTACAGTTTAGAAACGGATATCAGATAAACGCGCAGCGCGGTTTCAGTTTAAACAAAAAAAAAGAAACAAACTGGATATCACTAACCGAGGAGATTTAATATTAAATTAATTTATATATATGAATTTCATTAATAAATGTCTAAAATTTAACGTACGTATTTTTATTATTTTTTTCGTGGATGAATTTGCAAAAATGAAATATTAGCTAAACAGGGGGTCTACCCAACACCGAAAACATGGTTAGTGGTCTACAAGACAAAAAGGTTAGTGACCTCTGCTCTAAAGCAACTGCATAGCTATTTAGTAAAACTTTATTTAAGTGCTGTGTTTTGTTGCCTTAAAAAAAGTCTAAGAAAGATTTAATTCATGAACGCTCCAAACTAATTCATTGGCGATACTGATATAGGTCTGCGGCAGAATTGACGAAAATCAGAAGTTGTATGCGACCATAACAAAGTCGAAAAATCCTGGTGATTTTAAAACTTAGTATTTGGTTGATTAATTTTTTTTTGTACTTACAGTTGGTTAACATTTTCCGAGTTCCTAATCTTCGTCAGCAAAACTCTCAGAACATCGATAAACAGAGCCGTGTTGATACTGAGAATGGTGATTCTAGGTGCGTCTAATATCCACTGGATGTGCGGTATGGTGTAAACCACCCAACAGGAATGGTCGTTGTTAACTGCCATGACTATAGCCCAAGATATAGCAGGCACCACCGCGATCACTGTTAGTAAAACATAGTGATGTAAGTAAGACAGAACTCTTAATATCACTTAATAATATGATTCTCCATAAATACGATATACTTGTTTCTATTTTCTAAATAGTTTTTAGAAGAAAATAATTAAGTCCTTAGATAGTGAAATCATTGAACACTACTCTGTAATTGGCATTCATAATATGTATTAACATATATCAATGACAACGATAGTCAAACATTTGGTTATTTAAATGACGTTCTCAAGCTCTCATACATAATATATAAGTGTTTACGTAGTTGTTTACCTCAAGTTGTAACCTATGGTCATAAATAGGTCAACAAAAGTTTAAAAAGTAATTAAAAGCAATTTTTTCGACTGTGTAGGTACAACAACTCAAACAATAGGTACAGGTTTTGTCATTGCTGAAGGTGTGACTCAGTTTTAATCTTCTATAAATATTGTGTACAAGTTTATTGAACCTGAATTAAACCAAATCAAGTCTAGATAAGAACAAAAGGGACAAACCGAATCCGATTGCGTACAGCAGTCTAATCTTCAGCTTTCGTCTAAACACAGTGACGATAGTCCGATGTAGGTAGATTCCTTCAACAAGCATGCACACAAAGACTGCATTTCCAAAAAATCTTTCAGCGAATGCGAGCACTCGGCAAGCGATGCTGTGTATCGACATCACCGTATCGTCCGTGTTTGTTATCTCATCGATGTACACCTAGAAAACATATCGCTACCTTAATTTTCAAACTTCGATTCTCAATAAAGAAACAGCTTATTTACATTTAAACATTAATTGAGCTTATGTTCGTTGTAATTTTAATTTATTATCTGATATTAAATAAATGGACTTACATATACTTCTTAAACATGTGTAATGGACTTACGAAGTACGTAGTTTTATTTTTTTTGTAAATAGCAAAGATACTACGAGTAAAAACAAGAAGGAAATACGAGCGATTCCATCATGTTCGTTAGTTACAAAGTTTGATAATTAAATTATGTGATCGATACGTTATAAATAAACATATGAAATTAACCTTTTAATTGTGAAATTATAACGGAAGGGGAAATTCAAAGCATAAAAATATATTTTTACTTATGTTCCTGCCTGCAAGCTGAACATAAAAATATTTTTATTTCTAAAACTTACAAAGTGTTTTTTTATTTATCTACTTACAAAACTATGGAATCAGATAATAATATCTTTGGTAGTTTCTTATGTTTTAAGTAACAGCTTATGCTATTGTACTACACGAATACTGCGTATGGAATTATTGTTTCAGTTACCTCACTTCTGCTCACTATAACGAAAATATTCCTTAGGATAATGGCTATTAGTAAATTCCTGTGCAAAATCACTCTTGTAATGCGTAATCTTTTGTAGAAGAAAAATACGAAGACTGCAGGGAAACATGATGCGATGGAAAAAGACAGCATTGCGATATGAAACCTGTATCTACGAAGTAGCCGAGGAGTTATACTGCAGGTGCTATAGTCGGTTTGAAGCTCCCATGTTCCATTGGCATGACATTGTTTACTGCTAAAGTCTGGAAACGTATATAAAATTTCTTTAAATCATTTCATCATGATCTATGTACACTTCATCATCATCAATACAAATAAATAAAATTGAAGTGTCTGTTTGTAAGGTCAAAATAATGGTTTTTTAAGCTCATACAGTTATCTGCACGATATTTATGCATAAAAATCAGTTTTTTAAATTTTTGTCTGTCTGTCTGTCTGTCCGTCAGTCTGGCTGTTTGTTCCGGCTAATCTCCGGAACGGATCGACTGATTTGCACGGGACTTTAACTGACAGATAGCTGTTGTTATAAGGAGTAACTTAGGCTACTTTTATTTTGGAATAAGAATTAGGGTTCCAAACAAAATGTAGAAATATGTACAGGCGAGCGTACATATTTCTAGTATTTGAATTGCTATTGAATTGCTAGTATAAAATTAAAAATATTGTGAAACCACAGTGATTACCTTATTTTAAAATATATTTGGGTTGTAGATATTTATGAGAGTATTTCATGAGGTAAATTTAACTTCCGCAAGGACTGTGCAATCAATCGTCGCCTTACTCGCTTTACATTTTTTAACCCCCGACGCAAAAAGGAGTGTATTACAAGTGTGTAAGTGTATCTCTGTGTCAGTTTACGTCAGTTATCAGTTATGTCTGTGTATCTGTGTGCCTATTTATTTAGTTGTTTTTTGTTAGAACTGTGATTTGATCGAGAGTGTTCATAGATATAATTTAAAAAATTGTTCAGCCGTTCGAAGCTCATCAGCTCTTTTGTAATCGTTGAAAGGATATTTGAGTGGGGGTCCCCAATTGGAAATTATTAATTTATGCTTGTTAATAATACAGGCGACAAGTTAAGGTTTGTGACGATTTGCTTGCTACCAGTGTTTCTCATCTAAAAAGTATCATTACGAAACATTTTTTTGATGATGTTAATGTTCGCTTGCGCATGCTTTTGGTTTTTTTTCTCTCGCTGCAGTGTATTCATCAAATATTTATATACTCCGACCAAATATTGTTTTTACTTATAACAGTTACTAATTGTGAAAACTTGTAATTGGCCTTCGTGTACTCGTATTTAATTCTTGTATATATTAATGCTTAGCTGTAAGTTTTCCAAATAAAATAAAGTAACTATTTTAATACGTCTACTTTGAAAAATATTTTTATAGAAACCAGCCAAATAAACAACATAACACTAATTGAAGTTTTTAAATACATGTCTGTATGTTTGTTACCTCTTGGAAAACAATGAGATGAATTTCTATTATACCACCTGTCATAGTTCAACTTAAAATTTGAGATGATTTTTATTCAAATTTTAAAAGAAATCTCTGTTATGAATTGGTTGTTCTATGAAACAATAGCGTTGGTACCTATACCGTTGGCACTCGTAGAACTTTCTGGAGAATCTATAAATAATTCTAATTAATACACTTCTAGTGCAACGTAAACTACAGACATAATTATGGTAAAAAGTAAGATCATACGATGGCATGATGGGCCGACATTAGAATATGCAAATTCGGAACAGACTTCTGTAGCTAAAACTCCTGCTTCAGCTTCTTGCCAACATGTCCAGCCATCGAATGTTGCCTCACATCGGGTATCTACAAACAAATATATATACATATACCTATGTTAGCAAGTAAGTATACACAAAGTTTTTTTTAAATCTGAAACTCAATAGGGGACAGGTACTCTGTGGGATATGTACGTCTCACACACGGCCGTCTGATCCTAAACTAGGTAGAGCCTATACTATGGTAACCAGACTGCTGATAAAGATATTTATTTATTTCGAAATATATACAATACATACATACTCGTATTATACCAGCTGTTAGGTAAACGCCCCTAAAACGAAGACAGACGATAGTACAGATGTTCGTATGGCCACCGGGATCGACGGCTTAACGTGCTCACGGAGGGGTCTCAATGTCTTAAGAATGGTCACCTATCCTAAGAATGACCTGGCTAGTATTACTTAACCTTGCAATGTGCTAACCTATTCGGTTACCACTTAGCCACGTGCCCCTACGCGGTCTACTGACCGCGTAGGGGCACGTGGCTAAGTGGTAACTAGGGGGTGGACTAGGGGGCTAAGTAGTAACTTAGCCCCCTAGTCATACGTTTTAGTCTAAATAACAGTGAACATCTGCAAACAACACTATCTCACGATTGTCCTTAACAAAATGAAGTAAGTCGTTAATATAAACTAAGAACAAAAATGGGCCGAGAATACAACCTTGCGGAACTCCCACTTTTACCACAGACCCTGGAGAGAGAGACTTTTCCATTAATATCAACTTTTCGAATCCTATTAAAATAATTAAAAGACTACTACTGTTTGTCAAATGTTACTCTTCCCTCCAAGAACTCCTTAATGACAATTTTATATAATCTACATGACTCGCTAACTTTTGAAATTGATCTTATCGGCATAATAATATTAATTAGTCTTTGATATCAATCTACCGATATCCTACAGGATGTCTACTTTCATAACCTTACAGAAAGTAATAGTTTGTAATTTTATTTTATAAAATCAGTAAGTACATAAAAAATAATCAAACAGGTTCTCTTCTATCTCTAAAGTTAAAAAAATTAATTGTTTTTTTTTAAAAAGGACTAGGTTCTCATATCCGCTAATTTCTTTTAGAGCATACAGTAGGTATACTTTTTTTTCCCTTTTGGAGACCCCCACGGATCATCACCTCAACGGGGTCTACGGCACGGTGGTATGTTGGACTCGAACCGACTAATATCACATGGTGTTCCGCCACGGGTCCTAATGCCGGAGACTCAGGTAAACCCTAGAAAGGAAATCCCTGTGTCCCCCCAATAGGCGACCCCACAATTTGGTGCGTTGGCCCAGCCCCCTCCGATAGTAGAAGCATTTGGGGTGTTCCGTAAAAGTTTTAAAAACGTTAAACATTTGTTATTATTTAACCTGTATCGTTTTGCTCCTCGTACATATAATGGCTGCAGCAGTCACTCGCTGCGTAAAAGCATCTCTCCCAACGCCCCTGAGCAGCTGGTATTAGCGCTTCACGTACCGCTGTTGCAACCTCTTCCAAACCAGGATCAAAGGGGTAGCAGCCACAAGTGCCATCTGCCTTGGCCTAATAATCATACGATTTCATTATATTAGTAAGTAGACGTTATCAATATATCAGAAATCATAAAAAAAACATACCACGGTTATCGCTGAGATTGGTATCGCTTAGCACATATACCGTAGCGTCGAATTAAATAAGATATTGATAAAACTTTTTATTCGACATTATACATATCTTTCAATTATATAAATTGCCTTTGAGAGGAAAAGGGATTCGGAAAGTATACAAGATAGACCCTCTTAATGAGTTAGTCTCAATTTGAGTGTCTTAAACACACTTATATCTTCTATATCTACTATATCGTACATAATGTACTTGTAGTACACGCTAATCATATTCAATAATTCACTTTGAATTATACAAAATGTGTGTCAATCTGTCAAGTATGTGCATAATAACGATATATTCGATAAATAATTGACTTTCTCATAGTCTGTCAGACATTGCATGCATTATATACAATTTGGCAAATGACCTTGCCACTCATTAACCTTTTAGCTTTAAGGTACATCGAATACTAAGAATTTCATTCCTGACGATACTTTGTATTATTTAAAACATAAAGTCAGCAATGGCTTGTAAATAGTAAAGAAAGAAAAATAAAATATTTTCTTTTAAAACAGGACTCGTTCTAGCAGATATTCATATAACTAAAATTATTTACTAAGGTAACTAACGATCTCCAAGCAGGGTGCGAACCAATGTCCAAAGAAGCAGCCAGCATTCAAGTTGATAGTGTTGTTTCCACCCACATAGAGGAAATCAGGAGTGTAGAGCAAGCACCCGCGTCCAGCCACCCACCGGAACACTTGTTCGTGGTACCGAACATTGCGGTAATTACATGTCTTTCTCACATCAGGCGGCACTGTTTCTGGTGGTTCCTGTAGTCGATACACACATTTTGGAAGTTGGCGAATTAAACATTCTACATATGTGTATTTTAGCGATTAATGTTAAATGAACGATGATGATGTTTTGCATTAAAAATTGCAAATAATAATAAAGAAAAAACCACCTTGAAAACTTCTCAATTCTGTTGGTTTGTACCATCTTAAAAAAGCAGAAGTGAACTCACGCCCTACGGGTTCTGTACTGTATAGATCATTTCATCCTAGGAATTATGTATGATAAAGTCAAAGTCAAATATCTTTATTTTATAAAATTCTTTAAAAATTATTTGAAAACGTCTTTTTTTTTTAACTAGAATTTCAAAATTATAGATCAACACAATGTCATCGCAACAATAAAACAAATTTTGTGAAAAATAAAACAAATAATATATAAAAATAAATAATACCGCGTCGCAAATAGGTAAGATCACTATCTGCCTATGTCGATCTATAACCGCCCGTTTCCAAGTAGTTGAGGGTCGTGACAAGAAATCGGGCAAGCAAACTCACAGCCACTCTTTTACATCACCAGATAGTTTAGCAATACATATTTAATAAAATATTATAATAGAACACTATTTTATAGTGCGCTTTATCAGGCTTTATGTTGTTAAGATTAAAATTAAGCATTGAAAGTATGGATACTGAAAACTAAACCAGATAAGATTCAAATATGAAAAGAAAGACATAAAAGATAGTAGATGGAAAACATATTAACTCACATTACATTTGTATTAAGTATTTGAAATAACCTGTGAATCTAAGGATAATTTAGTCCCAAGCGTTTTTATCCTGCATATAATCCACTACTGACTAAGAGCCCTTCAGGCATAGTTGTCGCTTTACTGTATATTTAAATTTGTTGAGACTAAAAGTTTGTATTTTTTTTTTGATGTTTAAGACGTGTGTTAAAAGAGTGTACATCACGTTTTTTTTTTAAACTGGTCTTTATTTTTGTGAACATAAATCACATTTCCATAGATGTACTGACATACCACTGCACCGTAATTATGTTTATTTTTTTAAATTTCTGCCTTAGTGAATCACGATTGCCTAAGTTATTAATTGCTCGGATAGCCCTCTTCTGCAGCACGAATATAGTGACAATATGGGCGGCGTTCCCCCATAATATACTATGAAAATAACTAAAATACACTAATCTGGCTGTCTCAATATCAGTCAGTTCACGAATTTTCCTTAATTTATCAATATGTGAGGTGAAGCTTAGAATCAAAAGTAATTAATGCCTAAGAATTGCGTGGTATCCACCAGTTCTAACTCGTCTTCTTTAACCATTATAGTGGTATTCCCCTGTGTCACGTTTCGAGTAGTGAACCGTATACAATTAGTCTTTTCTCCATTAAGAAGTAAGTTGTTAACGTTAAACCAGTGAACCACTTTCGAAATAGCCGTGTTTACATCGTCAAAGTTGGGCCGAGAATAGAACCTTGCGGCACTCCTATTTTTACCACTGACCCTGGAGAGACCTTTCCATTAATATCGACTTTTCGAATCCTATTAAAAGACTGCTACTGTTTGACAAATGTTACTCGTCCCTCCAGGAACTCCTTAATGATATTTTTATATGATCTACATGACTCGATAACTCTTGATATTGATCTTACACTTACTTTATTATTATAACTATAACTTCAATTTATTTTTCAATATACGCCACTGTATTTGTACGCCACATGGCATAACATAGTGGACATAATCAATGTTATCACCTATATCTAAGTACATACGTATGTTAAACAAATGAATAAATGATTACGATTATGATTATTCTGATTTCTTTTTACTAGTACAGTGAAATTTTGCTTCTAATTAAATTTCGCATTTTTGGATATACGGAGTTGTAGCAACTAGTAAAGTTTTGATTGAGCTGGCTTTTTTCTACCTATTGCTAAGAAAAAAGGTTAGACAAACAGATGGCAAACAAAGTGATCGTTCAATAATTTTTTGATTTTGGTTTATTACTTCAAAGGTACAAGGAATCCTATTAACACATGACGCGAGAACAGTTACTGATCATTTTTACCACGATAGATTCTCATTAGGTAAACACTTGCCATAGTCGACTCGACTTTGCACGGGTTCAATAGTTATCTATACATATATAATAACAATAATTTAATATTTCCATTTGGAGAGAACTTTCAAAGGTGAAAGATTTTTTCAAATAATCACAGAGATATATCATATTTTCTACTACCTATACATTTACAAACAAACTCAATTCCTCACACTCTTGTTTGCTATATTGAACCCCGGTTGAAAACCGTCTTCTAACAGGTACTCAGGAAGGTCTACGCGTGATTGTTTGCGAGTTATATCGAACCACGTAAGGTAGCATCTCTCCACGTGAGCCAATGAGGCTCACGTGGACGGATGCTCTCAACACAATTCAATACATTGAATATGCAAATAGCCATATCAAATGCAACTTTTTAAATAAATAACTAGATACCTATTAACTGCTGGAACTGCCAACAAACAATCATCTGTGTCTTAGGGGGATTGGCAGTAACATCGTAGGCTTAAGACCACTTGAAAGACGTTTCAGTTCTTTATCCTGGAGATATATTAACTATTAACGGCATTTTAATAATTTAATTAATTATAATTAAAAGCCTCGAGCCTTCCGAGTCTTAAGCTCTTTGAAGACTGAGTCTAATTAGAAGTTGACATCTACATTTTAATGCATTGCTGAAGTCGAGTAAGAAAAGAATTGAAAAGATACCTAGGTCCGCACCATACCATGACCGCGACGGAAACCAGATTAAAAAGGATTACTAAAATATTTTTTACAAACAATATTTATTTTCAGAATAGGTATTTGAGGAACAAATTTTCGATGTTTGTTGTAATGACGGTCTTACTTGTTAAGTAAGTTAGAGTGATAAGAGAGGAATATTTTTATCTGGGGGCACGGCAGTGCCCCCGCCAAGACGAGACAACGGAAGCGCAGGGTACTACTTACCTTTTCTCGAAGCGTTTCGTCGTATTTTTGTACCCTTATAGATTCGGCCTGGACAATTCTAGAATTGATAATCCAAATTCTCAGGATATGATGCAGAGTATACTTATTAAACATGCCAAGTTTCAAATGTATAGCTATCATATTTTATAAATTATTAATGTCTAAAATACCCAGATTTCGTCACTCACTCACTGACTGATGATCATCAAAACTGTTAGGGTACTTTCTGAAGTCATGGAAAGATGAAATTTGGTGTGAAAAATAGGATTAGCACACAGACAACATATAAATTAAGAAGCGTTCTGCGTGAATCATAGAACGTAAGACGTTACGTTAGAGAGTTTTAGGTTAGGGTGTGTAGAGTTAGGAGCTTGGCTCTGCGTAAGATCTGATAACTTCTTTACAGTGCAAGCAATGTGTATGTACTAGTCTTGGTGTTACTTTACATGAAAATGTTTTTGTGGGATACCCTATATAATATATAAATTTGTTCCTAAATGAATTTCATTTTAGTTACGTATAGTAACAGTATAATATAACTAAACTGTAAACTGAAAGTTTCTGAAAGGGGCCCGCTTTTCATTAAGTGTTTTATTGAACAAATTAACCAGTCCAGGAAGGGCCGCTTAAAACAGCGTATCTACCTTCTACTTGTTACTTTGCCAATCGAAAGGCTTAGGCGTTATCACTGCGCATCAGTACTATGAATTATGATGAATCAACATGAATAGTATGTACTAATTATTAAGTGATAAGGGGTCGTCCATTCGCCACGTGATCTTTTTTAGCAACGTTTAACCCTCTCCCTCCCCTCTGGTGATACGTGGTGAGGCTTTAGATAAATCCTGCCACTACCTTAAACTACTACTGACACTAAATCACGTGTATTTTTTGGTTCAAAGTATCTTAAAAAAAATCAGAAAATTATCATTAAATACAGATATAATCTAATGTTTTAAAATTTGCACTGTGATAAATATGACCAGACAGACATTAAGGTTGCAAGTTGTTTCTGTTTGTCATAAAAATAAAAAAGGAAAGATGTGATTAGGTGAAAATCACAGACTTACTGGCGACCACCAAGCGGCAGACGGGGCTACGACAAGTCAAGATCACGCGCCGCTTTCCGGTTTAGGAATCGCTCATTCAACGAAAAAATAAATACACGTGATATCTTACTATACTCTCCCTCTCCCTTGTCACGAGCCTCACGTGACTAATGGACAATCCCTTAGTGACATTGTCGTTCTGCCTTTTTCTCAACTTTAAAATAACGCTCTGTAGGTAAGTTTGTGGATGGACAGAGTGTAGGAGTCTTGCATAAATCTCAAGATATGAGCCAATATCCGTCTGAGAACTCTTTACATCTAATTCTATTGAACATTTGAGTTTCCCCATCCATTACATTTGATGTCATTGTAGGTAAATTTTATTACATTGAACATGTGTTGTTCTAATGAATAATAATATGTAATACCTACGGCCGCCTCTTGATCAGCAGGTGGCTACACCGTGGAGTACGGGGGGCCTTGCTTCTCTCCGGTTTGGAGAGGCGCGCACGGAATACGACGCGCGACCGACTCAGGCCTGCTTCTACTAGGTTAACAGACGGTCCCACCCTTCACCCAAGGCCTGCGCTCATGGAGACCGGAGATCGATCTGCGCTCTCGCCGCCTCTTTAGCCTACATCACCTCCTCGCAAAATGGCGGTACTCCACGCACTCTCGCTTCGAACCCCGGTCTCCATCGATAGCCGTCGCGAGGTTGAGGCGCTGCTGCACCCACGCTAAGCACTTTAACTGCACAATTAAAATACGATGAAGTACATAAAAAAGAAATGTATAGATACATTTCTATAGCCATAAAGACGCAAAATATAAATATTTTGGATATTTTGGAGTCACGTGCATATTCCCTATTATATTAAACACATATTTTGATTACTTTGCCCAATAGGTGGGGCACATTACTCATACAGCCTGGTCAATTTGCTTATTCCAATGGCTTTTATTATATTGGGCATTTTTTTAAACGGTCTGGCAATATGATCTGGAAATATTAATCAGTTGGTCCATAACATATTTATCAAATACTTACTTATCATATATTATGTCAACGCAATAAAAAAAAATATTACGATACCTAATATGTCTTATCATGAAATTCGGCAAGTATCAATGTCTAACGGCTCACTCAAATAAGTACTGGAAATATCCGGAAATCGTAAGTTACTATTGTCTTTTTTCCAAATAATATTTCATATTTTTTTCCAATACATTTGGAGTATGAGAAATGACTGACTAATCTCACTAATAAAGTTTGTGAGGACTGATGCATGGATGTTTGTTACTCTTTCACGCAAAAACGGCTTAACGGATCTGGATTACATTTTGGCACAGCGGTAGATTATAGACTGGAATAGCACATAGGCTACTTTTTGTCCCGAAAAAATGTACGGTTCCCATGGAATATCCCGGTAATCTTCTCCTATTATGTCCCAGTCATTCTTCAACATGTGTCAGTTCTTATTTCATTGCCGCTTGCCGCAAGAAATCAGGATGGTACGTTCGTGTTCTCCTCTTCCGTAAATTGGCGGAGTCATCATCAGTAGAAATAAAAAGGAAATTTTTTATTTATAATATTTATACTTATATTTAAATAAACTTGTATGTATGTATCTAAGTATATATTAATTTATTTGCCTTTTTTTCCTTATTTCACTTATTTTTATACTTTTTAATGCTTCTACTTCATTCATTTCTACATCACCCTAAGGTAGACTGGCAGAGAATACCTTTGGCATTAAGTCCGTGTCTGTACACATTGTGCATTAAGTTTTTAAATAAAAACATATATGTTTCACTACAATTTATGGAAAAACACTTTACCCCACACATATTTTATTCAATATATATTTTGGTAAGATAATTACTGTTAGTAACTCGAGACTTAATCGCGGTCGCGGCCCAGATTACTACGTAGTGTCACGGTGACCACGATCGGTGCAATTCGATCGAAACTTATTGCAAACCTAAAAGGAATTATTGCACCTTATAAATATTACCGCGAATAAGTCCCGAATTACACATCTAATAAGTATCAAAGCCTTAAAAGTTTAAAAACAGATAATTACCAAATTAGACTCGCGATTCTCATGATGTGCCTACCAATTGGGCCAAAGCATTAAAAAAAAACAGCATCTTACCTCACAGGTATAAATGTTTGATCTCTCACAAGCGAGACGTTCGTGGGTTCGTATGGCCACTCTAGTGTCACGCGAATGCCACACATCGACGTCCACATGCACAGGATTGAGGACATCGTAAATGAAAGCGATCACCTAAAACAAGATAAGGTAATAAAAAACCATCTTTTATGTGTTTTTTTATTTATTTTTTAAAGATAACTCCCGCACTAGGAATATTGTGTCGCGACGGGCTTCACAAACATTCAAACAACGGACACAAAGAACACCCAGACTCGGGACAACTATTTGTGGGTCACACAAATTTTTGTTCTGTGTGGTATTTGAACCCACAACACTTGGCGCGGCGTAGTGGCGAGGTGACCACTCGGTGTCTGCCATGAGCGTAAGAATTTACCAACCGAAACCGAAATAGTAAGATATTTCTTATTTTTTTAGAAGGGGCTAACGAGCACACTGGTCACATGTAAGTCGTAAGTGACTACCGCCACCCATGGACACCTACTACTCAGGAGTCACTAGTGCGTTGCCGGCCTTTAAGGTGGGAGTAGGGGTTAAGTTAAGGCCGGAGGAGCATTAGGGCTTTCAGTAACCTCACTTACTCGGCGAAACACAGCGTAAGCATTACTTCACAAGTGCAGAAACATGGCTCTCCCACGATTGATAAACGATGTATAATATGCGAAAAAAGTCCATCATCTATCATAATGGGCTCTGCGTTACGTGTTTCATAATATACAGAATCCATTCAGATGTAAATTGCGGATATATTACCAGTAACCCTGTATTTATACTAATATATAAAGCTGAAGAGTTTGTTTGTTTGTTTGCTTGCTTGAGATTAGCGCAATCTCATAAACTACTGGTCCGATTTGAAAAATTATTTCAATGTTAGATAGCCCACAGCAGAGGAAGGCTATAGGCTATATTATATCATGCTACGACCAATAGGAGCGGAGCATCAATGAAAAATGTTAGCAAAACGGGGAAAATTCTCTCTCTTATGACGCAGACGAAGTCAGTTAATACATATTAAATAATGGCCTCATGTATAACACAAAAGCCCTCAAGTGGGTTCTTGTGCTGCTCTTTCTGTCGACTTACATCTCCTCTTATTTACATGCCATCTGCTAGATAGAAACACACACATTGCTTTGCATCACTTTATCAGCCCTTATACCGCGGTTCACCAAAGAAAAGCCGACAATATGATTATTTGATGCGTTCAGGGACTTGTCATCTCCATTAAAGATTTAAGAGAACCCCCGCGGTGATAGGACGGATCTGTTAAGTATGTCATAGTTTTACTATTGTTTTTGATTCTAGGTAAACTCTAAAATTAATGAAAAATCATTAAGTATAGATAAATTATATAAAATTTTCCACAACTACTAGGTGAATCAGTTTTGAAGCGTTCGCATATAAAATATGCGAATATAAGTAGGTATATAGTAGTTCTCTTGAGTTGTCAATCAGTTTCCGTTTAAATAATGAGGCGTAATTACTGCACGATTGAAACGACCATCTTCCCATATAAATCACTTATTGTTATAGCAGTTCAGTAAATTTACTTTTTATGTGATTTGAAGTTACAGACTCAGGATTTTTTCCTTTTTTGTTTAAAAGTTGAATGATTGCTCAAAAAGTTGCATGAGGAATGATAATTACATTAATTATCATTCCTAAGGTAATCAAGAAACCTAAGGCCCCTCTAATAAGAAGCGGTCACTCAAGTGTTAATAAGACAGATGTGCACCACAAATTACCTGTTCCTAGTATAGTCCATCTAAAGGTTGCCTGTAAGAGATTGCAGACTGCGATAAGGCCGCCTATTGTACTGCTGTTTCTAATGTATTTCATTTTAATTGTATCCTATTTATGGTGTGCAATAAAGAGTATCTATCTATATTAGTCTATGAACCTTTTATAACAGGGGATTCACGGTTCATATCCCGGCAGGGCGTATTCCACCGTATGAGCGTGTGTGTAAAGAAGTTCCTTCCAACCACAAAGCCCGCAGCCTTTCTGGTCTAAATATGTAAGGACGAACCTCCTACCCTTTGCGAGCGAGAGATGATGATCGCGATTCATACAGTGAGCACACTGAAAGTCAGTGGACCGAATCTAGCCGTTCCACGTACTGCGATTGTATGTAATTCTATTGTAATAAAAAATTCTGCCTAGGGGTACTGCTCAAATAGCTCGTCAGGCGACAGCTGCAGGTGCTCGGATAGTCTAGCCTTGTAAGACATAGACATGTGGAGATATGCGTTTTGTTATCGACATTTGCATTGACAGGACTCTGCTGTCAAACCTCCTCAGCAACAAATATAATTCTTGACCATGATTCACGAAACTGTGGTCGAGTTTTACCCGAATTTATATTTTATATTCTACATGATTTGTCTATATCAGTCAGGAAAAAAAATTGCCTTTAAAGTTTCAGAAAAGATGCAAAAAAAACACTTTAATATACATGGACAAGGAAGGGGCTGTGATAAATCTTAAACTTTTTCGCGCCGTATTAATCCAAAACCCAGTTCCGGTAGTATCAGTGCTTCTTAGTTTATTATATTTCAATGTCAAGTCGTCGGTGCGTCATCGCGTCATCCACGGTCGTGGCAGTGCGCCAATAGTTGCTGTAATGTAACCTAAATTTATATCTCATTGATCTTTCTTATTGATACTTAAGTCTTACATTTCAGACTATAATCAGGTTGATTAAGTTATTTCAGATGTGTGGAAAAGGCGTACACGGAAGCCAGCTACGCCTACTTTAAATATAATATAGATAAAACGAATTTATAAAAGTTTTTTTACCTTTATACCTTTTTTTACCGACGAAAAAAAAAGGAGGTTCTCAATTCGACCGTATAATTTTTTTTTTTTTTTTTTGTCTGTTCAGCCCTCACTTTATGAACCGATTTTGATTATTCTTTTTTTTGTTAGATAGGATATACCTCAAGGGTGGTCCCATGACAAGGAAGTCAGGATCTGATGATGGGATCCTGAAAAAATTGAGAGAAACCCTCGAAAATTGTAGGAACGAATAGTGTTTCTGTTTACTTTTCATTACTTTATCAGGTATTGCGTTACTTTAGCAGGTTTATATAAACTTATTTTGAGTCGCCGACTCAAAATAAGTTTATAACAAATTTGATAGGTTATGTAAATAAGCTAAATACTTAAGACTTAAGGTTCATTTATTTTTTGCTTTTTAGTTCTTTTCGTCGGTTTAATTTTTTGTTAAAATGATTTTTTAACGGAGAAATATTCTATCGAAGCGAATCTGAACTGGATATTAATACCAAACTGCCTCTTTACTAAAAACATATTTTTTTTTCTTTTAGTATCTAGTGAATGACACACAATTAACAAGGAGTAACTTTTATCAATTATGAGTAGGTAAATCTAATGTTGAACAAATATTGCATAATTATAATATAATTTATTGATATATTCTGCAAACTATCTTGAGAAAACATAAAACAGTATTTTTAAAGGGACTGTAACCTTAGGCCGCCGCCCGTTCCTACAAAGTATGTTCCACCTAAAAACCCAAACCCTAAAAATCTTTAAATAATAAAATATATAAAATTTGTGACATATAGGTATACTAACTTAGTCTTTAAAAATTTCAAGTGTAAAGCAAAAATATACAATTGGTTACAGACACAAGATTCAAACACACACACACACACACAAACGCGTACACACATACGCGTACACACGTACACACTTGCGCTACACAGCCACGTAAACAAAATACCACGAATATTCTTTTTTTTTTATAACGTGCTTTGATAACCAAAGCACATAGTTAGTATTTTTTTCTTTTATTTATGGTATACTTTATTTCATATTCAACAAAAAAAACAGAAGCCACGTTTTACCTGGCTGGTATGTAAAAATTAACTTTTGAGTGAATACTATAAGAGCGCTGGTACCCTTAACACAAGTTTAATTTTGAGTACCAGACTAGGTACACGCTACTTGCTTGTCTTATAAAAAAGTATAATGTGTTATACTGTAAATCTAGAATTAAGATCTTTTATAAGTGGTTATCATACATATTTTTGAAAATAAACTATTATTATTATTCATAAATACCTGATTTCCATGTAAGATAAGGATCCAAATCGAGCATTTAAAAATAAATAAAAAGGAATTGCGTTTACGCATATTGACCATAAATCACTTTACGGCACTCGCAGAACATAATGATAATGATTCACAAAAGCTTATCTGTAACACTGTCACCAAAATATCTTAATTCCACTGGTCGTTCGTACAGCCTTGATATAACAATACACTTTTGAATTTGTTACTACTCTGAGAGCGGCGAGAAAGTGTTTGGAAACAGAATAGCATCCAACATTCCAGCACGAGGAAAATCCATAACAGCTTTTGTTGATTGTCTTCAGCACTGAATGTATTTTCATTCGCTGCGACAGACCGACTAATTGTGCTAAACAACACACTGTTTACAAATTATCTACATCCACAATCACAATCATATCTATCTAATTATTACCTACTTATAACGTGTGGCCCAAACTCCTAACGGTTTAAATACAATATTGTAAAATACAAATAAAAATCTAGTTTATCTCTCTAAGGTTTTTCTTAACATTTTAAGTGCTTACGTATTTAAAGTGAACTAAAAAAAATATTACTCACGCTCCATAAAATATTTTAATAAATTAAACCAAAGTTCAAGGTTTTGTCGCCTTAGCTCTTGCCCGGGACTTGGTATGCGTGGAAATTTTGGTGAAATCTATCCAACAGGAACAGTAGTTTTGCCGGGATATAAATGTAGCCTATTTGCCAGACTATAATTTATCTCTGTGCCAAATTTATTCCAGATCCGTTCAGCCGGGTTTGTGTGAATGAGTAACAAACAATTCTCACAAACTTTTGCCTTTATAATATTAGTAAGATAATCAAGTTAGATAGATAGGTTCCGTGAGCATATTTATCGTTAAGCATAGAATTACTCATTGGAACCTACATAATTTGATTAAAATGGCTTAAATAACCAAATATACGAGTATCAAATTGTGATTTGCGTCATAAGGCAGTTGTAATCTTATCTTGGAATTTTAAAATAATCAATAAGATACTCAATAGCTTTGATTTTGTTATAATATGATAAAAAATAAGACGGGACATTTAACATTGACATCGTTATTATAGGCATGCAAGGGGCTGTCTGTGTGTAGGTACTACATGTTTTATTGAAGTTTACTGAGTAGGAATATAAAAGCGCTACGTGAATTGAACTCATTACGAGTATTGGTGCGTTAAGACTCTCTTTATAGACCAATATTATATCTGAGTTCTAGAACGTGTGGTTGAAAGAGTTCCAAATGTTCAAAAGCCAAAGGAAGAACTTAAAGGCATTCTGTCGTCCAAATAGAACAAAACTGGTTAACTGCACGGATGGTGCCATGGTTTAAGTGGTCACCTCGCCACTACGCCGCGGAACAAAAAATTCACAAATAGTTGTCCCGAGTCTGGGTGTTATTTGTGTCCGTTGTTTGACTGTTTGTGAAGCCCCCCGCGATATGACACAGGAATATTCTTAATGCGGGAGTTGTCTTTAAAAAATAAATAAAAAACAAATAATTTCCGGCCTCTATGAATGATTTCCCGGTGGCTATTAGTAGGACCACCCGTTGCACTAGCAGAAACAGACCAGTCCTGGCGCTTACGTAGGCCATGGAACCATATCGCCTAGTTTTCTGAGGCGCTACCCTCAGGCCCAGCTCACGAATCTATTCCACGACACAAGCCACCCCTTGCTCGGCGAGCCTAAGCACATCCTCAAAGCGTGACCCTCTAGCCAGTATTAGGGTATCGTCCGCATAGCAGACGACACTTAGGCCAGAGGGCAGACTAGTGCGAAGGAAATCGTCGTATGCGAGGTTCCATAATAGTGGGCCCAATACGGACCCCTGAGGAACCCCGCAACACACCTCCCTTCGATTCTCCACCCCGTTTCGATCGACAAACTTCACCGTCCTGTCGCGCAGATAGGCCTCTATGACGGCACGCAGGTAGGGCGGCACCTCGTGATATTCAAGGGCCGCCCTAATTGTCCGCCAGGGGAGGCTAACTGCCAACGCCACCCCCCCCGATCGGACTGCCGTCTCCGACAGGGAGCGAACACACCTAATAGCGTCTACTGTCGAGCCTCCCCGTCGGAATCCAAATTGGCAGCCCGATAGATTAGGGCCCACTCGCTACAAGTGCCCGCTGATACGGTCCGAGATAACTCTCTCAAAGAGTTTTCCCGACTCGTTCAGCAGGCATATCGGTCGAAACGCAGAGGGAGAATCTGCGGCCCTTCCTTCCTTTTTTAGGAGCACCAGTCTCGCTTCTTTTCAGCCGAGGGGGAAGACACCGAGGTGGAAACACTCAGTAAATATCTGCCTCAGTTTGTCTCCCAGCACCGATAGAGCTATCACCAGCGCCAGGCCTGGAATACCATCAGGTCCAGGTGCGGTGTTGCAGGAAGCCAGCCGCCGTACAGCTCGATCCAGCACTCCCTCCGTCACCTCACAATCGTCGGACCAGCATAACCAGTCCGATTGTATCGGAGCGATCGGGGCACTATCCTGGACCTTTGGGAAGAGCGTGTTTAACACTCTTCCTACAAACTCCGGTTCCAGGGTTTCTGTCAACGGAGGATGGTCTGAGCTTGCCCAACACCATTCTATATGGTCGCCCCCATGGGTCCCTATCCAGTCCCGCGATGAGCTCTCTCCAGGACCGAGCCTTGGCCTCGGCGATTGCATCGCTGAGAGCCTTTACGGCAGCTCCATATTCCCGCCGTGCTGCGGGCGGCGCAATCTAGCGACTGTCATTCTCAGCCGCGAGATCTCTGCGGTCCACTAATACGCCGAGCCCTTCCTGACTGGCATGACCCGGGGCATTGAGGCGTCACATATGGACGCCATAATGCTCCCAAACCAGGCCGCCAGTTCCTCCGGATCGGACGAAACCCTTTCCTCCGACCATCGTCGCGGAGGTTCTCTTTCCTGGCGTGAGCGGCCAGGGCGGCAGAGAGACACATCAAATAAGATGTGCCGTTGGTCAGAGAGACTAACCACTTCCTCCGCCACCCGCCATCCCGATACCATGTGTACTGCAGAAGGAGTCGCCCACGATAAGTCGACAATCGACTCCCCCTGCCACCGCACACAGGTACTGACTGAACCCCGATTTAGAAGTCGAAGGTCCAGTCCAGCCGCCCACTCCAGGATAGCTTCTCCCCTTGCGTCGTCCCGGGTGTCACCCCACTCCCTTGAGTGGGCGTTGAAGTCACCCAGGACGAATACCGGACGGGAAGCGTAAGTGCGGATACAGTTCCCCAACCCGTGCAGGTATGCCTCATATTCGGCTAGGCCGCGATTAGGGGAGAAGTAACAGCTCACTGCCACCATTACTCCCCACACCACTGCCACAAACCCTACACCATTGCTCAGGAAAGAGCAATGGAGGCCTTCCCCTCCCGACCAATAAATAGCCGCAGAGCCATCGACCGCCCCGAACCAACGCGGATGGTCCGGGACGGAATAGAGCTCTGCAATGGCTGCCAGGGCAACCGACTGCTCCGTGAGCGTCTGGATCAACAGATCCTGTGCTGCGCGGTAGTGGTTGAGGTTGCCCTGGAGAACTCTTATGAGTGGTTGGAATTCTATACCTCCATTGCCTCTCCCGTCGAGTTACCACTCGAAACTAACTGGCCCGATTGAGTAAGGGTGGAGCGAGGCTGAACCTCTCCGCCCTTTTCTTCTTCGGTGGACAGCAACTCTTGCTGCCCATCCGATGGTTGGCAGGCCGACCGTAATCGCCGCACACCGGACACTTCGGCGCGTCCGCTACACAGTCTCGGGCTTTATGGCCCAACTCCCCACAGCGGTAGCAAAGTCTACTTCTGTCGGCGTGACCCGAGCATTTCGCTTTAACGTGCCCCGTTTCGAGGCACTGGAAGCATTGCAAGGGTCGTGGTGATAACGCTTCGACCCAGACGGATGCCCAGCCTACCTGCACGCGTTGGGCCGCCGCAACTTGGCGTACCGCTGCGAGTGGGCCCCGGACCCAAACTGTTCCCAACCAGGCGGAGAACAGCTACTAGCTGCGGCTATTGCCTCCGCGACCTCGGTGGGGGTAATGGATTCGTCCAGATCCATCATCCGCAGTTCGGCCGTCTTACATGGACGCATGAACCGCGCGTCTGTATCGCCCATGACTGCGCGCAAGCGATCGACCAAAGCGTCTGCTTTGGTAGCGCTATCAGGACCGGGGACCTCCAATATTAGGTCCCCGGTGACAGCTTTTCGCTGGCGTACCCCACCCGTGATCCCGAGTTCTGCTAACCTAATACCGGCCTTTGCCTTCTGCATGATATCTGCCAGTGAGGTATTAGATCCTGGAGGTATCGCGACCAGAACGGCGGGACCCCTGACCTAGAGGAGGTCTAGCACCTCTTTCAGGGAAAAACCTATCCAAAATCCCGGACTGGAATCGAGCAAACTCTTTATTCATGATGACCTCAATTTGCTCCCAGTCCGGGTGGTCCTGCCTTGCTGGGCGGGACACTGAAAAAGTGCCCACGGAGCCACTTGTCAACCCTGATTCCGATGTCGACGAAGACAGTGGGATCCCTTCTGGCACCCCTGTGGCCGGTACAGCCAAAGATGGCGCCGTCGCATTGGAAGGAGAGGTGAGAGATTTGATCTCCTGTTGGAGATCCGTAATTTGGTTCGCCAGCTCACGTTCGCGCGACACCGCCTGGTTGCAGAGCTCCTTAATACCTGTCTGCAGAGTCTGCAGAACCCGGCGTATGGAGCTTATTATTTCCGCCTTTGTGTTGCGAGGTTTGTCCAGCATTTCTTGCATATCAGCTAGACTTCGTGGCATGTGGGCGCCATCCTCTTCTGAGCTGTTGTTGTTGGGCTTTCCCTCTGTATCCACCTCACTGTGTGCCCGTTTTGCCAAATGACCAGACTCGTCCTCAGACGCGTTTCCCTCTCTGATCTTACCGAGCTATCGCTCTCCTCTGCTCGCTCCCTCCCATCTAGGCTAAGAGGAGTGGAGGGCCTGGAGATATTTTTAAACGATTGCGACCGCTGATGCAATCGCCGCTCCTCCCCTTCTCTCGAGTTTTCTCTTAAATTCAGAAGTCCTTTCTGTATGCCAGTTCCGTTGTGTAGTATAGATCCATCCGTTGTTTTATTTGAGTTAATTGTTTCCATTTGTAGTCCCACGAGTATGGGGGAAATGAAGTCCATCCGGGCGGTGCCCCCTACACCCAGACAAGCCTATATACTGTGGAGGTCGGCTGGTATCCACAGGTTTTAACGACTTTGCTGTCGGGTGTTATAGACTGTCCTTGTCATGGGCCGGCCAATCAAGGCAAGCCCTCCGGTCAACAGGTTGTCAGCGTACCCTCCTGTAGCCACCAGTTGGGTCGTTGTTGAGCCCCTGTTGGTTACGGAATGCGAGAGGGTGGCTAACCCTCTCTCACCGGCGGCAGCACTAACGCTTGTCAGCCCCTGCGCGAGCAGTAGGTTGACCCGCCCAGGGATTTCCTACGAATCCCACTTCGGCCTCTGCCTTTACTCATTCAGTATCCTCTGATGAACAAAGGAGTACCGAGAGCGAAATACCCCCCCTCCCTTGTCGAGTTATTCGCCAACGGTCAATACCCACCTCAAGGGAAGCCATTGACCGTCGCCCAGGGTACACCGGTTCCCTGCTTCTGTTCCCCACGGACCCTGTGGTCAGAAGGGACGGGAAGCACAAGAACGCACGTGGAGGTTACCCGACTCGCACCCCAAGACTATAACTACCTATATAATAATAACTGGACACATCTCACACAAGGCCGTCTGATCCCAAACTAGGCAGAGCCTATACTATGGTAACCAGACTGCTGATAAACATACTTATATAATATCTATTACTAAATACATACATATTATAGATAAATTACACCCAGACACAGAACAAATAATCGTGCTCATCACACAAATATTTGTCCTGGGTCGGAATCGAACCAAACTAAAAAAAAATATATATTAAATATATTTTTTTAAGGTTATCATTATTTCTTAATTGAAAAATTAAATGATTGACGGTAGCGGGGATGTCATAGCCCCGATGGCATTTAATACACCCCAAAGGGATTGAAAAGGGGTGCAAAGTTAGTATGCACGTGTTTGCTTGGCCTGATCAACCTCAAGTTGACACTAAAAGTCAAGACGTCAATTATGCTACAAATAAGGTACATGGCGTTAAAGTGGCATCATAATACGTGGCGTTATAGGAAACTATACTACTATATACACATTAAGTGGCGGTAGGGTAATGGCTAAGGCATCGGACTTGCGAACAAATGGTTGCGGGTCCGAACCCCACCCAGTGCACTACCGACATAAACCCACTCCCAACAGAAGCATATTTAGCTTAGCTGGAGGGCTTAACACGAATGCTAGTTTATTTATATGTTAACGACTATATTCTAATGGAATATATTCTAATGGTTTTAGTTGTAAAGGAAGTAATAAAGAAATTATGTTAACTTAATTGTTTGTCATTTTTAATGTTTCAGTATGGTCTATACTTGTCTAAATTCTGTTATAATAGACTAGTGAGCCTTATTATCACATAAGACCCTAGGTTATATCATAATTTCCTTTGAGGTTTTTTAGGTTAGATAAGCCGTATGCAAACATGCATTTATGCAACATTAATTGATAACGAAATAATCGCTCCCGCCCGGCAGTCTATCTGCGCTGACCCTGACCGTCACATTGTCTTAAGGTTCGATAACAATTCTTCACGTCTACTAGGAACTTCCTTTTAATGATTTATAGTTAGTCTTTTATATTGTGATATTGAAAGATTTTACCCGTAATACAACACAAACTGCCTACTTTTGTACTAACAAGATCGGAAGCGCTTTCCAAGTAAGATAATATTCATAGGTAGATATGTCTTTTCATTACAGTGCAACAGTAAAACGCTACCCTTTGTTATACACATCACAGTTTCTATTCATGTATCTATGATAGCGATAAAAATACTATGTAACTAAAATACGCTCTCAATCTCAAGATCGGAATAAGTTAGAAAATGGTAAATATCTGAAATAGAATAGATGTCTAGTTCGAGATATCTACAAGGATGCAAAATATAGATAGGTACACGTGTTAGAGAAGACCTTTGACCCATACAACTAAGTACTCAAGGCGGTTATAAATATACTAGACCAGTTAATTTTTTTTTGTTTCAATTAACAATTTAAAAAAATATTCTTAATTTGCAAATCTTTAGTGATAATTCGTCCCCATGTTATCCGAGTTCAATGATTCTTAGGACATCAATTTGAAAATAGAATTGCGTCAAAATCGATTTAAAGAGATGGAACAGGAGGCAACGAATTTACCTCACTATTGGAGATATTTCAGTTTTTTTCCGGCTTTCAGGTATTATAAGTCTTAAGTGATGCTTACATATGTGCATACCCTGGGGACAAGGGAGGGCGGCTGCTCTCTCCTTTCATTCAAATAATTTTCAAGTCAAATTATTGAATCCCACAAATCGCGGGCCGCGAAAATAAATTTGAATGCTTATGGTTGTAAAATAGCCTATTAAATATTATCTTGATTTTGTAAGACCTGTTTAGTGATGATTTCCCGGCAATATGGTGTACAATTCCTTTTTGTCTCTACATTCATTTTATACATTATTAGGTAATAAAATGAAACTTAGCCTTCTACCATCACATGATTTAGCAAAATTGCTAGGGCAAAAATTTACAAAGAATCCAACAAAAGTACGGATCTACATACCTACAGTATCTGAAAAAGTGGTGACTACAGTTAAATTGAAAAAGCAAAATATCTCCCGAAAGAGGTAAGATAAACTATGGCCTTCTTTTAGCAATGATGAAACTTAAATGACATTTTATGTTATTATTGCATAGGAACACACCTAAAAATATGTTGCAAATATTATTATTAATGTTATAAACATTGATAAGTACCTGTTTAATGACATACATTAAATGTATTGTTTATCCATTATTATCACTTATACTGTTTACATAATATGCAATGATATTCTGAGACCTTTTTAATTTACTGGTTGGTGGTCTCAAACACAGGTAATAAAATATCAGTTCGGGACCTACTTAGGTCAAAGTAACTTGGTAGGTAGCATCACAGAATACAACATAATAGTACAGGTACAGAAGTCTCACCCGCCAAATTATTTAAATAAATAGCGACTCTTGTTCCAACACAATTAAGATTATAAAAATTGATATACTCGAATAAAAACTTTCGTGAGTGGTATTCATATTTGTTAAAGATACGACTAGTTTTGGACCCGACGGCGACGTCGACGGCAATCGACGCGGCAGGACACCTCACCCCTTGATAAAGGGCCCACGTCGGGTCCAAAACTAGTCGGGAATCCCCGAAATATACACGTGAATAAAACCGTATATCTTTTACAAAAATTGATATGTACAAACGGCGGCCTTTATTAAAAACCAATGACCAGATATTATATAACAATCTAATGGGTAGTTTTGGTGTGCACGCAACGACTTTTTCGACTTTTTCGAATCAGTTATCAACAGTTACTTAAAAGTGAATGAATCGGACATTAAATTTGAAGAATTCTTGAATGACACACGTTGCGTCGATTTTATGTGCACACCAACCTTACACGTGTAAGACGTCTTAGACGTGTGCGTCGGACTAATGTACGAGTACCTCTCGCTTAATCCTTTGCCGAGTATCGTTCCATTTTCATACTGCCTTTTTTATCGAAAGTTCTGCTTTGTACCTTTCTCAATGAATACTCTATCAACAACAAAAAACTCTTCAGATAGATAGATGGATAGAACATTCTTTACTGTACACCACATTATAGATGGACACATACAGAATTAGAAACAGCGTATGCAGTGGCGTAGCTAGGTAAGCAAAGGCCCTGGGGCAAAAAATAAACTAGGGCCCCAACTAAACTATTTTAAATCGTTTGTTCCGTATTCGTCGTGTTCCGATTTCGACGTACTCCAGATTTGTCGTAATTCAGATTCGTCGTACTCCATATTCAAATTATCAAGTACGCAATTTAATATTAATAGTGGTTTAGCCACAACTCTAGTACAAACCTGATAACTTCTGGTTCTAAAAAATCTGGTTTATTTATATTCCGAATGTGGGAGAAATTTTCACTAGTTCAATTTATAGTTTGTAAGTCAGAGTAAGAGGGGCTGAGCTTGGGGGCACCGGGGCACTGCCCCGTCTAGCCCTCCGATATCTACGCCACTGAGCTTATGATACTTACCGCCAAAGGTTAATGGGCGGTCTTATTGCCAAAAGCGATGTTTTCCAAAGAACCTTTGTTGAAACAGCAAATAAAAATAAGCGGTAGCCGGTAGCTGGTAGCGTACCCACTGTTAATGTTTGAAGTAGCAATTGTGAAAAAAAAAGATATGTAGAAAAGCAAATAGTACTACGACTCATACCTACGAGAGTTAAGAGAGAGTAAAAAGAAAATTAAAAGTTATATGATATACTATATTAATTTATTATTCTATATACACAGTTTATACATTAATTTTATCTATTTCTATATATAGGCTATTTACATGCATGCGTCATAAAATTCCTCCACATTGTTGCCTACTGGCAGTGTTCCCAGAAGGCTGGCAGCATTGCCACGTTGAATGGCAATGCTAACTCTCTGTGCAAGAAAAAGGCCCGCCTTCTGGTCACGAGAAGTGTCGATCAGTCGCTTAGCTAATTCCTTATAAACGGAACGAGCACTCGGACCCCATGACCCTAGCGTTTCGACCCCAAACGGCTCAAAAATATAGTTACGCCGTTTGAGGCTTTCTGCTGATGCAGCAGCAGCGCCAGCACAACCAGCTGTACTTGGAAGATGTGATGGCGCGAGAGTGTCAACGCAGGTTGCGTCCCACACCAAAGGCCTACCCATCTTCCATGGCAGAACGACTTACTTTTTTTTTAATACTTACTTTGTAATATACATAAAAATCCATACATATATAAAAAAGGTAACTGCAAACAAACATATATGTAGAAAATATATACATATATGGTATGGTAATAATTAAGACAAATCAGATTGCACTCGCCGTGCTTGAAGGCTAACTAGCTCAGTGGTACACGCCCTTCGTCGTCATATCCGTGAGGTAGAAGTTTTTTCATCCATCACATACTATGCTAACAATGTCCCTATTCTGTAAGTAAACCAACGTGTCCTTGTTCTGGTGTTTATCCGACTGCGCATAAATGCGAGGTGGTATGTTTTTTATCACAGGATTCCATGATGGAAGATAATTTAAAGCCATTTTCCCGATTAAAAGATTTGTGCTTTTTAATTTCAATCGCTTCATGTACAACTCTTGAATAAAAGAGACGGTCGGATGAATGAACTTGCCTACGGTGAAATTTCATCCAGTAATTGGTGGCTGCTTCAAGTGCATGTTCTACAATCGTTAATTTGCTAGTCTGGCGGAGCTTCACAGCAGCGATAGTACATTCTTTGATCTTTTCAGACTAAGCAATAGTCCGCTTCGTTTGGCCTATGGACTATGTAGGAACTACCGCAGCTGCAGTTTATTTTATAGACACCTGAAGTTTGTAACGGCAAGATATCCTTTGGTGAACCATGATGTTGTAAATTTTTATACCTGGTGTGTTGTATAGAAACCAGGCTTAATCGTCGATCGGAATAGAGTATTTCTTTAGCACGGTCCCGATCTTATCCATCCCTCCGTTGACATAGGGATGTATAATATACATATGCCTAGTCCTATGTCAAGGAAGTTATATACAGTATATTATGCTGTATATAATAAACGACGGTGGTTTGAGGCTACTTGAACGATATACAGTTCAAGGAGTTCAAATATTTAATCATTTGGGTATTAGTTATTAGGTATTATAATCATATGGATAGGTCAGTATTGATACGTTATCAATACTCACATTTTTATGTATCTACACGAACCTCGACCTCGAACTGAAGACTACCATTCTACTTAGAATTACAAATCCAAAAAAAATTATGATATTATAGATGTGACATTCCCAGCAAAATCATTTGTTCTTGTGCCAATTAATTTTCTTTAATATTGTTATTTCAGATATAAGTTCCTTATTGGCACTTAACCTGCACAAATGGAAGAACTAAAAATGGATTGTATCCATTAGAGAGATGAAAAGCAAGGTGCGTTTTTGGTTAGATCGCTTCCGTTCCGCTCAACAATGAACCCCGTGGGTAACCGGATACGAAGGACGATCGCAATGAATTGAAAGCTACTGTTTAAACAAATTCATATGAAACTACGTTGTCATTAGTGGTAGCCTACAATTTAAATGGTAAAATGATATTAGACTAACTAATTCAACTAATACATAAAAGTGGGAAGGTAAGAAAGGTTGGTAAGTGAGTAGGGTATGAATTCACTCAACAACAACAACAAAACCACGTCGAAGCTTGCCTTAAATATTTGAAAAGACACACAAATGAGTGGATTCCAAATTTCTTATCACTTTCAATGAGAAGCATGACTATCCTGTATGAAAAAAGGAAAACGTCCATCTCACTGGTTAGACACATGAGAGGTAGCCAAACCATGACCCAAACGTAATTTGAGTCAAAAGGAGATGCTTATAAGTGTATGTTGGACCTGTTTCGAGATTATTGACGCTGCCTGATTTAGAGTTCTAAATGCCTTAGGCTTACTATAAATATGTCCCCCCTCCCCACGACTATAATTATATTATGAATTCGGTGAAGTGATTAAAACTGCGAAGAGGGAAGCGTAGGTTGATTAAACCTTTTTGTTGTTTGTTTACGTTAATAATTTTTTTAAACAGTGTGTTACAGAAAGATGTGTTAATATTTTAGAGTTGTATAGTAGACCCCATATAAGTATAACGTGAAGCGCTAGCAATTTTATAAAAAAATGTGATTTTAATAAACACAGAAATCTTATTTTGAAACTTCCAAATTGGACTTTGAAAGCCGACAAAGCTAATATTTAGTAACGAAAGACATAACATGTTTTTTGCTGACAGGAATAAAGCTATGGTACTTCATACCAAGAATACTGATGGAATGTCCGGAATTTGACTGGCCTGTTGGTCTAGTGGTTGGTGACCCTGACTGCTAAGCCAGAGGTCGTGGTTTCGATTCCCACCCACGACAAATAATTGTGTGATGAGCATGATAATTTGTTTTGTGTCTGGGTGTAATTTATCTATAATATGTTATCAGAAGTCTGGTTACCATAGTACAGGCTCTGCCTAGTTTGGGATCAGACGGCCGTGTGTGAGATGTGTGGATTTATTATTATTATTAATATCCGCATGATGAAAAATCGTTGATATTTACTTGAAAATTCATAACATATTGTTTAAACCACTAACATATTGTTTTTTTGTGCTTGTATCACCCTTACACCTCAATCTCTATTTTTAACCGTAATCTGACCGTCTTCTTAGTTTTATACTGTTAATCCGCGAACAATAGTGTGGGTTATATGTTTACCAATTCTTTTATTTTAAATTATACTGTACCATTAAAACATGTAACTGTTTTTTGTTCCAAATAAATAAAATAAAAATAAAAGCATTTTCTGGTAAAAAAATAAATTTCAAAACATTGTTTTTTTAAACGACGAAAAAAAAAAAGGTTCTCAATGCGACCGTATTATATTTTTTTTAAATTTTTTTTGTATGTCTGTTCAGCCCTCACTCCGTTATTTATGAACCGATTTTGATTATTCTTTTTTGTTAGACAGGGTATACCTCCAGGGTGGTCCCATGTCAAGGAAGTCAGGATCTGATGATGGGATCCTGATAAAATTGAAAGGAGCCCTCGAAAATTGTAGGAACGAATAGTGTTTCTGTTTACTTTTCATTACTTTATCAGGTATTGCGATTAGAAATCATCACATCATGTAGCTGAGCTGATGATGAAAAAAATTATAAAATAAAAATCTTTTTAACAAAAAATTAAACCGACGAAAAGAACTAAAAAGCAAAAAATTTATGAACGTTAAGTCTTAAGTATTGAGCTTATTTACATAACCTATCAAATTTGTTATTAACTTATTTTGAGTCGGCGCCAAACAACAAACTGATTAATTTTCAAAATTTTATATTTACCTACGTAAGTAATTAATCATTTTATTATTTGGCGACGACTTTTTATGTATATCCATTTTTTTTTCAAACTATATTAAACTACTAGCATCGCCCCGCGGTTTCACCGGCGTAAGTCCCGATCCCGTAGGAATATCGGCATAAAAAGTAGCCTATGCGTTAATCCAGGTTTCCAATTATCTACATACCAAGTTTCATCGCAAACGGTTCAGTGGTTTTTGCGTGAAAGAGTAACAAACATTAATCCATCCATTCATCCATCCAAACTTTCACATTTGTAATATTAGTGGGAAGTGGGATTAGTTACAGCCACACATAAAGCTCCGAATTTTAGGGGTTTTTAGACTCGGGCGTTCTCTAGCGTTTCAACGATAAACTGCTCCAATTACAATTACCGACAAGCATCGGCATAGCCCTCATTGCTTGGCAGATGAAAGGCGCAAGGGTGTCAACTTACGTTGATCCCCACATCAAAAGCTTACCCATTCTTAAAACACCAGTGACATACAGTCTGGTCTCTTGCTATCGTCGCGTACCGCGTATTAGGTGCAAACACCTAACAAATAATAAAAGTAGTAGTGATATATGTAAATTAGTGTGATTTACAAACATTTAAACAACGGACACAGAACACACCCAGCCACGGGACACCTATTTGTGCACCACACAAATTTTTATACCGTGTGGGATTTGAACTCACAACACTCGGCCACAACGTCAACTTGTGATTCTTGAGTTACAGGTGGCCATGACCGGTGGCAGCAACTTACCATCAGGTGACCTGTATGCTGTTTGCCGCCCCATATCATAAAAAAAAGATAATAGACTTACTTCAAAACAGCTTTAAATTACCTTCTTTTTGCAAAAAACTGCGGCGCCCTTGACATCACGTGCATCTAACCATTAGTAGAAAATTGAATCTTAATACATATAACGAACTGGTAAGAGGTGTCCCAACGTTAACACTATGTCTATACCATTGTCTTTAATCACATCTGCCTTTGCCTCATCTGGCCACTTTGAGTATTAACTCAAAGTGGCCAGATGAGGCAAAAGCAGAGGCAGGCATAAGATAGCTACTGCTATTAAGCAGTAGCTATCTTATCTTGAACTTGTAAAGTCAATTTGGTAACAGAATAAGAAATAACTCCATGAATATTACACCTTCTGGGTAGATCCTTAATCAATAAAAACACCTACGTTTCACACTTAAAACACAACATTTTTTTCATGGGGATTATACCAAACAAAAAAAATACAAACGTGTACTCTCTGTCTATAACTATATTTAAGTGTTAACGAATTGGTTCACTGAAGATCGAAAAGAAGTCCATCATGAAAGTTCAATAAGATCAAGTGCTGAAATATTATCTTAACATTCTTTATCAGTTCTGAGCCTGCTTTATGGATTGTTGTTGATGCTTAATAAATATTATCTTCACGCTTAGCATACCTACACGGTTATCACGTGAACGTGCGAAAATATTATATCTATGTTTGAGCGAAAAAAATTAAACATGACCCACCGACATCTGCCCTTGGTGGTCACCCGTAATACACTTTGACAAGAACTCAAGAAACACTTTCAGCAATTGAATTCTAAAAGTATTTCTACCTTAACGCCTGTGCTTATATAGCGATAACGTAAGGACCTGGAGACACGATTCCAATTGTTCTTCTCAGCCGTTCGCAACCAGTTTGGTGTAGGCCTCCTAAGAAGGTACGGCGGTACTTCTACAGAGACACGGCAACCTGGTGATAATTTTAGAATGCGTGGCTGTTACCATCTGTTCTGATTTGGTCCTTTGAGTCTTCTCTCTTATCTTATCTCGATCTCAAACTCCTACATTAAACTGTAAGTGGCTTTTAGAACATGATTCGATGAGATGACAGAAATATCCCTATTACCATATCTGAAATACCCTTTATTTTTTCCCTATACCACATGGTTTGTGAATATAATTCACTATACCTAAACCTAAAACATAATTACAAGATTTCAATACATCGACTTTGACTTTTACGGCAACTTGAACAGAACCCGTTATTTAGATTTTTCTAGCCAACCTACGTTACCCAAAAAATTGCAATTACTTACACATAGGGAAAAAAACATGTTGATTTAAAAAATGTGCGTATTGGCATGTCCACAATTCTAAGAAACTAATAATGATTCAAAATTTATTCAACACTGAAAGTAGGTAAACACTCGTAGTAAAGTCGATTTAAAACCAGTTAACGTACTAATAACTATATTACATCCTACGTAATGTACTATATACTACGTACGTAGCTTACTGACTAATACGTAAAAGCAGGGATGATAAGGATATGAAATTAAGAATGTTGATATGGATACAATAATTATATCATAATTTACCAGATAAAATTATACCAGTTTCAGATACGGTTACGCATATGAGATTATTTCGGATGATTCGACAGTTTCGGATAGTTTCAGTTACAGATATTGAGTTTTTAAGAATTTGTTATGAGAAAATTCAAAATAGATAATGATTCGAGTATATTTCTAGGTTATCATTTGGTACTACAGCCACAGAAAAAAATGCCTTACAAGTGATTTATGTAGCTACTAATTTTTCAGAGTTATCTTATCTTAGAAATACAAAAAAATCAAACACATGTCTCATTTGGACTCAGTCCCTATCCAATTCGAAACTTTTATATTAGATTTGGTTACGGTTTCGGATATCAGGTTTCGGAGTTCCATAAGATCCCTACTTAAAAGCTACATTAATAAACTTAGTATAGCTTGAACACATATAACATTACTGCTTACACGCTGTCGGCGGTTTATCATTTATTTTTTGAGACGAAGAGTTTCGTGGCCATTGAGCTGTTTATTTTTTCATAAATTTATCCTTTTATCTCCTTTGGCGATGTTTCTCACTGTGTTATTCAAAAACTCTGAGCAAAACGAAGGAATTTGAAAAATAATTTTATTTTGGCTCATTACAACCTCACGTGCACCTAATACGCGGTACGCGACGATAGCAAGAGACCAGACTGTATGTCACTGGTGTTTTAAGAATGGGTAAGCTTTTGATGTGGGGATCAACGTAGGTTGACACCCTTGCGCCTTTCATCTGCCAAGCATTGAGGGCTATGCCGATGCTTGTCAGTAATTGTAATTGGAGCAGTTTATCGTTGAAACGCTAGAGAACGCCCGAGTCTAAAAATGCCTAAAATTCGGAGCTTTATGTGTGGCTGTAACTAATCTAACTAATCCCACTTCCCACTAATATTACAAATGTGAAAGTTTGGATGGATGGATGGATGGATGGATGTTTGTTACTCTTTCACGCAAAAACCACTGAACCGATTACGATGAAACTTGGTATGTAGATAATTGGAAACCTGGATTGACGCATAGGCTACTTTTTATCCCGATATTCCTACGGGATCGGGACTTACGCCGGTGAAACCGCGGAGCGCTGCTAGTAGTTTAATATGATTAAAAAAAATGGATATACAAAAAACAATGTTTTCAAATTTATTTTTTTACCAGAAAATACTTTTCCAAGTGCACGGTGCAATGGTTATATTTTTATTTTATTTATTTGGAACAAAAAACAGTTACAAGTTTTAATGGTACATAACACAAACATATAACCCACTCTATTGTTCGCGGATTAACAGTATAAAACTAAGAAGACGGTCAGATTACGGTTATAAATAAAGATTGAGGTGTAAGGGTGATACAAGCACAAAAAAACAATATGTTGGTGGTTTAAACAATATGTTATGATTTTTCAAGTAAATATCAACGATTTTTCATCATGCAGAAATTAATAATAATAATAACTCCACACATCTCACACACGGCCGTCTGATCCCAAACTAGGCAGAGCCTGTACTATGGTCACCAGACTTCTGATAAACATATTTATTTATTTCTAAATACATACATATTATAGATAAATTACACCCAGACACAAAACAAATTATCATGCTCATCACACAATTATTTGTCCTGGGTGGGAATCGAAACCACGACCTCTGGCTTAGCAGTCAGGGTCACCAACCACTAGACCAACAGGCCAGTCAAATTCCGGACATTCCATCAGTATTCTTGGTATGAAGTACCTTAGCTTTATTCCTGTCAGCAAAAAACATATTATGTCTTTCGTTACTAAATATTAGCTTTGTCGGCTTTCAAAGTCCAATTTGGCAGTTTCAAAATAAGATTTCTGTGTTTATTAAAATCACATTTTTTTATAAAATTGCTAGCGCTTCACGTTATACTTATATGAGGTCTACTATACAAATCTAAAATATTAACACATCTTTCTGTAACACACTGTTTAAAAAAATTATTAACGTAAACAAACAACAAAAAGGTTTAATCAACCTACGCTTCCCTCTTCGCAGTTTTAATCACTTCACCGAATTCATAATAAAATTATAGTCGTGGGCGACGTGTGCCTTAAGCTTTATTAGAATTATATGTCAATAAAATGAGACTATAATGTGATAGCCTCATATTTTTATCAACTAAGTGACATGCTTGCAGTAATAAAACTTGATATGATATAAACTAAACAGAAAACACGCTACTCTCAGATCAGGCCGCGGTTAAAGTTTTTTTTTAGTTTATCATTTAATTTCATATAATAGTTATCTTTTAAAAAAAGCATTACGACTTCAATGTGCTTTTCAGTGGAAAGTAGATGTATTTTGTTTAAATATAATATGGGTAGGCTAACTAAACGCACTGCTCCAATGAGACCATAAATTTAGGTTAGTATATTAAGTTTATGAATGAGATAGCGAGGTTTCGGAGCAAACGAAAATATCATCGATGTATAAAATTTTTAGATATTTGTTGATTTTTCAAAAACCTCTCGACTGTTTTCGATAAAATTTAAATGAACCACCTCTGAAGTATAACCATTGAAACAAAAAAAGAATTTTACAAATTGGTTCACCTTTCTTTCAGAATTAGTGTGATTGTGAACCAGGGGTAGCGATTTCTCTGTTCCTAGATTATTTATACGATTTAGTTAAGATATTTAGACAAGAAATAGTTTTATGGTATATTTCTGAGCTAATAAAAATATATTTCCTGCCAAAGGTCCTTGAACACCATATCCTCTGCATAAATAAACTGTCAGTCGTACGACTGCACGTCAGAAGTGAAAACACCTACACACATAGACATACACACACACACACACACACACACACACACACACACACAACACACACACACACACACACACACACACACACATCTGCATATATGGCCTCTTAGCGTGACGGTCACGCGAGTTCACTACTTTTTTCCCAAACCTACCAAAAGTGCCTAAAGAAGTTTTCACTTCAACAACCTACTTAATCCGTTCCAATTTCCGCTCCGCCCATAGTAAGACTACTTCCCTCATGAATATTACAGATGTTATAAGGATTGTAATGGAGAATGTAAAGGTCACAATACTCTGTTTACTAGACTTTAGCAACGCTTTTAACACTGTGGACTACGATGTTCTCTTTGCCATACTAAACTCACTCAACATATCTCAATCAGCTATTGACTGATTTCGTAGTTACCTACCTGTTTATTCTTCTCCCCATTCTTGACTATGCCACCGTCAGCTATCTCGATCATAATGAGGACTGGAGGGTTCTTTATAAGATTCATCTTTGGCTTACTCAAATATGATCATTCTCACTTTTAAACTTTCGCGATCCATGATTTAATTATGTATTTCCACGGGAATACAGTATACTATATCTATCTATTCGTCTAATCATAACAAAGGTAGCCGTCAGTCCATCTGGGGGGAGGGGCGACGGCATCCAACCTTCCGTTTACCGATTGCGTTCTCCACTCTAGGACCTGTTTGCTGGCTAGTTTGCCAGCCCTCGGTCCTCCGGCAGATTTGGTCAGCCCATTACCACTTCAGCATGCTTTTGCTTTCTGAGATGACCTGATTATCAATTTTATCTTTCAAAGAAACTCCAAGCATAGCTCCCTCCATAGCCCGGTGCGCGACTTTAAGCTTGTGGACTAGTTCCACTGTTAGGGTCCACGTCTCGGCACCGTATGTCAGAACAGGTAGGACGAACTGGTCGAAGATCTTTACTTTGATGACTAGACTAAATAGACACCTGGTGCCAACTAGGTGTCTAAGAACCTTTTCTAAGTTGGTAGCTTTCTACTAGAACTTAATACCTACCCTATTAGTTAGGTACATAATCTACTACAAACATAGAACTGAGAATGGGCACAGAAAAGATAATGGTACAGAAGTACCATTGCGCCAAAACATTTAAATAAATAGTGACTCTTGTTCAGAGACAAGAAAGTCGCAATTTAGACATTAGAGCCATAATTACCTACATTTATAGTCACCTAGAAGTTGCCTCTCTTTCTATTGCATAACTCTTGGTAATATTATAAACGCGACAGTTTGTGAAGATGGATTGACGTTTGTTACTCTTTTACGCTAAAACGGGTGAACGGATCTCGGCCGCGGACAATAGCTAATTTTTTATTTATATAAACGTATTTACTCAAACAAAATCTAAATTTCACAAGTTCATTAGATACCTAATTTAAAATATCACGTATGAAAAACTTGTCAAGGTCAGTATTGACGCGAGTCTGGTTTGCAATGACACGATGACAAACCAAAATCAAAACTAGCAAATTTTACCAGCTACCTAAGCTAATATATTATCCACTAATTACAAATAATCATATACCTACGCTACCATCAACTCTATACTATAACATTATAAGGAAAGGCCGGAAATTTTGTGAGTTTGTGTGTATGTTGCGAATAATCATGCTGTTCTTCTTCAAATTTAAGAGCTACGCTCTTATTGGTGGAGCAATCGCCACTTCCCCTCTAACCTCTGCGATCTTTTAGACCTCTTCATAAGTCTCGACTCTCACTTTCTCCATCACTGGTTGTTTAAAACTTATTTTAGGCCTTCCTCATCTTCTCTTTTTTTTTTCCATTTTTCTTTCCAATATTATTTTGAAGAAGTTGTCGTGTCTTATCAAATTTCCATTCATTTTTCCCCTCCGGTTATCTATAGTTTTTAACAACAGTCTCTCTTCATTTACCATTAGGACTTCCTATAGGACATAGCTTAAAGCACCGATTTGAAAAAAAAATTAAAATTTGTTAGTAACTACACTTTTCCAGATGGGCATAATACTTATATTGATTTATTGCAGTATTTGGCAAGAGAAAGATATAATATAAACCAAAAATAAAGTTCAAATGCTTTGGCGCAGTGGTACTTCTGTACCTGTACTATTATCTATTCTGTGCCCATTCTCAGTTCTATGTTTGTAGAAGATTAGGTACCTAACTAATAGGGTAGGTATTAAGTTCTAGTAGAAAGCTACCATCTTAGAAAAGGTTCTTTGACACCTAGTTGGCACCATTTGTCTATTTAGTCTAGTCATCAAAGTGAAGATCTTCGACCAGTGTGTCCTACCTGTTCTGACATACTAACTAACGGTGGAACTAGTCCACAAGCTTAAAGTCGCGCACCGGGCTATGGAGGGAGCTATGCTTGTTTCTTTGAAGGATAAAATTGATAATCAAGTCATCTCACAAAGAAAAAGCATGCTGAAGTGGTAATGGGCTGACCAAATCTGCCGAAGGACCGATGGCCGTCAAACCAGCCAGCAAACTGGTCCTTGAGTGGAGAACGGAAGGTAGGATGCCCTCGCGGCTCGCCCCTCCCCCCAGATGGACTGACGGCTACCTTAGCTGGGATAGATTAAATGCGGCCGCAATTTGATAGAGGCCTATATCTAACAATGATGCACTGATGCATTGGATTATAGTCTAGTCATATATTATCCATGTAAAGTGATAAGCAATTTTAATTAATTTTGTTTTTAAATGTCTGTGTTGAAATACTTCGAATGTTATATACAACCTCTCTTTGTGAAACCTACTTTTTTAAATAATAACAAAATGTCTTGTCACCTCATTTGTCATGATTATGAAATATGACCATTTCAGCATACCAAAACAACATTTAATGTCATAAATTATGGCGTTATGGTATTAAACTACAACTTAATTTTGATCTCCATCATAATTTTTTTAGTAGATTTAAATAAAAGTGACTACACACCAGCGTTATTTTTTCGTAGAAATAGAAGTGACTAAGTACAAGGACATTGAATAAAGATGATGATGATTTCATTAATTGTCATATTAATGAAGCTCATTTTATGATTTTTTTAGTTCAGTAAGTATTTTAAAAGCGCTTGTTGCATTTTATAAGGAGATTGAACGAAAAAATAGACGTAAGCGCCTTGAGTTTTTATAAAAACGCTTTTGTTTGTAACGAGATAAGTACATGTTATAATTAAATAAAAAACAGTGTACCTACTGATGAGACACGCGATCAAAATAAGAGAACCATGTAACGAACTATGTTAATAGTCGTTTGTATTTAAGTAAACACGAATCTACTCAGTCGTCCTCAGTTAACTACGAGATCTCTTCCAGTGAACTACTTCGTATTTAAACTAATTACCTATTACATTCTTAGACATTGCACAAATAACTAACAGTACTTTAATAAGTGGTGCTTTTAATTCCAGCCGTGAAATAAGCGATTTTGCGTAGTATTTGAGAAGGTAAAGAAGTAATTATACATATATTTTTTTATACATCCAAGTGTCTTTGAAATTCAATGCATTTTATATTGTGTTAAGTACTAATTTGTAGGAAAATGTAAAATAAAATAATTATGTATGTAGAGTCACCTTTTATTTTAATTATATAATAATTATCTACTTGTACATTAATCTCCACATTTTTTTTAATATCTATATGTAAGTGCCATGAATTAATTATAAATAAGAAATCCAAATGAAGAATTTGTCATAAGCTATGCAGAATTTCTTGTAGTATTTTTTTTTCTCAAATGCTTACGAGCTCACCTATATATTATTGTAGTATTTGCTTACAATAAAATATTTATTACTAATTTATAAAGCTGTAGTTACTCTTTGCTAAACTGCTTGTTTCATATAACTATATTCATTTATATTTTGCACCGATGTTTTAACCATTAAAGTAAATTAAAACGAATCGCGATACAAAAAATCTTTGTTTTAACCGACTCTATATCTGTACTTGTAGCCATCTTAAAGAAGCATGCAAACCCTGCTGTGAAGTCCGTTACTCCCTGTGTTCATTATTTAAATGCAATTATAAATCTATAAATCTGTATTTTTAAAATTTAGCGCAGTTATGTTCCACATGAGTCTAACCAAAACAATATATTTCAACCAATAGTAACATTCACCGCGGTGGATTAGCAATGTTCTCATTGGTTAACAACGATTGCTCTGTGGCGCCTCTCCGACCTTATAAATATCGGCGCGATCTTAAACCAGACCTCTTTTCCACAGTGTTAATTCAAGGGGAGTCTTACGGGTTATTTTTGTGACCTAACTCTAAATTCAGAATGCCGGAGACCTCAAAAATGAATGGATACGCAAAAACAAATGGACACAGTTATGATATGGAAGATGGATCACTATTTTTATTTACATCAGAATCTGTCGGCGAGGGTCATCCAGGTTAGTTAAATAAAATAACCAATGTAGGGAATTGTTCTAAAAAATGGCCGCCTCAGCATGTGCGCAGATGATAATATATGTACATAGTTAAGATTGATTTTGTTTATATTGGTTTCATATCAGTTTACGAAAACAAAAAAAATACCGCATGTTTCATACACTGCTTCAGACTTATTCAATTACAATGTTTTGTTACATCATGAAGTAGCGGCATACGCAAATTTACATTTGTCAAAATATTTTTAAAACACGTGGTCTGAAGCAAACAGCGTTGAAGATCGTGTTAAATTCACAGTTTTTATGTTTTCTTTTTTTTTATTTCAGATAAAATGTGCGATCAAATTAGCGATGCTATCTTAGACGCACATTTAAGACAGGACCCCAACGCAAAAGTGGCATGTGGTGAGCATCAGAATTATTGTCGGGAACATGGATTTCATTTCTGTAATTTGATATATTTTGCTAATTATCTACGTGTTATGTACAGAAACCGTGACCAAAACCGGGATGGTGTTATTGTGCGGTGAAATCACATCTAAAGCCAATATTGACTATCAGAAGGTAGTCAGAGATACAGTCAAACACATTGGTTATGATGATTCGTCTAAAGGTATGTAAATAGTATCCTTGTATTCCTACAATTTATTTAAGGTATACTTGGCTTTTAGCCAGTACAGTATCTTTCATATTAATGAATATAAATTATTCTGTATACACTAGGTTTTGATTGGCGTACACTAAATTTATTAGTGGCTATAGAACAACAAAGCCCAGATATAGCTAATGGAGTACACCAAGGCAGAACAGAAATAGATACTGGGGCTGGAGATCAGGTATACACACAAATTTGCTGCACGAAGATGGGTCTATTTACCACTTAAACTATTGGGTCTTACATCTGCATGATGTATCATTATAAGTCATTAAAATCATTATAAGACAGTTAAATATTAATAGAGAATTGAACCAGAATGCTGTTTGATTACATTCAATGAAATTGAGAACAAAATCTTAGTTGTAAGAGAATAACTTAATTTATCATTGGTATTAATATGAGCATGTTGGGATTAGGATTTGATTACAAGACATGCAGTGTGATGCTTGCGCTGGATCAACAGTCTCCAGATATTGCAGCTGGAGTGCATGAAAACAGAAATGAGGATGAAGTAGGGGCGGGTGACCAGGTATTATTAATTTTCATGGCGGTTTATGATCATTTTTAGATGTTATTAGTTCATTATGTGCCACTAAGTTATTTACTCCAAATCCACACTCCATTGATTGTAACTGACCTTTGGGGAACCCATTCACATATTAATATGGCATGATTCTAGTGGCATGTTGATTTATTATCCAAAGTACTAAATATTACACCTTTGGGTCATTTGCCATACTCATTTATCATTTTATTAATATAAACACAAAGGCACAGATAACCAGTCTTGTATAGATTGGCATCCCTAATGTTATTATAAGTATGTAATTGTTTGAAAGTACTCAACTCCTTTTTTTTAATGTAGTCATTAAAGTAGTTCATGTATTTGCATAAGGTATTATCCTTTTTTATCCTTACAAAATTAAGCAAATATTGCCTTTTATTAGCTATACTGCTCAATTTCCTTTAACTGTAAAAGTACTGTAAATACATCATACATACAATAATATTATAAACAAGATACTCTAGATATTTCTACTCTGTATGTCATGTTTCTTTATTTATTTAATCTTAATCAGACTGGCCCCATACACTAATTAAGAGATAAACATCCATATGAAGAAAATTAAAGGTTTTTATTGAAATAGTCTCGTAAAGCATGCACACGGCTCCTAAAGATTGCCACAAATATTGCAGTTCTATGGCTGTGGTGATGAAAAATATTTTAAACTAGCTGACCCAACAGACGTTGTCCTGTCTTACCTAAGAATGTTATATAAGATCACTCTCTTGTCCGTCTGTCTGTCCGTGTGTCACCACCGATTTTCTCAGGAATGGGTGGACCTAGCAAGTTGAAATTTATACCAGATACTGAAGTCTATAGTCCCTATTAGGTGTTTAAAAATCAAGGTCCCGAGTCAACACGATAAAAAGATATTGGCAAATTTAGATTTTCGCGAAAACTTGTAAGTACCAAAATTTACCTTAATTTTATTTTTTTTATTTTTCGGAATTTTCCCTTTACTTGTGCTTGTAAGTCCTTGCTTTTAATCAAAATTGACAATTCTAGGTCAACCGAAAGTACTCTATAGGTTTTGGGTCCTAAAACCTATAGGGTACTTCCCATTTACCTAGAGTTATGAAATTTGGTAAGAAGCAAGGTCTGACAGCACAAGTGAAGGAAAAAATCCGAATGTCGTTAATTTGTTGTTATATCACTTAAAATAATGATTGATTACAAACTTATATTTTGCGGTTGAATTGTTTATTTTGTCGTACATCGCAGCCGCAAAGTTAAGTTTGTCTTTCGAAAAAGACTCAAAAGTCGTTGAGAATTGATTCCCGAGATGGACGTATACTAGTTTGTTTGCTTACGGAACCCTCGGTGCGGTCAGACTCGCACTTTTCCGGTTTTTTCTTTCACATGAACCTTCTGACAATAACAAACACAAAAAAAAAAGAATTAGCGAAATCGGCCCAGCCGTTCACGCGTGATGCCGTGACCAAGGGAAACAGGGATTAATTTTTATATATATAGATGAGTTAGATATACTTCTATTTCCAGGGCCTGATGTTTGGGTATGCCACAGATGAAACTGAAGAATGTATGCCACTGACAGTTGTGTTGGCTCATAAACTTAATCAGAAAATTGCAGAGCTGCGACGAAATGGCGAGTTCTGGTGGGCTCGCCCAGATTCCAAGACCCAGGTAATTTGCAAAATAATTTAATAATACCAATTTAATACTTACAGGCAGATACAGGCTATCATTATACTTTACATGTTATCTAATGCCAGTTATTAAAAATGTTAAAGTTTATTATTGAGTCAGATTTTTTTTTATTTTAGTACGTTCTGTGATACGACTTGTACAGTATATGCAATAAAATATATCATCATAGTCAAATATAGTGAAGCAAAAATGACTTTCAGATAAGATAAGATTTATTTCCATGTGTACATGAAATGCTTGCGAAGCAGTATTGTAAACAAACAAGTTAAGCATATAATAATTCATTGACATCTTATAAAGATGTACAGTGTACAGTACTTGTATGTAAAAGTTATAGGATGTTTCAGAAATAAAATATTTTCTTTCTTTCTTCTTTCTTTCTATGTACTAGAAGTATCTGCCTTTCTCCAGATTTGTTTTATATTTTGTATATATTATGTCCTATTTTGTAGTGCAATGTTGAACATTGCACTACAAAATATCGGCTGATGTAATCACTGACAATGATATATCAATTGTTTGGTGACTAGGTGATAAAGATGACACCAGTGTCAAGTGCCATATGAGCTGGGTCAATTAATATGTTGACAATATACTGTGCTTAGTAACATCAGACAATAAGAACATTAATTTCGTAAGTGTCGTCTGATAATTGCAGCATACACATCTCCTGAAAATATTACTAGACTCCGATTACTTCTTCTTACCTAATTTGCGTACACAAGAAAGCGCTTGAGTATCATCTTTGGGTGGATATTTTCGTCCAATAATCATAAATAGGTACTTGTTTTATACTATACTCTATCGAATCCTTCATTTCCTTTTTAACAGTTGTTTGTAACTATGCCAGAGATCATAAAATTAAACCCTAAAACGCGCGGTAAGCAAAAATATATACATTACCTATTTTCATTTAATTACACAATTTATTGCCTTTCGTTGACATTATGATACTGTATGTGTAGTAACTTTTATTTTATTTTCAAAATAAATTATTACTGTTTTGTAACGCAATAAATACAGTTACGTTGTTATAAGAATGTTTCTACTGCATATTTATGAATCTATATCAAATATTTATAAATCATTTCGAAAATTTTCTATGTAGGTATATTATATAAAATAAAATAATGTTTGTTTATAATGTATATGTACACATATATGTATTTGTATAAGTATATTATGATACTCTTTCCGACACAGAAAAAAAAAACACATTGTCATTTGCGTGTATTTTACACGCCTGCTTGCTACTGGGGTCCAGTTGAAAACCAGCGCTCTGGTACCTATGCGTACCAGGCATGCTGAACTGGATCCCCTTTCGGTACTTTATTTTCTCCTTGTATTTTTATGTGTAAGATTGTCTCATTGTGCCGAAATAAATGTTGTTTCTTTCTTTCTTCTTCTTCTTATAGTTATAATTAGTTGTATTTGCAATAAATAACTTCAAATTAACAAATAATTATCAAATTAATAATTAACAAATGTAAGATGATACACAATAGACTTGTCACTTGAGTCCTCGGTCACATTAATAATTAATCAATTCTAATTTTCAATATTATTATGGACTGACCGAAGAACCCTAGGCTCATAAATGATGATGTGCTCTACGAATAGGGAACTATATAGCCTTGAGCATCGTCTGCTTATCGGTTTTTTTTAGGATTCACTTTGGTGAGTGTGCCTAAGCTCTCTTCGAATTAATTAAACCCTCACCATTCCTTTATCGGACTACTAGGCGCTGATAGAGGTTCCATCCTTTCGTTGTCGAAACACCAAAAGTCGAACTAAACGCTTTGACAGCTTCTTTTCGGTTTGAGACTTATTTTTCCAGTCAATAATAATTCTGGAACGATCAAGTGTAGGTTTCTCTTGGATAGGCGTGTACCATCTTCGTCTTTATCGTCACTTTCCATCAGGTGAGTTGGAAACAAACGTCAATTCCATTTCGTAAGGGAAAAAAAATTAAATAAATCTTTTTTTATACGCTCGAAACTACATTCTAAATGAAATCGATTATTATTTTTAATCGAATCGGCAACGTGTTGGGGGCATCACTAATTGACTACTTATCGATCTGTAGAAAAGAAAACGCAAAATTTCAAGGTGATCTGTGGAGTAGTTAAGGTGTGAAATGTTTGTTTGTTCGTTGGTTACGCAAACAAATAAATTTCACTCTCGCATTCCTGTATTTTAGAGCCTTATAAGAAGTGCTGACGAGCTTTTATTTGTTTATGCCAAGACTTTTTGCAGTTATTATCGTGAATAATAAATAAATAAATTGTCAAAACACATATTAATAGAATAAGTATTGTGTCTGTTGTGGAGAATTTGTTGATGAGAACGACTTCTGAAAATTTACAAGTCGTTCGACTTCTGATTTTATTCTGATTCTTTAATGTAATGATTATGTTATGATTTTTTTTCGTTGAAAGCATACCAATCTCTGTTCAAATATCCTGCCTTATATATTTAGTTTGCTTAAAGTTAATTAGCATGAGTTATGGTCATGAATGAATTAAGAACGTGTATCTAATCAATTTGGATGTTCTGCCTGACCATGAAAAGAGCAGCTGATTTCAGTGCAGCCATATAAATTATCGCTATGCGTGCACGAGTTGAGTTATGCATATTATGTAAAAATTCATTTTTGAAGCCTTATTATATTTAGTAACTAGATTTTGAGAAAAAAAAATTCTGTTCCCGAGGGATACAAAATCTACATTCACGCAAACGAAACCACCGCACAGTATGAAAAATTACCTAAAAAACGGACATCCCCTTTTTATTTATTCATTCGATAAATAAACTGATTTTAAATGCACGAATAGAACACCCGAAGGTCAAATGTAATTAGATCCAAAGATACGATATTTTTTTAATTATTCTTGGTATTTAGTAAATTATTAAAATGTATAGTAAAAAAAATATTTATGTAAATCTACTAGTATACTCGTACGTGTATGTAGGTTTTACGCGGGCATATGATGTACGAAAATATTTGTTTTAAAATCTATTCACTTAAAAGTTATTTTGAATAAAAGGTTTTTAGTTTTTATTTTTTTACTGTAGTATTTTGCCATAGTTGGATTCAAAACCATAATAACTAAAGTTGTTTGATATCTTGCTAATTATATAAAAAAAACTAGACCCTAATCTCTTTGGATCTTGGAGTTATATGCTTCTAAAGTTTTATCTAATTTCTATGGTTTCAGGGTTGTCAAAAATTTTAGTTCTCTCTATCTCAATCATTTTTAGACATAATTTGTGATTTATTTGTGACTAACCTATTATATATATATATATATATGACGGCGCGCCCATATTGTCGCACCTATATTTTTATAATGTGATTTGGGTTGTCTGTCGCAATTAAATATGTAGTAGAGGGTAGTTGGAGCGATCGATGCCTATATAAAGCAACAGGCGCGAGTGTGGAGCGCAGTTCTGGACGAACGATCGCAATTTCCAAATACTTTTTGGTAATATTGTTTCCAACGTATTGGTCTAAATGTTAACTTTTTAAATTGATTACGACAATAGAGTTTCAAAAAGACGACATATACATAAATATCGGATTGCCAAACGGGCCAAATTGGCCATTTTGTGCGTATGTAATGAATATTAAATAATACGACTATTTCACTAAGTTATGTGTAATAATAAAATAAAATTTAAATATGCACCTAAATACCATCAGGATCGATTTTTTTTCTGACCCATAATCAAAGGTACCATTAGTACTATCGTCGTGTCTTCGTTTTCGGGAGCGTTTCACTAACATCCTCTATAGGGTGTATTTGAAAAAGGAACGCTAACTTTAATCACTGAAAGCGCCTGACTCTAGCATGCAATTGCAATAGGAATTATTGTAAAAAAAACTATCCGTTTACAAGTTATGACTGTATTTTGCCTCCGTTTATCATAACAGCAGGTGCAATGTGTAAAGTTAAGAATTATAATTTTTTTTTAATTAGTTTTTATGGATTTTCGGATCCATGGTGCCTCACCCCCATTCCTAGAAAAAAAATGTTTAGGTATAGCATACCACATCACCACCATTCACACATTCACCCTCTTCCCCATACCACATTTTTGTTTTCATCGGAATTTATTTCCATTTTAAAGAATTTACAAGTAATGTAATGTCAAACAAGCTACGTTCATTTATTTCAATCTTATATTTTACAAAAGAAATCAACCTACTTTCTATTAATCTATAACTTTTACTTAATATCAAATCACAATAAAAAAATATTCGGTGGCAACCCTAGGATACTTTCTTTAAAACCTCATAAGTCACGAGTCCCAAGGAATTAAGATTTCAGGTTTTGAAGGCCTGTTAAGAGGGACCTGTTCTATAGTCCAATTAAAGAATTGAATCCTACTAAAGTAAGACTTGACGAAAAAAAAAATTACGAAAGTATGGTTAAAATCGTTTTTTTTTTATGTTATTTTAAGTGCTAGAACTTTGTTACTGACTGCATATTATAGATAATATACACTTTGATAATATGGATTATTAATCAATAATAAAACTGAACGCCTTTTGAACGACACCTATTTCTATGGCTTTCCTGAATTCCATAGAAAAAACGATAAAAAAATTGTATCTCCGGATCTAAGGACATTTGAACTTCGGGAGTTCTACTCGTGCATTTAAAATCATATTCTTTATCAAAAGAATAAAAAAAAAGGGGAAGTCCGGTTTTTAGGGCATTTTTCATACTGTGCGCCGGCAAAAGCTAGTTAACAGCAGACTGCTGATAAACTTACTTATATATTTATATAAATACATGCATACGAGTATTATAGATAAAATCACCCAGACGCAGTACAAATGATCATGCTCTCACACAACTATTTGTCCTGTGTCTGGGTGTAATTTATGACCAACAGGCCAGTATAGTGCTTAGTGATCCTGACTGCTGTGCTTGAGGTCGGAAGTACGATTCCCACCCAGGATAAATAAATAATTATGTGAGAGCATGATCATTTGTTCTGTGTCTCGGTGTAATTTATCTATAGCCGGCCAGGGGGCGCGCAGTCGGTTATTAAAAATAACCATTTTACTTGAGCTTTCTAATGTATGGCGCGTTGTAAAACGGAGATCAAGTTATAGCTACAGTTGTAATTTATCGATTTTTATCAAACTTTCATTAGTATTTAAGCTAGAATATAACTTTCAGACTACAATATTAAGTAATCAAAATCTATTCACGGACTTTTCACTGAAGCTCGAATAAACAAACAGTCATAAAAAAAAACAAACATAGTTTCAGATTTAGAACCCCTTAATTAGTTGTAGTAGGTAAACTTTTTAATATCTTTAATGAACCGACACAGCTACTTACATTTGTTGTTTTACGGTATAGGCAGAGGTTTTCTTAATGTACTTATCAGTCGTATTAAGTAGAAAAAAGGCCTTGATTAAAATATTTTATTTTATAACAACAACACGAGAGAAAAAACAAGAATAGCTATGTATTGTTATCATATACGTCTAAATACAATAACCAGTTCACATTTCTAAAAAGGTTATACAAACATTGATATCATTTACATACCTATTGTGCTGTGTTATTGGGACTGTTACTATCAACTAAAGTAATATGTCCAAATAGACTTTGTTTGTAAAGATTTCTCTCTCTTTTACACAAAAACTACTAAACTGATTACGATGAAACTTTGAAACTTGGTATGTAGATAGCGTGAGACCTGGATTAACACATAGGCTACTTTTTATCCCGATATTCCCACGGCACCGGGATTTACGCAGGTGGAACCGCGGGGCGCAGCTAGTTACAAATAATAACGATTATCCAAAATTAAATAGACAACTTCAGGGTCTACTCATTAATTAATATATAGATGGTTAAAATAACTTGTTAGCTTTTAATAAAAATACTTCAAAATTGAGATGCCGGACTAGGGATCCATTGTCATGACATGACGTTGCACAGTGTGAGATTTTGACTGAGTTGGGGACATGCCTTTTTATGCTTTTATTTGATAGGTTACGTATAGTAGGAGCAAATAGTGCAACTCCCACGAAATTCCTTTGCTTTGTTTAGGAAATATGTTTTTTTTTCGTGAAAGGTCAATGACCTGTTAAAATCCATAATTTTATTGCAACTGCTAAAATATTGCAAATATTAACTTACTGAGCTTATTGTCGGATTAATTACAATAAAATACGCAATTTATATTAAATTCAACATAGTAACTTATAATTAGAGATCGGATATTCGGATGCATATTTACCTAAAGTTGAGATGTTGGCTATTATGGAAAGCACTTTTTTTATCGAAAGAATCCCGCGATTCCAGGAAATTCAAATTTAAGTGTACCTATACTCCGTGAGATGTAATAAACTCCAGTTTGACACAAATGACACTTGCTCTGTTACAACGTATAATGGTTGCTTTTCCCTACTTTTATTGTCGGTGATTTTTGACGAAGCAAAAACAACCTTATTACCTTGTAACAAGTGTCAAATCGGGCCTATTAAACCCCAGGAAATGTAAGCATTTTGTAAGAGTGCGAGTGAGACGGCAAATTATACTTGCTTGTGCGCAAGTGGCGACGCGACAATACAACTGCATTCGTAAATAAAAATATACTTAGAAGCCGCTTCCATAATTTGTTATCCAAAAAATAACTTTAGGTAAATATGCATCCGATTATCCGATCTCTACTTATAATATAACAGAGTTATTAATTTTTTTCTATTTTTACATTTTATTTTATTTCGTAGATGTCCTTCTGTTTCCGCATTTTATTTTAATTGTAAAACATAGGAATAACAATCAGATACCATACCCCAAAAATTGGAATGTGTTTATCGTAGGACCTTTGAAATATAAGGTTTCTAAGTTTTTTATAAATTTCTATGGAAATAGGGTTGTCAAAAGCATTACTTACAAAATCACTATCACTATAATATAAATAAAAAAAACTCTACAAAATACAGGTATTTTGTTTAGTATGGATACTAGCTGCACCCCGCGGCTTTGCCTGCTTTAAAATTGATATGTCGCAAGTGGAGAACAATATCAGATTCAGATGTTTTTACCTAAGTTTCACATTCACTAAAATATTAACACCATGGTTAAAATATATTAACTATGGGTACTACGATACCAACTTCTTATTTAAACCGACTTTACAATACACAATCTTTTGCATTTTATATTAGTATGTACTAGCAACCCGCCCCGGCTTCGCACGGGTAGCAGAGACATCTTCAACAATCATCCATCATATTTCAACAAAGGTTTTATACAAAACCTTAACAAATTATATACCTATAATAAATATAAATCTTCCTCATGAATCGCTCTATCTATTGGTGAAAACCAAATGAAAATCCATTCAGTAGCACTATATAGTATTCCGTAGCACTTTCATCTCCTAACATTACTGCAGATACTCCCGGAGAGGGAAGAGTATCAGCAGTTGCTACTCGCTGACCAACATAAGGGTTTTCGTCCTCATGTCCCTCTTGCATTAAGTCCTCCGGTCGAGGCCCGGACGGACATCCCTCAGCAGTACCCGCTGAGGCAATTTAGCGCCATGGGTTTTTCCCGGCTCTCCTCACCCCCGCTTCTCCTGACTTCATGTGTAAGTACAGGGTTTTAGCATAATGCTTAACGAGGGCGGACCCCTTCTCTGTACCACATGAAGTCAGTCATTGAAGATCACACTTTAAGTGTGTAAGGTGGGTCAAATTACGTAATAAGATACAAAATGAAAATAGCAATTAACATCGTTATATAAGTTATGTCATAGTCAAGTGTTGATGTGTCTTCAGCCATAAATGATATTTAAGCTATAAAACGCTTCAAATAAAATTATCCTAATAAGAGATTCTCAGAATCGTTTTTGTGTTGACAACCCTAAACAAAATATTTAAAAATTAATAACTCAGCCGTCCTGCCGTTTTTATTTATTTAATATTTACGTATGATATAATATGTAATGTAAGGTTACTTTCAGCCTTGAAATAAAATGCGGAAACCAAGAGATTTTGAAAAAAAAAATATTTTGTCGAAATAGGAAAAAAAATTATTAAGGTGTACCGGAGGACTTCTATATAGTTTTTTTACATACAATAGTAGTTGTACACGTTTCCGATCGAATAGTGCCATAATGTAAAGAAAATTCTGATGCATTAACGAGAACAAGCATTTCTATGGGTTTTTCTCAATATATCAGAAAATCTAAATATCTCCTACACAAAGCAAAGGAATTTCGTCGGAGTTCTACTCTGAGTTCTTACTTCAGGTAAACTATCAAATAAAAGCATAAAAAGGCATGTCGCCAACTCAGCCAAAATCTCACACTGTGCGTTGCAATAACATTGTTACAAATCATGTTTTCACATTTTACATCCTGTACCTATTACAAATATTTAAAAAGTGGTACAATAACTTTGAGTAATGGTTACTTATTTTACTAAGTTTTAATAGAGTTAATGTAAATGATTTAAGGTGACGTGCGAGTATATCTTCGCTGGAGGCGCGACAGTGCCACAGAGAGTACACACTATTGTCGTTTCTCTTCAGCATTCAGAAAAGGTAAGATATATATAATATAATAAATTATTTCTGTTAAAAAAAAATGTTATTTGCAATCATCAAATTTGATTTTAAAAGAAGTTAAAGAGTTAGAGATGCGAAATTATGAGCTTATTTTCACTATTTGAAGGATTAGTTTGAACACTTAATATTTGTCTATAAAAAAGTGATATCATTAGTAAGGAACCAAATTAAAATACCTAGTTCGAAATAAATGTGCTTTCCTACTATTTGTAGAGCTAAAAGTACCGAATTCGATGACGACATACAATACTGCTGTAGTAATCGAGATAGCAGTTATAAGATGCGTCGTGACTTACTGCTATTTCGATTACCATTGCAGAATATCTAGTCCACTGCCATTGCGTTAGGTATGGTCTTCTATTGGTAATGTATTATTATAACACTATGAAAATATGTCATATCTGTACATTTTGTTTATATGTATATGGATACCAAACGTCTTGATAATAATCGGTATAATTTATAACACGATATTGTTTTTTAGTGTTTGGAGCTGACTGATAGCAATACGTTTCTAACTAGGTAATTGGCTGTCAAGTCAAATCACAATTTTTTAGTAAACGTCATTATGGTAGGTTCGGTACATTTTTGTATGAAATACTTTGGCGTGACGTCATACCTTACCATTGTGAAATCATTTACTTTTAATGTTAATTTGACGATTAGCAAATAAATTAAAAACGTTACAATAAAATTGGACCACAATCTTCACAGTTTTTTTTTTAAATTATTTCATTGCCCGACTTGGCGAAATGATTTATTTATTAAGCTTAAGCATCAATCCAAATTAGGACGTATAGATATCACACGCATCTATACGTATAGCTATCACATTTTACACGCTACAAGATTTGATGATTACCAGGGGTTAGTTGATCACAAGAGAATACTTTAGATAATCATAATTCTAAAGCGAAATGTTGCATCATATTTTATCAACCCACACCATGGTTTATAGGAGTAATTATTGATAAAACTAATCCGTGACTGTAACATAGCATAACTAATTTGGTAATTACTCATAGTTATATATGATTTTTACGTTAAATAGCAATCATCATGATATCACCTTAAATGTTTAAAACCTTGAACTGAAAAGAGATATTAAAATTTATAGATTGCACTCGAGACATTGCGGGATGAGATCAAGGATAAGGTTATCAAAGAAGTTATTCCCGACAACTATCTGGATGAAAAGACCGTCATTCACATCAACCCATGCGGCAACTTCATTATTGGTGGACCACAGGTAAATAAATATACTACTTTTTCGTTGGGTTGTATTGCATAATTTGATTATAACGGCGTTGCAAACTGCTAACCAATCGTAATTTATGGTGTCGAAAGCAAGACATAGCTGAGTTCAAAGTGTAGTAGGCCTCAGCAATTACTTAAAGGGCGGGTCAGACAGCGAGCGGTCCGGCGTCAGAGAGATCGCACGATGGCTGGGAATGTATTGTGTTTTACTTATTGATGGAAATTGCTTTTCAATCAGAATTCAGAATCAGATCTGCTACGTCGTTAATGGATAAACAAGCTGTCAGTTGTACACTTGAGCCTTTCTTAATGAATTTTATTACATTTATTATAGTTTATATTTTAAAAATGTGATGAAAGGTTAAAAAACAGTGTGAACATCCCAACGTTTGTGGTTTCCAGTCGGACGCGGGGCTGACGGGGCGCAAGATCATCGTGGACACGTACGGCGGCTGGGGCGCGCACGGCGGCGGCGCCTTCTCGGGCAAGGACTTCACCAAGGTGGACCGCTCCGCCGCCTACGCCGCGCGCTGGGTCGCCAAGTCGCTCGTTCGCGCCGGCCTGTGCCGCCGCTGCATGGTGCAGGTGCGCTATTATATACATATTGCTACGAGCCAGGGTTATACATCAACTTATTACGTAATAGAAACAATTTATCACAAATTCTCACTTATACTCCCTTGTACTGAGAATAGCGAATATTTTTCGCACTTCGCAATCGCAAAACTGGGATGTGTGTCACACCAGATGCAGGCACCTTTAAATCAGCTACCTTATTTCATGAAAAGTTCTGTAGGGGAATTTTCCAAAAAAGTCTCGCAATAATCCGACTGACTCGTTACCCCTCTGGAAACTTCTGGAATGTTCGAAAGATTTCTTAAAACATTCGATTAGTTACGGTATTCGTTAACAGAACGCGCCACGCGTATCATTTAGGCGAAACGCAACAATACAATTCTACATAATTAAAAAAAAACTTTAAAAATATGAGATAGACTTATGTTCATATTCATTTATGTTCAGGTTGCTTATGCGATCGGCGTAGCGGAGCCTCTCTCTATCACAGTTTTTGACTATGGTACTTCACACAAGACCCAACAGCAACTTCTCTCCATCATAAAGAACAACTTCGATCTACGACCAGGGAAAATTGTCAAGTGAGTATCATTTGCAATTCATTGACTTAAATTTTGTTGTACATTATTGTGGTAGTGTCAGAGTTCAAGATACTTGTCGTTTGTGTATTGCTATTTATACAAAGGTAGACTCAGATAAAGTTTAAATAGGTTTAATACAATTGTAACCATTTTTATTTTATTTGAAGGGAATTGAACCTGAGAGCACCCATCTATCAGAAAACCAGTACTTACGGCCACTTTGGACGAGAAGGATTTCCATGGGAGAATCCCAAACCGCTTGTAGTAGAATGACTTCAGACCTGATCATTAGACCGTTGTAAATATTTTTATCAGTATATTATAAACACTTATTCTGTGTGGTAATTGTAGCGAGGACGCAGAGAACACTGGTCTCTCTTTAGATATATGTACACGCCAGAACCTCGACAATGGAACTGTGCTACGACAGTGATAGCCCGTGACGGTTGCATTTACGGGGTTCACTGTAATTTTTAAGTACTCTATAGTTTATTAGACACACATAGGTTTACTAAGGTGCCGTCATTTCTGAATTTGAGTTAGTTCAAGGTTCAATCGGCAGTCCTATATTTAAGATTACGTGTTCGGTTTCTTAAATAAATCTGTATGCTTTTTACACTGCCCAATCATTTAATAAGTAAGATAAATGAATTTTCCATTTATTATTTTTACAACTTAAAGTGTGGACTGCCTACACTCTCGAATGTTCTTTGTTGTACGCTTAACACTGTAAGTGCTATGATTGACTAGTAGAGTAGACTACTCCTCTGGTCGCGTCACAGTGGGAGAGTGCGAGTATTGCGCTCTCCACTGCAAATATAATGCTGCGTCGAGACGTTCTCCCATGTATATATTTTTGTTGTTATTTCTCAACTCTAGATGAAATATTAATATTTATTCTGCCTTTTTTGCTGTGAATTGTTAGTTAGTAAAGTAAATTATGTTGGTTATCGTCTCGCTCGCAGTACAATTTGTGTTGTGTTTCCGAAAAGGATTGACGTGGAAAAGAGCCATTTTGAAAACACACCGACTAGATCAGTGTAGTAGTGCACTGTGCATTTAATCCTAATTGTAATTCCGCCGGTAGTTGTAATTAGGCCAAAATGCTAACCGTACATTGACATAAATATTGGAATTAACTTAGATTTAACTAATGTGTAGGGCGGTTAGTGAGTATTCGCGACTATATTTTTTGATCTGTTTCAACTTCGACCTGTTTAAAGTTCTAATTAACTTCTGTGGATTATCGATTTGTCAGATTGTGGAATTTAAACTTAATAAAATAAAATGTTGTCCTCTCGATATATTAGCGGGAGTAAATAAAAGGGTTTCATTTTAATATTAGTGCCATATTCCTTTACCCTATTAATGTGGATGTGCTTATTAACTCGTATATAATATTATTATGTTTGGATGGTTTCCTACACCAGACGACGGACCGGTTTGCTGCTAACCACAGGTTCATCCTTGGTTAACCGCAATTTTTCCCGTAAACCAAAATAGACGACCGCATTGTGTTGTTATACTTTGAGCCGTGTCAGCAACTTCTTTATTCATTGCTTTAATCTTACTTAAAATCAGTTCGCGTTCATATTCGACTATCAAATTGGTGTGTTACGACTCACCTATATTATTATCATGACTCGCTGGTTTGCGACATTGGTCCCAATTCTGTTACTTCACTCGCTAAATTAAAATTCACTTAATTTTCTTCATGTAAGATGTAAACCTACACTTCAAAACAAGGTCTTATTTCAAATTGAAACAAGTAGGTAACATATGTCGCTATCGAAATAAGCAATTTATTTGTCGACCAAAGTCTCTGATACGCTTAAATAAACTTTCATACCACGTAGCGAGGGCCGCTATCCGTGGAATGCCATCTCTTTTGCTCTGTGTTTTTAGTAAGCGTCCTCGTAGCTGTCGATTAAAATAACGTCATCTTAGTTCGTTTTGAACAAGTTTTATACGGCATTTGAATATTTCGGGACTCTCGCTGCGTGGAAATAAAGTTGAGTATACGTTGACAGGTTTTAGTGAAATTTAGTGGCGCTTAGAAATAGATGCCAGTAACAAATAGACCTTATTTCGAAATGCACAAGGTTGATTTTATATGAAGAAATAAAGTCAGGTTTTAGTTCAATGTTTTGCGAGTTCCGCTAGAGTATTTTTTTCCAAATATATAATGAACTTGTCGCTTTCTAACGAACGTTAGCACGAAGTCGGCGTTGCATCTTTGTTCACAATAAAATATTAAAGATTTATGATCGTTTGGCATACTTATAGTCTATTTATATATATATATATATATTATTTTATTATGGACTCTTATCCCGCGCGAAGAATCAACGCAGGAATTCCGCCAATGTCAAGTGTTTTATAATTATACAAGTTAAATAACAAAAACGTAAAAAAATGGATGTCTATTCGTCCATCTTGAAAAAGACCATCACATAGAGTATCTAATCTAAGACGTACAAGTACCGTTGAACGTTTCATACTTTCAAGCCGAAACAACTTTGTATAGGCGTAACTCGCACAATTTTGATAACCTTTTCCGTAAAACCATGGAATTATGAAGCTATTTTTATTTTATCACAAGATGTAAAATTCTTAATGACTAAGTTCAAATTTAAATCTTTTAAAAAAAGCAAAATAACAAGAATATACAATAGATAGCTTTTTTTTAGACTTCGTTTCAAAGTCACGTAGTTAGGTCCTTTACCGTACTTGCGACTCTTCAAATTCACTTGTATACGAAAATAATTAGAATATACGAATAATCGAACTTATTAATAACGAATCTTTTTCAATCCAGGCATCTTAGTATTTAATAATACTTAAATTTCGGCTGACATCCAACTGAAAACGAAAACGCATAATTAAAAGTATGTAAGTTCATGTCATTTTAAATAAATCTTTGTAGACGAAATCGCTCGTGTCCAAGTCTCTGCAAAGAAAACACTTTTTTTAAATCTGGTACCACTGCTAACTATAATCTATGCAGTCTCGCCATCTTGGACGCGGCTGTCTTAAGTTGGCGGGAAGACGTCGTTTGTTTACACTTTTTTTTGCTCTTTCAACTGTTCGTAACTGTTCGATCAGAATTTTTATTTGTTCGATCTTAGTTTTTTTATTAAAAATAAAATAAAAAATTACCCTCAGGTTGGCGGGGAGAAGTCGTTTTTTCAAATTGTTATTTTGCTATTTCAATTGTTCGTTAACTGTTCGTCATTGTTCGATTAAAATTTTTATTTGTTTGATCTTAGTTTTTTTTTTATAAATAAAAATAAAATTTGCTTTCTTAAGTTGGCGGGTAGAAGTCGGTTTTTAACCTTTTTTTTGCTATTTCAACTGTTCGTCATTGTTCGATCAAAATTTTTATTTGTTCGATCTTAGTTTTTTTTTTAAATAAAATAAAAAATTACCCTCAAGTTGGCGGAGAGAAGTCGGATTTTCAAATTTTTTTTTTGCTATTTCAATTGTTCGTTAACTGTTCGTCATTGTTCGATCAAAATTTTTATTTGTTCGATCTTAGTTTTTTTTTTAAATAAAATGAAAAATTACCCTCAAGTTGGCGGGGAGAAGTCGGATTTTAAATTTTTTTTTTTTGCTACTTCAACTGTTCGTCATTGTTCGATCAAAATTTTTATTTGTTCGATCTTAGTTTTTTTTTAATAAAATAAAAAATTACCCTCAAGTTGGCGGAGAGAAGTCGGATTTTCAAATTTTTGATTTTTGCTATTTCAATTGTTCGTTAACTGTTCGTCATTGTTCGATCAAAATTTTTATTTGTTCGATCTTAGTTTTTTTTTAATAAAATAAAAAATTACCCTTAAGTTGGCGGGGAAAAGACTTTTTTTATTTATTTTTGTTGCTATTTAAACTGTTCGTCATTGTTCGATCAAATAAAATTCGGTTCTGGCACTCGCCGGCCGCTGCCGCGGCAATCTCGCTTCGCTCGCTCGGCTCGTGCGTTATATTCACAGTTCTAACCTAACCTAAACCTAGCCATTTCTTTTCAATTGACCTATCCTACTAATGATAAATCGTCTGTAACTTAATACTAAAGTCCCCTCTCTGATGTCGCTCGCTCTCGCGTGATGTGATCTCGCCTCTCTTTCTATCGCATAACTCTTATCTGTTCTGATGCCGTTAAGGTTGTCTTGCCACCCATGTGCCTATTACTTTACTTCTGTAAACAAATGCAGTTTTAAATAAACCTAGGCTAGGTATTTACTTAAAACTATTTTATTTCACAACCTCTGCATAGATACTTTAATCTCTAAGAAGATAGGCATTTGCCATACGTTAGTGTGTACCATGGAATGAAACTATCTCCTTTAGGTGTTTAGCTAGGTAGGTGCAACAACGCCTTGACCTCGCGGCGGCTATTGGAGTGGGAAGCCTCTCACTGGAGACTATGGTTCTGTCCATGGTCCAAAGTGAGAGTGCGTGGGAATCCGCTGCCTCTTTTTGTGAGGAAGTGATGTCAGCTAAAGAGGCAGCGGAAAGGGAACGGGAGAGGGCTAGTACTCTCCCGTCCCGAAGGAGAGGCACCAGGCGCCGGAGAGCGCAGAACGATCTCCGGCCTCCATGAGCGCTGGCCTGGGGGTAATGGGTGAGGCTGCCCGTTACTCTAGCAGAAGCAGGCCTGAGACGGTGGCGCGCCGTGTTCCGCGCGTGCCTCTCTACACTGGAAGGGGGGCAAGGCCCCCCGCTCGCAAGGGCGTGGCTGCCTTTTGTTCAAGAGGCGGCCAAGGTCTGCCAGGGTTCTCGGGGACTTCCTTCCTAGGGTATACCCGAGTCCCTGGCAATAGACTTATTTATGACGGAACACCGTGTGGTTTTAGTCGGTTCGATTCCGACATACCACCTCACTGGCAGCCCCAGTGGAGTGATGACCCGAGGGGGATTCCACACGATAAAAAAAAAAAAAAAAAAAAAAGGTAGGTATATGCAAATCAAATCGCGGAACCCTACTCCTTATAACAAGAGCTATTTGCCAGTGAAAGTCCCGTGGAAATCGGTCCACCCGTTCCGCTGATTAGCCGGAACAAACAGACAGACAGACAAAACGTAAAAAAAAATTTTTTTTTATATAAGTACCGTATAAACATTCAGATGCATTTAGTAAAAAAACTGTCATTATGACATTACAAACGGACACTTTAAATTTATTTATTTACTAGCAGTTCCCGCGCGGCTTCGCTCGCGTGTGCATATTTATATATTTTGCGTGGAACCCTCATTCTTTTTCCAAAATCAAAGTAGCATAAATTACTCCTTTTAACATCAGCCATCTGCCAGTGAAAGTTCCGTGGAAATCGGTCCACCTGTTCCGGGGATTAGCCGAAAACAAACAGACAGATAGACAAAAATTGTAAAACATGTTGTTTTGGTATATGTACCGTATATGCATCCAAATGCACTTAGTAAAAAGCGGTTATTTTAATATTACAAACAGACACTCCAATTTTATTTATTTCTATAGAGTCTATGATGTATAAATAGAAGATGTGTATCAGTTGTTGTGGTCCTAATAAATAAATATACTTATCATAGCTAAACTTGACCTTGTAAATATCTAACTATACTGATTTTAACTAATAATATAATCTAACTACGTAAATACGGGAAACGTAATTCGTATACGACGAACGGACGAAGCGACGTAGCGCGTGAGTGAGTATCGAAGTAACGTGCTACCTGGCTGCCGCGTGGCAGCCCACTGAATTTCGTCCGACTCGTCGCCGCCGCAGCTTCATACCTACTGACCGGAGTGGGCCTAGCCTGATAATACGTACATGCTCTCTAAAAAGTCTGAAATAAAAGCAAAATAAAAATTTTGAAAAAACCCACGACGGTTAAAACTTAATTGAAAAAGGACAAAATAATTTAAAAATCCCCGAATTAACCAGATTATCCGATTATACAAAAGAATATCCGTCGGGGGCTGCCATCTCGTAAAACATCTTCAATAATTATATTCGCGTTACTATAAAATTCTTTAGTTCATTTAATGGCAGCCCATTAAATGACGATGATGACGACGACGATTGTCCAGTAGTATTAGTGAATAAAGAATTTTTTATCCAATACTTTTTTTTTTTCATTTATATACCCTCAAAACACTTGTATACGAAACGCAAAGCAGCGTCCCATGTAAATACAACTACTATATTTATGGTGCCAAATCTAAGGAAATAAGGGAACTAACATTAATAAAAATTTTAGTTAGTAACATTTAGTACATAATACTTCATGAAAATGAATGATTTTAAGTCAAATTAAAATATGTCACCTCTGTTTAAATATACTTACGTCAGCTTCACGCATATTACTTAGACCCTTAGATTATATATAGATCCAGATGCCTAATCCGCGCCCCAAAACTGAAGCCAAAAAATACAAGCGACTAATACAAATACAAGCGACTCACTCGTCACACGCGAGCGAACGTTCGCCGCTGAAGTAAGTCTAGAGGCGCTATTTATATAATATTCAAAAATTCTTAATTTCTAAGCTCTAGCGCCCGGAGTTCAATGTGTCCGTCAGGCGATACTTTGGCTATAGGATTGTACTCTTATTATAATTTATTATTACCACTCCTAACGAAACAGCTATAGAGCACTTAGTAGGTACTTGTAAAATTTTGCTAGTTTCTTGATAGTTCATAAAATATATTTATATATATATATTAGGGTGGGCCAAAAAAAACTTCATTTCTTTTTTCATTAGTTACCATGAAAATATTGTTCAAGATGACGTAAAAATAAGCCTCTGAAAACAGCAGCTCTTAATATTACTATTAAGAGGTGCCGCTTCGTGATTTTTGATTTCCCATTTAAATAACGTGATATATTTTTTTTTATTAAAATTTTATCGCGTTCCAACGAATTGACAAGTTGTAAAAATCAATACAGATTCTTGTAAGAAACTAAACGATCTACAAAAAAGGTCAGATATGATTTTTCGCTAAGTTAGCTCATTTAAAATTTTGCAATTACGTACTTGGCAGTATGATAAAAACTATAAATTCTACTATGTTGAACCTAATTGTTAATTTTTATTACTATTTTCATATTTTACCGCTAAAATCGATCGAGTTATCGATCTGAGCGCCACCTTTATGGCATTATTCAGATGTAAATAATACTTAAAGTTACGTCAATCTCTCCGACTGGGTTTACTGAAATTTAACCTTGAATAACTTTTAAACGAACTGACTTAGCGAAAAATCATATCCGACCTTTTTCGTAGATCGGTTAATTTCCTACAAGAATATGTATTGATTTTTACAACTTATCAATTCGTTGGAACGAACGTGACCAAATTTCAAACAAAAAAAAGAGGTATATATATATATCCAAGTATTGTTGTAAATATGTCTTTAAATTTACATGGTTTGAGTGGTTGAATTAAAATGCAATAATATTGGGATACAATGCCCCAGTTTCCTGATACAAAAGAGTATATAAATAGTTCCTACTAAGTAGCTTTATTTTTATTTTACATTTGTCTTTTTAACTAAACTATTAAATAAAAAAAAATAAAATAAAGGAATTTAAATACATTTAAAATATCTTTATTTAATACTAGCGACCCGCCCCGGCTTCGCACGGGTTTAATTTATTTTTTACTCTGTAGCTTGATATATTTCATTTAGTTTACACAAAATAAATTTCTGAACGGACGTATAAATATTTGACAACCAATATATATGCCAATCTTGTTCTTAGTGTCAATCCTTTTCCATTACTGACATTATTCTACATTTTTTAAATCTAATATACGATACTAACGTCACTCAATTGTTTGGCCTTCCCGGAACCTCTCCACTAACACTTGAACTTTATGGTATAGTATTAAAGTTCAAATTGACTTTTAAGTATTATTACGACTCGTTTGTATGGGAGTATAGAAAAGTGTTTTTTTAGGCTTTTTCAGGCATTTTTTTTAAATTTTTCTCTGCGTAACAACCATCCTCGTACTTCAAGGAATATTCTAAAAAAGAATTAGCGAAATCGGTTTAGCTGTTCTAGAAATTTGCGCTTAGCAACACATTCAGCGATTCATTTTTATATTATAGATTACTTACATCAAAAAAATTATTGTTTCATAAAAAAGTCCCTAAATTTTGGGGTAACCTCTATGCACTGGTAGTAAAACCGTCACGCACACAAACGCAGATATTGTATGTTGACACTCGCGTTGGGCGGGATTCACTCACACAGCTCCAAAAAGTGGCTTCAAAGTAAACGGTGACATTTGTACTGGTCACGGTATCTGGTCCTATATATAATCTAAGCTTAGACCCAACCCGCCTATCTTGTGTGGTGTATATTGTAAAGCTTGCACCACGTGTAAGGTGTAAACCACGTATAACGTGTAAAGCTTGGGGCTTTAGGGTATCGGGGTACGATAGGTGTTAGCTGGAGGAGGAAAATTAAAATAGCAGGCAAACGCACTATGCGATATAATCAAGATCAGATTATTCATATAACAATTATAACTTCACACAAATTAATTATAAATACTATTTCTTGAATTATTCCGTGCACCTTTGGCACGATCGTCGTCCAGACCGTCCTCTATCTGCCCGGCGACTCTCTTGTCTTCAAAATTTATTCTTCATAAAATATTTCGAACGTATTCTAAATTCGAGTTTGTTGCCACCAGTCTGTGCCTCTCGCGTAGTAAAGAGTTATTCTTCCAATCGAAGGAGTATATAAGCTGTGCGAGAGTTCCCGTCGCTACAATATGTTACTGTAAATCTACGAACTTCAGTAAATCCTCAGATTTTCCAGTAAAACCTAAAATTTACCAATTGTTTATGGCAAAAGTCCGAACTACTCTTTGCTCATGTATGTGCACAACAAGTAATGACAACGGTCGGTGAGTACCAGGACCGAATCACTTCTACGAAAATCAAATGTCGGTTAGGTTAGGATTTAACTGAAAAGCCCGAAAAATTATCCTACTAATATTATAAACGTGAAAGTTTGTGAGGATGTATGGATGGATGTTTGTTACTCTTTCACGCAAAAACCACTAAACCGATTGCGATGAAACTTGGTATGTAGATAGCTGGAGACCTTTTTTTTTTTTTTTGTGCGTGTGGAAACCCCCTCGGGCCGTCACCCCACCGGGGTTTTCGGTGGGGCGGTGTGTCGGAATCGAACCGACTAAAACCACACGGTGTGCCGTACTGCGCCTTAAGTAGGAGGGATCCGGGAACAGCTTTTATTAAGACATCCGGACCCCCCCTAGCGCCTGCCCGCAAAAGCGCGGGCACCACCTTCGGGTAAAACCTCTCAATTAGGCGACGTCCAGGCACACGCGGACGCCGCCTCCTCGCGGGGGGCCACTATAGCGGGTGAAGGGGAAAAACCCGTCCCGTCCACCCGCGGCCGCACTCAGGGCGGCATGAGGCGCTGGTAAGCGCGCCTCCGCCGCCCGGTTCGCCAGCGGCGAATTAGGTCCGAGTGGAGATCGTCCTCCCGGACCCTTTCCGCCGCCTCCTTCTGCGAGATGACGTCCTCACAGAAGGTCGCGACCGCGGTAAAATTCCTGTCGCTACCGGCCATGGAGCGTATGACGGCCGGTAGCGAGAGATCCCCTCCGATGACTGCAGTGAGGGCCCGACGCTGCGTCGCCCAGGCGGAGCAAACCGCCAGCGTGTGCTGAGCCGAGTCCTCACTACAGTCGCAGTGGTGACAGGCGGGACTCAGTTCCCTCCTAGCGACCGAGTGCAGGTACTTCCCGAAGCAGCCGTGCCCGGAAAGAACCTGCGTCAGTCGGAAGGAAAGGGTCCCGTGCTGCCGCCCTGCCCACTCGACGATGACCGGCTGGAGCGCCTCCACGGCGGCAAAGCCAGCACGTGGAGCCTCCAGCCGGGACGACCAACGAGCCATGGTGGCTCGGCGAGCGGCCTCACGCCATTCGCGTACCTCTTCGGGCGGGGGCCGACTGCCGCTTCCCGCCCGGAACTCAGCCGTTCGCCGATATACTTCGGCGAGCACTTCCGCCTCCAAATCCCACGGGGAAGTCCCGGCCAACGCGCACGCCGCCTCCGTCGACACGGTGCGGTATCCGCGTATGGCTCTAACCGCCATAACCCTCTGAGGGCGCCAGAGGCGCGCCCTATTCTGGGCGGTCAGAGCTCCCGCCCACACCGGTGCACCGTACAGTGCCATTGACCGGACAACCCCCGTGTACAACCGTCTTGTAGCGACGCTAGGTCCGCCCAAATTGGGCAAGAGTCGCCCAAGGGCGGACGCAGCGCCGACCAGCTTCGGAGCAAGCTGTCGGAAGTGCTCGTCGAAGAGCCACCTACCGTCGAGGATCAGGCCCAGATACCTTATGTGGGCCCGAACCGGTACGAGAACCGAGTTGACTACGATGGAGGCGCCAGGGGGTGGACCACGACGAGGCCCATGAAATAAAAGGGCCTCCGTCTTATCCAGGGCCACCCGCAGACCCAGCGCCTCGATGCGACCGACCACCAGAGAGACACCTCTGGTGGCCAAACGCGCTCGGTCCTCGTACATGACGGTACGCTCCTCGAGATAGTCTGCCACTAGCCGCCTCAGGTACTGTGGCACCCTATGATAACGGAGTGCTTCCCTGATGCAGCTGAATGGCAGACTATTGAATGCGTTGGCGATGTCCAACGACACCGCCAACAGCACGCCGCCACAGCTCACCACGTCTTCGGTCACAGCCCACAGGCGCAACACAGCACCGACCGTCGAACGCCCCGCCCGAAAACCGAATTGGGCGTCCGACAAATCGGGGCCGACCTCGCCAAGGTGCCGGACGATGCGGGCAGAGAGGACCCTCTCAAACAATTTACCCGCCTCGTCCAGAGATAGCTGGAGACCTGGATTAACATATAGGCTACTTTTTATCCCGATATTTCCACGGGATCGGGACTTACGAGGGTGAAACCTCGGGGTGCTGCTAGTCTCTTATAAAATTCTGACATTTATCTAAACACGTTGGTATATACTAAGATTTACTAGTAAAACCTGTGATAAACCAATATACGGGCTTTTACTGTAACATACATAAATCTGTTAAACTGTAATCGATTAGTAAATACAAAGAAATGATATCGATATCTCTTAAGATTCGGATATTGCAGTAATCGATTTCTTTGACCCCATGCCTATTCATCCATCTATCAGAACTATCAAACGGTAGTTTAGTATTAGATGAACTATTAGACATGCGCAAACCATGTCCGACATGGGATTGAACCTGGAACGGTTCCTTTCCTTGTCGGAACTAGTTCCAGGAAACATGTCCGAGGAACTATCTAGTTCCTTAGTTTTATCCGGACATTTTAGTTAAGTTTTATTTCGGTTCAGACAGTTCCTCGGACATATATGGTTGTAAACAATGATATTGTTTATTTAGACTTAAAATATTTTAAATTAATGTATTGACTTGGTCTTTTAAAAACAATTAATAGTATATATACATAATTAAGTAATATTTAAATTTCTAGATCATAATACATAATATATTACATAGGTATTTTATTTATAATTGCTAACATAAAAAGTTGCTCAGGCACCTTTGATGCCTTCAATCGTTGCCCTCTGTCCATAAAAGTAAGTCCTGCTTTTCAAAATACACCCTTGCACGGAACAGAAGTAGGGGATGACGGCCCGGAGCGCAACGCTCGCGGCATACGTCACACGGACAGTTCGTTATTCGTTCCACCATTCAATACCGTTCCGGCCGCTCCTTCAATCCGCGTGATCGTTCCGAAGAACTGTGGAACTGGAACTATTAGGTTGAGCGAGTTGGAAAGAACTGACATAGTTCCGACTGCCGACATAGTTCCAGGAACTATTAGGCTCTAGAACTACACATGTCTATGAACTATACTTCAATTCGACTGAACTTTGAGTTATGTCGATATTCTCCCAAACAAGCGATGTTTATCTATCAATATTGTAAGTTAAATTTAAAAAAAAAATGATGTACGGTCCGTACACCATGGTTTTAGTTATAGGATAAATCAGTAAATTCAGGCATAATATTAACTGACTATATTGATAGATAAAAATGATATTAATGATAATGATATATGACGAGTCGCGACACGTCAATAATTGATAGTTGAGTATGAACGCGAACTGATTTTAAGTATATTTATATATATAGCACTGAATAAAGTAGGTTGCTGACACGGCTCAAAGTATAACTGCATGATACGAGAAGCGTTAAACGTGGCTCGTATACACTCATAGTCCGGTCAAAGTAGACAAGTCAAGAAAAACGTAAAGTTTTTCGACGAGGGAAGCGGATGAAAATGCGGTTGTTTGAAGTTTATACACTATTTAAGTAAATAAAAAATTGCCATATGAAACACACGGGCACACTCACTTTCGCACTCGCGAAATTAGAAAAAAAAGTTATGAGGCAACAGCTACAAAATTTTATATAATTTAAAAGAAGGATTTTTGTTTACAAGTTTTCCGTATTATTTTTAAAAGACCCGAAACTTTTCGAATCTTAGTTCAATATAGTACCTACTTCTTTTTTAGCCAATAAACAATAGACCTTGTGTATCCAGCAGTGTATTCTGAAAGCAGCGCTTCTGGATATTTCTGTATTTGTGGTGGTTTTGTTAGCGCCGCTAAAACTCCATTATAGAAGTTTGGAAATACATGAGTAAACACAGCCAATGTTGTGAGTAGGTATTTATAGACAAGGAACGATCGAACAAAAGCCAGTTAGGTAAGTAGTCCAGTTAGTTACCATCAGGAAGGCTGTGTGCTTGTCGGTCAACTCAATAGTTATAAATTATAAAAAGTGATTTCACCAACCAGATAACCTAATCCTAAGTTTCTCCAGGGCTTCCCTGGCTTCATGAGGCTTCATACCAAAGGAACAGGTACCTAAATAAGTTTTTATAACAAACCTGCATGTAGTGTCCATTCTTCGCAGCTGTATTTTTCCGCTGTGGCCTGTAAGTAGAGTTCTCGTGTTTGCTAAACCAAGATTCCAAGGCTTTCTCCGGATCTAGCTTAAAATTACGATTGGTATGTACCTAGTGGAGTACCAATATAAATTTGTACCAGCTCTAAATATCTACCCGATTCTGAAAAAGTAGGTATTTCAACGCGGACCCAGTCCGGAATATAGTTAAAGCATAAGCATAACCGTTGCATAACTTTACAGGCGACCGGAACTGATGTGAGAACTGAGGTTGAGATAATGTGTATCAATAAGTACAACAAGCGTCAAATTATTTCATAAAGACAGAACAGCCCCTCTCTCTCTCTCTTCACTACGTATTTTGTTTATACTGCCCCCACCTCACCAACGCAATTGTTATAAAAGTAGGGTCAGTATACCTGCATCTCGTTTCCCAAACCAAGGTCCCGGGACGCAGGGACCTTTGTACGGCAGGTCTTACCTCCAACGCCAAGGCGCCGGCACTAATTAAGGCTAGTTACCCGTATGCCTATCGGTCACAGAAGATCGCCACTCGTGAAACCACACTCGCAGCGACCCCCCGTTCGCAACCAGCACACTCCCTATTGTCCAGATAGGTACCGGAGCTGTAAGGCACGCTCACTTCCCGCATATTTGCATATGCTCGCGGTAACACCGCTAGGTTCGTCAGAGAAGCCGACTGCCAGTATCCAGCTGGTACCGGAGCTGTCAGCACGCTCACATCCCGATCTACAATCAAGTGTAGGTCTACCCTGGCCTACGGTCGGGTGTCCGGATCAGTGTCTAGTCACCTTTCTACTTGCTAAGCAGGCAAGTACCCGAGCTGCATCGGTCCGACGGGGCCTCTGCTAAAGGACGCTCCAAGCCTCGCAGCGGAAAACCAAGGAGCCCTTCGCCTTAGACCGGTTAATTCCGCTGCTCGCTGCGCGCGAGAAAGACGCTCCACCGACAATAGTGGAGCAGACGAACGTGCCCGTTCTCTGCAGCTAACCACAATACCCCCACGAGTCCAACTCTAAAACCGGTATCTGACAGCTTTCGCCATCAGAGGGCTCAGGATCCGGTTCCCGTGGTACCCTGATCTAACAGCCGGACCCGTAGTTCCGGCTGCGAACCTATCTACTCCGGGTGACTAGTAGATAGGGACAATAAAGACAGAACAGTTGAAACTCGCTTTGCGAATTAAAATAAAACCAGATAATAACTGGCATTGCATCTGAGTTCAGCCGTTTTGGCGAGTGGCCTCGCCTACCAGCCGATGCGTTTCTGTATGTTTAGGCTGAAGATACAGAGTTGAACACAATATCGAAGAAATGGATTCGTGTAACATACTTATATTGGATTTTTTTATACCTAGTTATCCTTTTTGTAACTAGGTATATCAGGCCAACAAAGATACTGACATTTTCATTAGGATTGTGCTTATGAGGGCGCTTAGCTGCCCACACTGATGCTTTTAAGTACAATTCGTGGTCCCACATCTACAAGATTGACAAACAACTAAGAAACATTTAAAGTAGGTACATAGGTAACTTAACATTTCTTATAATTATTAAATAATAAAAACTTGTACCTTACCGGTACTAGGTATAAGCTATATTATCAAAATTTAATATGTACGAAAAATGAAATGAAGTAAGATAAAATTAGAGAAATAATTATTGACAAAGACTATTTTACTTCAACTCTTAGGCAACAGTAAACAACCAGTTATATTTCAAAAAATTTATTCAATCGATAAGTGGCATTAAAATGCAGTTAAATTCGAAAAATTACAATAAAATTCACAATATTAGTCATGGCGGCTTACGTTTCGCATATTTGTAGAAGAGATTAAATAAACTGAAAATTTTGAAATTAAATATAAAATTTATAATTTTATGAACTGAAAATAACATTTTCACATTGCCTTTTGCCTGAACTACTTATACTTTTACTTACTATTATGTTCTTTGATCATTATAGGTACATTCATAGAGTAAAATGTGTCATATTAACTGTTGGGGAGTTTAATTATTCGCTACGTGCGAAGTGCATGGTGGGGGTATATAAATCGGTCGCAGCACATGAGAAATCTGCAAAAATTCGGGATAGTCTATCATATCAGTCAAACAAAATTACTTTCTTTTCTTACAATTTGTTTGTAATTTGAAATAGGTAATAATTGTTGTTGTGTTGTGAACTGCAAAAAATTGTTAAAGTACCTTACCTACGTAACATTACGTTTAAAGCATTATGAGAGTACTTACTTTTAAACTTGTTTTATAGGGTGTTACCCATGTTTGACGAATGGTGTGCATTACGATTGCTTTGCCAAGTTATCCAAACAGAAAAAATCTTCGTCAAAAAAAAATTCGGAATTTGTCAAAATCGAAGGAAACAAACCAAAAATTTGTCAAAGTAGAAATAAAGAGGTTATAAAGATTTTAAGTTTTAAGGTTTTAAGTTGGCCGCGCGAACGTAAAGTGGAGGATTGCGCGGCCATTTTGTCTATATAACTAAAATTGAGTAGTATTTATAGCGTTCGTTAGTTTTGACAAATTAAGACCTTTCTTCTTGTAGCAGTTTTACTGTATGAAGTCTTAAGTTTTAAAGAAATAATCAACAATAAAGAAACAGCAAGTGAACGATTGCGGCCATAACTTCCAAGGTGAATATTTCGTAAAATATTGATCTAGAGCTTATAATTCTTTTTTCGACAATTTTTGACAAATTCAGCCTTTAATTGACAAAAAGAATTAGATCTCTAACCCAAGTAGTTGCGGAGATCTCCATGGCCGCGCAATCCTCCACGTTACGTTCGCGCGGCCAACTTAAAACCCTTATAACTTCTTTATTTCTACTTTGACAAATTTTTGGTTTGTTTCCTTCTATTTTGACAAATTCCGACAATTTTTTTGACGAAGATTTTTTCTGTTTTGATAACTTGGCGGAGCAATCGTAACGCACACGACGAATGACGTGGGCTCTTATTAAATAATTAATGCCATTATTTCGTAGCTCTTCAAAATTTCTTACATGTTGAGCTAAAATTAATTTATTTCCTTTGAACAGAGTTTGAGGTTGAAAACCTATGTTGTGTTTTATACATTCAAAACCAGTTTTTATAATTATATCAAATTTTCTATATCTTCTTTCTAACAAATTCCTTTACAAAACCGTTTTTCATCTTTCTATGTACCTTTAATTACTTTATTTATTAGAAAATAATAAAATATTTGTATGTCATTATTTGATATAGTCCCGAATAGTTGCGTATGCTAAGTGGCGCTACTGTCGTGCACTATCCCAATACCTACACAAAAAATCGTATCAATTTAACCAATCCACCAAATTCAAATCTCAAACGTCACAGTTTTTAAATTTAGTATCTTTTGTTTTGTAGTCTGGTATTGTTGTTAAAAAGTAGGAATTTTGGACTATGCAAGTTTAATTTTAATGCAAAGCGATTTGAACGTTGAAAAGGCTATTTCAAACTTAACTATACCTTTTTACTATTCATCTATTTGCTGTCGTTATAAACCTTACCATGATTTTCATTTCGGAGGCACTAGCATTAGCATTAGACACTCGTAAACGCCGTGGATTGTGCCCGTTAACAAATTTACGAATTTGTTTAAATATTACTAGGTAAAATTTCTAATGCACAAAATAAAAAGTTTTTTTTGTTATTATACTGATATCTCTCGATACGAAATACACAGTATTATTTAAATGAAACAAGCGATCTAGAAATGTAAAAACACTAGTAGGTAAATTGATAAGGCGCACTAAGGCCTCGGTCACGAAGTCAACGGAAGCGGGGCGGCAACGCTGTACCCGGTCTCGAAGTCAGCTGGCAGACCGAGCGGCGTAGTGTTGTGTTACGAGAAATAAGAATCTTTGTCTTTGCTGTTCCATATTGTTGTTCTATCAAAAATCATTGTAATATTTTGCTGCAACACGTCGCGTCGGTGGGCATTTTGAAACTTCAGTCGTTAAAAATAAAAAAAAGAATACTACAACTCCACATTACGTCAATGCAGACAAGCGGGCACCGCTAGATTGGTACGCACCGCTCGTACGCCGCTCGCCGCCAGTTCCATATAAATGTATGCATTGGAACGCGCCGCTCCCCGCGCCGCCGCCACTGCCACCCCGCTCCCGTCGACTTCGCGACCGAGGCCTAACGTTTGCATCTTGCATATATTACAAAAGTCAAATAGATAAAGAGTGACTTCATATTTTGTTCGGTAAACGACGACTATAAGGCCTCGGTCACGAAGTCAGCCGGAGCGGGGCGGCAGAGGCGGCGGTGCGGGGAGGGGCGCGTTTCAATGCATAGGTACATTTCTATGGAACTGGCCTCGAAGGCAACGGCGCTGCACTGGGAGCGTTGCCGCGCCGCCGATGCCGCTGCCCCGCTCACGCTGACTTCGTGTCCGAGGCCTAAAGATTAATTAACATTCAAAGCATTTTAATGGTAGGTATTGTAAGTACCTACCTACAATACACCTATACTGAAAGAATTTTTCACCCAATACTCATGCATACACTCACTTCTGTATCTCCGAAGGGGCAAGCAGGGGCCTATTAAAGACCCACCTTTTGTTACTTAAAATTTGGTCCCGCTGACGTAAGACGCAAGTCTAGGCAGCCAACCAGGCACTTATGGGAAAATTGAGAGTAAATTAAAAGGTAGGCTATAAATTAATGATATGAATTGGTGAAGGTAAGGAAAATACTACCTACTTACTGCTTATACGGATGGATTGGAGAGCGTTAGCGATAGCTCGAGAAGATCATTGGGCATATTGCCGGGAAGTCCGAGCACTCTAACATTGCAATCACCCAATGCTAATTTTGAGAGATTGTTCTCTCAAAATGTTTTAGTTGTCTAAAACATTCGAAAATTAGAGGTAAAATGCCGATTATAGGAGAAAATAGGTATCACATTATTGATTTATCTCAGGAATCGTACACCTATAATGTAACATAGCTGACAGTAACATTACTGTTACTGTACTGTATATGCGATTCGGTTACCCGAATCGCATATTATTTTGGCATCGATGTATCTACGATGTTCATACCTTCAACTGCAATATTATGGTGACGTCGTCGCCGACAGTAAATTTGAGTACTTACTTACATTGTTTTACAATAGGTACGTGTTTAAAAAATTTATAGTAGAAGCATATGTATGTAACAGATAAATCACTCCCTACAAAATATCCGTTTTAATTGCCAACTCTTTCCGGGCGCCGAGCGCTGCTTGCGAAAATAAACTGAAATGTTCGTAAATAAACACAATAGTCACTACCGCGTGGCCTTAAGTGTATGTAGGGTTAAATAATTCTCCAATATATAAAAAAAAAAAAAAACTGTCAGTCGTAGGACTGCACGTCAGAAGTGTTACATACACATGCACACGTCATTATGTATACATGTACACACACTCTATATGTCATCATGACATATAATGTCATCTGAGCGTGACGGTCACGCGAGTTCAGTGCTTTTTCCCCATACCAAAAGTGCCAAAGTGGCTAAAGAAGTTTTCACTTTAAAAAATTGCTATGTAAATTAAGTGCTAAACGCTTAATTATGTAGTACCTGGGAGACCGAGCTTCTCTCAGTAGCTTTTTGTAAAATCGTCATTTTTTTTAATACAACTATGTAGTTGAACTTAAAATGCAAAAATTATTAAATGTACATGTATTGTGTTATATTTTTATATAAATACTAGCTGACCGGCACACGTTGTTTTGCCATATGAATTATTTCTAATGAATATTTTGGTAGTCAAATAAAAAATAACTAACTTATTGTGGGGATGGGGTCTATGACTGAAAGAAGAATGGAGCGCTGTGGTCTATTGACAGCCTGTAAAAATAACAAAACACCAACCATTCATTTTCTTAATTCAAAGTACTTCATTAACTTAACTGACCTATTTAAAGTTTAACAGTGGGAGAGCCATGCTTCGGCTCGAAAGGAGTGATATCATGGCCTCACAGAGAACCGGCAGAGAAGCAATGCTTCGTTGTACTTCGCCAAGTGAGTGAGGTTACCGGTGGCCCTAACCCTTTCCCTCTCTCTATCTTCCCCCCTATCTCTCCATCTCCCCTCCTCTCCTACTCCCACCTTAAAGGCCGGTGAGGCACTTGTGACTCTCGAGTTGCAGGTGCCCATCGTCGGCGGTAGTCACTTACCATCAGTTGACCCGTCTGCTCGTTAACCCCCTATTCCATAAAAAAAAATTGATTATAACAATCGCACTTTCTATTTTCAATGGGTTAAATACTTTGAAAAAATTGTACCAATGAAAGTAAAAATACTAATATCGCTATTAAAAAACAGGGGTTGATCGTAGAGGGTTGAAAATTCAGGGTTGTATGTATTTCCTAATGCTGTATCATAAAAAATTTCAATTTTTTTTTATCTAATAATTAAAAAAAAAAATTGGGGTGGACTACCCTTAACATTTAGGGGGATGAAAAATAGATGTTAGCCGATTCTCAGACCTACCCAATATGCACACAAAATTTCATGAGATCGGTCTAGCTGTTTCGGAGGAGTATGGTAACTAACATTGTGACACGAGAATTTTATATATAAGATTCATAAACTTCTTGCCTTTTCAAAAACCTCGATTATTAAGCTGTATTCCACCATATAGTTTATTAATACAGCTAAATAATCTAGATTTTCTTCGAAATGTTGTAAATCTGTATAAAAGGTTTAAGTAAATAATTTGAGGGAAACAGGAACAAATAGGGTTAAAAGGAAATTGTTTCTAAACATAAATAGTGCTGCCGGGATTTTTTTCTCTCTTTTAAACTACACTACGGATTTTAATGGGGTTTTCACCAATAGACGAAGTAATTCATGCGAAAGGTTCAGATGTATAATTTTATTAAGGTTTTGTGTAAAATAGCGGAATGGCGAAATGAATGAATGAATGAAATATGACGAAAATGACTTGTGGACGATGTCGGAAAAAATCATTAAGTATATGTTCTGCTATCCGTGCGAAGCCGGGGCGGGTTGCTAGTAAAAAATAAAATACACAAAGCACAAGTTACCCGAATACATAGAAACTAATAAATTAACATGATGTACTTAACTTGAAAACATACCTCCTTTGTTTATTGCATTTTTTGTTAATAACAAAGGCATCTGAAATGAGTTGCAAGATTTTTAATTGTTATCTTAATTACCTTTAAATACCATCCTCTAAATAATAATCACTAGTTAACCTTCCAGTTCGTGGGAAACACCTTCACTATCTGAATAATAATATTTATTTTTATTATTGTAGTAAAAATGATCAAATATATTGTTACGAGCTGAGGTTCGGGATTAGAGAATTATACCAGATTGTTACCGAAATAGACACACTTTATTTTAATAGATCACAAAATACACAGGGAAACTAGCAACAACACAATTACAATAATTTATTATCACTAACTTCTTAATTCACTTACACTTAAGTCGCTGTTAATTCACTTGACACTCACTTGAAACTAAACTCACTTGACACTCACTTGAAAACTAACTCACTACTCCGCAATGCCACGCTTTATATAGCGAAACGATACTTCCAGAAAAATCGCAACACCTCTTGTAAATTCTACACAACAAATAGAAGCCTCTAAAACGAATTAGTATTTTCTATTAATGGGTTACTAACTACTTAGTTCCGTGGTGCCTCAACAGATGGCGTGTATCTTTATTTTGTAGCTCTATACGACTTCCTCAGTCGCCAATAGATGGCGGGTTATTCGTAACACTGCCCCCTTCTTAGACATACTCGTCCCGAGCATGATTATCCCCATGAAAACGCGCCAACCGATCCACATGGACGATCTTGGGAGTGCCCCGCGGTCCTTTCTGAATGCGGTACGTTACGTCATTGAGTCTGGTCACTACTTTGTACGGTCCGTCCCATTTCACTTGCAGCTTCAGAGATTTGCCTTTTCTGCGAACCGGGTTATGGAGCCAGACCAGTGATCCTTCCTCAAAGCTTCTGTCATTTATCTTTCGGTCGTATCGGGTTTTTTATTCTCTCCGACGTCTGCTGTCCTGATTGTCTGACGTGCTCATAAACGTCATTCATCTTGCTGCGTAAATCGTTGGCGTAATCCGTAATACTGCGCGGAGTGTCAGGGGGAATGCCCGTGATTAAATCTGCAGGCAACCGCAGTTCTCGACCGAAGTTCGCAAAGACTGGTGTTACTGACGTGCTCTCGCACTTCGGTACGAGAGGAGGAACGGCTGGATGTGTTTATCCCAGTCTCTTTGTCTGCCTTCCACAACTTTTGCCAAGTACCTCTCTAATGTCTGATTAAACCGTTCCACCATTCCATCAGACTGAGGGTGGTAAGAGGTGGTTCGGGTTTTAAAAGCACCCATCACGCGGCACCTTTCCTGGAGCAACTGGGACTCAAAATTCCTCCCCTGATCCCTGTGAATCTCCAAAGGTACCCCAAATCGACAGAAGACTTCATTGACCAGCTTATCAGCTACCGTGATCACCTCTTGGTTCGGTATCGCAAATACTTCCGGCCACTTCGTAAAATAATCCATGACAACCATGAAATACTTGTTGCCATCTTCACTCTCCGGAAATGGACCTGCTACATCCACGGCAATACGTTCCCACGGAGCTCCCACATCATACAGCTGCAATGCACCCCTGCTGCGTGTGTGAGGTGCCTTCACTGCTGCACAACTGATGCATTTTCGACACCAGTCTTCCACATCGTTGCGGCAGTGGATCCAATAAAACCGCTCTCGAATCTTCAATAAAGTCCTTTTCACACCCAAATGGCCTCCTGAACATCCATCGTGGTAAAGCTGTAAAATCTCCGGTACCTTGGCCTTCGGAACAACCATCTGGAGATGACAGGTGTCACCTCGCGCATTCTCCCATTTACGGCGCAATACTCCGTCCTGGATGACCAAGCCATTCCACTGTGCCCAATACCCCTTCGTTGTTGTGCTCATAGCTGCAACGTCGCTCCACTTGGGCCTCGGAGCATTGGCTTTGACCCACTCGAGAATTAACTTGACATCTGTGTCCTCTTCTTGAGCCTTTCGTAAGGTTTCCTTCCACTCGTCACTCAGGTCCGTTTTTAACATGCGGACGGGCACAGCTTCCCTGGTCTCTAGCCTAACGCAGTGTTTACAGTCCTTTGTGCAAGGCCGCCTTGACAATGCGTCAGCGTTGCCATGGGATTTGCCGCTACGATGCTGGATCTCGAAATCGTACTCCTGCTGTAGGGTGGCAGCATCAACCAGCCTTCTCCCCTGTGGTCGTCCATCGCTTTGCCTTGGGCAATTCGCCCGAAGGTGGCCCCTATCTCCACAGGTGTAGCATCGGGGGCTGTATTGGGGACGGTCACGGGCGATGGGCGTAGTTACTTCCCTAACGAGATGGGCTCGGTGGTCTTGCCTCACCACTTCCACCTCCAATGCGTGGGCAAGGGCAGCCTTAAGTGTGTCGTGGTGCCCCAGCCTAACAGCAGCCTTGACTTCCAGGTCACGGATGCCGTCAACGAAGGCTTGTACCAGATTGCCCTCGATCAGTGTAGCGCTGAAAGATATGCCTTCCGGACGAGCTTCTCAATTTCCAGGGCCCACTGCTGTAAATTCTCACCTCCATGCTGCACGCGCTCCTTTAACTCGGCACGGAATACGTGCTCCAGGTGCGCGTCACCGTACCTCGACTCCAACGCCTCAACGAGCTGGTCGTAGGTGAAGTTCTTGCCGAGAGCCTCCAGCACAGTCAACGCCTGGTCGCGGAGACCCAGGGTCAGCGCTGTCATGGCCTGCGCCTCAGTCCACCCGTTCGCTTTCATAACGACCTCGAACTGGATCTTATAAGCAAACCATGAGGACGTTCCATCGAATGGAGGCACCTTAAACTCGCGCGCCGCAGGAGTACTCCCCACAGGAGCAGTTCAAAGCTTCAGGTTTTCTAGGGCCTTCTGCATATCCACAATCTTGTGCTCAATGTCCGTGATGCGGGCCTTGTGCTGGTGGACCGTCTCCTTCATCACCTTGAGGTCCTTACCTAGTGCAACCTGGAGATCCTTCATAAGGAAAATCTGCTCCTCCTTGTCCCGCCGCAACTGGTCCTGCAGCTGACGAGCCTGCTCCTCCTGGCGACGGGTCTGCTCTTCCTTGTCCCGCCGCAACTGGTCCTGCAGCTGCCGAGCCTGCTCCTCCTGACGACGGGTCTGCTCTTCCTTGTCCCGCCGCAACTGGTCCTGGAGCTGACGAGTCTGCTCCTGCAGCATCATCATCAATGCGGCGAGGTCCTGAGCCGCCGAGGTCGAGGGGGCTGCGAATGAACCGTCAACAGGTTCTGCCGTCGGCTGCCGACCGTCCGCTGGTTGATGCGGAGCATCCCCAATCCGTCTCTGGTCCATTTCCTGCTGTCGCTGTCCCCTAGTACGAACGCCTTCCTCCTTGTCCTTGTCCTCCTTCGGTAAAACCGGCATCATCTAATCATACTTCTTACACCAATTTGTTACGAGTTGAGGTTCGGGATTAGAGAATTATACCAGATTGTTACCGAAATAGACACACTTTATTTTAATAGATCACAAAATACACAGGAAAACTAGCAACAACACAATTACAATAATTTATTATCACTAACTTCTTAATTCACTTACACTTAAGTCGCTGTTAATTCACTTGACACTCACTTGAAAACTAACTCACTTGACACTCACTTGAAAACTAACTCACTACTCCGCAATGCCACGCTTTATATAGCAAAACGGTATTTCTAGAAAAATTGCGACACCTCTAGTAAATTCTACAAAACAAATAGAAGCCTCTAAAACGAACTAGTATTTTCTATTAATGGGTCACTAACTACTTAGTTCCGTGTTGCCTCAACAGATGGCGTGTATCTTTATTTTGTAGCTCTATACGACTTCCCCAGTCGCCAATAGATGGCGGGTTATTCGTTACAATATCATCATAATGATCATATGTCTCGTTATGTTATAGAATAAGTGTTTGTATCACTATCGCAAAGGAAAAGGGATTGTTACACCTCACTACAGATTATTATTTCTGTACCTCAGAGGTACTTAACATTAAGTGTCAAAACGTAAATATTGCAGTAGATACAAAAATACGCAGAATAAAACTTTAATGCAACATTGCTTAGGAAGTGTTAAAGATATTGGCATGATGTAAACTGTGTTCTTTATTATTTTTAAAGCTATTTACGAGAATTAATACGATTTTTTTAGTAATACTTTTGCAATCATGCGTCAACTTGATATTTTAAGATCCTAAACCAAATTTTAATTTGTGAATATAATATCGTATATCATTCGATATTTCTTTTCGTTGACATCGTGTGACTTAATGCTTTATACCATAAGATAGAGCTCGCTTTAACGATTTTATTGGTGTAAAAAACTAGATTTGAAAAAAAATGGATTTGATATTGTATACCTCTAAGGTACAGATTTAACCTATCAAGGGTAACAGAATTTCGCGCACTTCACAACTTCACACTCACACCCACGAGTCTATTGTAATAACCTAGAAATGTTCCATCTTTTTAAATAAAAGTATATTACTATTTATCCATTTGTTAAGACTGCAAAACTCTTAACGAATGGAGCTATAAGAATGAAGTTAAAAGTATTATTAGTTTAGGTTAGATATTTTTATTTACATTCTAACCAGTTAAAATTTATTTGATTAATGCTATAGTGGTTAAAAGTAGCTACTTATGACAAAGAGTCAACGCAGTTTTAAACATAAATTTCCAGCCAATTTGATTTAACCAATTATTTTCACTCACAGCTATTTTTGACGAAACTTGAATAGGTTTTTGAAAAGTACCTACTTTTGACTGTTTTTCAAGTAAAAACAGCTTTTGACTGATTAAAAGTTTTAACTGTAACATGTATAACCTTTGTATACTACAATATCTTTTTAGAAATAAATTAAGATTATGAAATAACACTGGTGCACCTTTGCGGCATAGTTTCAAATGCAAACAATAGTAATTTAATTGGGGTCCAGTAAGCCACATCGAATGCCGTCTCGGGCCTGCTTCTCATAGCTCTTACGGGGATAGAAGATCGTTCTGCGCTCTTCAGCGCCTGATGCATCTGCTGCGGGAGTTATGGGTAATATTTCTCTCTTCCCTTCTGGCCGTATTTATGGGCCACCTTCCTCTCTAAACTTTCGCTCCGAACTTATAAACCATAGCCTGCTGCCAGAGCTGGTGTGGAAATTAACTCCTCCACCAACCTTTTAATCCACTTCTGGAAATACGGAAGTGTGTAATCTGTTGAGTAGTATAAAGTTTGATTTGTGGGAAACTATCACTAAGGACTCTTGACTGAAGAACAGAATAACTGAAAATCACATTAAGTATAGAAAAGTCCAGTGCAATTAGAAAATTGCTTTTTTCTACAGTCCATAACTAATCTTACTAATATTTTAAAGGCGAGAGTGTGTGAGGATGGAGGGATGGATGTTTGTTACTCTTTCACGCAAAAACGGCTGAACGGATCAACTCGCTGACTTTTTTGTCTGACTGTTTGTTGAAAAAAACCTTGCTGTTTCCACAATTACCACAGAAAACCACCATAATGAATCCCATCGGTCGTTCATTTTGTCCTGTGTGGCATCATGCACTGGGTTTTAGGCTTGTATAATGGCACAGCTGGTCAAAATATAAGAGTACCTAATACACATTTGTTTAAACGTCAGACTATGGCAATTTACACAATTTTTGTATCCCTGACACCTAAACTAGGGCAGGTCCTGTATTTTAGGCGCCAGTATATCTGCAAATGACCATATTATCATGAATTTTAAATATAGACCTAATTTGACAAAAGTAATAATGACAATTATTATAATTATATAAAATAATTATTGAAGTATTTTACATTATATAAGCACATAGAGCAGGTACATAACAGTCTAACATTATTTAATTTATCAAAGTGGAATACATGCTAAAGGAAGGAAAATTAAAAAGAGTAAATATAAGTTACTTCAAATTTATTAGCATGACAATATAATATTCATTACAAATTGGATAACTGTCATTTCATAGATGTTCTTCAACGAATTTGATTTAAATCCTGTTTGTTTTTATATTATTATATTCCATAGAGAAAGATAGAGAGAAAACGGACTATAGGTACTTAAAAAATTAAATACACAGGCAAATATTAAAATTCATTATAATGTATGTGTGTTCAAATTTTGTTGAAATATAAAGATTCGGAAATCATTTTAAACTAAAAATTCAATTTTCATATTATAAAAAGTTGAACCCTGGCTGCCAAGACCGGAGGGTCACTCGGTGTTGACAGCGGAGGGTAGACAATAGTTTTCAGAGAAGATGCTGTTTTAAAAGGAATCCTGAATGAAACGCAAGTTGAAAAATATCGAATCGAGTTTATATTTAAAAACTCACGGTCTATAGACATTTTATGAAAAGTAACCATAAGAACCTATTATAAGTGCTTAAAAAATAACACAGTAATATATTATACGTTAATATATTATTATCTAAACTGTCACAATTCAACTTTCATAGACAATTTTTTTTCGTTAGTTTATCAGACTTTGTAGATATCACACATACCTAAATGAATTATTTTTTAGATAGGTTATAATGTTTTTCTTAAATTATGAATCTTAATGAAAACCGTCCATGCAACGTGACAATGTATTGTATTACTTAGGTACTAGTAAATTAATGTAAGGATAAGTATGGTTTATATAATTCAAATTTATTCAACCATAAAGTTTATTACAATCACAACTTTTATCATTCAAAGGACAACCGCAAGTTAACTTGTTGCTGGGCCCACCTCTCTTGTAAGGTTCTTGACCGATATAATTTCCCCTGAAAAATACACAAAATCAGGTTTAGACTATACATATTACTAGCTCGGATGCCGCTTTATACACCCACAAAAAATTAAGTCCTAAAGAAATTAGTTTCTTTCAATTATTAAATTCTACAATGACATTAAGAGATAGGATCACTCACGATGGTCCGTAATTACAAACGACAAAGAACTTCTTCCACTGTCCTTTGTAAGTTTCTGATATAGCACAGCCGACGTAAATGGTGTTCGACCACACCATCTGAAATAGAAAAAAAAACCTTAACCTTCTTGTACCATATCCATATCAATACGCACCGTATTGGTATGGATAGGGTATCTACATGAGATTGAAAGTTTGAAACTCTGCTCGATTTTACTTCGATTACAAAAATGTTGAAACATTAATGAGTAGGGCTCAAGTCGGACAAGGCGGACATCATCATCCGCCATCCTATAGTCCGAGAGAGAGAGAGCATACTTATCTCACTAATCACTCGTACTAGAATACTAGATAGAACCAACTAAAAGCTGTTTAGGCTCGTTAGCCGTTATTAAAACTTTTCGTTTCATATATTTGTAAATCTGTTCTCCTCAATTTTATTTTAAAAAGCATATGTTAAGATGTGCAAAACGTAAACAATCGTTTAGATGTCAAAGATTCAGCGGTCATCAATGCGCTTTGAAAGAGCTGGTACAAAGATTCAGCGGTCATCAATGCGCTTTGAAAGAGCTGGTACAAAGATTCAGCGGCCATCAATGCGCTTTGAAAGAGCTGGTACAAAGATTCAGCGGTCATCAATGCGCTTTGAAAGAGCTGGTACAAAGATTCAGCGGCCATCAATGCGCTTTGAAAGAGCTGGTACAAAGATTCAGCGGTCATCAATGCGCTTTGAAAGAGCTGGTACAAAGATTCAGCGGCCATCAATGCGCTTTGAAAGAGCTGGTACAAAGATTCAGCGGTCATCAATGCGCTTTGAAAGAGCTGGTACAAAGATTCAGCGGTCATCAATGCGCTTTGAAAGAGCTGGTACAAAGATTCAGCGGTCATCAATGCGCTTTGAAAGAGCTGGTACAAAGATTCAGCGGCCATCAATGCGCTTTGAAAGAGCTGGTACAAAGATTCAGCGGTCATCAATGCGCTTTGAAAGAGCTGGTACAAAGATTCAGCGGCCATCAATGCGCTTTGAAAGAGCTGGTACAAAAAAAAAGATTCTATTTCTATTTATGTTTGTTTTAAATTACTGAAACTTCATGTCTTATCAGTTCTATGTAGAATATTCAATAAATTGTTATTACCTACTGCTGAGGATAAGACAATACGATTGAAAATGTAACGGAAAATCGAGATTACATGTTTTTTTTTTTATGAGTATACTAGCAACGTCGATCACACATTATTATTACTAGTATTCTTGTTAACCCCTCTAACTAAGCTTAATGCTTGTGTTAAGAGTGGTTTCACGTCGGTAGTGCACTGGGTGGGATTCGAACCTGCAACCACTTGATCGCAAATCCGACACCTTAGCCATTACGCTACCACCGCTTAACATGCAACAATCTATTCAACTTCACCTTTAATTTGAAATTGATAAACCAAAAGTTATATGTAAAAACTTACCTGTGTGTAGTGACCAATTTGATAATTCTTAGAGCCGTCAAAATCACTCCTACTTATTGGTCCGTAAGTATAGTTCTGATGTTCGCTAAACCAAGATTCAACAGCTGTTTCTGGACTCAGATTGTAATTACGATTGGTGGTGGACATCCAATATAAATTCTCACCTGTTTTGAATCTACCGGATGCTGAAAATTAATATTTGTAATTATTTTAAACTATACTTATCGGTATTGGTATTGGTATATGGGTCTATTTGCGCATTAAGACTCATAGGCGATCCATTATGCGTTCATGTAAGGCTGACTAGTTGAGTCAGCCTAACTAAGAGAGTCTCAGAAATTATACATAATCACAAACAAAATCAATGTTGTACAACTATAGTACGTCACTCTTTGGGGATTTCAATAAAAGATGTTTTAACTTTGACATTGTATACAATGCAATCTACTATACAAACAGAAAACAAGAGATAACCAAATATTGTATCCAATTATACAATCTGGCAGCCCTGCACAAAAACCCTACTGGGGCGTTCACAGGCTTCTAAAAGCGACCTTGCGGGTGCAAGTGTCTTGCCCGTTGTCCCCTCTCCTGCTCCTTCGCACTCTAGGATAACGTGGGCGGCAATTTCCTCCGCGTTGAGACATCCTCTGCATATAATAGAGTACTGTCTGTCGCATTGATAGTGAATAGGTGCCGGTGTAGGGACGGAGACGCTAGAACTTTTAATATTTTTTTTGTAGACTAAGTAGGTACTTATCGAAAAAACCTAAAAACCCGTTGGCGTATAATATTGTCAGCTAAAATTTTTGGTAATTAAAATACTTAAAAACTTTTTATAAATCCCCGAGGCAAATAGGAGGAGTGTTATAACTTTAACGTGTCTATGTATCTGTCTATGTCATCATAGGTCCTAAACGGATGGAAACGGACCGATTTGGATTTATTTATTTTATTGTTTGAAAGTCTACAGCCGTTCGAAGATTATCAGGTCTTTTCTAATCGTTAAAAATATTTTTTAGTATTTTAAAAGTTTAATTTATACTTGCTTTAATACTACAGCGGTTTTTGAAATACCTAACGTGTTTATTATAATAAAAGTGGAGTTTGCCAACTAAGGTATCGATTTTTAAATTAATGGTGACAATACAATATACTATTGTCACATAGTCATACGTGTGTACCTATGTACACCACAGACGTATTGGTTAGTGTGGTTATAGTTAATTTGAAAATATTTTTTTCTTCGGAAAAGGCTTCTTTTCTTGGTGTAGGTGCACATTATTCTAAACAATATTATGAATGTTCGTGTCAATTTCCATGATTTTGTTGTTTTATAAGCGAATGTATTAATTACCCATAGTTTAATTAATGTCCTCTCATTTATGAAATTGTTGCAATAACGATCAATTTTAAAGTTTAATTTGTCAGTTTCAAAGTAGGATTTCAAAATTAAAAATCAACTTGCTATACGACCGTAACATATGACCACGCCTTTCTGTAAAATTCCGTATATTGGCCGTTGTGAAGTTTTCTTTATGTTATCCAAGGATATTTAATGAAAAAGTATCCATTTCTAAACGTGTTAAGCACCCCTGTTGAGTTCCGCCAGTTAATTAAAGTACTAGGTACGCCAACCACCACAGTAGTCAAGGTACTACTGTGGTGGTTGGCGTACCTAGTAGTTGTAGGTACATAGTTGGTAGGTACTTCGACAACAACTCAGTAAACGATTTTTTGTAAAATCAATTGTAATTTATTTATTCATTGATATTGTAATAATACCAATGAATGATTCTAAATTACGTAAAATGCTGCGCATATTCATTATTAGTTAATATTTATATTCATTATGCTTAGTTTTTTATTAATTAGTGTTTCCGATGAGAAATGTTTTAAATATTGTATTATTAACTAGGTTTCTAAGAAAAAAAAGGTACTTCTTCGTATACCTACCCAATAAATTAAATTTCCGATCCAATTACAAATGTTTTCCCGTGTTAAGTTAAAAATTGTGAGAGCGAAGTAGAATAGCTAAACAATATTTACTTTAAACAATGAAGAATCCATATCTAGCTGTAATAGGCAAGAAGGAAGTTAAACTACATATTTAGTTTGCCGTAAGTATGTACTATTAAAAATCCCATTAAAGTAAATAGCTGGTATTATCATAAGTCAAATAGTTATTTAATATTGTTTTTCTGAGTGCCTGAATTATATTTAACTACATAATAACGAGATTTACTATTAACGGAAAGCGTGCAATCAATAGAATTAATTAGGCATTTTTAAAGTGCGCGTTGAAAAAACATTTACATGCGTCACTTATCTTTTATCTTTTGCTCCATCAATCTATTAATTCTATAAACTAATAACAGTACCTACTGTAACATGCTGCTGACATATGACAGATAACACACAGCTTAAATGTTTGGTAGGTACACCTAATAGAACATATAGGTAGGTATTTTTATAATTCGTCCGAATAAATTAGAAAAGGAGAGATTAGAAACCATACGTATTTTTTAAAGGTTTTACAGTTGTAATATTTTTTTTCGGTAAGTATAGACCTCTTTCTGTTGATAACGGATAAATAAAATACGTATCTCAGTATTTTAAAACATTCAATCCGTAAGGTACAAAAGCCGTATGTTATAAAAGTGACGCCTTGGTGGACGTATATTACCAGCTAATGTAATATTTCAATTAAAATGAAAAACTACACATTTTAGAATAAGGGTGCTAAGGACGAGCTGCACCCGGCATGTAATGCAATGTCTTTTTTTTCTATTTTTAATTAAAAAAAAATTAGGGTGAAAAAATCATTCCGACCGACGATTCTCATACCTACCAAATATACAAAAAAATTTATTAAAATCTGTCGAGCCGTTTTGGAGGAGTTCGACCACAAACACAGTGACACGAGATTTTTATATATTAGACCAGCAACCCGCCCGGCTTTGCACGGGTAGCAGAGACATCTTCATCAATCATCAACATATTTCAATTAATTTACACAAAATCTTAACAAATTATACACCTAAACCTTCATCATGAATCACTCTGTCTATTAGTGAAAACCGCATGAAAATCCGTTCAGTAGTTTTGCAGTTTATCGCGAACAGACAGACAGATAGAGAGATTAACCACCTTTTTTGTCAAAACGTAAACTAGCGAAAGTAGTAGTATAAAACAAAGTTCTGTTATTATTTCCGTTTCGTATCATGGCGGTGTCTATTAATAAAAAAGACTGATTCATCATTTCAATAATTGGTTAGGTTCACTGTGGTCATCACAAGTACCCACATTACCTGACATTATGACAAATACTTACGGACACTCTTATCCGGGTTATGCTGACGCGGGTACGTAGCTGCAAAGGCTGATGCCTTCACGTATAATTCGTGATCCCACACCTGCAATATAAAAAAATATTTACTTATAGATAGATTAAAGAAAAATTTAAAGTAGGTACCTAATAAATAAGATGCGATGGGAGCTTTGTTACGTACGCCACCTCATTAATAATAATTATTAAAATATCTAAAGTGGAGAACTATTTTAAGGATTTTAATTTTAATTTAACGGTGATAAATCCAAAATCCAATGAATATTTTTGGTAATTAAAATGGCTACTTCCAGACCTTCTTTTTTTATTTTTTTTATAAAGACAACTCCCGCATTAGGAATATTCCTGTGTCACAAACATTTTAACAACGGACACAAAGAACACCCAGACTCAGGACAAATATTTGTGGATCACACAAATTTTTGTCCCGTGTGGGATTTGAACCCACAACACTCGGCGCCGTTAATTCCAATATTTGCAGAATTTTAAAAGAAACTAAAATATTTACATTGATAGTAAAGATAATAGTTTCAAAAATTTTAATAAATAAATAATATACCTACCTACCTTATTAATAAAAAAAATATGCTCTAATTAAAAAAATAACACACAAACCCTATCAACAACGATAAATAAACTTTTGACATAAGGTTCTTGTAATGTCGCTAATTTCATTTACATTTACATTCAGTACTCCTAAATGGACCTTACCATAGTCTTCATTTCAGCAGCACTTGGCTGTCCTTTGACTTCACCTTTAGCCACCTGAAGCCGCCGTGAATTGTGACCATCAACAAATGCACGAATTTCTTTAGTACTAGCGAAGATTTCCACTGCAAAATAAATCAATTTTATTAATAATATAATAAAAAAAACAAGTTCACAACGATGAAGATCTACTCACAAATGCATGTTGTAGAAATTAAGAAAGTTAAATAAAAATAGTTGGACTGCATTGTTTTGATTGGTAAAGAACGTCTGTGAAGCGACAATTTCCACTTAAAATTTAATAACGAAACGCTGCGTCTTGAGTTATATACTACAACGTATGTAGTACAAGCGGTGATACAAGCACTTGAATAAGTAGAGAACGGTTCCGTACATTTACATAAATAGTGTACTGCCATACAAATATGATTTTACTCGTAATGGAGAAAGTAATTCCATTCTTTTTTATATTCATACAATGTGCTACTTATCAGACGTAGGTATGTCTGTCAGTATACCCAATGACTAACACATTATATACCTATCTAATACGCTCAATTCATACGTTGATGAATAAATTAATTACAGATCTTAATACATATAATTATATTACTTACCTATCGTATTAAAAGAAGAGGTTTTATAAAATGGAGCGCTCGGCGTTGGTGTCATTGCAATATAATTAATTGTCATGTAGGTAATAAGAGTGAAATGAGGCGAAGAGAAATCTCTAGAAACATGTCTCTATCTTTAAATTTGAAGAATGATTTAATTAACGTATGGTACTTATTCATTTGTTATTAGTATACGGAAGGAATATGTTATCTAAAGATAAAAATAATATTTGAATATGTAACTTCTACAGTTTCGTGGGAAAATATTCTGAACCCTTCTCATATTCTAGCAAATTTTCTGTCAAAAACGTGAAACATACTTATCTATGTTTTCGGCTATGTGTAGGTTTGTTTGTACAATATAGTTAGTAAGTTTATTATTTAGGTTGCATTACCTCGTGCCACAAGCTAGCTATCCCGCGAACCATTGGACTTAATATGTTTACCCAATTGTTTAACATTTATGGCTGTTGATTCACTTCTATCGGTCGAAAAAGCTGTGTACTAACTAACTCTATAACTTTCCGTGGTACATTTGCGTTACATAGCAAAAGTAAGATATTTTTTTAAACCAACTAGTATCTAGTAGATATTCAGACAAAGGTTTTCTAACAGAAAAAGTCCTCAGAGCTTCGTAATATTAATTAAGATAATATTTATAATGGCGGTGGTCTGAATGTATCTAAGCGATGCCTGATTAAAGAATTTCAACAATAAGTTAAGGATCTCCATTAACTGAATCCAGTGAGTAATCGAATGGTTAGTCATGTATATAGGGAATACGTTAAATGACGTAAAAGTAACATCAAAAATATACTTGTATTGGAAATTTGTAAACGCATAAACAAACAAACCACAACTTATAATTTCCTCCAGTAAATAGCAGGTGCTAAGAATGACGCATACGCGTTTTATTAAGCGCATCGTTTTAATAATTGGTTCTTAAGTAGGTATTTGAAAATGTAACACGGGGAATTCTAAAGCATTTCATTTTATCATTAAACTAAATAATAAGTTATATAAAAACTAGGGTTGCTAATTGTCTTAAGAAATAAGTTCATGAGATTCGTTACTTCCATGAAATCGACATTATAATCACATTAATTTCTACGAATATTATAAAGAGGTAAGATAACATTAGGTACGATAAGATAAGACCTGGGAGTAATCTTCAAAATTACTGATGCATTTTTAAAATAATAATAATAACTTGATACATCTCACATACGGCCGTCTTATGGAAGAGCCATGCTTCGACACGTATGGGTAGGCTCAACCGGAGTGATACCACGGCTTCACTGAAAACCGGCAGTAAAGCAATGCTTGCATTGCTTTTCGCCGCGTGAGTGAGGTTACCGGAGGCCTTAACCCTTCCCTCTCCCCTATTCCCGTCCTTCCCCTCTCCCCCTACTCCCTTAAGGGCGGAAACGCACTTGTGACTCTTGAGTTGCAGATGCCCATGGGCGGCGGTAGTCATTTACCATCAGGTGACCCGTTTGCTCGTTTGCCCCCTACACCTAAAATAAAAAAATCCCAACTATGCAGAGCCTGTATTACGGCAACCAGACTGCTGATAAACATACTTAGGTATATATTTTTAAATACATATTATAGATAAATTAAAATATATTTTACTAAAAGGAAGCTTCATCATCCTTAAGTTTTATAAGTAATTAGGCTTTCATTTTGAAAAATATGTGTTTTAGTAGGAAACACATGTACTTATTATGTATTTCAAGTCAGAAAAATAGACTATCTGATACTGAACTTTAACTATGTACTCTCTCTGCATGGTTTGAAAAATATGTAGAATTTCGCGACTAAGAGTATACTTACTAAAACCACACGATGTATCATGGGGGCAAACGGCAGCAGCTCCATGTCGTAGAAAGGAAGAGTAGTGGTTCCAATCATCCTGTTTCGCTAACGGCAACCGCCGGAGAAACTACACGACAATGCTTTACACAACAGTGCCAATACTCTGTTGTTCAGTGCTCTGTGTTTCAGTAGCAATAGATAATTTTGTAAATATTCTAGGATCGAGGATTAAAGTCTACGTAAAAGTGTAAAAAGATCCATCAATGGATTTTTGTAATGGATCTTAGTGGACGGAGGGAAATTGTGATGATCACGTCTTGACATCCAACCCTCAACTTATGAAACCAATGACCATACCATGTCTTTACTCTTTGACGCCTTGATATTAATCATACCGATAAATTGGCTTTGTTCAAGCAGGTCATGTACGCAATTGTTTAGATTAACGTCGTCGTTACAAACATTCGATAAAAGGGGATGGGCAAAATTTGCATGGGTATAGGTACAGAATATAGGTACAGAGATGAAATGGATATATTTTTAAAGTGTAGATCTTGTATATACCTATATGTAGAATAAGAAAGGCAGGAAGACTCAGGACAAGAGTTTTAGTATCTACCTAGGTTGAAAAAGTTCACTTATCTACTTACTCGTAGAATTTCAACATGGCTTTTTAGAGTACCTAATGGTTATAATGCTAAGATCTAAGATAGGTACTTCGTATATTTCTTATACGTTAATGTGTTAAGTCATGTCACTGACATTTAAATTACATTTTGATTTAGTAAATATTTTGTTTTCTATTAGGGAAAAATAATATTAGTAGATTTTATTGATGTCCAGTGGAACATGACATTTGTAGTTTTTGTGCTTGTAGAGGTTATGAGGCTATGAAAGTCTAGAAATTAAACATCTTAATAATCTTTTCCTTTAAAGTTATCTTTTATCTGTTTGTTAAAAAGAATAGTGTAACCCGCTTGTTTAATGTCCGATGTGGCCTTTACTCAATGCGCGTTTTAAAAACAAAATCGTGTTTTGAAAACACGCAGTTAAAATGTGGGTACGCTAATTTACACGGATCTAAATACAGCGTGTAAGTACCACCGTCGCGAATAACTTACAAAAACGTCTTTCTTTGAAAGAAAAGAAAGAAAGAAAATCCTTCTTTGGTGCTAAGATACAAGTTAGTTTCCGCTACGCAAGGTAACGCAACACCCGTAAGTACTGTGCGGTACGGTGAATGACCTTCAGCGCCCGGTGCCGTCAAAGCAGCTGATTGCATAAATGTTCTTGATTTGATTACATTGCAGTTTTTGGCCGTATGAGGTATTTTTTTTTTCGGTTAAATGTTCTGTTTACTCATTGTGATATCACTTTTAAGCAAAAAAAAAATGAATTTTCTGGCAGAAATTTCCAATGATTTTCCACTCAGAATGATTGTCTGAATACAGTAATACACTATTTCAGGATTCAGTACGGTGTCACTTATACCCTGTATGTATATAATTTTGACTCGATTCGTGATCAACATCTTTACCGCATTAGACGTATAACAGTACTTACCTACTGTACTGTGTCTCCGCGGTGTCCTTGAAATAATTACCCAGATAAATACGCAATACTCGTAATAGGGCTGCCTTGTATTTGATACGAAACACGGAAGACAAATTTTGATACTACATACAAGCTTCTTTGTCCATTTATGGTGATACTTACGCGCGGTATAAAAATAGTGATCATAATACTTAAGTAATAATAGTTAATATATTAATCTAAAACTTTCGCGCCCCGCGGTTTCATCCGCGTAAGGCCCCGTGCCGTGGGAATATCGGAATAAAAAGTAGCCTATGTGTTAATCCAGGTCTCCAGCTATCTACATACCAAGTTTCATCGCAATCGGTTCTGTAGTTTTGGCGTGAAAGAGTAACAAACATCCATACATTCATACATCCTCGCAAACTTTCACGTTTATAATAGTAGTAGGATTAGTAGGATTACCGGCACAATCATACTGTAGATAAGTCAGCCACTCTTGGGACAAAAGCAAACATCAGTAGCACCTGTATAATCATGTGTATTGCAATTTTAGGCATATGAATAAACATTATTAAAAAGTGAGCCTTGCGACAGCCCTACTCAGTTTAACTTACCGTCTTTCATGTGACTATTACGCTAGATACAATAACAATAATTGATAATGGTATGGACTTGAATGACGCCTACCTACTGGAAATCGCTAGCGTTTTAACTAATTATGACATGTGTTGGACGTGCTTTTCACATAAACTCTTATATCTTTATTTATTAAAATGTTTATGTTATGTTTAGCTTGTTTTGCGTTGTCTGTTATCGCTTATCGCTGTCAAGTATTCAGGTAGGTATGTATTAGTCCACGGATTATCAGTCTTTTTTAATTTTCTTGCAACTACCTTGTAAAACAAGATACTCGCGTGCAGCTTTAGATTATTTTCTACAAAGAAAACTCCAAAGAATATAGAATAATGTTTATTAACAAAAAAATATTAGGTATATTTATTTACTCCTAGAAAAACAGTCAGACATAAGTTCTCAAATCGGTGCTGTAATTTTGAAATAGCCACTGTAATTTCTTTTTTATTCATTTGTGATCTGGATTTCCATTTAATTACTGCAACTCCAATAAGCTAGTTTCGAACAGTTCCAATCGTATTGATCAAGATTCTCTGGAGAATAATTATCAGAAATGGGTTTTAAGGTTGACAAGTGTTTGACTAATATCAATGGCAAACTTGGCTTCAAAACAGGAAAACACTTAGTGTTTCCCGCCCAGATCCCCCCAGCCAGATGCAGTAGGTATATCCTTTTAATTTTCCTGCAGCGATTTATTAGGGATGTTTAATTTCTTAAATATGTCGCAAAGGTGCGCCAGTTTTATTAAGAAGTCAGTCATCTTTAAACTTTTCTGCATCACTATACGATTCTACTAACTACTCTGCTTCCGATAAATACAAATGCTCGTCCAACACATTTCTCAATTCGTACTATATACTATTGTAGTATTTGATTCGGACACACGTGAGAGTATGTCACCTCTCGGCAACCAACCAACGTCAATAAGAGTTAAGTACCTAATAAAGTTCGGCACCCAAATCTTCACAAAGCTTTTCAATAATCTTGCCTTCACGGGTGTCGTTGTTATAAAGTTCACCACCTGATAACTATATTCACAACATTTAATTCAAGTGATATATTTTTTGCAGACAGGGCTTCCTATGTATGACATAATGTGTCCATTTTGCATTTGGTTGGAGCCTTAGTTTTAATGAGAAGTCAAGTCCTGCGTATTGTCCTAATTCGCGCGAGCTCCATCCGTAGCCTACACACGCCGACATTGTTTTCCTAATGAATATTATTTAATATATGACCGTAAACAAGTCACAAGCCTTACCGATCTCAGTATTTTTTTTCGCAAAGTAATAAATATTACCTACCTACTTACCATACGTTTATTTATTCCATATATGTATAGTGCACGTAACATATTAATTGAGCGTCATTATTACTACCTGTTGCTTCATCCAGTTGAATGGCAAATAAAGCAGATTTTTTTTTACTATTTGCTCAGTAATATCATCAACTTATCGTCTGTCGTGAATGCGACGACTAATGCAAGGTGTGGCACTCCGTCGCTTCCGCCGACAAGTAGCAATAGACCGCACAAAGACTTAGTGCAAGTGAAGTGTTACTAACTTAGTTTTAACTTATATTTACAAACACAAAATAAGCACAGAATGTTTAGTATGTATATTTAGATAAGGGTATTTATCTTTTATAAAAATGATGAATCAAAGTGCCCCGTTGGTGGGGCAGTGTGATACGAACCCCATTTTTTATGAAAAACGTATTTTCTTTTCCCTTACAAAATGTATTGCTGTTTTCCCCCATTTTCTACCTACCTACCTACCTTTCATCTAGAAAAGAAGTTATTAAGTATTCGTCTAAGTTCAGCATGACTAATGCGGCGTTCCAATAAACAAGAAACGCTTCGTTTTACTTACCTTACGTAAGCAAAACGAATCGTTTTTTGTTTATTGGAACGCAGAATAAATCTACATTAACGACAGTAAAGCCGCTTGGTTGCTTTTGTTGGTTTGGATAGCCAACTGATGGATGATCAGAATCTTCCAGAAAAGTTCACGGTCATGTTACTCTGCATGAACCCAATTAAAAAAGCCCTACAATAAGAAGCTTGAAAGATTACGGCTATATCAGCTTTATTTTCCACTAGCAATCCGTCCCGACTTCGCACGGATAGCGAAGTTTATATTGTTTTTTTTCGACATCTTCAACAATCATCGTCATATTTCAGCTCTTTTACACAAAACCTTAATTATACACCTAAACCTTCCTCATGAATCACTCCATCTTTTGGTAAAAACCGTATGAAAATCCGTTCGGTAGTTATCGAGTTTATCGCTAACAGACACGCGACGGGAGACTTTGTTTTATAATATGTAATGTGTAACATTGTATTCTAAGTTGTACGGAAGATATGAATGTTCCTGCCTTGAAAATCATTAAAAGAAATAGATTCGAAATTGCGGACTACCCTGTTTAGGGCGCAGCGCTGAGTTCGTCGGTGCGGCTCGCGGCCTCTTTCGCTTGAGATTCTTCGTGACAACTGGTTGTCTAACAGGTATCGCCGTTATCGTAATTATCTACATCATATTCTACAATTCTTATAATTAGAACCAGCTGGGGTTCCAAATTCCAACCGCAAGTTTCCCCAAAAACAAGCTTTCAAGTGGAAGTTCCAAGCGCAAGCTTCCAGTACCAAGCTCAAGTTCCGCGTACCGAAGAGCAACAATCTACGTCTCAATCACACTTCTTCGAGGCCGAAGCTGCTACCAGCTCTCAGGACTGCGGTTCGGTCGCGTGTCGAAACTTCACTGCGGGCTATGACTGTCCTACTCCCTGGTGCAAGAAGACTGCCTACTGCGGACACTATTTTAGCGAAGGCCAATGTTTCCTATTTGTATTGAGACTTGAGGCGGTCGAGAGAAGATTGGCTACATCGATTAAAAAGAAGGTAACCAGGATAACTAGTTTTCTTTAACCTGTGGTAGGTGAAGGGAGTTTCCCACACTCTTCAAACTTGAGTTTAATTAAATAAAACATCTTATATAGTTTTACACTTTATTTCATTCCTTTCTTGTTACTAACAAGTATGTTTTCTCAGATTAAATTAGGTATATTGGAATATTTGTTCCACAGCATCAAGAAGACTATTTTATCATAATGTTCGAACATATTTTTGTCTTGTTTAATACAATTGAAGAGTTGAAGTCTAAAGGGTCGTGAGTGCCAAAAAATCTAAAATCAATATTTTTACGAAAATACTATCTAAGTGTCAAGCCTAATACTATCCAAAGGGATCAAGTGCCTGTTTCTTTTAAAATTTTACCCATACACATATAGTTGTGGCGGGGTCTAATCCACCACTGTGCGGTTCTCCAGACTTTCTAAAATAATTAATGTTTATTTTGTATTACTTCCTAAGACTCCCGTTTTTTTACGGCTTCCTGTAGTGATAAGTTTTTATTGATTTAAGTAAAATAAATAATTATTTAATTGAATTGATTTATTGTATTTTTTGTTATATCTTTAAATAATAAAATTGGCACTTAGACCCTTCAATTACAAAATATTCTTAAACATTAAAGACCCACGTGACAAAGTGTGAAAATAACAATCCGTCAATTTGAATTGTTAAATAGTTTGATCTTACACAATATTTGTTTACGATTATAGACGAGACTTTCTTCGACTATAGAATATCGTATAACTGAAAATATGAAAGTTCCACGCCATCACAGACTTGTTTACCTTTCTTTTTTATATAATTTCATGGTTTTCGTGCGTGAAAATGCACTTCTTGTATTTTAAAGTAATACTGAATAAATAAGCTTTTATTCAATGAGCAAATTTCTATTGATCATCAAAACATGTTTAACAACATACGTAAATATCTTTGTTATTTTATCAACAATTGCAAGTCATTTATATATTATAACACAGGACGTAGAAAATGAAAGAATATAGAATAACGAAGGCAATTATCAAATTCTGAAGTTGCAAGAACAATAAGGACTTAGACTTTTTTATGGCGCCTAGTTTCACCGTGAAAAAGGTATCAACCATCTTCTAGTATGTGCCACCAGGAGTAACGATAAAATATTAACTTTTTTATGTGAGCAGAACACATGAAGGCCAAGCTCCAAACGATATATACGATAAATCGATTTTTTTACTCGAGTATATCGAGTGAAAAGTGGCAAAATAATCGATAACAGTAATATCCTCCGCAACTTGAAAAAAAGTTTCGAAATATCCCTCCCTCGTTGCTGTCGTACCGTAAAATGTTTTTCAGTGATTATTAATTTCTGCACACTAAAGCGACTACTATATTTGCATGCAGTGGGGACTAAATTTATACATACATAGAAATATAAAAAAACTGATAGGCCGTGTTAAGTGGGCCCTTAATTTATACTTTGTACTCTTAGAAAAAACTTTGCTAATAATGGGCGTTTTCATTTTAAATCTAATGCAATGCAATTACTGCTCTTTTGGAGACGTAATTTAGATTACGCAATACAAATATTTTAACATCGAAGCAAAGAAAATATGTAAAATATTTGAAACAGACTTCCAGTTTGTTTATTTTAATTCAAACCATATCGTGTGTCGTATGTAACTCAGTAATTGCAACTTTCCTATATTCTGATCACCAATTTCTATCCATCTCTAGGTCACGATGTCGTTAATTTCAGTGGAAACAACACACCGCACGAAACGGTAGATACAGTTGTAGTAGCTCTTCTTGGTCGTTCTGCGCTGGCTGATTCACTGACTATTTACAGATTTAATAAACATTATGTTATTCAATTTATTCATTGGTTTGTTTTATTTATATGAATGTGTATTTACAAATTGATTTTCGTAAACACACAAAAACTATACATTTATTAAATAAACTATTTTATAATATACTATTAGTTATATTTTAAATATATCCAAATGTTACAAACTCTTTTTAAATCTATCGAATGCAAGGCAGGTGAAATTTAAAATGAAAATGCCGGAGTACATCTTTTTACAATATATTCACAAAACAACCAACTGTGACAAGAAGATAAATTATACTTTTCGCTTAGCATTTCTAATTATAATTTGCCAGTATATTGCTATGATGTTCAATGAATATTTCCATTATATTTTCTTAGTTTCACATCTAGTTCACACACATTCAGCTCAAATAATCGACGTATTGTATAATTATTGTAACACTGATATGACAAATTTTATTCAGTTAGGGAAATTTGATCGTTTTAGAAGAAAGAGGTTGTGCTGCTAAACGCATCATCATCAGTTGAAGTCTAATCAAGACTACTTTTATTAACACTGACTCTCCTGCGCCCGACTCCGGCTGCACGGGCAAGCCACGTCCTCTATTGGAATCATTCGAGAAGAAAAAAAAAACAATTATTTAAACTACTACATTTGTTTCTTTAAGCTACCAATATAGTAATTAAAATACAAGGGCATACTGTCATATAATCAGTCCCGTGCAGTGGGGGTTACCGACCTTTTATTGGCTATTAAGTAATAATAAAAATCAACATAAAAATAATAATAGTAATATTCCTATTGACTTCTTTACAATAATTATTTTATGTCACTACTAATTAATTATATTACAGTATTACACACGTTCGTCTTACTAACTGATCTGTCTGTATCAAAACAAAACACTGTCTCCAGGATAAGCTGGGAAACTTGAAAGTATGATAGATAAAATAGATTAAATACAAAAATAATTATCATAGCTAACTAAAATACAAAAACAAAACATATCAAAAGATTTTTCTGATTTCTTTATAATGCTGAAGTGCGCTTATACAATTTAAAAACTCGTTTAGATATGGAATACAAAATGACACTATACAATACAATTATAATCTCCAAAACGTATTGAACAGTATAGACCTTAATACCTTCTAAACCCGCATCGGTTTATACACCTAGTATTAACATTTAGATATATGGTATTCAATAAATTAATATTAATGTACTTTAGTTAAAATGGTAAAGTTCTAACGTTGCATTAATAAATTAAAACTAAGATGTCGTCAAATTGAAACCTACTTATCCTTATCATTATACAAAAAGTCTACAAATAAAATCATTTGTAGAGTAAAAAAATAAGAGGAAAATATTTTCCATCGTTTTGTCAAGTAATATTACTAGAAAGGAATACAAGAGCCAAGAACGAGCCCCCCTACCCCCCCGCCCCAGCACTAGTTGGTGCTGGGACTAGTCGGTGCTGCGACTAGCCGGTGCTGGGACTAGTCGGTGCTGCGACTAGCCGGTGCTGGGTCTAGTTGGTGCTGGGGCTGTCGGTGCCGCTGCCGCTGTTCTCGGCGCCGGCGAGCGTGGCCTTCACGTTCTTGTTGTTCTTCTTGGCGGACTTGCTGAGAGTGGCCACCTCCTTCAGTAAGTTCTGGATCTTACTGTTCATCATGGTGAATTTTGTCTCGTTCTGGCGATCCTTGTTTTTCATTTCATTCCGCATATCTTGTGTGTTGTTCATATGCTGAGCCTTTAATTCTGTAATCTAAGATAAAACCATTCATAATACAGGTTGATTTTCATACAATGTTAGTCCCATAAACTTGAATGTTAATACTTTAAAATTAAGTTATTTTTTTAAGTTGAGATTCCTCACACATTGTCGCTAGCCACTAGAGTCACTAGACTAACAGACCCATCAAAGTTGGTACGGTTGAAAATGCTAATGTAAAGGTGGTGGTTTTTGTTCACATAGGATTAAGACACGATGGGATTAACATATCCTTACTAGATCAAAACCCTAAAATAAAATAAAGAAAAAAAAGTTGGTAAAAGTACGACATAAGTTTTGCCTTAGTATGTTTCTAAAACTAGAATCATAGTTGCGTCAGTCACCCCTAAAATTTATGATTTTCAGACGTTTAATTCTCGTAAACTATTAAAGTTGGGAGCTTCACCATATGATGGAATAACAACGCCCGACATATGTTACGGCATATACAAAATTTCATTTCAATACGTTTGTCCAATTATGAGTTAGATGGGATCTGAAAACAAATATATACGTCCGAAATAGTTTGTTTAAATATAGCAGTGCTTCTGGTTCCAGAACTTAGCCGCGCACTTCCGTGCGGTTAGATATTAATGTATAATTATATAATTTTAATCGTTGTATTACAGAACTGGGCTTGATGTTACGTTACTAATAAATAGTTATCAATATCAGTCCCTATATTATTTCAAATTTATTTTAATGTTAAAATTATATGTGTTATAAAATTTAATAAGAAAAGAAATTAATGTTATTTTAAAAACAACTCAATATTCTGTCCAATTTTTGACACAACTTGTTCATAAGATAAAAACTGCGTATCGAATAAGGTAGACACAGACACGCGCCCGCGCCCGCCCATCACACGCATACGCACACACACACTTCTCACCCTTAATCATTATTGTGACTTTATCTTTCGGTTAAACATTTTGTTCGGTACGCAATCATTCACTCTTATCCTCATCACTACATATTATAAAACAAAGTGTCTATTCGCGATAAACTGAAAAACTAATGAACGGATTTTCATGCGGTTTTCACTAATAGACAGAGTGATTCATGAGGAAGCTTTAGGTGTACATGTGCGAAGCCGGGGCGGGTTGCTAGTGTATGATAATAATATAAAAGTACTTACCAATTTATCTTTGGATAGCAATTCATTATCTTTCTGTTGAACTTTTTTCTGCAAACTTGCAATAGTCTCTTTGAGTTGAGTCATTGCAACAACATGATCAGAACTGTTGGGATCCACTTCACCTGAAAGAAATCTTAATGTTTTTAATCACTTTATTCACTCATGAAATGATGTGATTTTATGTGTATGTATGGAGGTAATGAGGGTTAAGATGTCAGATTTGTACACAGAGGACTCAGTATATTACAGACATAAACTTCTTTCTCTTTTTCAAAAGAAGAGGAGGTTCTCAATTTGGTTGCCTTATTTTGTTTGTTACATAAGAACTCCGTCATTTATTAAAGGTTTTGGAAAACTCTTTTTTTCTTTGGAAGGGTATACTACCCGTTATGAAGAAATACCACCCAAAAGAGTGGAAAAATAGGAGATGAAATTTTATATGTTGCTTAAGTAATAATTAAAGTCCATTTCTGATGATAATTTAGGGTAATCTGATTGAGCGTGTGTTCCTACATGCTGTCACAGTGGCGCGTGTGGTCCAGCAAAAATATATAATAAATTTTAATGAATATTACAAATTAGTGAAACTTCCTGAACTCAGCTTTACAATATTTTAATTTTGTAATGTAACACAATATAACTAAAACTAAGGACGAACTCTGAGAAATTATGACCTCAAAAAATTTTCCTGTTAAAATCACTTACTTTATACACAATAAATGTATTTGTATAATAATAATACGTTATTAACATAATAACATAAAAGACTAGGTACATACGAGTTTGCCGGGGTTCACAGGGATTCCCTTTTTAGGGTACACCTGAAGCCCGGAAATAAGACCCGGTGACGGAACACTGTGTGGTTTTAGTCGATTCGCCACCCCCTCTCATTGTGAGATGTCACATATTTTTGCAATTTTACACCCAGAACTGAAAACTTTTTTAGTATTAATTATTTTTAAAACTTTGCGAAGGAACAGCTCTCAGCAGAGTCAAAAGTTTAGAAGAAATAGCTCTATCTGATTTAGAACCCTCTAAACTGTTAAGTAAACGCCACAATGAACGAGCATTAGCAGAAATGCACCGATTGACAAATCTCATTTCTGACGAAAGGTAGACACCGGGAGAGAACCTCCTCGTTTTTTGAAGTCGGTTCAATATTAATTTTATTTTGAATTTTTTAGTGGAAAGTAGATGTATTTTGTTTAAATATAATATGGGTAGGCCAACAAAACCCACTGCTCCAATGAGACAGCGAGGTTTCGGAGTAAACGAAAATATCATCGAGGTATACAATTTTAGATATTTGTTGATTTTCAAAAACCGCTCGATCGATTTCGATAAAATTTTAATGGAAATTTGAAACAAAAAAAGAATTTTCAAATTAGGCGTCTTCAAGTAATCGGTGAACATACATACAAAAAAGATTCCAACGAATTGAGAACCTCCTCCTTTTTTGCAGTCAGTTAAAAAGCGCGTTTTGCTTACGGACGGTGAAATTTTCGTTCAATATTGAACGAAAATTTACCGTCGGTAAGTAAACCGAATCATTTCCTATTATAGGAACCGGGCATAAATCACTCCGATCCGACAGAACATTTTCGTATTAGTTTATTTGTAAATAGGTTTAATTAGGTTTTACTTTATTGTCGTATTTCCTTGACTGACACTGACTCCAAAGATAACAATAAATGTACATTATACTGTCGTATTAATTGTATTGTCTGACTAATAAACAAATATTATGATATTTGTTTATTAGTCATTGGTCATAGGTATGTGTTGAATTAGATGTAAAGTTTAAGTGATAAACGAATAACTCGTCGGAATACATGTAGATGTACATTTTTTACTTATTAGATCTTTTTTTTTCAATCAAATTGTGTGGTTGGTTTTCTTTGTTTATTTACCACAAACCCATATGGTTTAGTACGGGGTTAAAAAGAGAGTTAAAAGAATAAATAAAAATACATACTTACCTTATTGTTAAATAAAAATAAATGAAATAAAAAAATATATCTTTCTTTTACCTTTCTTACCTTGCAAGGGATTCATCTTCGATTTCTTCTCCAACGGCTGAGAATCATTGAGTGATGAGTCACTAGCATTGATTGACTTCATCATATCCGACTTCCTCTTTTCTTTGTGACTGCTTTTAGACCTAGAAAGTGTACCAAATTATAAGAACTTTGAGATGTGCTACAGCTAACCCTAATCAAAAAAACATAAATGCACCCTACAACATACTACTTGTTTAGAGATTATGATAATGACGTAGAGCATTCCGCTCTATATCACCGATTAAAAAAAAACACTATATATTACAACAAGAGCCCTATAATTTATACTAAACATAGAAAAATATAAACTATTTTCTATTGTCTATGCGAAGTACTCGGATATGTAGGGTCACATTAAGAGAAACAGAAAAAAGGAAAAATCTTAATAACGGTATGGCTCACATGATGCCAAGAGACTGAGCAAAAGGCATTTCTTTCTTACGTCAATAAAGATCTGCACGGGGCTGAATATGGGAAAGGTAGTACATATGGGAAAGAAGATGCCTACATCGGAAAGAGAGCTCAAGAACAGGGAACATCCTTCTTGATTGTTGATAAAATGTTGACGTTGCTTCAAGTCATATGTTTTAATTTTCCTGGTTTTTGCAACATTTTTCATTGATGCTCCCGCTTCTATTAGTCGCAGCCTGATGTTATATAGCCTTCCTCGATAAATGGGCTATCCAACACTAAAAGAATTTTCAAAATCGGATCAGTAGTACCGGAGATTACCCCGAACATCCAAACTCACAAACTTTACCTCTTTATAATATCAGTATAGATTGAGATATGGTCTGTAGCTTTACATTTGTTTATTCTATCCATTCACGTTTACTTTACACTCTATTCACGTAGTTCAACAGTTAATGCAATTTATTATTGAATTGTATTTGTGACTTCTTGAAAACGAGCATTAAAACCCAGAAGACAATTTGTTAGTTGTACAAAATGTAGTTATTTACTTGTGCGCACGATGTTTATGCTTGTCAGCGGAAGAGAGATGTTGTTTAGTCCTGGCGAGTGCTCTTTTAAGCGACTGCGTACATAACCAGCATAGCAACTTGCCCTCAACCTGTAACAATACAATAAATTTGTTTTTTAAATTACAGTTCAAAATATTAACTTAAGTAAATCTTATGCAAGATTATAGGTAAACTAGCTGACCCGACAGGGTTCTCTGGAGGAATAAGTTTTATTGTATAAGCTTTTAGACCACAAGGTTTTAAAAAATCAAACTAAATAAAGTTGCAAGTTGATATTTTTATTGCATCAGTTGAGTTATCGTAATTTCACGTAATTAATTGGAAATGCATTGAATAAATCTAACGCAAGTCTTATTGATACCTGTGTGGGCTCAGAAAGACACAGAGCCTGTGACCCAAAAAGCACCTAAAGAGCAAAAAGAACATGCAATATCTAATCTAACATTTTTTTTTATTGTGAAACAAATCAGCAGTATTGCAGGTCATATTAAAGAATAAGTTTATTCAATTAATAGATTTTAATACAAGGAGCTGTTTAAAATAATTACCTAAACGAATGAACTAATTCCCTAATCATGCATGTTGGTTAGTTGGTTGCCTCAAAAATGTTGTACCTTTTTACTGTCATCATGGCGATCAAATGCGCAGCGTTGTTTGCACTGCTCACATGTAACAGCAGGCCCATATTTGCGCTCCGAGTTTGCACAGCGTTGGCACTTGTTACCTGATTTATTAATCAAATCTCATTATAAAAACATTTTTCATTATCTATAGAAATTTTAAACAAATAAAACAAACAACAATTTTTTTATTTCAAATTTCAAATTAATAATGTTTGATGAGCCAATCAAATGATAATGATGGTTGGTCAAATGTACATTGCCATCCTATTTCGCAATGTGCATCTGTGTACACAATAACATGTAGATGGATGGATAATAAATAGTGTTTTATCGATTTTTGTTTTAATTTTTTATTTTTATTGTGAACATAATTAGGTAAGTTGGCTGGCTGTGTATCAACAACTAAATTCTAATAATAAGTTTTAAATAGGTTGTATACGTTATATATATGATCCTCCCTAGGACCTTAGAATAGGTGATTTTTTTGTATTGACTAATATTATACATAATTTAGGCGCATTTTCATCACATTATTATGTAATACATAGTCAGTCTGCTTTCAATACGATTTCTTTTAGTAAAGCAAAATATACTTTGGAAAGTAGCAATTTTATTTTGGCGTAAAAGGAGACCTCCACTTTTTATATGGATGTTGGTATTTTATTCCAAGTAAAATTCAATATGGATAATATTACACTGATATAAAAGTATAATATTATCTACGTATTAACGGGAATTAACCCTACCTTTTCGTGATCGCGTTAATTCCCGTTAATACGTAGATAATATTATATCATGGAACGCGAAAGTTTAAAAGTTGATATAAAAGTAGTTATAGTATGAAATTGAAAATTAGTTAAATAATAATTTTAAATAACAGCATTTAAGAGAAAATCTAAACCTTATCAAATGTTAGTAGATATTTTTATTAGTGAATGGCAACACATAATATACTATGAATAATTTGGGTGCAGACCCATGCTTCATCTAGTTTCTTCACCTGGGTGAAGCACGGGGACCTATAAGGTCCAACTGATGATCAGTACAGTCAAGTAATTAAGAAAAATACATAATTTAATATTTGAACAATAGGATTTATTTTAACGCATTTTATCAAAAAATGGCCCAATGATATTTCTTTATTAATTAATTGCATTTGCGAATCCCACTAATATTATAAATGTGAAAGTTTAGATGGATGGATGAATGGACGTTTGTTACTCCCACAACACCTTGATAAACGTGACCGGAAAAAACATGAGGATGGAGAAAAGCCTTTGAAACTAGAGAAAACCCAAAGAAAACCGGAAAACAAAAGAAGATCATTTAGACAACAATGGGTTGGAAAAATGGGTGCACGCGATTTTCGACCTTATTCATTGAATTGTTTTTTTTTTTTTGTATTTTAGCAGCAAATAGTCAAATAAGAACTGGAATATAAGTAAAAACTCCAGAAAATTAAAATTAATAATGTCGAAAATCGCGTGAACCCATTTTTTTGACCCAGTATTGCCTAAATGATCTATAATGATCTTCTTTTGTTATTTCCGATTTTCTTTGGGTTTTCTCTGGGCTTTCTCTTGTGAAATTGTGAAAGGCTTCTCTTGTTCCATACTCTTGTTTTTTGTTTGTACATATTCACCCCTATTAAATAATTGTTGTTGTTTAAATCTTTTGAATCCTATAGGGAAAACAATTTACTGCATCACTGTACAATAACGTCATCAGTTGGAGCACGGGACCCTATATAGACCCGTGCTTCACCCAGGTGGAGAAACTAGGTGAAGCACGGGTCGGCACCCAATAATTTTAATATTGCAATTATCGTCAACATCATTTATCTGTAAACAATAAAATGTCATTTACTGTCAATTCCCCATCTCTTTTCGCGTTGGTAGTATATATTTGCATAAAATAACACTAAATTACATTACCAAAAATGACACTCATATTTTGATAACCAGTAGACATTATAATTTAACTTCTCCAAGTAACCTCTAGTGATAGATAGTTTCAAAACATTGCATGTGAACAATATATGTGTGTAGTTAAATAATGCACTTTCTTCATGTTCTAGGTGACTTCTTTTCTCAGAAATCAATATCTATTTATATTTGTAGATATCTGACAATTCCTCACATCATACTCGACATAGCAATCTTATCAATGACTGGCCTGTTGGTCTAGTGGTTAGTGAGCCTGACTGCTGAGCCAGAGGTCATGGGTTCGATTCCTACCCGAGTCTGGGTGTTCTTTGTGTCCGTTATTTGTATGTTTGTAAAGTCCCCCGCGACACAGGAGTAATTCCTAATGCAGAATAAAGAAAAAGAAAAAAAAACAAACAAACTATCAATAAGTGCAGACCGTCAGTGACAACTGACAACCTTGTCAAATACTGTTTTGTTGATCATGGATAGCAGAAGTTTTGTTTGTATTCAGCCTTAAAATCGGCCTATAATTTAAAAAATCTGTTTCTTAAAATTGTATGTGTTTAAAATTCTGGTTTTATATTAAAAAGTTAGTTGCCAGGAACTTTATCCAAAACTATTTGATTCATCACTCTCACAAAAACAACTTTAATTTTGAAATACTTGTTTGATTACCAAAATACCAAGCAAATCTTGTTTTTGTTTCATGGTCAATAAACTATAATTAGACAGATTTTCAAACCCTAAATCATACAATATATACAACAAAATATGATGCAGTTGCATAAAACATGCTACAAAATGAATAATTGATGATAGTTGAAGTGATATGTTATCTCATCTCTCAAATTGAAATACTGAGAGATGGGAGCCTCTAGCCACCTAATTACAGTGGCATAGTATTTTAATTCTTAAATAGTTACATAATACAAAGGTTGACTGGAAGAATATGCCTACGGCATTAAGTCCGCCTTTTGCAATATATTTGCAGGAAGTGTTAATAAATTAAAAAAATAAAATAATAATATATTTTCATTAATTTACTGTTATTTTATATACCTTTAAAGGTGATTATAAAAAACTACCAGACAACAGTATTTAACACTTTTTCTTTGTAAACAAAACTATAGCACTCTTAACTTTCATTAGCCTATTTTATTAGCTCTCTTAATTTTCATTAGCTTATTTTATTAGCTCTTTTAAGCTTAGTTTCCTGCTTCCCTTTACTGGTAATGATCACTGTTTATAAAACTAGCTCACTAGCTGTTGCCAACAGCTGGACATGACATGGAAATTTTGGTGAAATCTAACCATACATTGTTCTGGGATAAAAAGCCTATGTGCTATTCCAGACAATAATCTACCATGGTGCCAAATTACATTCAGATCCATTGAGCCGTTTTTGTGTAAAGTAACAAACATTCTTCAATCCTCTGAAACTTTTGCCTTTACTATATTAGTAGTATTACTATATTATAAGTAGTATCAAATAATGAATGAACTTACCAATAAATGCAGCAATTATATTGCAGTATTCACATGCTGTAGGTTTGCCATATGCTTTTACGTTGGCCTCACATTTCTTACAGATTGATGAAGTGTTAGATTTACTAAAAAATTCAATACCATCAAAAAATTACAGCCATTAGAACTGGATAAGGATACACTGGGAGCAGTACCTACCATATAACTTATAATTGAATCATGGAAAGAATAAATCAGCATACATATTGTTTGAGTGTGTCTTCAAAACTTCAACTATGTGTATGGTAAAGAAGCTTTCCCTAACTTTTTGCAAAGCAAAGGGTTATAAAAGAGTATTCTTGTTGCTATTAAGTCTCAAAGTACACTGTAACATGTTATGAATCTCTCAGGATTGCAAATAATCAAAGTATTATAAGGGCTGCAGAACATTTTAGATTCCCCATCATACTTTCATAATGAGAATTAAAAGATAAACCAACATACATATTTGAGAAGGTACCGTGAACATACCTTGGCAGCTACCACTGACCTTGTTTGTTGAAACTCAGAACGGCAATAGGTGCACTTAACGACGGGGAATGAGCCACGACATTCCTGAAATTTAGTACAAAATACGAATAATTTATTGTCACTATTTCATCAGTAAACAAGGACGAACGCGCGATCAACAACTAACATGGTTCCAAGATGAAACATTTCTATCACCAGCTTCTAATTCTTTCTATCAAAACTTACGAACCTTACAAAGTTGTTCCCCAGTTGATAATTCCTCGAAAGGATGTCTTGAAAAACAACGCGAACATGCAAAGAGTGGTGTAGAAGCTGTATTACTCATAGTAACTAATATTAAATACAACTGTACACAAATTTAAAACTTAAAAACGAAACAGACTAAATTTTAATATTTCAATGTTTGAGTCAATAATTTAACAACTGTTAATGAAAAATGGCTTCCAATAAATGGCAAGCAAATACATATGGCGTTGAACGATAGTGACGTTCTAGTTAGTCAATTATCTGTCTGTCAGTTTAGCCGAGTTGTACAATACCTACCTATTAATCGATTAATCACGAATTGGGAGGTATTTTGGAAGAAACTGCAAGCCTGTCCGCTGAGGAGTTATGCCTGCAGATGACTTTGAAGAAGACAGACTCCCTTGTCTTTTATGGCGAGGCCTATGACTTAAAATCAGTTTTAAAATTTTTGGCTCTCTGCCTGTTGGTTCCGGATAATCTCCGGAACGGGTGTACCGATTTCCCGAGGTACCGAGGCAGATAGCTGGTGTAATAAGGAATAACATAACTACTTTCATTTTGGAAAACGCAAAGATAAGAAAAATAATTAGGATTCCGCGGTAATTCCTAATGTGGGAGTTGTGTTTTATAAAAAGGAAAAAAAATTATACATGTGCACAGGTAGTCCAGTCATTTGGTAGTTGTACCTGGAAAGTTTTCCGGGAGTTTTGAAACTTGGTGATTTTATAGGTTTCGTGCTCTTTTCGAAATTTTACTTTCCCACCTAGAATCTTTGCCGCTCGCACTGCCATATTGGAAAAATGGTACAAAAAACATTGTTTTGACGCTAACTTGACGACGCTAACGACTTACTCGTACTTTACGATGAAAATAGTTATGTATAAATAAAACTACAGAAAATATACTACAATTTTTATAGAGATCTTTTTTTGGAATATCAATAGTTTTAGCGTACGAGCGCAGCGGCACAAAGTCCACTCCAATACGCGTTTTGGCCAAATAACTCATTTCCACACCACTATGAGGTAGAGTAAGTGGTGCGGTTTGTTTTTCGTTTTTTTCTTCCGTCTCCTATTGTCGAAGATAGTGTGTGTTCCTGTAATTCTTTGGCTGACACTAGTAATCTGCGTTTGCCAGTTAAGGTTGGTATCAATAAGCAGGCCTAGATCTTTGATAGATGGACTAAAAGGTATAATAGTTGATGATGATGGTGATTAATGTCATCTAAATCAAAAGTCGCAGCAGGGTTACATTTTTCAGACTTTCCAATACCCAGGGTACCTAGAAACTTCCAAATGTTTGGAGCAGAAGAACAATTAATATTATTGAGAATATGGCAGCGTTTAGCATTACGCACCAACTGATTACACCAATTTCTTGCAACCTTGTCTGTACAAGGTTGCAAGAAGTTGCGGGGGTAATTTACCAGGTTTTAGGGCATAGAAAAGGTAAATGAGGTCGTGATGGGAAAAGGCTGAAGCATGGTGTTGACCATAACTGCGGACAAGGGAAGTAGAGGAGGTAAGGATCAAGTCTAGCCATGTGTCAGGTCCATCGATATTATGGTGAGTGGCCGACAACGGTAGAATATGTAGGCTAGCGGACTCGATGACCTGGAGAAGTTTACGGGATTGGAGGGAATTCGGAGCAAGGAGATCAGTATTGAAATCACCCATGATGATATGATGTGTATGCTCAGACCCTAAAGATTCCAGAATCGATTCGAGACTGGAGAAGTAATCAACAGAAAGAGGACAATAAACAACTCTTAGAACAGATTTGGTGCCCTTAAGTGAGATTTCAAGAAAAAGATATTCTGATGAAGACGTGGTAGAGGGAGAGGAAGAAGTTATGATTTTGTACGAAAAAAAGCTACGAAGATAAATAGTGACTCCACCACCTCTTTTGTTGATCCTGTCACTACGTCTCACAACTCCTTGTAGAAATGTCTAACCTTGACTATGACATACAGGGTTACACAGACGACCTGGTGGTCATAGTCAGCGGACCATGCCTCCACACCATCTCATCACTACTACTCAGCTCTCAACACCATCAACACCTGGTGCAGAAATAACGAATTATCTATTAACGCAGACAAAACAATGATAGTTCCATTTACAAATTAAAGGAAGCTGGAAAGATTGTCAAATTCAAAACTGAAAAATCAAAAAATCTTTTCTTTTTCTAGTACACTGCGGGCGTTATACCGCCTTAAAAACTTTCTCCCATCTAAAACAAAATCTATGTTGGTTCAGACTTTGATTATCCTCATAATGGATTATTGTGATGTATGCTACTACGACCTGAATGCAGACCTTCTCAACAAATACGACCGTCTTCCCAATAACTGCATTCGATTCATTTTTAATCTTCGCAAATATGATCATGTTTCCTCTTTTCGCTCTGAATTAAACTGGCTTCCGATTCGTCAGCGCCGTCATCTGCACGCCCTCACTACTCTGTATTCAATTCTCAATTCACCTACTTCTCCTACATATCTTACTTCCATTCTGCAGTATCTCTGCTCCAATCATAGCCGAAATCTTCGCTCTTCAAATAATCTTCTCCTATTATGTCCCAGTCATTCTTCAACATGTGTCAGTTCTTCTTTCATAATTCAGTCTGTCCTTCTCTGGAACGCCTTGCCGCAAGAAATTAGGAGGGCACCTAGTCGCCTATCATTTAAAGTAAAGGTTCGTGCTCTCCTCTTCCGTAAATTGGAGGAGTCATCAGAACAGTAGAAATATTAAGGTAATTTTGTATTTATAATATTTATACTTATATTTAAATATTCTTGTATGTATGTATATATAATATATACTTATTAATTTATTTGCCTCTTTTTTTTCCTTTTTCACTCATTCTTATATCACCTTTTAATGCACCTACTTCATTCATTTCTACATCACCCTAAGGTAGACTGGCAGAGAATGCCTTTGGCATTAAGTCCGCCTCTGTACACATTGTGCATAAAGTTTTGAAATACAAATAAAATAAAAATAAGTTGTTTAACAGCGAGGGTCCAAAGTAGTGAGGATAATGCACAACTTTCAGTTTGTTAGACAATATCAACAGTGGGCAGGACTCTCGTGCTTTATACGAGTACTTTCGACAGATATAGGAGTAAGTAAATAATAAATTAACGATATTCAATTCTTTTCTTGTGTTTTATTTACTATTTACTGTTATTGTCGAGTTCTTAACAAAGGCGCTACTCACTTTTTAATACTTTAGTGCCATTACAGTGCCGCTACAGTTTGATTTGCATTTTAAGTTCAACTGCATAGTTGTATTTCCTGTAAAAATGCAATTTTATAAAAAAAAAGATACGATTTTACAAAAAGCTACCGAGCAAAGCTCGGTCTCCCAGGTACTAAGTAATAATGCGTACATCGAAAATCACTTCAGGTTTTTTGAATAGTCCAAAAATATATTTAAAAGGTTTCGATTACCGAAAAATGATTAGTTTTATTATTATTCATACCTTCCAAAGTTGTTCGACGATACGAAAATGTTTTTAGAGCATAACAGTCATAGGCACAGAGTTGGTCATAGGCTGGTAACTCTGATCCGTTGTCTTCTCTCTAAATATTATGTGTTGGTTTTGGTTCAAAGAATCAGCAGCGAGTGTTTATTTGTAATTTTCTTATACAATCCTAATCAGATCGATGTTACTGTTATATCACAATACTGTGGATTGTCCTATCATCAAACAAAATGACGATACCACCTTTTCCCTCTCAAGATTTGGCTAAACTAGTTCTAGGTAAGAAGAGTGTTTGGCGGGAACAGTAATACTGATATCGCCAATAACGGACGGGATGGATTATGTTCATGTTCTTTGTTTTGTGTTGTAGGATATTTGGCAGAGGAGCAGCTAATGACAGCTTATGATGAGTTTCTGCAAGCAAGTCCTTATTTAGACGCCTTTAGAAATGAGTATGACAGGATATTTATGACATCACTAAAAAATATTTTAGCAGAATACAGAGCTGTAAAAATATATGGTTAGTAGGTACAATAAAGATTAATTTGTTGGGCTGCAGAGTTTAACCTTACATGTTAAATCAAAGTAGATATTTTTTAATTTAGCAAAGGTATGTGGTTGTACTGGTTGTACCCGAATTCCAGTCACATTGTTGGCCATGAACACTACTTTTATGTAGAAGCACTCTTCAATGTAGGTACTTAATATGCTTTATAAAATTCCAGTGGAAACTTGTAAACCTTTCTTACTCCGGAAAAAAATGCTGCAGTGTTCAAATCTATTGGATGTAGTGAAGCTATTAATAAGCTATGCAGATATAAACAAATTACACTCACAAGATGTCATCAGTGATAGAATTAGGTAACATGTACTTTTGAATTGTTTTTATGCTAAGATGATTATGATACATGATCATGTGCTTGATACTTTATTATATTTCTTTTTAAATGGTTTCAGCTAATTTTAGATCATTATTGATATTTTTGTATTATAAATCCTAAATTTTCTGACAAAAATAATTACTCAATAAACAAATGAAATTTTCCAAATATCTTTGTCACCTAGATACTGGTACTGTAATTTTCTGTACATACTATAATAGTAATATCAAAAAATTAATGAATAAAGATATTCAATAATATCATTTTATAAATAACCTACAACACAGTGACATGCTCAACAATTTATTAACAGCTTATTACTCAGTGACTTATTAAGTTATGTATTATTAACATTTCAGTTTGAAGTTTCTCAGTATTGGTATGAAGTCTATGGCATGCATCAATATTATGAAAACATTATCTTTTTATGTGTATTCCAGCTAGGTTACTTTTATCAACATCCTAGAAATATTTTGACCAATAACTATAGATGGCAGTTCGAGGGTTGCAAAATTTATGAATATTCCTTTACTAACTTTTACCTGCGTTTTGGTTTATATGAATGTAGATTATGACATAATGATCTATGACAATGTGTATGCTAAATTTATTTTATTTATTTGGAGTTTAATTAGTATTCACACTCATTGATCTAAATTTGTAAATCTTGTTGCTGTGATTGGCTAATAACCTTTCTCACTGTGAATGCTGTACAATGTCAACTCCAATGACCTGTTTTCATCAAATGTTCTGCTGAAGCAGGACTAGCTCTCATTTCTTGTTTACTGCATTAGCAGATTCATCATCTGTGGCTTCTTTGAGAGTGATGGTGATGGTCTGCCACATACTTAAATTTAGGTCACACTGAACTCTAACACTGGAAATTTTTCTACTGGGTGAGAAGCATTTTGTTTTCAGTAAGAATGGATTGGGAAGTGTGTGTGGCTGATATTTAAGTCAGTGAAACTGGGCAGAAAACTAATGAAAGACATTTGATATTAAATTGTTTTATTGACAGTGTATCAAAGCAAAATACATCTGGAGCTTCAAAACAAAGTGTTTGTGAAATATGTGCTTCATTGAATCTGGCAGGCTGTGTATGTCAGAGTAAGCTGAACAGATCCATTGTGCATTCAGCATACCATGTGGAGACTAGCAGCATGGAGAACTCTGTGGAAACCACTTCATTGAAAGATTTACCTGGTACATTTAATACAAATTTTTTGATTTTCAGTAAATTACTAATTGTTGAAATATCTATTTTATTTCAAAAGTAATTGTTTAATACATTACAAACTTGATATACTAATAAAAACTAGTAAATGTTATACACCAGGGTAACATAAATAGGTATTTTCCTGTCTTGCTAGTGATGTGCATAAAAAAGTTCCCTTACATCAAAATAAAGATATTGCTTTTAACCTCTAACTTAATATTATCATTAGCTCTGCCTTAATATCACAGCAGATTTTTGCTAATATTGCTACTGTCTGTCTTCCTGGGGTAGTAGTATCTCCACCTTACAAAATAATGCAGTTAGGTAGCAATAATTTCGTAGTGTTGTCTGCTTTATGTGAGGGTCTCTAGATTGTCCCTGGATTGTTTCTCTTGTAGCTCTAGAAACAGGTACATATTGTCCATATATCGAGTAGGGCCTCAAAAAATATTGAAAAAAATGTAATGGAAGCAGAATGGCACTGGTTTGCCAGATAAGATATTCACTTCAATACAGCTTTTTAATAGATTTCTTTACCAAGGATCTTAGGCTTTCTCCATCCAATGGCAACTTTTTCCAGATTATCTGTTGTTCTAGTAAGGGGTCAGGGCCTTCCTTTCAAACACCAAGTTTAGCAAAATAGCTTATGAAATTTTTAAGATTTAGATGAACTGTATTCTTCAGTTATATTTTTTAAAGATATATAAAATCTCTTAAATAATATACATATAATGTATTTTCTTTTCGTTGTCTTTAGTTGAAAAACACCACCTAAATATACTTACTAGCCGTCCCCACAGTTTCACCTGCATTTATGGTCACCCCTCTGCACCTATTGGTCGTATTGTTATGTTATGTAGCCTTCCACGAAAAATGGGCTATCCAACACTAAAATAATTTTCAATTCCAACCAGTAGTTCCTGAGATTAGTGTGTTCAACCAAACAAAAACTCAAACAAAATCTTCAGTTTTATAAGTATAGATACTTTCTATTGAGGTCTTATTGTTATTTGAAGTGTTTTGTTTTAGTAATTTGATGTTTATTATGCTACAGGTAATCAAATCACTACTAGGAAAAAACATACTAGAGTTCTGGAAAAAGATTCCAGCCTGGAGTCCAATTTAGATATAAGTGATAATACAAAACCATCTGCAACTGTGTGTAACAGTAGCAATAATGTACTCAACTGCAACCAAAGCTCACTAACTAAACCCAACGAAATTGTTTCACTTAATCTTAGTAGCATAGTAAGTATAATAAATATTTTTTTTGTAAATATAATTTCTATTAGGCACATCATCGAGTCGGCTGCGTTATATTCCTATATATGCGTCGCGTCGCCTAGCTTAAATATATAAGGATAATAACGAGCAGTTACTATAGAACACAGAAACACCTGGAATATGATTGTGCTAACTTGCCATGCCAATGTTTAAGGCATAGTTAAAAGTTGCTGCGGTATTAAGAAAAATAACTAAATAGGAAAGTAAAAATAATGTTAAATATGCTGTGAACTTTCCTAGGGTGTAGGTCCCAAAGACGTCTTTAAAAAGTATGGATTGTGCCCAATACCTTGCGCTTTGGTTTATAATATTTGTACTGTACTAAAAGTAATTTTTCTATCTTCCGGGAGCAGCATTCTTTTCTGGATCTGGATTATGGCAATATGTACGCAAAATTTAATGGTGATTGAGTAGTTAAGGCATGAAAACCTAACAAACAAACTCTTTCACATTTATAATATTAGTTAAAATATTAATGACACAATTTTTTAAAAATAAGCTATTGTTGCCAGGAAATGACATTTCCTGTCATATTTATGGAGTTTCCAATAACATTTCATGAATTTCTTGTAGGTAAAAGCCACCGAAACACCAGAATGCATAGAGAAGATTGAAGAGTTCAATAATATTTTCAATAAAGTTTGTAATAATAAATCAATAAAAGATACAAGGATGTTTAGTATACCTGAATCTGAACCCTTAAGCAGAAGGATATCAAATTCAACTTTTCAAAACTTTGCGTCTGGAGTTAGCGGTAGGTAATAAGAAATGATGTTTTACTATGTATATATAATTATTATTTTAAACAATTTTCTTTCCATTTTGCTGTAGGTAATGAAAATAGGAATGTTCCCGTACCTGATTCCAGCACATCTGAAAACTCAATAAATGTACAGTAAGTGTTATATTTATATTTTCTGGATTCAATAAGAATGTTCAATTTTTATTTGATGTGTGTCGTCAGAACTCAAGATGACAAACTTATTTACTACATATGATTATTTATTGATTAGATATTAGTTCATTGATTTTTAATGTTCCTTATACTTTTATACTTTTCAGGACTCTAAATAAGGAAAACACTACAGATATCAGTAACATTCAAAGTGAGGTTTCGAGAGATGTAAATGATCATTTAGGGTTACAACCAAGTAACACTTATCCATATCCTAGAATAAAACCTAAATCTAATGATCATAAAATTAAAATTATATCTGACATTAAAGTAGATAGTCCATTTCCGGCGTTGAGTAATGCTACTTCGACACCATTAATGCAAACTATCCTCATTAATGGTACACCAGCTTACAAACAGAAACTTCCTGTAGCAAATGATAATTACACGAAAGATGAAATCATGGCAATGCCAACAATTATTGTAGTTCCAACATCAGGTAATTACTTTTCATGCAAAATTTTGTTGACTTACTTATGAAAGTGAAACCTAGTCTCATCAAATATTTTCCTTACAGGTCCTCCTCCAAAAATGACAGAAAGAAAGCCTGTACTATCACAAAAACTAAAGAAGGTAAAAACAAAAACAACATCATCAAAAAAACTACTTGGGCCTCTTGTCATTGATGTTACATCTAGTCCAGTTGTAATAGCTAAGGAAGATTCAAGCCGGCCAGGTGTAAGTCTACAAAGCTCTGGAATCGAAACTGGTTTAGTAAGAACAGCGGATGGTACAAAGAATGCCTCAGTACCAAAAGACAATACCATATCAGATTCAACTCAAACAAATACTCCACAAGTCTTACCACCTCTAAGGAAATCATCATCCACACCTCGCAGAAATTCACATATTCGTGTATTAGATTTTGCTACTCCAAGGAGAATATTACATGAGACTATACATGAAACAGTACCTCCAGAAGCCAATGATAAGTCTGATGGAGTTTTTGTTACTGAAAGCCCTAATATAGTGTTTCCAGAAACAACTAACTGTAGTAGTAATATTATCGATATGAGTTCCGTTAAAGTCCACAAAATAGAAACATGCCATATTAGTAACACAAATGATAATAAACCTAAAAAAAGTAATTGGGATGCTGACCTTCGTGCCCTAGCAATAGCTAACGAAAAAACTGCCCAAATCGTAGCGAAAAAACCCAAAATAAAAAATTCAAAGAAAAAAACAGATAAAAGTAATGATTCTCAAGAAAAAGAAACTGATGAAAGTTCCGTATCAAAGAAGGTACGGGCCAAAAGGAAAATTTCACCAAAAGATAAGAAATCAAAACGAAGGAAATTAGAGGAAGAAGAAGAACAATATAATGAAACAGTTAAGGCTAATGAGACTAACATTACAGTTAAACCTACCTTTAATATTGTGACTGCTGACCAACAGAGCACAGTACAAGAAAACACAATAGTGAGTGATACTCAAAATAAATCAAACAATGAAGAAGTCCGTGAAACTCCAGAAGCTGAAAGAATGTCATTGCAAAATGAAATAGGTGCAAAGTTAAATATTTCCGACTTGTTAGAAACTCCCTATAAACAAGCATTGTATGATATCCAAATGGACACTCCAAAATTCTTAGGATCTGTTTTGCCAGATGAACCAATATCAGATATTAAAATCATGAATATCCCCACGCCTCGATTTTTCGATACACCTAAACTGACGCAAGCTACACCATCTTATTCATCGCGTGCTACAGATTATTCTAGTGGAGGCTCTTATTATAAGCCTGATGAACAAGATTATTTAAGAATCCCTGATTTAGAATGCCCTGTAACCTCTTCTAAAGAAGTATCCAATGCAGAATTACCAAAAGAAATGGATAATAATAATAAGAAAAATTCAAGGCCTGTAAGAAAATGTACTAAGAATGTTTCATACAAAGCCCATACAACCAAAGGTAAAGTGACAGACGATAAAGTTGAAATTGCTTCATCTTGTAGTGAACCGGCAAGTACAAATAGTTCCTTCGAACACAGTAAAGAAATAGTAAAGACTCCTAAGACGCCCAGAGATAATAAATCAAAATCACATTTGAAATCCGAATCCAAAAAGAAGTCAGAATCCAGTAAGAAACGTAAATCTCCAATAAAAAAGGAGAGACCGAACACTTTCATGAAAATTAAGCCCAGGCGACCGACACCAACTAAAGACAATAGGAGAACAAGAAGAAAAGCAGTTGTGACGCTAACAAATTCACCAAAAACACAAATAAAGAAGAATGGATCCAGTAAAGATAAAAATGTGCATGCAACTCCCGTAGTCACATCTGCTCCTACAAAATCACGGCGGAAATCATCTACACCCAGAAAATTACATTGCACTAAACAGTTTAATTCTGAAAGTTCAGTTGACTCTCCAGAGAATGTAACTAATGCTAAGATTGTTAATCAGGGTCAGGCCCACCTCACCTCACAATGTCAAGACTCTGACACAGAACAGCTGGCATTGCGTTGGTCTGACGATGGTTCACAAGATTCTAAACTCAGAGGAAGCGAATGTGAAGATATCTCCAAAATTAAAGAATATATTGAATCATCCCTTCTAAATAAAACGGTCTATACTGAGGGTAAAGGTACTTTACAGGTGGACTTAATCAAAAGAGGATTTGACGCCGAAACGGCAAAAATTATCGAACGGGATTTGCTTGATACCCCTGATTCAGAGCAAAACCGTGAGGTGTATGTTCATATTCCCGAGATTAACCAACATGCAGCATGTGGTGAAAAGGCAACTGACGAAAAAAACAGTGATACATGTCTTTCTGCAACTGATTTAATAAGGGATGAAGAAGCGACAGAAGAAGATGATTTGGAATTATCAATTTATGAAAGTAATGAAGAGAGCAGTAATTATATAATTTGTAACAGCGAGGCCAAAGATACTCCAAGCGGAAACTCTGTGACTTTAAAGGACGCATGGAGCATGGAAGTTTGCATAGATGATGGTGTACCTATTAGATTAAGAGCTACCTCTTTTAATATCTTATTTGATAATCCTCCACAAAATATAGAAACGGGTTATAGTTTCAAAGAAACAGAGATTGCTGTAAGTTCTATTTCTAACATAGACACACTATACACTCCACTCAAAGATCGCCGAACTCAGTGTTATGAAATCTTTGATTCTACATTGACGAGTTTAGACACTCCTTTAAAAGTAAGCAGTCCAAAAGAAATTATACATAAAACTACCGAAATAGAAATAGTTGTTGAAGAAGAAAAAATAGAGATAAAAGAGAAAAGAAGAAAACGATTGCAAACTAGTAACAGCTCTAATGATTCTTTAAATGAAACCAAGAAAACAAAACCCGAAACTCAGTATTTGTTCAATTCTACTAATATACAGAATATTGATATTGAATCGGTATTGAAGAAACTGCACGGTCCATAGGGGGTACTATAACTATTTAATTGACCATAAACTTACCAACAAGAAGTGTTTATGATCAAACTATTGTTATAGAGTATATATGTGTAAAACACAGTAAGTTCATTATGATTGTACAGTTACATTTTAGGTTTTTATAATTATTTATGTTTGTGCAAGACACAATTATAGATGACCATGTTTAGCAATAAAAATATTTAATATGCAACTTTGCCTTTTTTTATGATAAGGTATTATTTACAACAAGTGTTTCTTCATTTTCATTTCTGCAGCTAACTCTCTATAATATTACTAGTTGATCCGTAACTTCGTCTGCGTCACATAAGACAGATAAATTTTCCCTGTTTTTGCAACATTTTCCATTGATGCTCCGCTTCTATTAGTCGTAGCTTGATTTTAAATAGCATATAACCTTGCTCGATAAATGAGCTATCCAACACTAAAATAATTTTGCAATTCAAACCAGTAATTCCCGAGATTAGCGCGTTCAACAAAACAAACTCTTCAGCTTTAATATTAGTATAGATTATATTATTATCATCATTAATTTATGTGTACGGGAGCTCCTATAACTTCAGAATGCCTATCTATTTCGTGTGCGTCTCGGGACGCCCGACAGAAGTGATAATTTTATGCGTGAGAGAAAGTGAAGCCAGACAGACTGGCGCCGCCACTAGACCAGGGGTCGGCAGCCGCAGGTTGCCGACCCCTGGTCTAGTGGCGTGATCGTGACTACTGCGCCAGAGATCGTGGGTTCTATTCCCACCCAGGACAAATAATTGTGTGATGAGCTCGATCATTTCGCCACCCGGCTAAAAAAGTGTCATAATTGTCACATGTTAGGTACGTTTGACATTTTTATAGCATTGAATAGCAAATGTTGGTCAGCTGTAAAAACATCGTTATTAGCTCAGTCGAAAAGGGAATAAAGTTAGGTACCTTTTTCACTGAGCTGTTTTGTTCAATTCACCGGCATAAACGTCGTGTTTTCTCGAAATAGCTGTTTTTGTATTATGACACTTTTTTTTGGCCGGGTGGCGATTTGTTCTGTGTCTGGGTATAATTTATCTATAATATGTATTTGTTTTGTGATATACAAGTATGTTTTACTGACAGCATGAAAAACGTTGCTGGTATGGAGTGGGTGCGGAAAGCGGAGGATCGGGTGGCTATGGCGCACCGCAATTAATTATTGATTGAAGTATATTTATCAGCAGTCTGGTACAAGAGAGTCAGAGAGAGAGAGTAGATTTTACAAAACCAATGTTTATTTTCGTTAAAAAATATTTCTATAATAACACTAAAAAGAAAGAAAACCAAAAACGAAATCGGAAGTTAGGTGTTTAGGGGTGTACTAAGTTTTGAGAAGATGATGACGCAAGTGTTGTGAGGGGTTCATCGTCGTCGCCGCTCCATTCATCTTCGACGGCAGTGGTACGTCTGCGAGTAACAACTTCTACATTATCAGGAACATCCTGAGGTAATTCATTTTGATATAGGTCTCCTCGCCACCTTCCTCTTCATCGGTGACAACGTTTGGATTAGGTGGCAAAATAATCACGTTGTAAGTAGCATCATCGTCACAATCCTGGCTAATAATGTCGTGTATAGCTTCGTGTAAACCAAAATAGTTCTTTTCTTGCGTGTAAGTACGCCTGTTAGCCATTTTATAGTGGTTTCCACTTGTCGCCTGAAACCCCATAAATAAAGGGCCATGTTATTGAAAAAAGAAAACAAATATTACGTGTACAAACTGTGAACAAATAGCTAACACTCTAATAAAATATCTTCACTGTATTGTCTTACATTACATGTCAAGCGCCCATTGTACCTACTTAAGTTAGTACAGCGGCATTTTGGGTGTTCTAGCATGAAAAAAATTCTATGATATTAATGTAAATACATAAAGTATTTTATATTAGGATATGATGTTACAGAGTAAACAAAAAACATTTTTGACATTTTGGGCGAAGGGGTCTGTCGGGCTCTTACCGACTAAAAACCACCCCGGTGTTCCACTGCTTGCCCATGATCGGGGGAGCGAGAATCACCATTGCATTCTTCCGCAACCCCGACAGGCATTGACCCGTCTCACCCAAGACGGGTCCCGTCACCCGGTGCGACCGTCACCCATCGGTCGCACTCCTCTGAGAAGCGCGCGCGGAACACTGCGCTCTGCCTCTCGGGCCTATATCTGTTCGGACGACGACTTCCCCAAAAGTTCGTCACCCGCAGGCCGGTTCCTACGGTGGCCGGAGATCATTGAATGCCCTTCGGCGCCCGGTACGTCTACTGCGGGCAGAGAGAGTTGTGCTTCGTTCTCTCTCCCGTTCGGCCGCCTCCTTTGCGGACATCACCTCCTCGCAGAAGGCGGCGACGGCGTTTCATGCACTCTCGCTCCGGACCATGGACAGAACCACAGCCGGCAGCGAGAGACTACCCGCAGAACCGACTGCCGCGACGAGATTACGACGCTGGTTAGCCCAGGCTAAGCATTGCGCCAGTGTGTGAAGCGCCGTGTCGTCGAGGCAGTCACCACAATGATGACACCGTGACGTCGGTTCCCGGCCGATCCGATACAGGTACTTGCCGAAGCAACCGTGTCCGGGAAGTACCTGCGTCATCCGGAAAGTGAGGGCTCCATGCCCTCTCTTCAGCAACTCTCGTAGGACGGGTCTTACCGCCGTTACAGCGGCGTGCCCTGCACTGGGTCGCGCAAGTCGCTGCATCTTAGCAAACCTAGCGTTACAAGATGGAATAGCTTATAACACAAAGAAGCAACAAATGTTCTTGGTTTTTTATTTTCTTATCGCCTTTATACAGTGTTACGGTTAAATCAAATAAAATTTGAGATAATTCGTACTTATTAGTTTTAATTTTTAAATTTAGTACATTGTTAGATTAGCAAACAAACACCGAATAAAAACCAAAAAAAACGCTTTGCGTGTTGTTATTATTTTTTTTTTTTGCTTAGGTTAGGTACTCATTATAATTTTTTGTAATATAAATGTAAATAAGTATGGTGATTTTACGGATATATGAATGACAGTCCTAGGCATGCAAAATATGAAGAAGATCCAAATATTCATTCAATGCAGCAATGTACTACTGAACTAATAGAACTAGAAGTCCGAACTAGTACATGTGAGTGACTGTACTAGATTGAAGCGCTCTTTTCAGTGACCGAGCAAGAACAAGCCTACTAACAACTGTCTAGTGGTATGGTAAGATAAAGCGGTGGGGGCGCGGAGGCGGTGCGGTGGCGGTGCGGTGATTGCGCGTGGCAGAAAATATACACAGTATAGAGGCGCGGTGGTGACACGGCGCGGCGGCATTGTGTACACGAGCGCCAATCTTAAACTTTTAAGAGACCGTTTTAGTACTATGCGGTTCAAATAAGAATAGGAATGACTGCGCCATATTGTGATGTTGATCTGTCAACTCGAACCAAATAATCAATTTATTGACAAAAAAAAACATGATAAATTGGATCAGATATTTTTTTTCTATTTAAATTATGTTAAAACGACTACAAAAGGTTTAAGGTGTCCAGTAGATATATTATGTTGACCTGTCATGTTCGGAAAGTCTATACAATGACTATTCAAGTTATACTGGTCACTGAAATAAATCAAAACATTCAAAACAATAAATTTTGGTCGAATATCGACCAACGGACGGGCGATCTCTAGTTATTTTTAAAATTATGAAATCAATAGATTCGGTAATACTACAGCTAAAAAAGTAAAGTAAAAAAAGTTAATGTTTCGCAAATTAGTTTTGTGTGCAAGCCGTACTTTCCAAGTGACAGTTGACAGATTAAGGTCACTGACGTTCCTATTAGTGTTGCCGAACTATCGATAGTTTTACCATCGATAGTTTTCATCTGAATAAGCCATACTATCGATTGTATCGATAGTTCATAACGACGCAATACTATCGAATGAGTGCAATACTATCGATACTATCGATAGTATTATTGCTCGCGAATAAAAAACTATTAATGGTATCGATACTATCGATAGTATTGTTGCTCGTAAATAAAAAACTATTGATAGTACCGATTATTTTAGACTATCGATAGTCTTTCGATTTGCAATAGAATGGATATGTTTTAACAGGAATGTAATTAAACGAGGACCATTAGTGGCCGATATATATATTTTTATACATAGGGTTTGATGAAAAAGGAACACTTATTTAAATCATTGAAAGGACATGACTCTAGTATGCAGTTTCAATAAGATTTTTTGAAAAAAATCTATTCGTTTACAAGTTATGACCATTTGAATTTCGAGGTAGTTTTGAACCCATTTTTCATAACGGTTGGTGGAATGTGTAAAGTTAAAGATTTTAAATTGCACATACTTTTTTTTTACGGTATAGGGGGCAAACGAGCCGACGTGTCACCTGATGGTAAATGACTACCGCCGCCCATGGGGACCTGCAACTCAAGAGTCCAAATGCGTTGCCGGCCTTTAAAGGGGGGGTAGGGGGAGGGTGGAAAAGGGGAGAAAGGAAGAGTTAGAGCCTCCGGTAACCTCACTCACTCGGTGAAAAGCCATGCAAGCATTGCTACACTGCTGGTTTTCTTTGAGGCTTTCTATTTTTTTTTTATATTATAGGGGGCAAACGAGCAGACGGGTCACCTGATGGTAAGTAACTGCCGTCGCCCATGGACACCTGCAACTCAAGAGTCACAAGTGCGTTGCCGGCCTTTGAGATAGGAGTTCGCTCTTGAAGGTTTGAAAGTCGTATCGGTCCGGAAATACCGCAGGCGACAATTTGTTTCAAAGATTAGTTGTGCGAGGCAAAAAAATTCTGGAAAACCGCACAGTGGTGGATTGCCAACTATCCAGGTGATGGGGATGAAAGTTTTGTCGCGTTGAACGATGGTGAAACGTTGCGGCCGGTATAAGTCCTAACAATTCCTCGGAGCACTCCCCATGATACATGCGATAGAGAATGCAGAGTGAGGCTACATCTCTACGCAACGCCAAGGGGTCAAGCCGATCTGAAATATCCTGGTAATCGATGATTCGAGTCGCTCTCCGTTGAATGCGGTCAAGAGAGAGACGCTGGTACTGGGGTGCTCCTGCATAGATATGAGAACAGTATTCCATATGCGGCCGAACCTCCACCTTATAAAGTTGTAGGCGGTGGGCCGAGGTGAAATACTGTCTCGATCTGTTGAGCACACCAAGCTTCTTCGAGGCTAATTTGGCCTTACCCTCCAAGTGACCGCGGAACTTAACTTCACTCGATATATCGACGCCAAGGATTCCGATGCTGGCTGTGGCAGTCAGGGAAGTGCTCTCAAAGCGAGGTGACACGACAAACGGTATCTTTTTAGCGGTGAACGCTCAAACCTGTGGCTTCGTTGGGTTAAATTGGACTAGATTGAGTCGACCCCAATCGGAAACTCCTAGTAAGGAGGCTTCGATTTCAGACACAAGTTTGGATCGACTCTCAGTGACGTTTTCCCGAGAAATGTTAGCGCGCCCGTTATACAAGGCATCACTCGTGCTGTCATCGGCATAGCAATGAATGCTGCTGACTTGCAGCATATCATTGATATGCAGAAGAAACAGCGTGGGTGATAGCACACAGCCTTGTGGGACACCAGCATTCACTGACTTGAAGTCGGAGCATGCACCGTCGACAACGACCTTGATGCTTCTGTCTGCGAGAAAACTGGTGATCCAGTTGCATAATTTCTCGGGAAGCCCATAGGAAGGAAGCTTCGAGAGAAGCGCTTTGATTGAAGGCCTTCGCTATGTCCAAACTGACTGACAACGCCTCCCCTTTGCTCTCGATCGCCTGTGCCCAACGGTGAGTCAGGTATACGAGAAGATCACCAGCTGAACGACCCCGACGGAAACCGTATTGGCGGTCATTGAGTAGCTGGTGGTCTTCCAAGTACCGAAGGAGCTGGCAGTTGACAATGGATTCCATTATCTTGGAGAACAAGGTAGTTATGGCTATAGGTCTGTAGTTGGACGAATCCGAGCGGTCACCCTTTTTAGGGATCGGGTGCGCTAAAGCTGTCTTCCATGAGTTCGAGACGACGCCGAAGTAGTAGGCGAGCCGATAAAGGCGCGTTAAAACCGGTGCCAACTCTGGAGCACACGTCTTCAGCACGATGGGAGAGATTCCGTCGGGCCCACTTGACTTATGAATATCGATTGAAAGAAGTGCTTTACGCACTGAGCTTTGGAAGAAGCGGACTTCCGGCATACAGATATCGCGCCGCGGTATGGTCGGCGGTACGTTTCCCCCGTCATCCAAAGTCGAGTTGGACGCAAAGAGTTTGCCCAAAAGGTCGGCTTTCTCCTTAGCGTCGTGGGCCAACGAATTATCTCCCATTTGCAGGGGTGGAAGGGATGGTCTACAGAAATTCCCCTGGACAGCTTTGGCAAGAGACCTTTCTGTGTGGTTTACAAACATACAAACAACGGACACAAAGAACACCCAGACTCCGGTAGGAATCGAACCCACGACCTGTAGCATAGCAGTCAGGGTCACAAACCACTATGCCAACAAGCCAGCCAATTGTGGATTAAAATAATATAAGTAGGCAATTAATAATAATAAGGCAATATTAATATAATGAAACGTTATTATTATTCTGCAATTGAAAACTATTTGGAATATTATTTAGGTATTCCATTGTCCTTATTGTTGTGAGTATTGACTGTTATACCTGAATATTGTAAACAATTCTATTGTAAACTGGAAAACTATTGATAATCTAAAATAATCGACTGTATCGATAGTATCGACAGTATCAATAATTTTTTATTTACAAGTAACAATACTGTCGATAGTGTCGATACTATGGATAGGTTATTCTTCGGGAGCAACAATACTATCGATAGCATCGATAGTATTGCACTCATTCGATAGTATTGCCTCGTTCTGAGCAATCGATATAATCGATACCATCGATAGTATTGATATCATCGATAGGCCTATCGATAGTCTTGAGATTGGTTGACTATCGATAAACTATCGATTAATCATCGATAGTCGGCTATCGATCGGCAACACTAGTTCCTATTCTTTATTATTTTTAAACGCATTGTATTTCAACGTATCATTAGATTTCATGTCTGGTTTCATACTGGTGTTCATACTGGTTGGATTGGTAGTGTGAATCAACTGCATTAATTTTATTGTTATATAAAATTCTATTTAATTAGTTATTGCAATTATGGACGATCGTGACACTGCTCGCTGCTACTGCTGCATACTGCATACTTTAACAATTTCATTTTTTGGATGAATTATATAAGGTCGGGGAAAAGTTTCTTCGTATTTTATATATAAAATCAATTTTTTTTTCAAAGTTCACATTTAATTATTATATAGGTATATGTGCCATTTTGTTCGATAACTTGTTGCCATCGTGTACGTAGAGACATAAGCCCTTTGCTGTAGAAGCTTGGGATTTTTGATCAAAAACCTTCGACAAGTAGTTAGTAGACAGTCCTCTCTTGATGTTGAGGGAGAGAGACCGAGACCGGAACAGGTGAAAATCTGAGGGGGCAAGGTCAGGACTATATTATGGTGGATGCATTAACACTTCCCATCCAAGCTTTCTCAATTTTTGCTGAGTGGCTAAAGATATGTGTGGTCTGGCGTTACCATGATGATTTTTTTTTTATTTCTTGTTTGAGTCTCATTAGTAGTTGGCAGTAGAGATCCGAATCAATGGTTTCGCCCGGCGGTAAAAGCTCATAATGAACAATGCCTTTCCAATCCCACCATACACACAGCATTACTAGCCTGTGGAGATTATCTTTTTCGCACGTTCTTGTTGTAGGTGATCCCCTTTTGTGCCTGAGTATCCAGACATTTTGAGAATGTGACGACTTGCTAAATAGACGTTCTGCTACACAGACCATCTGAGAGTTGGACGTTTTGCTACATAGACATTTTGCTAATTAGACTTACTGCTCACTAGACGTTTCGCGCTGTTGGACATTTTACTACTTAGATCTTCTGATCGTGAGGCTTTTCATCATCATCAATCTTTTCAAAAATTTCAAGGTTTCACTATGTTTCAATAAAGAATCACAAATGAGTACACGATTCATTAGGTTTATTTCAGTAAGCTCGTGTATGGAACTTTTTTATATAGCCAGACCTTTTCAAATGGGTCAAAACTGTTTTGTGGTCAATCCTCAGTTTTTCGGCTATGTCCTAGCTACTAATATGCCGATCATGCTCAAGTTTTTAAAAATTGCATCACCTTATCCGTCTGAAGGCGACCTTGTCTGGTCGCCTGCATCTTTGACATCATAATTCCCGGAGGGAAAACGCTTGAACCAACTTGGTGCTACTCTTACCGACACTGCATTAGGTTCATAAACGTCACAAATTTTTTTCGCGGCTTGAGTATCATTGCCTTTTTTTGTAATAAAACTTCAGAATGTATCAAATCAAATGATAAATGCGATATAGTGTCGCGCGCATCAAGCGGCGGTAGCGTAATGGCTAAGGCGTCGGACTTGCGATCAAGTAGTTGCAGGTTCGAACCCCACCCACTGCACTACCGGCGTGAACCCACTCATAACACAAGCACTTAGCTTAGCTGAAGGGGTTAACAAGAATACTAGTAATGTGTGACTCACGTTACTAGTATTCTTTTTACAAAAAAAAATCTAATGTTAATATAATTATTTATTTCAATTCATTTTAGGTATTTTTGAATTGTTAGGAGTCACAGTAGTCAGTCAGACTAAGTCAGTCGTGAAGCTGGTTGCCTGTTCCAATACGTAGATCCTGTGGAGAAGAACAGGCAAGAAACTCCAAGGACAATCTTTTTCAACATGTTTTTTAGTAGTATTAAGGTGTTAAGCAGTTTGGAGATGACCAACCCCAACCAACGGCACGCGACAGTGGTCATCGTCCACTTCAACCATATCAAAGAGAGCCGAACGACCCGACACATACGCCACCATCGGCAGGACGTCTAAGCGAGCATGAAACTGCCAGGCAACATAGCAAATAAACTTAATATGTTATTGACTACACAGTTCTCACATGTAGAATTCAAAATCTTCTAGATGTGAAGATAATGTCAATGTTTTGCAAAGTTAACAATAAAAAATATAAGTATAACATAACAATAATAAATATAACAATAAGAAATAACATGTCACATAAAAATTAGTATACGAGTGAATATTCATATTATATATGCATATTTCAAAAGACCACCACTCATTTACAGTGTGGGTGTGAAGTAGGACCCGCATCGATGTCGATAGATATCTAATTTCTTCGTTAGATTCATTTTGGCGGACAGAAAAACAATTGAAAAATGGCGGGAAAGTGTTTTTTTCTTTTTATTTTTCTTTTTCTTCATGTCCTATATCTAAGAACAATAATACTATTCCTCTGAGTCCTATATTTATTGATATTAAAACCAGACAGATACACAAAGTACAACCAAAGATATTTTTCTTCAATTTCGTACATACAAAATACGAAAAGGCTTTTTCCCCGACCTATTATTATGTTAGTAGATGCATAATGTATCGTAAATTATCATCTAGGTAGCATATTATTTTCTGTCTTTGTTGCAGAATTTAACTTGCTAATATTAGATTTCTTTGTAAGTATTTTTAGATCAAAAACTTTCTTTTTATAAAAAGTTGGTTTCATTATGAGCTTCGTTGCGCTGTTGGATACTTGGCGGTTATATACATAAATACTAAGATGTCGTGACGTATTTAAATTGTATATCCAAAGAAAATTTAAGGTAAGTATATTTCTTGTTGAGTGTTTTTTGTAAATTGTGTTTCTAAAAGCAGCTTCTACACTGTACAGTTCTATAAATGCTATTGAATTCCATATTTGTTGTTTACTAGCTTTACTGACCGCCATAAAGAGTGCTGCTGTATTTGTAAAATAAGGTTTATTTATAACTAGCCGACCCGACAGACGTCCTGCCAAGATTTCAATAAAATTTGAAATTCAAGGAACAAGTACTTACAGTGTTCCCCGAATTTCCCCATTTTCCAGACAATTTTTCTTTCCCTAAAAACCTTAATCGGACTAATACTAACAATTAACAGAAAAAAGCCAAATCGACGTTCTCTAGTGCACTTACCAACTGCGAACAGCGTTTATTTTTATTTATATAGATTAAGTACTAGTGCATCTAAATATAAGAGAGTATTGACACTGACTTATTTTCGATTCTGTACTTTTAGTATTAGCGTAGCTAAGATAATAGTTAATACGTGACAGATAACTACCCCCGTAGAAGAGCAAAAATACCTACGCTATGATATCCAACAAAATTTTTATTAAAAATACGTGTGTGTCGAATGTTACAAACTATAAATGAAATGCCGCACTGAAAATTCTTTTCTTATCTTAATAAGTAATATAAATATTCTGAATCCTATCGAAAGTGATTGAGTGTGTGTCTATAGCATCAATCTTTAATTGCTGGATGTCCCTTATCACAGAAGGTGTTTCGGTTGACAGAATCAACCAAGATCATGTGAAGTGAAGGCAGGATAGTTTGAGCGCATCACTTTCTTTTATTACTGACCTAAAGTATATGTTTCCGTGAATGCTCGCAGACCAGTGTAGGTTAAGATACAATGGTCTCTGTCAACATTCACCAAGCTATGTAGTGAATGAATGTTATTTATTCTTTTCATGACCATTTCTGTTATTTCCCAGTGCATGTTATCATAAACCACGACGACTTGGCGTGTCTTTATTATGAGCGACGATAATATGAAAATATAATTTAGAAATAATAAATATAAATATGTAATAATAAATATGTAATATAAAAAAATCTTTATTTCATAAAATTTACCATCAATTATTCGACATCGTCGATTTAATAAATAATTATTATAATTAAAAATTATAGATCAACACACACAGAGTCACCGCAACAATAGTTTGCTTCGTCAAATATAAAATGATTAAAGAAAACAAAATGGATACCATAATATCACATCTGCCTGTTTCGATCTATAACCGCCCGTTTCCAAATGGTTGAGCCTTGTGAGAAGAAATCGGGCAAACAAACTCACGGCCACTCTTTTTCATAAAATGAAATCACCAATTGTTACTTATAGCCATATAGCCATAAATTAGCTCAACAATGTAAGAAAATATCTAGGGAATGATATGCCATTTCTGCAGCTGTTTTTGTTTTTAACGTCTTTAAAATGTAAACATTTTATCATATGGCCTTGATATACCATTATGAACTCCAGTCTCCACCCCAACAAGATTCCATGTCGATTTTAGTCTGGTAGTAATGTTTTTGTGTGCTTCCTCTCGCTCTTCGAAGCCGCTGAATCTAAGAGTCACAGAATCGAATTCAAATAAATTAATAAAACAATTCCAGACTTACACGTGGTGGTCGCAATTGGTGATTGTCGGTATATACCGGTGCATCTTAACATTCACCAATATCGGACATTTATAGCAACGATACATAATAATATGTATTGTCTCCTAAACACTGTATTGCTCGACACTCTTATTGTCCAGTATAGCTGTTGAAGACTGGATATGTAACTAGAACTTACAAGGTGTCCTAGTTATCTCAGGTTATTCTCCAGGCCATAACATCAAATCTGAGGATCAGGAAAAGCTGATAAAGATATTTTTTTTATATTTGTAAGATAAAATCCAGAGCCAATCTTACTTTTAAAACATAAATAATGTTGTTCTTAAGTAAACTTTTTAACCGACGAAAAAAAAGGAGGTTCCCAATTCGACCGTATAATATTTTTTTTTTAATTTTTTTTTTTCATGTCTGTTCAGCCCTCACTCCGTTATTTATGAACCGATTTTGATTATTTTTTGTTAGATATTAAACAAAAAATTAATTTTTGTTAGATAGGGTATACCTCAAGTGTGGTCCCATGTGAAGAAAGTCAGTATCTGATGATGGGATCCTGATAAAATTGAGAGGAACCCTCGAAAATTATAGGAACGAATAGTGTTTTTGTTTACTTTTCATTACTCTATCAGGTATTTGCATTTAGAAATCATCACATCATGTACCTGAGCTGATGATGAAAAAAAATCATAAAATAAAAATCTTTTTAACAAAAAATTAAACAGACGACAAGAACTAAAAAGCAAAAAATAAATAAACCTTAACTCTTAAGTATTGAGCTTATTTACATAAACTATCAAATTTTATATAAACTTATTTTGAGTCGGCGCCAAACAACAAACTGATTAATTATCAAAATTTTATATGTACCTACGTAAGTAATTGCCTAATATAGAATATACCAAGTATTTAAAGGTATTATTAGTCACTTAGAGTTATGCAATTTGAACCATATCTGAACTAAAAGTAAAAACCGAATTCTAATACTTCGGGTTCAAACACCCTCCCTGGTTTTACATACTTACCTCTTTATTATTCCACATAAAACAAATTAGCTAAAAACGAGAATTCTTGTGGAAGCAATGCATTTAAGGGAATGAAATAAACCTGTGTTTTTTTAGTTTAGCAAATCTTGTGAGATAAACGTTTTATAACAGGAGTACTTTAATCAAACGGTTTAGGTGGGAAAATTGCAAAGCGATTTTCGTTAAGATCCTATTAAGAGGTCGCTATGCTCGCGAAATTAAAGGCATCTGTTAGATTTCTTGGAATAGATTTAGAATCCTTCCTGCATTACGGCTAAAACAACTTCACAAATATTTATCTCTTAATTTTTAAACTTGTATTTAAGGCTGACAAATCCTGTCTTTTCTGTACATTTGTTCTTTAGTAATCATTACTGTTTACCTATCTATAACAATTATTGTGCTTAACTCAGTTTCTTTGCATCATGGTAAAATGTTGGTAAAATGCAAATCAAGACAGTGGAAACCAGCTGAACAAAACAGAAACCAACCAAAATAAATAAATTTGATTCTAGTTCTGCTAACTTCTGCTTTGTTGAGATGCTAACCTGTGCTAATATTATAAAAGTAAAGGGTTTTTGTTTGTTGTTGTTTTGTTGTTGTCAAGTATTTTCTTAAATCGAGGACAAATTTGTGATATTTGTCTCCTAATATTCATTTATAAGCCGAAGACAAACGAACCTCTCTTCGTCAACCGACAAAAATTATATTTGCCGACATTTCTAGAGATACCTGTTTAGGCATTGATTTGGCCTGTGAAGTGATCATTAATGTTCTTAAAGACTTAAGCCTTGAGGTTTTTAAGAAAAATTTGGAGCCATATCTATAAATATCTGAATAGGTAATATTCTAAATGACCCCCCAACACCCGGGTTTTTAAACAAAAATATGCACAATTCAGAAAAATATGTAACCCTGTGTTTAATGAGTTATACACATTTGCATATTCCGATGTCTAGTTACAAGGTATGAGTGATACAGCTATTATGCCATCCTAGGAATCGGCTTAATAAATTACTTTTCGTACTGTCCCCAAATTTAACACACCAATGTTCAAAAAATACAAGTTCTCTCATTTTAGGATGTTCATTACCTTTATTAAAATTCTAATTAATAGGAACATTAAAATTTAGAAGTCCTTTGTGAAAAACTTATTAAGTTGGCATTGATATGATTGGATTACTGTTATGTTAGTATAGGTACTTATGTTTTATGCAGGTACGTACATTACGAACTTAATGCACTTTTACAGTTATAGGTACCTACTATTTTCTTCAAACATTCATACTTGTAATAAGGCTAACGGCACTTTACGAAAGGATAACATAAAACACTATAATGGCGACAATATAACTTGACATAACCTAGACCAAAATATACAGCAGTGTCTGTACCGAGTCCGGGAAGGGGTGTTTGCGAAGTGGGTCACGGATACAAGCTCCTGACACAAATAGCTACGTCGCATCCAACCACGTGGCCCCGCGTTGCTTTTCAAATGCTGTCAATGTGCAAACATATATCACATAAATGAGTAGGGACATATACTTGTATGTGAAAATTTATATGCGTACATATACATAAGTTACGTACTGCAAGTAGTGCAACAAATATGATATAGGTATATATGTAACCAATCAATAAATTTTCTAAACTTCTGCCTTATTTTTTTTATTTCTTTGCTCTGCTTTCTATTGCTATAAAATGTCGAAAGTACTGATTTTAAAATTGATATTTCACCTTTGTCAATAACACCTACCGTATTGATAAGAACATTTCGCAAGACTTCCTTTGTGTAAAGACTGAATTGCTCAATATAGTTTCTACTTTTAAGGTATAAGTATGATAAAAGTGTATTTTGCTTTATACTTACCAGTACCAGTCGTGACTAAGATTATTTACACTATCCTTTGTTCAATTTCAGTTTTATATATAAGAGAAAGCCGTAAAATAAGTTGTGCAAGGGGGTGGTGTCGTGAATTTAGTGACGGCTAGTAATTCCGCAGGCAGTTCGGGTATAAATGATTGCGGGTGATTTTACACCACCCCACTCGCCCCCCCCTTCCCCCTCAATGTCTAACCCACCCTGGAGCCACCCAAAGTGCAGCGCCGACGCGACGTCGCTCCGGACAATCTGCGTGCTCTGCTTATTTTCACCCGTAATTCCTTTTGCGGAAATTGCCTTTATAAAGAACAGAGAATTTAGTTTTGGAGGTAAGCGCAATGAAAGCGACAAATGCCTTAAATGTGTCTACGTCACATAAAAGTCTGAGACATGTTTGTAATAGGTAATTTTGCAATTAAAGTTCATAAACCGTGTTAAATATTATTTAGGGAATGTCGAGGATAAATTCTATCCGTGTATAAGAATACAACTGAACTTTGGAATAATTTGGACAAACAAAGTCGTCTGCCTTTGTTTGTCCAAATTATTCCGTATCCAAATTAGTCCAAAGTATTCTTACATAATATACTCCTTCTAAGAAGTATATTATATATATTCTTTGTCTGTTTTATGCAATTTTATAATAACCTTAGCCGGTTGCTGGTTAAAAGGATTCTCATAATTTATTGTCACTGGTAAAACACATTCAAAAGAAAGATACTTTGTAAGTACCTACACCTAATTATACCTACATTCCACAATTATGATATTGTAAGGGTTATAACTTATAATATATAACATTATCTATTGGCATCAGTTGTAAACCTTAGGGAGGTACCTACCTTTAATCTAAAGGCACTGCATTACCAACAGCGATTTAAACGGGGCATTGTGCTGAGCAACAGCATCTTATATAATGTACAAGGCACAAGAGAAGGAAGGTGCTTGTAAAAAACTTTAAGAACTAATTATTTATTTCTAAGCAGCAATTTTGAATAAAATGTTTTAATATTATTATAATTTTTTTAAGTAATTGGTTTAAGCCGTTCTATTTACAATATATAAATATCTGTCGCCTAATTGCTATTTGTATGTAGATTCACATAAATCCTGGGTGTTGTTTTTATAGCTCAAGTACATTTATATACGAGTAGGTAAGCATACAGCAAATATACAATAGAACAGAATATTCAATTTTAAAGAATATGATATTATTTACGGTCATTCAAGGTTAAATAAAGTAGATAGCTACCTTCTATACGTATGCTAGAGTATGTTCCGATATACGGGCGGGCTCAGAGCCAACTGGGTCGAGTTTTCTGTAATTTTCAGCTACTTCAGTTTCTCTCGTAATAATCATTGTAGATGCAATAAGATTTACATAATCAAAGTAATTATTCCATTTGTTTTACAACCTTTTGAGGGTACAGGTTTGTCGCTTGCATAAGTAGTTATAAGGTGTGTTAAAACTAGTAAGTACGGTAACCATAAGAGCATAGCCTAGTGCCGCTGACCAACAGTGAGATAGGCGACATCGTAAGTGCCAAGTATTACCTTAAGTGTGTCAATTGGTGGCTCGATGTGCGTGGTCCCCACTTCCCACCCTTTGGGGGGTAGAGCGTGGGGCAGGTCGTCGGATCGATACCCGACGTCTGGCCCACGACCTCGCCTTTCTTACCACCTTCCTAAATACTAATTACGTGCTTTGACACAGGCTGCACCGGCTCGTGCCGAATGAAAAGAGCCATGGATGGCAACGTGAGCGTTATTAACGTTACCGAGCTGTTTTGCCGTGTTTGTTTTTGGTAACGTTGATGAAATGTTTAGGTACGTGTTGAATGTGGCTGCCTGTTTCGTCTACTACGAAATAAAGCTTATATTTTCCTATGAGCTGCCTATAGATTATAGTTTAGATAATTTGTGTTAACGCGTATTTATTATCTTATTCAGTTTATATATTAATGTATTTAGGAATTAACGCGAACACGTAAGAGGTATTACATAACTTTCAATTGCCTGCAGTTTCGACCAAGTTGCACTGACCGTGGTCACACAACCTGCTCGAAACTTCAGGCAATTAAAAGTTATGTAATACCTCTTACGTGATCGCGTTAATTCCCGAATATATAATTATATATCATGGAATGCGAAAGTTTAAAAGTTATTCAATTTAGTTAGAATACCGCCAACGAAATCAAAATGTTTATTGAAAACCTGTAGGTTTACTTATAGTGGAACTAATGTGTCATGCATTTTGTATTTCAGTTAAAGGCCACACAAAAGATAGTTTCAGTAGAGCATTGCCGCTTTTCTAAGCCGGATAATATAAAGGAAACAAGATTAAAAATGTATTCCCTACACGTGGGCCATAATGCGATTTATCGGTGCAGGGGCATGTCGTGACTGGGGTAGGTGCATTCTACAAAATATATCTCTATATCATATGTGTGGAAGTCTATTATATAGGTACCTACATTTGACACAATCAATCATGTACCTACAAAGGAAGTAAACAAATTAAAATCCTATGTACGTCATATTAATGCCTTTAATGTAATTATTAGTTTTAGTATGTTAGATTTCAAATAATGATTAAGTATATTCAGTTTCCAATATTTTCTATAATAATGTAAAGATAAAGTATACCTAATATAAATTCTACAATTAAATATATAAACTTTTTATTAAAGTTAATATTTAAAAAATAATTATTGTGGTACAATTTATATATATATAAACCAATAAAGTATACAATACATATATACCTACTAAATAAAATGGAGACGAAATTCATTACCATTATATGTAGCGGCAGTGCGGTTTCGTCCAGAAACTCGATGCATCTTTGGGTGTGAGCGAGACACTTGCCACCCCCGCACTTTCGGCAGCCACCTCGCCCACCGGGAGGGGGTAATGGACGCATGAGGCTCCTCGGCCGTGCAGCGCTAGCTCTTTATACCGGCTTGCACGCGTGCACTTGCAAGTTTCTTTGACGTCCCTTTGTTGTGGATTCCAATTTTGGAATGTAGAGAAACGTTGTCAATATTGGCTTTAATTTATCTTCCTGTGTATTATGTACGAACGTGTGCACTGCATAAGTGCATACTGCGTATTAAAACCATTATAATTTTTAAGAGTATGACTCAAAAGTAAATACTACTTCTCGTCGTCCTCATTGATCTCGCTTTCCGTGTCAATCCAGGGAATACGCTAAGTAAATATGTAAGTATATAATGATATATATCAATATATCTATATCATGTGAATACCTACATGACTCACGTTATAATTGCGGTTGGTAAATTACGTGTTTTTAAATACCGGGTGGGAGGTACCTGTTCATTAAGGTATGTATATCACAACTTATTAAGTTAAATATTGTCAATCAATCAATCATAATATATACAGTACTTAGCGTTCGACAGACACATCAATTAAATAATTTATCATTTATCCGCCTTCAATATTAAAAAAAATATATATATTAAGACAGTTGATCCCAACTAAAATTAAAATGAAAGAGTGAGTTTGTTAGTTACGCTTTCACGCCTTAACTACTAAAACCATCATCATGCTATTTTGCACACGTATTATTAGGAATACAGAGAAGGATAGAGAGTGCCTTCTTGGCCAGAAAAAAGTAGTGTTCGCGAGGAATACCAGAATTGATTGACAAAATCTAAATAAGTACCTAAAAAAATAAAAAGCTTGTTAAATTTTATATTACTGGTGTGGGCAGACTACACTTACTTAGCTTTTTAAAATTACTAAAACGTAGGTAAGTATGTACGTTTCCTCCTTCTATGTTATCTGTGTTCTTTTATATATCAGGCAGCGCCTTTAATCATGCAAATTTTCCGAAATGGGTGGGAGGCGCCCTCTGCAACTGAAACTGAAACTTGAGCAGCCACCCTCTTCGAAGGTCGTTCAAAGTTCTCAGAAGAAATGAATCTGCTGCACTGAAACACTTTCATTTTGTTTTATGTTATATTATTATACAGAAATTTTCACTGTCTTATGTAATAACATAGTATTTATACGTTTTAAAATTAACTTCTATCTACCGTTGTTTTATTAAGTTTTTATATGCAAGTAGGTATCAAATGATAACGAATATTGAAACTTAGTTTTTTTGTAAATTAAAGGAGCAATTCAAATTATACCTGTAAATAATCACCTAGTTAATTACAGAGTAAACACGTTTAATTGTATCTAACATTGCATCTCCTGCACAGCCCAAGCACGTTTTATGTCATGTTTTAGCCAATACGGAGAGAAGATACATTTATTCGTAGGACAAAGTTCAATTACTAGTTTAATAATTTCGAAACGTTCAGTAATTAGCGAGAGCAGCATGTTAAAAACAAAACATTTTAATTATCGCTGCATGATGAGGTGGGCATGAAAGGGCACATTGGGTGGGTGCACTATCGATCTCCTTTGAATTAGTGTGCGGATCGGGCGTCGTCTTTGTGTGGCGGCCGTCCTCAGGCAAACAGACCAAAACAAGCGAGCCTCCCCAACGAACGGGGCTCACCCGCCGACCGATCGCTTGTCGTTACCTTGTTCCGTGGTGTTAGTCTCGTGGTACAGGGACGTTCCCAATTATTTCAAATACTAGTATATATTGCGAATATTGGGAGGTTGGGAGGTGAAGGCTTTGTGCATTTGTACCTATGTAAATTTCATAGCGTTGTCAGAGTCGTTTGTGGTAAGTGCGATAAATAAGAACAAAATCGTTTAGCACTTGCTATTTTGTATATAAAATCACAATACAATGTTGGTACCTATATTTTTCAATGCTCTCTTTGACCTTAAGAATTTCAATTTAAAAGTTCACATTTCATAGGTACTACTCGAAAGAATTCAATCTGAAAAAGGAAATGAAGTAGAGATAGCACTGATCATAAGAGTGCTCAGACGTGTTCTCGATTCAGTTGACATTTTATAGAGATGTTTGAGTTTTGTGGTTATAGTTCGTAAACTTTAAAATTGAAATCCAGTCATTTAGTTATCTTTTGTATTGCGAGTCAGGTAATAAATTCATTTGGCTGTCTTAAACGAAGGTCGTTAAGTTATTTCTTTAGGATAACGTTAATCACACACAAACACTCCAAAGTTAAAATATGAAAGAGGAATTGACGTTCTTACAATTTACTTTACACATCTTGACATATTGTCAAGAAGAACACACTTCCCCAGGAAATTATCTTACAAGTGCCAATACACCTACACTCAGATCAACTATAGACTCTCGACACATTGACCGTTTACGATGTGACAGCTCAGCACTGCGCCATAAATGTGTTTGACGAGTTCTTGCAGTGTAGTCATCGATCTTTTCGTACATTTACTGACAGCTCAATCACCTTGACAGTAACAGTGGTAATATAAATCAAAGTATGAGGAGGATCGACAAAGATCGGCGTACTAGTATGTGTAAATTCCTCTGGACCATGGACAACCACGCACCGCACCAAGGCCCTTCCAACGGTGCATGTGGTACTGTGTCAGTCTTGAGATTCGAAGCCATTTTGTCCTTCCAAAATTCAAAGTGACGCACGCGCCATTTCCGCACCTTTGAAGTTACCGACTTGCCGGGGATCCAAACCACCGCTACGAACTTGTCTGCGCTTCCACAGACGATTCTCCTTGCGGGCTGGTCCGCGTCCATTCGTAATATCACGCACCGTGGCTAAGCTACCTTTATACAGCCCTACTCAACAGCAGAAAGGAACAGTTCTACTAGGAATAGTGAGCCCTAGCAGCCCTAACTACTAACATAACCCGTTTGATATTCGGTATACAACACCATGATAGCAATATGTGACTCACTGGCACTGGCACTGGCAGCTTTTGGAAAATAATTTGATGAGCATAGAGTCGAAAATAAAATAATACCAGATAGCATAAAGGTCGAAAAGGCTTAGGCAGAGGGCCATTGCATTCATATTTTATGCAAATGTATTAACTACAATTTACGTTTATTTGATAACGTGTGAAAACCCATGGCCATGGGTAGCCATTTCACCAAGGCTAATAATGGTGAAGCGGTTACATCGGAATCGACATAACCTAGGAAGGCATACCTAGTGTTATTGTGTACTTGGTACCTAGTCTAGTGTATTGTAAACTGATACATAAAACATTTACAAATACAGACACCGGTTATGTTACAATACATTTCCAATTTAACAAGGTACCATTATAACAAGTAATCAGATTGTCAAATCTGCAGCGCTGTGTATATTTGTACAAGCAAATTGGTGTACCTACCTAACTACGGTGTACGGCGCACCGGCGACGAATTATGTCGCAGCTGCACGTGAGACGGCGTGACACAAATGTATTTAGACGTAAAAAAATTATTTGATGCTGTTTTCTACTTTGTTTTCATTGTATTATCACTACCAAATACTGCAGTATATTATCGCAGTAAATGTTATTTTGAAATAAGTAATGAACATATAGTTCTCATCTACTCTATATATTAATACGTCAAGAGTTTTCTTGGTACCCTCTTTTAAACAAATTTTGCGCACCTTGGACTGTAAAGTTTGTAATACTTAAAGTTTGTATGTAGAAGTGCAGAAAGCTAAAAAAAAATAAGCAGTCATGGGACGGCCATATATGTATTATTAGCGTGACGGTCACTAGTCACGAGTACAGTGCTTTTTCCCCATAGCAAGAGTGCCTAAAGAAGTTTTCACTTCAAAAATATGTGTTATTTATTATTTTTTAAATAATGCGAAAACGGCTACAAACTGCCTGTCATGACGCGGAGTCTTTACAATGAGAGTTCAAGTTATACTTACTACAATTATGGTTGAAATTTGACCACCAGAGGATCTCTAGTTTTAATAAATATATTATTATCTTCAATATTTATTCTTAGTATTTTTAATATAAACTTGATTGACTAGAGTAATGCTTTTTTTTTGCGGAAGAGTTGAAAACGCATAAGCTGCACCACAAGTGTTGAGCCTGTTCATGACTAAATAAACTCATGCGTCCTTATGATACTGTGACCTCTCATCATGACAGCGAGCCCTTTCACTAATTTTTTAACTTCAATTTCAGAACGGTTATCTCAAAAGTGAGAATGGCTCTGAACACTCTGAAGTCCAACCTTGTCAAACCATTACTTGTATTCTCATTAACCACTCCTATTAAGCTAAACCAATGTTAGAAGTTAGGTAATGTCTTGCCAACCCATATTCTCTTCATTACAAGTAGAATACCTTATATGCCTGGCTTACACTTTGATGAGTGCGATTATACAGTACAAGTATATTGCCTTGGATGGACGCTTCTACTCTCGCTTGCACTAATTAAAATACTAGTAAACAAGCTACTGAATTATTATAAATTTGAATATTTTACGTAAGGTTCAACACAAATGATCTAATATGCCACAACTATCTAAAAGCAGAATCGCACGAGACATACTTGTATTAAGAGTACATGCTTGTATTAAGTCGTTTAATTAATGTGTTAAGCTACCCTCACCGCTGCTCCACGTATTCTGTTTCAAATGTGAAAGCCAAATAAGTACATAATTATGTAACGGAAAGATACGAGGCGCACAGCGTCCATCTATTGAATTAGTAAAGTCTGTCAAAGTGCATCGCTGAAGCACAAAGGTCGTTGCGTGGGAAATAAGGGGAGGTGCGGGCGTGCCTCCCTCGCCTCAGTCTCGGGGGCTTGCACGTAGTAAGCTCCGGCTCCAGAAATTTGTTATGACGCATTGGGTTTTGTCTACCCTTTTAATAAAGATGGTATTATGGAATAAGGTAACTAAATACGTACTCATACATATATTGGTTGAAAAAAGTTACGTAAGCACTTGTTTTTAGAAAATGAGATTCAATATATGATATTACAATGAAAGTGTAGTTGAGAGCTATTATTTGGAGCTGCTCAAGTTTGGTTTTGCTATTTTGCGATATAACGGTTGTGTAGCCGGTAGTGTTAATATGTTTATGTAAATACTTTTTTTTAGCTTTTATTAGATTACTAGCAACCCGCCCCGGCTTCGTAAGTGTAGCAGAGTCATTTTCAACAATCATCATCATATTTCAACCAATTTACACAAAACGTTAACAAATTATACACTTAAACCTTCCTCATGAATCACTCTGTCTATTTATGACAACTGCATGAAAATCCGTTCAGTAGTTTTTCAGTTTATCGCGAACAGACAGACAGACAGACGCGGATAATCACAGTGACGTAAAACGTGATAGATTCCTACACTAAATCGTGTATAAATTTATCCAAATCGCCTCTTTTCACCTTGGGTCAGGGTATGCCTGGACTTCATGCTTATGATTAGGTACTCAACTTATAATGACTATATTCCGTGTCTCAAACACTTATAACTTAATATAACAAAGTGCGAAGTTTATAAAGTTACGTATTATCGGTTGATATATTGAACCATATTTTAATATTGTGTACATATATATCTACTATTCATTTTTTTATTGGGAGCGCATGAAAATGTGCGGTTATTTTCATAGTACGTTGCGTGAGAACGGAGGGTGACGCATGCCCTGATACCTTGTCTATTGTCTAGACATTATATTATTACAAGTGCACTTAGCTCGCCGCCACATTTCGCCCGCAGGTGTCTCTTACTTGTGTACTACTTTAACTTGAACTTTTAATTAATTGCTTAACGGGACTAATTCCACCTTGATTGAATTAATTTTCAGAATTGCAATCATCCATAGACTACGGTAACCGCTTACCATCAGATAGGCTGTATGCTTGTTTGCCACCGAAGTGGTATAAAAAAATAGATTTTCATAATCTAGGAGTATAATTTGTCGCCAAACTCCGACGAAAAGCAAAAAGCCAAGTTTTGTGCGTTGCTGTAGTGGTTTTTGTGTATGATGTAATTGTGTTTGAGATAATTAAATGGTGTCTTGTCCCGTTTTGTATTTGTTCGTTTTATGCCTGAAGGTTATTGTACGAAAGAGTTCAATGATCTCGTTTTAGTTTAGCACCTACTCTGTATTGGTTGGTATACGTAACATCGTCTGCTTAGTATTGTTGAGTTGACAGGGCAATGACGTTGGCGGTTCAGTGCAGCGGTTCGTGCAGCCCCCGCCCCCTCGTCTCACCCCCGGCCCCCTCGTAGCCGACGGTCGACGCTCTCTAAAAGGAAAAAAGGAAGCTAAAGGATAATCTATCACGCCCGAGGCCCGACTCGATAAAAATGAACGATTAGAACACTCACAATCGATGGTTTCGGAACAGTAGTTACCTTCAAGTTTCGTTTGTCGACTACATTCTTTGTTTGGCTTGCAACCGTTAGATTTATTTAATAGTAGTTCTGATATAACATTTACATCAACAAGTTATTTTGGTCTTATTTCAATTGTTGCATTTGTGAGTAACAGAAAAGAATTTGTCTACCTACTCATAAATTGATTTAATAATGTAGTATTATGTTTTCTAGTTAGATTACACAGCCAGGATTATTCAATACACCGCTATGACTTCTGTGTATTAAAAAAATTAATCATAGAAGGGACATAGGAGAGTACATTACTCTTTGACCTGCGCAAGTTAAGGTACTCAGTTCAGAAGGGTGCATGCGAATTCGGCGCCGGCACGCCGAGTTCAACGGCCGGACGTAGACCTGGAGCTACGCCGTAGACCATTAGCTCCCGTGTGAACTACAGACGGGTAAGCCTTATTGTGCACTCGCTCATTTCGTCGAACTGTGCGTTGTGCTAATAGGATATAGAAAACTCTTAAAGGAAAGTTATTGTCTTTTGTTGAAGGTAGGTCAGGCTAAATAAAAGTACATACATCATACAAAAACGTAAATAATTCTCTGTTGAAAATTGTCAGTCAGTGCATACCCTTTCTGTCGGTTATGAGGGTGCTTTCGCAATGATTTATTTAGATTTTTAAATAGTCCAATTTCCTCTTAATTTTGGCTGTAATTATTATTTCCTTTTCTAGTAAGTATTTTTTAGTTTACAATATAATTAATATTTTACCGTCCCACTTAGCACGTTGTGTACTAAGTGGGATTGTCCGATTCTGCGTCATTGGATCCGACTCCATACATCCACAAATATATACTTTATAACTGCATCGATAGGGTGAGGTTTGACTCCAGATTTTAGGGTTAGTAGATAAATTTGTAGTAGTAAATAACATTAGTTTAAGTTTTTCTTTACTAACACTATGTACATGTATGGATCTCTGTGGTCTGAAATAAAAGTACATTGTTATTATAAAATGTCGTAACATACGGCGGCCCATAGATCAAGTTCCCTGAGAGGAACCTCTCTTGTTTTAGGGGGAGACATCTCTGCTTATTGCCTACATTTTGGGCCGCTTTGTTTCTCCGCGAGTCATTCTGATTGGCTGATACTGGAGAAACAAGACGAACAAGAAGGGGACGGACAAGTTCGCGGTCTCTGCAGTGCTTCAGAACAGTGTACACGTGATCTGGCACAGACCGGAGTTCGGGCTAAACGGTGGTGCTTCAGGGCAGTGAGGTTTGACTGCCACTGTTAAACGCAGACTGCCGCCCTGTCAATAAAGCTTTTGTACGAAAAACATCCAGGTATTGTGATGGTGGCAGTAGGGTAAGGTAGGCGTCATTACGTCATTCGATTGCCGACCCAGTGTGTATTCTTTTTCGTACGGCCAAGATGAAAACTAGTGTAGGCACTATCATCCATAGCTCCGTTGCTGCGTTGCAGAGGAACAAACCGACAAATTGCTTTGTAGGATTTTTTGCATATCATAGCATTTCAGTATCTATCTGTTCGCGATGAACAAGATAAATTTTGGGTGAAAATTTATTTATATCCGTTAGGTAGAAATAGGTGCAAAGCTGCTGTGTGCAGTCTGTAAGTCGTAGGTTAGTCGTTAGTTGTGTCATTGCGATGTGTTGTAATTGGATAGGTGCCTATGACAAGTATTTGAGGTCAGTGTGTAATTAATGTATATGATTAGTGATATAGTAGGTATAAGGATAAGGATACTGGTGGAGAAAATCGGCGTCAACACTATTGATTTGTCATGTATTATCTAAACCTATTTTAAAAGTAGTATATACTGTATAGTACTGTGGTTCTGTAATATTTCTGTACGTAGATAACGTAACAAATTCGTCATAATTATTCGAATTTGTGTATCTTTGCTTTTGTACAAAAATATACTGGTATTTAACATTATTTAAAAAAATAATTTTATTATATTAACAAAGCCGATCAATAGATTTATTATCTATAAAACGGTACGGTCAACATCGAAACAGCTCTATACATTTTTTGGATCTTTATGTATTGTGTTGTAGGTAATAGTATTATGAAATACATAAATACAATCACGCGTGTATTCCCGAAGAGAGCCAACTATAGTATGATCCCACTCACGTTATAAGGGCAAGTCTATGGCCGCCAACCAGTGCACTTTGGGAATCAAAGATCAGGCAATTGGAAGTATATTGAAAGATAGGTATTTTTTGGGGAGTGTAAGAAATAGCTCATGAAGGTTATGATCACATACCAGTTACTGACATTGGCTATTGACGGGAAGTGCGAGCGAGTCCTCTAACAAATAATAAAGGAAATAGATATTTTGTAGCCATTGTTAATGAATTTGTGACTCATAATCATGTGTGTGGAGTGTCATAATATCATCCTCCGTCCTCCGCGCCTTGTCCTAACTAAGTTTTGGGTTCGGCTTTCAGTCTAACTACGAAACGGCCGAACTTCAACCGAGGCACGGAGGGGTCTCAATGTGTTAAGAATGGTCACCCATCCTAAGACTGACCTGACTGGTATTCCTTAACCTTATAATGTGCTAATTTATTTAGCCACGAGCCCATAATATATGTTCTCTAAAATTTATGAGCATATGCTATCCATTTAAGAACCATAAGGGGACAGAATATTTTAACGTATACTAATATTATAAAGCTGAAGAGTTTGTTTGGTTGAACGCGCTAATCTCAGGAGCTACTGGTTCGAATTGAAAAATTCTTTTTGTGTTGGATAGTCCATTTATCAAGTAATATAACATCACGCTACGACAAATTGGAGCGGAGCATCAATGAAAAATGTTGCAAAAACGGGGAAAATTTATAAACGCAGACGAAGTAGCGGGGATCAGCTAGTAATAATATAATTATAATAACTTGAGACACCTTACACACGGCTGTCTGATACAGCCGTGTGTAAGGTGTCTAAACTAGCACAGAGCCTATACTATGGTAATCTGACTCCTGATAAACATACTTATATATTTCTAAATACATACATATTATAGATAAATTACATCCAGACACAACAAATGATCCTACTCATCACACCATTATATGTCCTGGGTGGGCATTGAACCCAGACCTCTGACTCAGTAGTCACTAACCACTAGACCAACAGGCCCGTTTTCTTAAGATAGTAGATAATAACAGAGGAAGATTGATTGATTATGAAGTTAATAGAATAATAATAGGCTTAATTAGCGTACTTGACTGACCAAAACCAAGTATCTTCAAAAAACGCTTTTGACTGTGTCCAACAACCGTGAATAAAGTTTGTATTATGTAAAAAAATTGAGTTTACTACTGAAAATATTTGTCACGAGTTGTTAAAAAAAACAGTTAACTGACAATGCTAAGAGATATCTTTGCTTAGTAATGGGAGAGTATTAGATTGATGATCATGATCATCAACAAAACAACTTGTTCTTATAAGATCGTTTGGCGCCATCATAATTGAATATCATGACTTGAATAAAAAATCTTTGAAAAATGACCGTAACTGAAATGTGCTACGTGTCTTGTATCAAAGTGCGGCGGACGTTTTGCAGACAGAGCGAACAGTGACTCTTAACTCGTGAAGAAGTTCATAACGGTCGCTACTTTACGTTATCTGTACGAACACTGACCGCATCATCTACACACCATTCGGTCATATATTTTGCCATTCGGTCATCTATTATGACACTCGGAGCAGTTTTACAAAGATATTATAACATATCACGTGTAGTGCTAAAACTACAATTATATATCAATACTATATCCATGCCTAAACCTTAAGATAGTAAAATTGAATAAAAGGCAGTTTAGAACAAATTGGCTACAAAAGATCGCGATTGATGCTATTCTGGTATAAAAATACAAGGGAAATCGACCGAATACGAATTTTTTTGCTAATTAGATTGCAAAAAATCGATTACCCTCAAAATGATGTGATTGACCTTGTACGTGTATAAAACGAAAGAAATTCAAGTTTCAATTATTATACTATTTTAATAAAACTATATATTATATTAAACTAGCAACCCGCCCCGGCTTTGCACGGTCAGCAGAGACATCTTCAACAATCATCATCATATTTCAACCAATTTACACAAAACTTAAACAAATTATATACCTAAACCTTCCTCATGAATCGTTCTATCTATTGGTGAAAACTGCATGAAAATTCGTTTAGTAGTTTATGAGTTTATCGCGAACAAAAAGACAGACGCGTCGGGGGACTTTGTTTTAGAATATATTGTGATAAATATATGTGATATTCCTAATAATTTAAATTAATTACTACGACAAAAGAGAGTAACTCTTGCAATCATCATATCGATCATATTGATAAGTTTACAGGAGAGCAATTTTAACTAAAATATTTTGAAAAAAAAAATTGTCTGCAAAGTATTTATTACATTAAATTATAACTGGAAGTCAATGTGAAAGGCTTCATATTAGTCTATATATAATAAGTTTTTATGTATTACTAGCAACCCGCCCCGGCTTCGCACGGATACAAATTTTACACCAAAACCTTCCTCATGAATCCCTCTGTCAATTAGTGAAAACCGTATAAAAATCCGGTCAGTAGTTTTTCAGTTTATCGCAAACAGACACACAGACAGACAGAAGCGGCGGGGGACTTTGTTTTATAATATGTAGTGATATATCGAGTTAGATAACGGTTAAGTCGAAACCTCCTATTTTCTGTTCAAGGTAAAATTATTCCAGTACAAGGAAATGTTGTAACAGATCAATGAAAACAGATTTTTTACACCATATTATAATGACTTGATATAAATAATTTAAGTACAAGATTTATAAAATTAGATTACGGTTAAACAATTTAACAGCAGACCCTGCTTATTTTAGAAACAGAAAAAACGAATTATATATACATCAATAAAGTCTAAGCAACATGTACGGTTCTGAACTTTTGAACGATTTTTACTATTGTAATATATTTATATTTTTTTTATATATGCGGTAGTGACGTAACAAAATCATTCATTCAGTTGGTCATTTAATCACAATAATTAGGTGTACCATAACATACGTAGTATAAAATTAAGTTAAAACAAAATTAAACTTTTCATGTTTTACAAAATTAAATAACGACCATTTTTATTTGGTAATTCAATACAAAGTGTGACCGCCTCTGTTTCTTAAAACTTGACGGCAACGATTTTTCATTGGATTTATAAGATTGTTTATCCGATCTCACAGCAATCGCTCCCAATGGAATTTTAACAAGTCTTTCAGTTGTTGGGTTGTCGACACTCGGTCCAGGTTCTCTATAACTCGTTTCTGGAGCATGTACCTTGCGTGCTCGATGGGATTGAGGTCTGGCGATTATGCAGGCCACGGCAATACCCGGATGTTTCCATTGCCAAGTACTCTCTGGTCCTCCGAGCTGTGTGCGAACGCGAATTGTCATGCATCAGTGTGAAATCTGAATCAAAACTTTGTGAAAATGGGTAAACATAAGGCCCGAGGACATCTTTAACGTAGGTTTCAGCGTTCATATTGCCATCTAAAATAAGTAGCCTACTTCATCTGTTTTTCATAATAACTGCCAGTATTACCAGTGGGGTCACTGTAACTACTGTAAGGGTGCACTTCCTGGACGCATCTCACCCTTTCAGCATTTCCGGGACGATGATACACTCTTACCCTTCTTGCAACAGGCCTAAATCCAAACCGGGACTCATCGCAAAATAAAATTTTATCCTATTGCTCCTGGATCGATAATGGCGTATAGGTGGGTACCTGATTGGGCGTCGTGCTCGTAGGCCGTATTCGTCCAGCTTTAAGACCAAAGGACGAATCCTTGCAACGTACTACACTATTCACTAACTAATCCCTACACTACTCACCAAAGAGCTTGAGGACGGCTTCGAAACACTAAATTGGGCTAGACGGGGAATCAATATAAACGGCCAGTACATCTCACACCTTTGGTTTGCCGATGACATCGTCCTAATAGCAGTCGCTTGGGCAGCTGGGCGAGATGCTGCACAGCCTGAATATAGAATCTCGATGCGTTGGTCTTGGTATGAACTTGGACAAAACCAGTGCTTTGTTCAATGAACATGTCACGCACAGACCGAGTGATGTTGAAGGGGCGACGCTCGAAGTTGTTCAGGAATATGTCTACCTTCGTTAAGTTATCCAACTCGGTACAAACAACTTTGAGGAAGAAATCACCAAAATAATCCAGTTAGGTTGAGCATTTGGAACATTACGTAGAGATTTCTCATCACCCTTGTCGCAATGCTTCAAAAAAAAAGGTCTACCTGCCTCAGTGCCTATAAGGTGCCGAGGCGCGGACACTAACGGTGGGGCTAGTCCACATCAGTAAACGGAAGGTAGAACGCCCCTCGCCAGATAGACTGACGACCTGAGGAAGCTAGCTGGGCTAGATTGGATGCGGAAAGCGGAAGACCGGGTGCTATGGCGCACGTTGGGAGATGACGACGTTAGCGGTGTAGGTTATCGCAAGACACTCACGTTGAAATATGGAACTGTATTAGCCTAACTTTCATATAGTTGTATTCGGTACTTCCTTCCGAAGATGTGTTGTGTAGGGATCCTGTCGCATGGGGCAGCAATTAGTGTTTGATATTCCACTAATTGATTCCATAGCTTGGTATGGGGACCTTCTCGGTTGTACCACAGACAACTGTGTTTGCTATGGCAAACACAGTTGTTTGTGGTACATTCTCTCTCTGCCTCCTGTTGTATATACAAGTCTAGTGCTGCTAGATCTAGAGCCACTTCAAGGGCAGCTTTGGGAGTTGTGCGCACGCAACCAGTGACGGCAGTGCATGCGAGTCTCTGGAATTGCTGCAGTTTCTTTCTGACAGTGCTTAGTTCTGTTCTATGATAAAGTATTATTTCACTGCCGAAGATATATATATATGTATTTAGTTAAGTAATCAACTACTAAAGTTTATATGGAAGAAATATCAACAAGGAGAACCTTAATGTGAATTCACCATTAAAGGCTGATTTATTGTAAAGAAATCATGTGAGAATGTGTATGTGACATAACTGGTAAGATGGCGCTATGACTCGCCCACGCATCATTTCCTGTAGTCATAACCGGGCAGTTGAATTTATCTTTAGGTAAATGTCCTTATGCAAAACAAACAAAGCCATCCATCTTGAAATACCGTGCTAAGTCGTAGCGCTAATCATAAACTATGGATACACGACTGGTTTTATGAAGCAGCTAAAGCATTGCTCTCGACTTCTTCGTTTACAAATGAAAATATTTCATATTTCTCGTAACTGTAAGACTATTATATAGACTCTGCGTGTGTAGACTCTTTCATGCGTATGCTATACGCATAAAATAGTAAAATGTCTCGTAATTTATATCCATATATAATATAATGTCTAATACATTACTAGCAGTTCCTGCGCTGCTTTGCTAGTGTGCACATATCGCCACCCGGCAAAAAAAGGGTCATAATACAAAAACAGCTATTTCAAGAAACCAGGACTCGATCGAGCAAATAACTGTATGAGTTAAAAAATAGTGCGTGGAAGAAGTGAAACTTCGTAATGTTTTCATACCCTCTCCATGGTAGCGTTAAACGTTTAACGCAACCTTTTTGGAAGTCGCATTAGAAGTTTCACTTCAAAAACTATTAATTTTACATTACAAACAGACACTTCAATTTTCTTTATTTGTATGTATTGATAATACAGATATTAACACCTCTCCTTGTCACACTAACTATTGTAATTTAATTTCTATGCTTGTTAAAGTCACTAGAAGATGATTATTATAAATGATTACCCCGGGATTTATCCTCACACAGGTTTAAGGTGGACGCATAATGGATCTTGATCTTACTGTCAGGCTGGTTGCAGGTTTGTTTCCTAACTTAGTTATAAAGAATGAATATATGAGTAGGGCAAAACATAAACAACTTGTGACTCTTGATTTGCAGGTGTCTATGGACGGCGGTAGTCACTTACCATCAGGTGACATGTCTGCTCGTTTGCCCACCACATCAAAAAACACACATGCGAACCTTACGATTATAATGTTTCAATGTAAGTATAAACTACATACCTTTGGTGAGCTCACATAATAATATATATTATGTGATTTATGTAACATACATACATATTATACTTACTAAATAAGAAGTGTGAATAAATTATGTAAATAAATAAAAAGTTGCTATTGGCCTTAGAATTAACATTCGATATCGCAACTTTGTCATGGACTAGCATTGGAAAGGTGTTTGGGTATCTGTCTTCATTCGAACTCAAGGCAGCATCGGTTTATTAAGTGTTTGTCTGAGATATTATATAAATCAAATATTTAATTTAAGATCGAGGATGTCTATGTACTACATTCAGAATTTTAAAATGGCATTAATATCTCCATAAGGTCGTTTAAATAGATTTGACATCTCTTTTTCGAAGGTAAATAAAGCCCTTTTTTTTTTTTTGTTGAGTGAGAACTTGAACACGTGGTGTCATCACTTTACCGGGCCCAACTTTAAGGTGATATGTTGGATTTGAACTGACTAAAACCATACGGTGTTCCAGCACGAGATCCTAATGCCGGGACTCAGGTGTACCCTAGAAATGCCTGTTCAACTGTTGTTGAACAGGCATTTCTAGGGTACACCAACAATGGTGGGGTCATCTGTTGATGACCCCACCGTTTAGTGCGGGGGCCTTGCCTTCTCCGATTTAGAGAGGCGCGCGCGTCATTTGTGCCACCGTCCGGGATTGCTTCTGGTAGGGCGACGGGTAATACAGCCCATCACCCTCAGGGAAGCGCTCATGGAAGTCGGCGATCATTTTGTACTCTCCAGCGCCTAGTGCGTCTTCTGAAGGACGAGAGAAAAGTAGTTCTTTCCCGTTTCTTCTCACCGCTTCTTTGTAATACGTCACTTCCTCGAAGAACGAGGCAGCGGAATTCCATACTCTCTTGGTCATCGCGAGGTCGGCGCGTTGCTACGCCCACGCAGAGCAGTCCGTCTGGGTGTGAAGTGCAGTATCCTAGCTGCAGCCTCACAGTGGAGACACACATACGTTGTTTCCCGGCCTATGCGACATCAATCAACTTTCCAAAGCAGCCGTGTCCGGTGAGTACCTGCGTCGTCTGGTAAGGGAGGCTGCCATGTCACCTCTCCAGCCGATCCTCATTGATGGGTATATGAAGCCCTACCTACTGAAATATTACCTCAACGTGTAATCACCTCAACTGAAATTACTAAAACTGTGTCACCTAATGGGTAAAAATAGTATAAAACAGGAATACGTGTCTAAATATAAGATTGTTTATTTTTACATAAAACTTATATAGTATGTGCGCATTTTGAGTTTAAGTAGGTACATACTAACGGTCAAATACTACATAACACGAACAATATTAGGCACACGACAGGCTAATTTCCAGACCGAAAGTTCAGTATTGTTGTGGAATGTTCACTAGTGTTATTAACGCGGAAGTTTCTTGCTCGTTTCTTCTTTAACACAGCAACTAATTGCTGTTTTGCGAATTATTTTATCTGCCGGCAAAATGCACTGTTCACTGTTTGGCCTTTCGGATTCGTTTGACTTTTGGTAGGAAGGTCTTGAAACTATAGAGGATATTTTTACCCCCTAAAATTACATACACGGTTACTAGCTTTTAGTAAATTTAAAAATATATGTCAAATATTTTCGAAGCATAACGTGTAGGTGATCCACCATCATGCATATCTTACTTATATATATTATACTTCCTTGTGCTTGTTCGTGTTACTCCAAGTCCAATACTTACAAATACATGAAAGTGGGGTAAGTGAACAGCACAATAAGCGATTTGCATTGTGTGTAAGCTTCCACTTTGCGGCCACTTTACCAGCCTACAGACTTGTTCGTTTTTGCATGCACCTCGTGTAATCACGTAGGACTGTTCCACATCGATGCACCCAACTTTTGGAAAGGTTTATTTTAGTTATTTTGCCATTGCTGTCCAACTACTTACCACGCTTTTATGAACTTCGCTTGTTGTATTAACCGTGTAAAGAATTCTAAGAAGTAAATTTTAATCTATTTCTAATTGTCGTATCGCAATTAAACTTGTGTATGTATATGTAGTTTGGATGACAATACCATAATTTGGCATCTTGGAGATGGATGATCACTGAAGAGTTCCGCTACCTAAGTAGCGGAACTCTTCAGTGGCTACTAGTAAACCCCTCGAGTTTGGGCTCATATGATTCGTTTTGACGAGTCCAAACGATTGGGACTGTTAAGGATGGTTTTATGATGAAGCCAGGTGGATAGTGGAACTCTGTTTTACTTAATAATTCGCCATTACAGCGGGTGTTTTAGTTTTACTAAACTTTAATTTAATTATATATCCTCTTTAGTTCGGTGTTGTGATTGACAGTTGTTGAACAAATATTTTTTACGCTTAAGTATCTTATGCATAACGTTGGAAGCTTTCTACAATGACCATGAATCATTTTGGATATTCTGTTGATTCTGCGTCTACTTGGACTCAAATATTGGTGTTTGGACTTTAGAAATTTTCATCAAATTTACATACTTTTAATCAAATTCAAGATTAGGTACCGATAAAATGGTTTTATACTGAATAGGGCGGTGGTCGCAACCAACATTTGATTATTATAATGTTATTTTAATTACTTTCTTTCCTTATCGTTTACCCTGTTATACGAAAGTAGCCGAATACATTAACTATACAAATATAGTCTAAAACTTACTTTTTTTTATATCTATATCTTACTATTCACTCAGTACTTTAAACCCTCAGATTATGCAAGATAGTGAATTAATTTGTATAGTTTGACCATTGCATCCATTTTCTATTTTTAAATAAGCCTATACGGCAAGACCCAACCGTGGATGTGTATTCTGTTTTCAAAGTAAGTTGTAGTGTTGTAAGTTTGAAATCTGTTGCTTGCTATGGATGTGGTGGGAGTGGGAGAGGCAGGCTTGGGCACGTATGGGCCGGCTCAACCGGAGTGATACCACGGCCTCATAGAAACCCGACAGTTAAGCAATGATTGAGTTGTGTTACACCGAGTTAGTGAGGTTACCATAGGCCCTAACCCTTCCCTCTCCCCAACCTCCCTTACTTCCCCCAATTTAAGGTGGGAGTAGGGACTCCCACCTTAAAGGCCGGCAACGCACTTGTGACTCTTGAGTTGCAGGTGCCATCACTTACCATCAGGTGACCCATCTGCTCGTTTTCGCCCTAACCCATAAAGAAAAAAGATATTAAAAAAACAAACTTAATAGATGTTACAAACCTCGTCTTTATGATGATAATGCACTGTCGTGTAATGGTATTTTCTATAATTAATTTAAAAAAGTATCACCGACTACAATACACCAGAATCATGATTAATTGTAATAATCTGTTTTTTCAAGCCTTAATTTTTCTCTTATTCATTCTCTTAGAGGTGGAGTACATATTTTTTCTAAATTTAAATGGGACCTACGACTACAACCAATTCAAATAAAAATATTTTTGAAATTGGTTAACAAATGGCAAAGATATCGCGTAACATACACAAAAAAAAAAAACAACAAAACCGGGGTTATACTTGTTTTAATCGCGAAGTGTTCATTGAAGAAGAAGCCTTTTTGAATTGACTCTTTGAAACCATGGTATGAAGGCTTTTTTTAGTAATAGAAGATAGTCATGCACAAAAGCGTTTCATAAATCTAATTTAATTTATTCATCCAAGACTGTTTTTCAGGAAGTAGAACTAAATACAAAAATGTTATTTTCTCAAAAACGCACAATTAAACACAGTATTATATGAATAAAATATCGTTGGTGCGAATTACCTAAATCAAGGAGAGTCATTCGGTAATTCACAGGAAGGTGCGAATTGACGTATTTAAAAAAAAAAAAAATTCGACTCATACCATGGTGCCAAACAGCCTATTCTAAAAGGCTCCTTGTGCTACTCACAGTGTTCATGTGAACAGTTCGTGGTGTAAAACAACGAAGTACCCTCAAATTGAGAAACTCCTCTTTTTTGGAGTCGGTTAAATATAATACTTTATGTTTCCACTAATTAAGAACCTACTATGATATATAGAACCAGTTAAGGATGATAACAGTGTAATTTGTTTAAAAGCTATCAAGGACATTTATCCTCTAGTGAGAACAGACCTTTATTGATTCTTACAATCAATAATAAGGGAGATACACGCGCCCGACATGGGCATTTGTTTTTAGCTTTCTGGAACTTGTTTAACCCGGAATTGATTATGTACATAACTACATATATTGGCAATGGATATTTTTTTTCAAATAGTGTGCAATGTGACTTATGAAAATGTATTACCACAAAAGTATTACTTTAATTTCAAATTAGTTTCCAACAATCTCACCTGCTTCAAAAATGCGACCAAGTGAAGTGAATTTAACAAATACTGCAGGTGGATATTAACAGTGTAAGACTAGCAAAACTGTATTTATTTAATATTATAATCTTAATGATTTTTGCTGTAACGATATTATTTCTAACTTATTATATGTCGTTATAAAGCCGCATATATGACCCGCACTGTTATTATGAACGTTTGCAAAATTATATAATATTATTACTAAGGAAGGTATTCCATTCGATTTTATCAGAAATGAATACAGTAGGTATTGATGGCATTTGATGACTTTACTATCGTCATAAATATTGTAAGTACTATCTAAAACTAATATTAAAGTTAATCTAAAACACCGGTTCCCACACCTGACAAGCTCACAGGAATGTTAGCTCTACGGGAATCCTTTTCCAAATAATTAATGCGATAAAATAGTGGTGCGGGCTTGCGCGGGCGCAGATCGCGGCGCGTGACGAGCGCGAGCGCACGGTCACGACGCATGCGCGCCGCAAAACGACCACAGAGCCCGCACGCGCGACCCCGCCACTACCACACAATACACACCATTATTTTGTTTAGGAATCTGTACATTTCTGCTAAAGTATTATTTAATCACAAATATGTTTTAAATGAATAAGACTATTTATTACAAGGGTTTGGAAGAAATTAAGTCTCTCTCGTCTCAGACTGAGATTCGAATCCGTGAGAGTCTATTATCGTGGCTATATTCTGAATAACTGGGACCTGAGACCTATCCTTCTAGGTTCATATTCCTGTTTACATTCCTGCCTAAGATGATGTTAAAACGTCATTACGTAATCCAGCCAGGGTCAACAAAAAAAATGTTAAAAATACTGTTAGATATATAATTCGTTATTCCATAATCCCTTTGAAATTCGGTAGATGGCTTTTTACATTGCCTTAGATGTAACCATATCCATAAAGTGTTTCACATAGGGCCAGAGCTTCTGACCTCTATACATCGCCTTCGTTAGTCGCTTTTTCAACATTTCAAGTTACTATAAAACTTCTACATAGATACACTTCAAACATTTATGACATTCTATGAAATCCTTGAAGATTTTCAAAATTACACTTGATTTAAATAGAACCTCCCCCCCCATAAAAGCACTGTTGGCGTAGAAAAAGGATTTAACTTAGGATAGCATTCATAACACTTAAGGGTCAACTCAGATTGAGCGTCAAAATGCTGAAAGCTGAAAGCTGAAAACCGGAGCAAGTAGTAAGTACTATTTAGTTCAGCGGACAGAATCGTACAGTTTTCAGCTTTATTAAGGTTAATAATTTGTTCACGTTTTAAAGGTGCTCGAGCATTTTGCCGTTCAATTTGAGTTGACCCTCAGCGGTATCACTTATATTTCAAGTGTTTATTTCAACTGTCCATGGATACAGGATAGCAGCAGTGTATTCATAATAAAGCTGAAGAGTCAACTCGACGATATACAAAGAAATAGGAAAGAGTAAGACCAGAATGTGTCTTTCCTATTTTATTAAATCAGTACATTGCGGTGCTCCGGTTGTGCATGCATGAATCTTTTACGTACAAAACCATTTTTGTGATTCATGCTATGCAAAGTTATTCGCGATTTGAGTCAGAAGTGAGTTAAAATAGGGCTCTCACTTACTAGTAGACTCCAAACTGCTAGAGAAACAAACAAACTGACATTGGTAGAATATGGTGTTAAATGATTTAGGCATGTGAGTCAGTGTCACATGAAAGATACATTTATATTACGTTTATAAAAAATATTTAGTATCTGGTTTCCAACGAAATTGACGATAAAGGCACTCATTGCAGTTTTTATTATTACGAGACACTGGATACTCTATATATTAAAAGATTAAAAATGAATTATATTTTGAAGGATTAAGGCACTACACAAAGCATCTACTTATCTGCGTGTTATTTTGTTGATATTAAATCCTCGCGCCTTTTGCCAACTAAGTTGGGGTCGGCTTTCAATGTAACTACGATACGGCCAAACAGACTGCCATCAGACCTCCATATTTTTTTTGGAATTTTGTTATAATTTTTTCCTAAAATTGTTAGTTATACCTTTTTCACGGGGTTCTGCTATTAGACCCTAAAATATGACCCACACCTATTCGTAACACCTTGTATACACGGTAATGAAATAATCTTGACTTCTTGACTGCAATCTTGACCTTGAATACCCGTGCTCTTCGTTTCATTTATGTAGGATTGTACTAAATTACTCTGCCGGTATATTTATTAAATACACTCCTTCATACTCGTATATTGTCAAAAGTAGACCGTATAAATTATGATCATATGACCTTTTCACTTTTTATTATGACATCGAATACTGCATTGGTAAAGATCTAATATGATGAAAATTTATGCAATTTTCGTTAAGTGTGAACAGTAAATATTAAAGTACTTTTTTGACATTTAGTGTATCCAGCATTAATTTAATAAAAAACACGTAAAGAACGCTATGCAATACGCAATGCTTATCGATCTTATGTAATAATAACGTATTGGAATTGATTTTTCTCACCATCATCCACTAAAAAACGTCGCATTTGCTAGAAATTTTATTCTGGTAAGTAAAGAAACTATGAAAAACTATAAACTAAAAATACCCTGACTGACTAACCGAACTACGGGTTTTTTTTTTATTTTAGTTTATTAACATCTATTTTAAAGTTTTTATTACTTTTTATAAAACTCTTTTTAATTTCTTTTTATTTTATTATCACTTTTAGAATACTAAACAATACGGAACTCAAATATTCGAATACGAAGTGAGTATAAAATAATATTTTGAAATGTAATTGAAGTCTGTTCATCGTTTTTTATACAATGTAATTTTAGTTTTAGCTTCAAATTGTATCGTTGTTACTGTAAAATTGGATGACCGTGCGACTTTTGGTAATTCTGTACTATGAAACGCTAACAAGTATAAATCGTGGTAGTGCCCTGTCATTCATTACCTGCTGTACAAGAGTACGCATTCATTCATAAAGATAGCATTATAAATAAGAATGTGACCATAAGGCCTGTTGTAGGCAGTTGGCGGGTCGGTTTCAAACGGGGCTCGCTATTGGGACGTCACTCACGGTAAACTAATGCCGCGTACTGTTTGTCCTACACGAGCCTAGCTGAAGATCGTGCGTTCAACTGCCGCTTCTAATGAACACACATATTATAATATTCATCAAACTGTCTACCTATATTTCATAAAGAAGGCTATATATTTTTATGTACCTTCCTCAAACCGGGAGGAAGGACTGTGTGACACTTGACATAGCAATTTAATTCAGATGCCAACCTGCGGTAGCATTCGAGATGAGATTTTTGTCCACCGGTCATTTTTGCGTGCTAACATACAATAACTGTATATTGTTTTTTTTTTAATTGGTTACAGAATACGAATCGCGATCACCCTTAATTGCTTAACCTCCGCTAATGTAATTTCCATACACATTTTGTGCACTTAAATACTTCTCAATTAGTTACAATTAATTATACAAATGAGCGCGTTCTTATCGTAACATTATCGACGTAACTTCTGAACCAGTAACATGTTCAGACGCGGCTTTCTACATGCGAAATGAGAAGCTTTACTCACGCCCCGTCACACCGCCTCGCTTTAATTATGGAACAAATTATACGTTCTTTATCACCATTCTTTTTTTTAATAACAGGCATTGTTGTTCATTCGTGCCAAGAAACGATTCTTTTCAGCCACCGACTGATTTAATTCGATTTCCTCACGACTCCCGACTGATGTATTACGGAACGTCTTCATCACTTCTGCCAAGACGGCTTAATTTCAAATTATTTTAAAGCTTTGTTTCCCAGTAGTCAGTCAAATAAAACGTCGCTTATTTTGATTTCCTGCACATTAACAACACAACAACATGAAATTCTTCTAACCGATTTACGAAAAAAGGTCTTATTTCAATTATATTAAAATAAGAATAAGGTACTACTGTGGCACATTAAAAATAACATACACAGTCTTGCTCTAAATATTGTTACAAGGAAAGCGTTACGATTTTTCTATGACACCAAACATTTATTAATATAATAGCATTTTTAAAATATGAAGCTCATTCAAAATAATGACCTTCATTGACCTTAATACAATCCTTTTAACGTCATGGCCAATTATCGATTTATGCACGCATTTTTTCCATGGGAAAATTCACCACTGCCAATCTTATGGAATGTTTCATGTTCCAAATAATCATGGCGTTTAGAGCATGATTCTCTCTCCAAAAGAGACCATAAATCATAATCAATCGAATTAAAATCGGGATTAGATGACGGCTAATCTTCAGCTATGACCACATCAGAGACGACGATCTTTTCCAGCCACGCCAGTGTGGATCGAGCTTTATGACCCGGTGCTGAGGTTTACTGAATGGTACCTGCAGTTCTTGCTAATGGAACATCAATAATTATCAACATGCTTAATTGCTGCATACACCTGAGCCGATGTTTCGATACCTTTTTTTACAAAAATATGGCTGTCACTCCTGGATAGCTAACACCCTATCAAACAATTACTGAAGTCGGATAATGTCCACCTGGTACCCTATTGACTAACTGAAAAGCTTCTGTAGAGCTTCGAGCGCAAACTCGGTCATTCTTCTTATCAAAATGTTGCTCGCTAGTTAAATAGATCTCGTCAGGAAATAAAAAAAAATCTGACCTCCCTTTGCGTGTCGCCTGAGAATTTGTTTTGTGTTAAAAAAATTAAGAGGGAATTTTTAAATTATCGTTTAATTAATGACCACTGCGTCTCTTCTAACCGTAGGTGCTATGCTATATTCATTTCCCTAAACAAAATCTTTTGCGTTCGGCATGATTTCTTCAAAATCTTTCTTTCACTGATTTCATCACCCTTTTAGTACGTGTACATTTAAGTAAATATTTCGTGGGTATTTTTCTGTCACAAACAGAGGACGTTTTACTTTACCTATCAATAGCCCAGTACACAAACATTCAACTAATACCAAGCGGATGGAGATTTAAAAAATTGCATTTGCCTCCATACCTACTTTGCATATTGCGGAATGTTATCACAGGATTTGGTTCTCTTTACCACCCCACTACATTCTAATACTACAAGGATTGGCGCGAAAATGAGAAAATACAGTGAATATTCATATTACAATGACAGGTTCCTAATTCAAATGTAATAGTAATATTATTCTGTTTTTATGAAACAGTATTTATGGTAATACATGCTCGACAGACCAAGCATTAACTAATTATCATTTCTTCCCTCAATTTTAGATTTTTTTGCAAGGAAAAAAATATTCTCCAGAAGTGGATCACAGAGTTAAATATTAATGGTCAAATCGAATATTTGTTACGCATAATTTATGTTTTGATCAAATCACACTGATAATTCATATTTTTATATTAAAGCAGACAGGTGAAGTTGACTTCATTTCTTTATATGCAACTAGCAATCCGCCCCAGCTTCTCACGGGTTCAAATTATACACCTAAACCTTCCTCTTGAATCACTGTGTCTATTAGTGGAAACCGCATGAAATTCCGTTCAGTAGTTTTTTAGTTTATCGCGAACAGACAGACAGATGCGGCGAGGGAATTTGTTTTATAATACGTAGTGAAGATATTGAATGCGAAAATAATTTAAAGTTTGTGAGGATGTACGGCTGTTTGTAACTCTCACGCAAAAACTACTGAACCGATTGCGCTGATACGTCGTATGCAGATAGCTGGATTAGCACATAGGCTACTTTTTATCCCGATATTCTCATGGCATCTGAGTTACGCAGATGAAACCGCGGGGTACAGCTAGTAATATATAAATAAAAATATAGTAAGAAGGTTTTAGTGTCAATAATCAAATAGCAATGTTGTTCTCCTTCATTAGATTGAGTTATTAATTTGAAACCTAACGTTGAGAAAGTAACATCCTACTAATATTATAAACGTGAAAGGATATGGATGTATGAATGTATGGATGTTTGTTACTCTTTCAGGCCAAAACTGCAAAACCGATTGCGATGAAACTTGGTATGTAGATAGCTGGACACCTGGATTAACATATAGGCTACTTTTTATCTCGGGGTCCCCGACCCTGTGGAAATATCGACATAAAAACTTACGCTAGTTACGCTGCTAGTTTATAATATAAATGAGATATTATCTCGTGTGCTTATTTCTCGAAAATCCCGCTTTTCAGTACATACTACTATACACAATGTCTTCTTAAATTATAGCCTATGTGTTATTCTGATATATAAGCTATATTATTGTAAAGTTTCATTAAAATCCATACAGTAGTTTTTGCGTGAAAGAGTAACAAACATCTATACATCCATACATCCACACATCCATATATCCATACATCCTCACAAACTTTCACGTTTATAATATTAGTAGGATAGTTGAGTTATATTTCTTTTGTAACTCGAATACGGTACTACAGTGCTAAATTGTACATACTAGTATATGATAAGCAGCTAGAGGGTTAGTGTTAGACGTTGACAGATTGCTAATTAACAAGCAAACAGTGTTCAAAACGCTAATTTTGTTTACTTCCATCGGCAATGCGGCGTTAAAACTAGATGCACTTAATGAAATGAGTGTTGCAACGCACCTGGGAAGCACCTGCATCTTGATTAGTGATTGCACTTAGCTCCTTTTACTTGACACTTTGGATTAATACTCGCATATCGTAGCAAACGTGAGGTTTTAATTAATTAAATGACTACCCAAGGTTCACTCGTGCGCCCTCTGTGAAGGATTATTATCTTAACTGTCACTTTCAGACAGGTTCTAATAACAGTTATTAAAATGCAAAAAGAGTCAGGTTTAAGCTTTTTATAGCTAATATATTTTTGTTACTAATATGTCAATGACGTGTGAATATATTTTCATAGTATTTTATTAAGAAAAATATCGTTATGACTTAAGAAAGATCTTAGTGCCGACTTAGACTGTTCTTAATACCTAAATTAATTCGTAATCCTAAATTCCTATGGACTGTTCCATGTGAGTGTGTCGCGATAACCTAGATCAAAGGGTATAGTAATTCACTCGGGAACGACGCCGCCGTTGTGCTGGCAACGATGGGAGCTGGAACGTCAGTGGCAGGTCCAACTATAATCAATGCCACTTCCCTTTAATCAATTTCGCTCATGGGCCGATACACCCGGCTGCGGGCAGTTTAAACTGGTGCTGAAGGAGGTCTTACCACGTTTAACTTGCAGACTGCGCAGTCTCAACCGCCTTGACATCCATAGCCGTAGGAATAATTACGGGCCATTCGGCCCTAAACCGGCACCTATTCACCATCAACGCGCCAGACTGTCTTCTATGCAGAGGATATCTCAACGCGGAAAAAACGGCCGCCCACGTTATCTTGGGAAGGAAGGAGTGGCCACACAACGGGCAAGTATCCTCGTGGGTGCGAGGTGCCTCCTAGAAGCCTGTGAACGTTCCAGGAGGATTCTGTGCTTCTGGAAGGAGCTAGGCTGGGTCAACTAGTCAGCTTATCTGAACTCGTAATAGACCGCCTATGAGTCTAAATGCGGAAACAGCCCTATACCAATACCAATTCCTAAATGTAGCAAATGTGACTTTTATTTTCAAATCGACCTATATTCAGCAGTTAACGGCAAATGGCTGAGATGATGGAGATGATAATCCTGACGTTTAAGGTGAACTTAGAAAAAAAAAAATAAAGTAGCGATGTCTGATATTTCATTTACATTTATGGATGTGAAACCTCAACTGGTTTCACTTCATCAAAGACGAGACAAGATGTTTATAACGACATGGCCACCACAAAATACGGCGGTGGCGGTGGAGAACTCCAATAATTATTGGGCTTCTCCACCACCGCTGTGCTATATGTATATGGAGCGAATCAACTATGTTTATAGTATTAATAAGCAATACAAGAAAAATATGTAAACGAGTTTTTTATTGCCAACACAATATAAACTGCAACAAAATTGTCAAGTACTCATTATTGTCATCATTATTCTAGATCGTCTACCACTGATATTACGTCTCTCGCTGACGTAAGTTTTTGGGCGAGGCTAGGGAGAGGGTAAACAGTCTTTTTGCGCCATTCCCTGCCTCTTCTTGACCAAGTCAAGTTTTACTATTTTTTTGTCTTTTTCTAATAGAAGTAATTCTAGATGCCTACAATATTAACTCTAAAAGGACATTACGATTGTTATAGATGTAAGAATGTACACGAGATTGTTTTTTCTTTGTATTCCTGGCTTTCCATTGTCAAGTTTTTACTGCCATCTAATGAAGCTTTTTTTATTTACCTATTAATTATTATCACCTCAGTGATCTGAAGGGAGAGTCAAAAGGCTGCCACAGAAACCCCTCAGTTATTGTCATGTTTTGTCCCGAGAGCACAGATATGATAATAGTTCGGCCACATGCACTAATTTCTTAATTTTTAGCCTTATAGTATAGTCGTATATATGGTATCTAAAACCTTGTTTGTGTCTGTAATAAAAATATGATTATTTTACCAATATTTTGTATCAAAAGTTCTACCACAATTATAGTTTATTATTAGCATTAATGAAGTTGATCGTCTACTTGTTTTCTTATATAATGTACTTAAGAGAAACACCTTGCGTGCAATTCCATATACTTAATAGGTTATTCATTATAAGTATAGGATGTACATAGTTCTATAGTGTTAATTAAATTCTTTAAGTGTTTATATCTATATCTATACTTATAATAAATCTGTAGCGGGATGAATTCTGTACATTGAATATATTTCAAAAAAATCGACTGAGGGGTATTAAGATATCGATACTGATACCGAATATGCGATTCAAACAATTTTTGTCTGTCTTTCTGTCTGTCTGTTTGTATGTTCACGATAAACTCAGAAGTTACTGAAAGGATATGCTTGAAACTTAGTATGATAATGGTTTGAGTGCCTGCGCAGGTTATAGGGCACTTTTTATCCCGGGTTAAACTTTGGTTCCCACAGGAAAATCAATGGAAGCTGTAATAACATTGTAACGTTAGAATGTATATACTTATTTCGATCTACATTACTGCCAGCTTTAGCTTAACTGGTATAGAGTACGATTTCTACTAGGATGGGTGCCGGATCGAATCCCTCTTAGACACTCTTTTCCTTTTTTGCACTTTTTTTTAAATATATAAACTAATTTACTTTTTTAAATTAGCTATCGTTTTTAACCGACGAAAAAAGTAGGTTCTCAATTCTACCGTTTATATACATATATTTTTTTTTTTATGTATGTTCACCCCTCTCCGTTATGTATGAACCGATTTTGATTATTCTTTTTTGTTAGATAGGGTCAAGGTCAAGGAAGTCAGGATCTGATGATGGAATTCTGATAAAATTGAGAGAAACCCTCGAAAATTGTAGAAACGAATAGTGTTTCTGTTTACTTTTCATTACTTTCATCAGGTATTGGCGTTTAGAAATCATCACATCATGTAGCCGAGCTGATGATGAAAAACGTCATAAATAATAATCTTTTCAACAAAAAATTAAACCGAAGAAAAAAAACTAAAAAGCAAAAAATAAATAAACCTTTTAAATAAGCCTAATACTTAAGGCCTAGAAGGTGTTTTTTTTTTTATTATTATTTACGTTTTAGTTCTTTTCGTCGGTTTAATTTTTTTTATATTTTTTATAAAACCACTCAATGTAATTAACTAATAAATTTTAAGAGTACAAAGAATCGATTTTTACCTGTGATTTAAAGAAATATTATTAGCTAAATTAGATTTTACCTGCAAATAGTCATGTCTGTTTGAAGGATTTCGAGTGAATGTATATTTTCAACCGTAGGATATCATAGGGGAATGTGCTTTTCTGTGGTGATTGCTGAAGCAGTAGGAGCTTTTTTTTCTTTGTTTGGTGATCCCAGAGTAATCGATAGCTGGTTCTTGACTATGCCAACGAGCTATTTTGCCTCTCGCAGCCATTAAATTCATAAATATGTTTCAGGGCATTAATAATAATAACAACTTTACACACCTCATACACGGCCGTCTGATCCTAAACTAGGCAGAGCCTGTACTATGGTAACCAGACTGCTGATAAACATACTTATATATTTCTAAATACATATATATTATAAATAAATTACACCCAGACAGAGAATAATTCGTCCTGGATGGAAATCGAACCCACGACCTCTGGCTCAGCAGTCAGGGTCACTAACCACTAGACCATCAGGCCAGTCCAGTAAATATACATATATTTATAAATAGAGTTATAGAAAAAGAAGATCCAAACTTTGAAACGTTTGCGTTCCATGATAATATAATTATGTTGACGGGAATTAACGCCATCACGTATTTAAAAAGTATTACAGTACCTACAGGCCTGTGATCACGGCCACGACCACGGCAAAGCAAAGGTATGTCATACCTTTTAAATATGTGATCGCGTTGATTCCCGTCAACATGATTATATTAGAATAGAATAGAATTTTTATTTAAAGCATCTATGACTTAGTTGTTAGTTTAACTTAACACTTTGTTAGTATTACATTATTTTACTATACTAAATGCATGGCAGACACTATCGCCAAAAAAACTACATCTAAGCTGAAATATTGACATGTAACCGGTGAAGTTTTTTTTACACTTTCAGAATATTTATTTTCCGTTCGGTTACAGTAGTGTGAAGTCTTATTACACCGTGACTAAACAAAGCTCAGAAGCAAACATTTATCTGTTAGGTATAATAAGGGGGCCCATAGTTTATAGGAAGTGGCACTGACTGACTGACTGACTACAGCAAGTCTCCCAATAAGTCGGACGAATCGAGATGTTAGGTCATCACAGTTGTTTTATGACGAGAACATCTGGCGCAAGGAGGAGGTGACGGTGTGGATTCGGTAGAAAAACTTCTAGGTGGAACCTTTTCACTCGCGCTCTCATGCGTATGCTAAGAGTGGCCGTGGGTGTATGAGACGAGTTTTATGTTCTTCACCCGAAGCAGAGTCTCCCGTGAAGAGAGTGTCTGGACATCGCCCAGTTGCCGTCCGCTAGCCAGCGATGGGTGGATTATTGGAGGCAAAACGTCGCCGTAACGACGCCGACGGTCAACTTATAAACGGTGCTGTGAGGCACACCGTGTGGTTTTAGTTGGTTTCAGCATCATATACGGGCTCACCAATAGCCCAGCGAGGTGAGCTTCTACACGAAAAACAAATGAGTAATGTTACCACGGCCAAATTATGTCGTTATTTCACGTGTAAGCAACCAAAACAACCCTTTTTAGTACGCTCCAGGTGGTTTCACAGCCAATACAGTATAAAAAACCCGCCTTGTGAAAGAGGTACTATGCAATAAGCGACAAATTGCTGTTTTCCGAAAAAACGCGAACGAAGTCGCGGGCACAGCTAGTTTTAATAATATGTTTATATATTACCGATCAATTAGTTGATTGATCGATCATAATAATGTGTTAAAGGCAAATATCATACGTAGGTTTTTGTAACGATATGTATTTTTCCAGGTCTTCTTTGTATATTTAAAGAAATACATACCCCTGAAATTGAATACCCTAGTACAGGGTATATTTGTTGTGATTTGAGCTGTTTTTAAATAATGAATTTAAATTACTACGATTCGGTCTTATTTGTGAGTCATGTTCAATCTATAGGTTGTATTTGTCCCGGATGACATTAAATAATGAGTATTTTTTTTTTAACTGAAAGTAATTTATAATAAAATTATATTTCATGCACTCTGTTTTTGTACACACGTGTCTACTCGATTTTGGTTTAGTTAGTATGTATATTGTTATTTCTAAACAATATGGTTTAGTCCTGCCTTTATATACTTTATAATAAAAAGTTAAGTTCACTAACTACACAAAGACTTACCTACAATTAATTCCTGCTATAATCAAGGTAGTTTCCAAAGACGCATCTATTGCTATAGCTAAATAATCTAGAAGATCGGCGCGTGCCTTACGATCGTACAAGGCACGCCCACGGCTTCGGGCTGAGTTTGTTTTTGCACGACGCGATGCCGGTGTGTTTCCATTTAGTCTATGGATTTACGGCGTCATTTGTATATATATCTCATATTTGTATATAGGTACATTATAACAAAAAATGTTCATGATTATCTTAATCGCCATATCATGGAGTTGGAGATGGGGTCAGATAAGTCTTCCTTTTTGTTATAAACTTATAACCCCACTGTTGTCAGGCCGGCCAATGGCTTACTAGTCATGATAAGGTTTATTTACTTATTTTCGGCGGCAACACATTTAATAATGATTTTTACCGCTTACAGATTATAGACTTTTTACGTCTTTAATAGCTTGTAACTTCTTGTAGTGAAGTTTATCAAATTTTGATGAGTGAGAACTAAACGCTAGATCTGATGGCCAAATGACTAAGTTTCTCGGTGACAGCTATCTAAACTTCCAGCGGCGTTCAACATTTCTAAGACCACATTGTATTTGTTATGTCAGCCTTTCATACCCCATCTTTAGTAAGTATATCTATTGTAAAGCCTTAGAAACTTATTTATTTTCTAATGGTTATCAAAGCCATTATAAGATTTGATGTCTTTTGTTATGCTAAATGTATATTCGTACACACGATTTGAGATTAAATGTTGGCAATATCTGCCTCAACGGTACTTCGTAGTTATACTTTCCGACGCACTGTAATCCGATACTGATATTATAGATACTGATCAAGAACGAAAATAATACGAGTTAGCTGAAGTAAACGAGTTAGTCGAAGCTAGAGCGATTTTATAAATTTTCAATAACAATTTCTTTTTGTTTCATATAAAATGACTTTTTTAAGGTGTCAATGTTAAATAAAAATATAAAACACTGACCAATCGTCGAGTAACTGAATAGTACAACTGAATAGTACTCATTTTACTTAAGTAATAAATGCTAAAGTTCATTGTATCAAACATTAAAATTAGACTTACACAAATTAATTAAAAATGCAAGAGAGTGTATGTTTGTTTACGGTGTAATATGTTTGTCTGCTCAAGTGTATTAAAAGTACGTAATAGGGTTTTCACCATGGTTCTTGGTCACACGGATCTGAATAACACCAAAAATTGATGCTCGACGTCCAGTTGCGTTGAATATTTTTTTTTTTTTGTCAAATTAATCTCTAACTATTATTTTATATCAAATTCGGGTGCTTGTCGTTTGCCCGAGGTATATCATTAATAGAGAATCAAATAATTCAACGAAATGTATATATTTATATTTATAAATTAAAGCTCTAAGTTTCATGTAAAGTACCTAAGCTATCGATAATCGAAATCATTTAAGTGGTATGAAGTCCACTGTGTGTAGTATGCCACTGTCTCAATTCATGCGTTACCTATCATTAGGACCACGCCAGCCAGCGGTATTACACACATTTAAGTGGTATGAAGTCCACTGTGTGTAGTATGCCACTGTCTCAATTCATGCGTTACCTATCATTAGGACCACGCCAGCCAGCGGTATTACACACATTTAAGTGGTATGAAGTTCACTGTGTGTAGTATGCCACTGTCTCAATTCATGCGTTACCTATCATTAGGACCACTCCAGCCAGCGGTATTACACACATTTAAGTGGTATGAAGTCCACTGTGTGTAGTATGCCACTGTCTCAATTCATGCGTTACCTATCATTAGGACCACGCCAGCCAGCGGTATTACACACATTTAATATGGAAACATCTCACGCTGCTCTTTCAGTTTCTGATCGCCTCTGGAGAACCTCCTTTCTTAGGCCTATTGTTAGTTTATGTGTGAGATTCATAATAAATTACGGATTTGCCACACTTTTGGCTTTCTGCATTGGGGTTAATCAAACAAAAGGAGCTGTTGTGATCAAGGTTTTTTTTTCATGCACTAAACTTAATATCATGAAATTTAAAAAGCTCAAATAATTAAATTTGCGAGGTCTTTAAAAAGGTTACCTCTTAAAACACCCTAGTAAATAACTACTTAAATATACTTCACTGAAATATTTTTATTTTCAACATAAGTTACACAAACTGGAGAAACTTTGAACGTGTCCATAGATCAGCTAATTGTTGTAGGATGGAACAAACGCCGTTAATGGTACTCGTAGTTGGTGCAGCCGTTTTGTAATTTAAACATTAACGACTTTTATGGCCTGCATGTATCTTCCTTTAACAAGGTTATAATAGAACATAATTTTATTTTTGTAACATGATTATAATACACATTTAATGCACATATTTACAGGTGGATTTGCGTTTACATGCTGTTTGCATAATTAGAAAAATATTATACCTAAATCAGAAACCTCTCTGCAATTGAGTACCTACAAATGTAAAAATGCTCTGAGGCTATAGTTATTTTGTTTAAGGCGTTTAGTTTAGTGTAAATTGAATTCAATGTTTTTTTTTTTAATTATTTTTATACGGAGTGTGCCTCAACAATGGAATACTTAGTTAATTCACCGAAAGGGCATAGCTCCAGCTTGTAGTTACAAAAGAATAAAAAAAAAACTATCCTTTTAGAGTTTTGACCATTTGAAATGTTCGTTTTTTTAAATAATATGGCCGTAAAAAAGTAGAAACGGACCACGACGAGTAGCTGTTTCTCCTTTTTTTATCTGTCTAAATTTTGAAGTAAGGTTGGTGCACATAGTCCAACCTATCACACACGAATTTTAGCCAAAGCTGCTACTACTCAAGTAATACAAGTTAATTTATAATAGAAACTTAATTAAATAAAACGCGAGCGAAGCCGCATGAAAAAGTTAGTATATTATAATCGTAGAATGAATACCGATGTTGCTTATTAAAAAGGATTGAAGTGTTCGGCCGAAAGGGGCGGAGACAGAAGTTATATGGCTGTAAATTGAGTATGTGAATATCTATTAATTGATATTAGATCATCTACGTATCTAGGTTAATTTATAAGTTACGGCTTTCATTTCTTTAGTTATTCCGTTAGTTCTTGATCCAAAATTCTTTCAGTTAGGGAAAAATGAAATAAATTCATTTTACGTTAGTAGGTTCACTGTTTCGATTTCTACCTAACTCACGTTAAAATACCATCCGTGCCCACACACTCGTATGTCGCTATATATATTATTACTAATTAGTCTAAATATAAGTGGGATCAGGAAATAAGCAAGACCCACTCTCGTTAGTTTTCCTTCCTTATCTAAAACTACATAAAACTTTTTTCCAGAACAAAACCCAAAATCTAGTACTTATTATCTTTAGTACAGTTTGTTAAGGAAACCGGAACAAATAAATGTTGTAAGATTAGCAAAACCCAATGCAGGATTAAATCGGTGTTTAAATGGCTACTGCAAATAGGAATATACGAGAACGAATTGGACTAAAATAAGATAAAAGCGTGTAGAAACGAGTCGTTTTTTGAGACATTATAAAAAGATTAATCCACAGGGTGCAAACTTTAAGTGTGTCCAGGCGATAATTTCGTAAATATTAAAGATATTGACAAACTTTAAATACATATGGAATCTGCATTGCCTATGAATGACATTAACACATTAAAAGAAAATATCGCCATGTGTTCAGAATTTATACTTTTGTTGAACTTATTTACGTACTATGGCGTACTTAGATGAACTCATGTATATTCTAATAAAAAGTTTTTCTATGTAGATAATTAGTTGATGTTCCGGATATCCGCATTCGCGGATATCCTTTACACAACTGTATTTTGAATGAAACACTAATAAATTATATTTCAATTTAGGTATATTGCTAAAATATAGTCATTTTGGGTAACACGTTGGGACACAACGTGTGGTAACATTGGACCATACGATTAAAAACGCTTTTCTTGTTTTATGTAATAAAATAGTGAATGTAAGTATCCCAATTTAAAATAAGCTACACTCACACTTTAAAAAATAAAATTAACAGGCAAAAACTTTCATTTGTAAAACCAACAGCTGCATATTTCCCGCCTTTCAGCTGCGTGCTTAAAAAAGTGCTGTGTTCAATTCGTATATTTTGTAATTTTGATCTACAAATTGGTAAGTTGTGGCATTTTTATGGCATCTAACTATTATTTTACGATATTAGTGATTTATTTTGAGCAAAACACAATTTAAATTTTATAATTACTAGCAGTAAGGACAGGTGTATTAAGTCATAGAAAAGCGAAATTAGTCTCGGATCTGGCATATGCAATGATACTTATATTTTAATAAAGCTTACAGATTAAAGATTTACCTATATAAATGTTGGTTGTTTATTTTGTCTGAAATTAAAAAAAAAGCTTTGAAACTACTATAATTATTTCTACAAAACCAGGGTATGTTGCTTTCTGGACCTGGTGACTACGAACTATTACATGTACTAAACTCTGTTTAAATGTTAGTTTAATAATTATTGTTAACGTTTAATATGATCTAATGTTACCTTTATTACCAAAAAACGCAACAAACTGCATTTTAAAGGTGTTAAAAGGTAGTCAAATGTTACCCCAAAGTGAATGTTACTTAGGATAACCTGTTTTTGTTTATATTTATATCTTAGGATTCGCACTACATTTATACTTGTTTCAATGTTATTTTTATTAACAACGTCTAAAGATCACTTAAATCAATCACTAAATAGTTAATATGTATGTATTTAGAAATATATAAGTAAGTTTATCAGCAGTCTGGTTACCATAGCACAGGCTCTGCCTAGTTTGGGATCAGACGGAGTTATTATTATTATTATCTCAAAATGAGGCGCGGAACCCCACGCATTCTTGCTTCGGACCCTGAACAGACTCATATCCCGTCAAAACGATTCCCGCATCGATGACGTCACAAGCCGAGGTCGAGGCGCACGAGGCGCTGCTGCGCTCACGACGAATGTTACCTACATTAAGATTAGAAACATATTGTGCTGTCGCAGCACCATAATGGCTGAAACATAAATTCACCACCTTTAACTATCTATGATTGTAATTGTATTCAACAAACAAATCAACAAAAACAATATAACAAATAAAGAATTTGCTTATTACCCTTAAAAAGAAATGTAGTACCAAACCTTAAGTTTCTATTTTCTTAATTTGTGTACACATCTTTAATAACCCATAAAAATGTTTTTATTTTCACGTTGGTCATATGATGTAAATATGGGATGTCCCGCAGATAGCAACCACACATAGGGAAACAGTAATAATGCTGTATTTTAAGGGAAAACTTTCAATTAATACAGCCGTGTTTAATAATGGTATTGATATGAGTTATTTTCACTAATTACCTTTCCAGGAATAGGCACTGATAGTGGAACGTGTTTATTGAGTAGTTGTACCTCTCGATTTCATACGCATAGCTTGTAACTTTATTGGTTACTACTAGGCCCCCAGTAGCGAAATATTCTAGAATATTTAGCAATAAACTAGTTCTCTTATTTAACTTAAAAAGAAAATGTGTTAAAACCTGGGACTACCGGGTTCAAATAAACAAACTTTTCAGTTTGTAATATGATTATTATAGAGACATAGTACCTGGTACATGGTACCTGGGCGACGGAGCCTCGCTCGGCGTTATTTGTTGTAAAATCGCGTATTTAAACGTAAATACGTAAACTTAACAACCTTATCTGAATAAAAACAAAGAAACAAATTTATTTTTACCTCAAAAGTAGGTTAAAGAGATTTATAGCAGAGTTATAATCAAAGTAAGAATCAAATTTACAATTCATTATCAAAAAATACCTCTTAGTAGGGGATTAAGGGCATTAAGGGATTTTTTGGATTTACTCCTGCGCGGCAGATTATTATATGGGAGGTTAATTACATGCTGACAAGTGTACATTTTAATAATCTGACGATTTGAGCGTGACGCAAGGCAGTGGGTGGGTTACAAACTTACAAAAAATCGTGGATTTTTTTTTAATTTTGAAGGAAATAATTCAAGTATAACAGAAAACATATAATCTGCCCATTTCCACAAGCCGAAGTTATAAAAATCGTAAAGAAAGTTTAGTGCATGCAGCTGCAGTGAAGCGTGTATTTCCCACTCCAAGCCTCTCTTTCCTTTTTACATTCTCTCCATCTCTCACTCTCTCATATCATCCCCACACTATATTCTGTCCATTTGTTTATGTTCTTTTTGAAAGTTGCTGGAGAACGTAAGGGCGCTTGCGTGCAAACCCATTTCGATTATTTACTTACCTCATCATGTTAAGAGCAACTACGAGATAGTGTTGTTTGTGGATGATAATTTACTCTTATATAAACTAAAACGTATGAGCACAAACTTTAAAGACGTAAATGATGCTATTTCGATAGTGGTTTTTTGGTTTAACGTTAACAACTTACTTTTTAACGGAGAAAAGCCTAAATGTATCCAATTCACTACTCCAAACGTTAAACAAGTGGAAACACTATAATGGTTAAATCAGACGAATGAAACTAGTTGATACCACGAAATTTTTATTAATTAAAATAAATAAATATTATCGAATAGACTCAGCTCAGCAGTATACGCAGTTAAAAAATTCGTGAACTGACTGATATTGAAACAGTCAGATTAGTCTATTTTAGTTATTTTCATAGTATAATGTCGTATAAAACTATATTTGTGCTGCAGAAGGCGACTATCCGAGTAATTTATATATTTATATAACTCATATAGTTGTGATTGACTCGGGCAGAAATATAAAGAAATAAACATCCTGACTGTGGCTTATTTGTGAAAACCTCCTTTACCTTCATAAAAACACAGATCAGTTCTGTAAAAAAAGCGTTATACATTCTTTTACACACGTAATAAAAACAACTTGTACCTGCTACTGCTGCTACTATACGACTATTTTTATTTTTGCCTGCGATTTAATACGCTTAATATATTGTTTTATCTAAACAATTCACTTTGGAATATGTTTTTCAAGAAATTTGGAATTTAAATGGTATTCGTAAATTAACAAAATTGTTTTTAGCTTAGAATAATTCCTTAGTTCCTTAGCTGACTTCTTTTACTCATAAACTACCTCCCTGCCAAGTTTCATTTTCATAGGTCAAGTAGTTTTCCAGATGTCGTGATTAGTCAGTAGATGAGTGAGTGAGTGAGTGAGTATCTTTTCGCTTTTATATATATATGTATGTATATAAATAGTTAAGTCTATTTGTATTTGCATGCTATTTTCCGTGCACATTTGACACATTTAATGATAAAAATACATGTATTTTTTTTTTCAAATTGTTAGATTAAGAGAATCCCTCCAAATAATCGTCAGATTATTGGTCAGCTTGTCTAGGACATTACGCTGAACCATCTGTATGAAAATCAAACAGCCGCTGCGAGCGTGCGTCACTTCCGAATCGTCAGATTATTGAATGGGGGTTTCTTTCGGGTGTACTTAACATCCCCTCTTAATATTTGACGCGCTCGAATAATTTTATTTTTTTCCATTTTCTACCCTTCCATACGGCCACCCCCATGCCCATGGAAATGGGCAGATTAACCTACCTCCATTATCAGAGACATGTGGAGTATCTACACTATTAATATCTGACACGCTAGAGTAAGTCCGTTTTACTATTTTTTTTTACATCTTTGAAAACCTGTAGAAGCTTCCCCCACCAATGAAACAGATACATCGTATGAACTTTTTTCTTTCTATCATCTAATCTTCAAAATCCAATAGGTCCCAACGACGCTGGAGTAAATACACATTTAGCATCGTGGGCTCCCCTTCTATCTGTTTAGATACACGAAATATCCATACACTTATATAGGGTTTGAAAAAGGAACGCTTACTTAAATCACCGAAAGGGCATGACTCTAGCATGACTCATAGCTCAGTTTTTGAGAAAACCCAGAAAAACTAACTTAAAACAATTTTCGAAGTTAGTTTTATGGATTTTCGAGTAACGGAATGAAAAATTTCAAAATAAAAAATATGTATATTTTAACTTTACTCATTCTACCTGCTTTTATGAGAAACGGAGGTAAAAATACCTGAAAATTCAAACGGTCATAACTTGTATACCGGATACCTAGTTTTTTTACAAAAATTCTTATTGTAACTGCATGCTAGAGTTATGCGATTTAAGTGTTCTTTTTTCAAATACATCCTGTATATAAGAATTTCTTTTTCATGGTACTTAAGGTAACGGCAAAACGCCTTAACCGTCAGCTATCGTATCGATTTTGATATCCTCTATGTAAGGGTAATAAAATTGATTGTAAGTAATAAATAACTATACCAATTTCCGTTTGTAAAATATTAATTAATCCTAAAACAGGCTAAACGTTATTTTGCAAAATAAAACCATTTTAATTGTAGTGTAATACTGTACTATTAATAACTTTGTGTTTAATAAACCATACATAACGAGAATACAATAAGGTTATGAGATAAACATCTCGCTAAATTAAATAAATATTATTTCATTTGAGCCCCGAAGCGTAGTGGTTCGTACTCAGCCATAGTTTGTGTGCAGGCGCAGTACGATAAGACAAGACTAACTACCGAGTGGTGAGCTTATTAATTTATATATGATTTACTACAGCAGTAACTTGCTTGTTACTTAGGTTAATAATAACATACTTTGTCATAGATAACATTACTTTAACTTGACTTTAAGCTATAGCTATGCGATTGCTTCGAGTGTAACCTCGATCCTGACATGGGATAAATCAGTTTTTTGTAGACTTATCATAGTATATTAATAAAAATCAATGTAAGTATGTGTGTCCTCAATGCATTTCTAAATCGTTGATCAGATTGTGATAAAACTTGGTAGGGTCTTCAGAGAACGCCCGCGAGGGTTTCTGGCCCAAAAAAATCCTCAGTAAGGTCTAAACTCAGTCTTGATTAATTCATTAATCTTTTAAATTAAACTGTGTTAAATAAATTAGGAATAGCGTAATTTTTCTTTTTTCTATATTTTTTGTTGTGTATTCCTTAGTTAATTTTAGTAGGTATGTCTTACTGTTATACTTATGCAAGATAGATTCACATCTACTAGATGTCAATAAATTTTTTTGTTTATATACTGCTTTTGAGATTGTACATCAATTTTGTAAATTAATAAAAAAAAAATAGTTTTTGTTAGGTTTACTTTTAAATTCTTTTTATTGCCATTTTATTACAGATTATATAGTGTTGTTAATGTCAGTTTTCTTATCACATGTCTAAATCAAAGAAATGTCGTCAGCAAGAAGAATACAAGGGTTCATGTTTATGTCAGGAAAGTCGTTCATATAAAGCAAAAATAATAATGGGCCTAGCACGCTGCCTTGCGGGACACCATTGTTATTTACGACCAGGTTAGAGCGATATGCTCGTAGTTCCATGTTTTCATCAATATTGTGGATTTCATCAAATTGTTTCCTGTTTATTAAAAATGTTTGTAGCAATTTCATAGCGGATCCACAAATTCCATATATGGCAAGTTTTTTTTTACCAGCAAGTAAAATTATTATCTTCTCTATTTATTAATAACAACTATTGACCAAGGGATTGATGCAGAAGGCAGTACTGCTCGACACAGCCCGTATAGGGAATAGGTTTCTACCTTTGGAGCCCTATTCAGCGGTGTCTTGGTAGTCGATGTCGGTGGTATATAATTTTTTTATATTTTGTAAATATGATTAGTTTTTTAATGTATATAAAATTTTAATTAATATGTATTGTGATATTAATATGAATAAAGAGAAAAATAATAATAACTTGAGACACCTCACACACAGCCGTCTGATCCCAAACTAGGCAGAGCTTGTACTCCGGTAACAAGACCGCTGATAAATATATTTATATACAAACATATTTTAAGTAAATTACACCCAGACACAGAAAGAATGATCATGCTCATCACACAATTTTTAAGCAAACATTGATATTAACTTTGTTATAGTTAAAGTTTGCATTTCGAAGAAATGGCAAAAGCTAAAATTTTTAAACAATGTGTCAAATAAATTTCTAAAAATTAAGGATGTGACAACGGTTTCAAAAAGCTTCCTAGGTCCAGTATGTATGTTGATCTGTCATGGTACGGAAAGATATATAATGACGGTTCAACTGATACTGGAAATGAATAGCTTGATTTGTGTTAAATTATGAACATTCCACCACCACGATAGCATTATTGATAACTAAATTATTATTAAATATTAATTAATAGTTGTGTCTAAGACATCACATCCAATAATGTTGGCCTCTTATGATCCTTTTGAGATTCACGCAATAAGCAACAAGTATGTAGTACTTCAAATCGCAATTCAATTAAGAAAGTAATATCGTCGACAGTGACGTCTCAAGGCATATGGCGAAGACGATATTAAATGGCAAATTGTACATCCATACAACATATATAGTAAATTTAATTATAAATTTCTTTTCAAACACTGTACGGTATGTAAAATGGCAGGACATAGCTGATTTAAACATAACTTAAACATCTTTTGTTCATCTGCGTAATTGTGTACCTATGATCCACAAAAAAACAGTTTTTATGTTTATATTTATTATTTGTATCGACGATCTATGAGCGCAAGTATAAGGAGACAGTGTTTCGGTATAATAGGCAGTACGGTATAGAAAATCTATGTGACGTATAGCTGGACCACGATGATCCAGCGCAGGGTGTGCGGGCCTGTCACGATTCACGCAGCGCACCGCATCGCAACTTCTCGTTTGTTTTATACCGAGACATATCGGTGAGAGGCACCCACGCCGCCACGCCGTGCGTGCTGCAAACGAGAGAGCCGAGCCCTTCCTTTATTTATGTGTAACGATTTATTGTACTTCCACTTTCAAGGAGTTACAATAGGTTCTTAATACGACGGTGTTTCCTCGATGTTCGTCACGTCCGGTCCTACGTAGCTTTATGTTTAATCATTGTTTAGTTAATATGTATATATTATACCAATTAATGCAATGCAATGTTTTAATTTTTCTTTGAAAGATAAATTACATTTTACTTTTTAAAACCACCAGTACATAACTTAGCATATAAATAAAGAAACTACACCTGTGATATTACTTAGTGTTAAATTTCTCTAAATTAAATTAAAGTTCTCTCATCGTTACTAAGCCCAATCTGTTGGACTCGTCAAAACGAACAATATGAGCCCAAGCGCGAGGGGTATACTAGTAGCCACTGAAGAGTTCCACTATCCACCTTCTGGCTCCTCCGTCAGATCAGCTTCCAAGATGCCAAATTATAGTATTGTCATCCAAACTAAATATATACCTACAAACAAAGTTTCATTTAGATCATTAGAAGTAGGTTAACATTGACTTCCAAGATTTGTTTATATAGTTACAAGTGAAGCAAATAAAAGCGTATTAAAAACTACGGGAAAAGGAATTGATGAAATTAGTTTAAAACTAGTGTATATTATGTTAGTGTTATGAATGAAACAATTCTTGTAGTATTTTATTATTGAGTATTACTAGCAACGTTGTAGGCCTATCAGTTGACGCAGCAAGATAGTGCATTATTATAGCTCGTTATGTATGGCCGACTGACGTGATGAGAGTCTAGACTTTTGCATTCATAGCTTAGAGCTAGATTTTTAGTGTAAGCATCTCACGCGCTATTACCTACGCGGATTGCGGTCGTGAGTGCGCTTTGCATATTTCAAGAATACCAGCTAGATGCGTGCACTACAGTTTAGTGAAATGGATCGACGCTTATGATGTTAACAGCTAGATAACTATGAGTTGATGTTTCCCACGACGATTTTCGCGTTCTTCCTCGATGTTCGTAATTGTTGTGTTGTTGAAGCACTTAATTATCATTGAGTAATCCTGTAGAAAGCCTGGCAGGCTCTCATTAATGCAATTGAGTGCACATTGAAGGTTAGCGTAGGTACCTACGCTTTGGTAACATTCACCAAATACAGGGCTTAGTAGATAAGTCAAACTTGGTAGAAGAATAAAGGGACACTGTTTACCGCTTATCCAAATAAGGCCTAAGAAGTAAGAAGCTAAGGTAATATAAAGTTTATCAGGCATGATTTCATTGTTAACATTGTAAAATTATAAACTTATTTTAAAGTCCTTATACAAAAAACAACCTGCTTTTTGTTATTCAATAAAAAGGTTTTACAGTAAAAATAACTGTAATAAGAAGATACATTACATAGAGTCGTCTGGCGTTAGCTTTGTGAATTGTGGCAGTACGAGGCGAGTGCACGCTTGACCTGCGTAATTGTGTGCTGAGCCGAGCCTATAATCCCTTAGTACTCTGGAAAACCTTTTACACTACACGATTTGAAGATTACTGATGAAATGCGAAGATAACACTTTTGTAAGAAATTAATTAAATATTTATTACAAATGGTTTTACGCTATTATATGTATTGTATGTATTATACATTTATTAGAGAAATAAAAAAAAATACTTTGTAACACATCATCGGTTACGGTGATAATGATAGGGAAGAAAGATGTCGGACAAAGATCGTATAGGTAGTTAACTAATCAATAAACGATACCGAGCTTCATACAGAAACAGATTTCTCATATCAATAACTAGAAATCAAAAATTATTCCTTTGGAACAAGCAAACATGAATATGAAAGACCGTGTAATTTGTCTAGTTTATCACGCACTAGTCATCTCGTATGATGTAAACGTCTCTGCAGTGAGATCTTGCCTATTAGTGGTCGGGCAAAAACGTGCGGAAGTCTGCGCTGACTAATTGGGCTGTATTGAGACCGCAACGGAGCACTATCGTATCGATATTTCAGGTTTTGTTCGCCTGCGTCCTTATTTAATTTACTGAAATCGGTAATCCGTCTTTTGAATTAAACCCTGATGGCCAGTATCTCGTAATAGGAAAATTAGGAAATAACTTGAATGAAACGCCAGATTCAGACTTTAAAAGTCTGAATCTGGCGTTTCATTCAAGTTATTTCCTAATTTTTGTTAAGAATCTTTTGATTAAAAAGTATGTAACAAATGATCGTTAATATTGTGTTGCATTTTGACAGTAGCCCTACTGCCGCGATCATGAGACAGCATTATAGGAGAACACTAAAACAATAAACACAGTTTATATTTATGAGGATGATATCAATCTTTGGATGGACAAAGAGGCAGGGTTGGGTGGTTTTTGATGTAAAAATAACTGTTTATAGGCGAAATAGCAATTTAGTATTGATACTATACTTTGTTTTATAAAATACGAAATTTAAGGGTTTATATGACACTATAGTACTGTAGGCGCGGAAGCTAGTTGAAACAGTTTGAAATGTTCATCTCACGCAGGTTGGGCGCGTTAATTTTTCACGGAGCTAACTCGTGCTATTGTGAGGTGTTGAAATGGCCATTGTTTCGCTGACAATGGGCCGACAATGGCTTCGTATCTCTCAAAAGGCCGCGAGCTCTCGACCTAAGTAACGTGTATCTTGCTTACCATACTATCGTGCTTAAAGTTACAATTAGTAACGATGCCAATAAATACGTGTGAAAGTATTTTCTTATGTTTTCGCTACTAATCATAAAATAAGCACTGATGAGTTTTCTTAGTTTCCATGTTCTCGTGATGAGAAAGGTTCAGGTTTTCTTACCCGGTAGTTTTCGAGGTCTTACAGTATTAATACGTGAGTCATTTATAGTACTGGGTTATTATTAGCTGTACCAAAAAAATACTGCTCTCTAATAATCTGCTCGGTATGTGCATGTGCATGTGGGTATGTCCACGATAGCGGAAATTAGAGTTGTTTTTGTTATTTTGTAAACTCAATTCTATTCATAAATTTGTAGAAAAATGAGTTTTGTAATTGTAAGTAAGAAAACGATTTAACTCAGTTTGACTGGTTTTCTAGAAATCCGAAGCTTTTTCATAATCCGGTACATTTTCTGATAAATCTTTTTTGCTCGTACATCATTACTTAATAGTTGCCTATGGTCAGAGCAATGTTTTTTGATACAGTTAATAATACCCCAGTACTATAAATGATTCAGGTATTAATACTGTAAGACCTGAGAGTAAGACTGCTTGAGAGGATTTGGAATCGGGTGTTTCAGAGGAGATGGTTAAATTGGTAGAAGCTGGGAACTGGTGTTAATATATTTGCGACTCAGTTAGCTACAATAAATACGTAAACTTTATAATGGCTTTACAGATGTGGCCCAGCAACTTGACAGCACATAAACTAGCCGTCCATTTTGACTGTTCGCTGAACCGCTTCTCATGTTCTTTTCTAAAGAATTTATACATTTAAAAGTAACTATATACATAAATGATTCAAATATTATATTACCAGCCAGCTTTGACCAATATTCGAAAGAGGTTCGAGTGTCACAATATATTAAAATTAAGTCCAATATATTTTTGTATTCATATCAGATACTTAGTGCGGATCTGGTGATCTTTAACAAAGGTTTACGTACTTACTACAGTCACCGTGTTCTGTTATTGTACTATCTATTATTATTAAATTGTACTTACCTTTCTGAAAGAGAGAAATAAATATCTTTCATGTTTAATTTCAAGAAAGAAAAAGCATTTTTTTTTTTCATATTGAAGTACTTACCGATTTCGTACTTCAAGAGTCACGCTATTATATATCAATACATATCTTTATTTATTAAATTGGGCTTCAGCCGTAGTCAAAAACTTTAGGCACAGCTATTATTGGCCCAAAGTCATGACACCTGGTTTATAAATCTACCCCCTTCGTTTGTCTGGATATAAAGTTGATCCAACCAGCGCCTATGACCAGGCATTGTAGGTACAATGGTTCTAACAAAGACGTTATTACGTAATCTGATTGTGAAATGCAATAGTACTAATAACACTAGCTTGCTAGATTAAAATCAATAAAATAATAGTTGCGAAAAATCAAGAATGCTACCGTCATATTACTATTCTGTTCCCATACAGCGGATTAGGCGTCGTATGTTGCAAAGTCCAACGTGCACTTAACTAAGTAGTAGACATCTATAAACTACAAATTAGTCAGTACCTATTAATTATCTAGTTATATAGATGCTTTCAGATTTATTAGCATATAAAAGAAGAAAGAAAGGGGAAATAACGGTCCTGAGTGAGTATAAAATAAATCTTTTTAATCCGCTTCAAAAACAACATTGGCTTACAACCAAATTGGATTTCTGTTTTACGTTTATGAAATTTCAAAGCAGGTAAAAGAGAATATCCGTATCGGTTGGTATACGCGGCGCGCGTTCCTTTTACGTCATACCGCCATTAAGCTGCATCGTGGAATGGTGAAATCGATCAATTATTTTTCGCTCGGTGTGCAGTAAAAAGACGGTAGAGACGGCCGCAGCCGTTCAGAGGTTCGGATATTAAACGCCCGCTCGACGTAGAAGGATGAAACGTTCGCGCGGAGCGGGTGATCCCTTTGACGAAGAGTACGCGATCTGTCTGCGTCCTTATCGTATCTCCAATTTCATTTTGAAAATGATATGTTGAACTCATCTTTCTCTAATTTGATATAGAGGGAATAGTAGGGCTTGATGTCAAACAATGTCAATGGATGATTCTGACTGTATTTTAGAAAATTACATAAATACGAAATTAATTTTGAACATTCAATATTCTAATGCACTCTCATAGACGATCAAATTGTGACTAATGTAAATGTACTTTGGAAAACTAGGATTTAAAGGGGTGCTTGGAGTTCCTTCTTTCCTTCCTTCCTTGTATTCTATTCAGGCCAGCGAAAGCAGGAACACTTTCTTTTTCTTTGGAAAAACATTCATGTGATACAATATAGACGTGAAAGAGCCTCACGTTTTGGGTCACTCTGTGTCCATGTGTCCCTATAAATAATATTCTAGAAAAAAGGAGAAGCTTCGGGTAGCTTTGTTTTCTCGATCTCGATGCTTTCCTGTCTGAAGAAAAGCCCGATACCTATTTAACCGGTTAGAGAATTGTTGGCATCATTTTTCGTACTAGGAAGAGATTCCGCTCTCTATATTTTTGCTATAGTAATGTTATCCATTTTGACAAATTAATGGTCACCCAGAGGGATGAAAGTCTTAACTTGTTAATCTATATATAGATAGGCATACTACTTTTTATGTTGTAGCCTAACCTTAAACATAGAAATTTGCACGGACTTAGATATGTTCTTATTATAATCAGTTACAATACCCGTTTTAAAAACACTCTTCCTATGGGTGAGAAAATTAACTTCAGAAAACTATATCGGAATTGAAACTCACGAGCCATAACTAGTTATAAAAAAGTAATAACAAAAACATGTTCAGCCATTCGCGAAATATGTATATACATATTATTCGAAATATAATTTACTTTAAAAGTAGGAGGAAGTTCCACATGGCTGAAGGCAGCCAGCCTAGTTATTCGCTGGGCTCGTCTGGTTGGGGCTCCCATTAGTATCGGTCGGTGCGACGACGTTGATCGATGTGGCACCCTCACTGTGCAGATGCACCCACCATTTAGTACAGTGTGTTTTCCATCGCTAGGTATTTTTCCGAAAAAACTTTACCGTCATAATAAAAACTTAATTATTCTTTGCACTTCAATTACACCACATTCTACAACCGGAGAATTATCTACTATTATTGTTGTATTAAGGAGATAATTAAATTATGATTTTTTTATTGTTTTTGTATTTTTAACCCGAACTTATACTTAACTTAGCAATTTTAGAATCCTCAAATTTTAAAGATAACTAATCTTTAAAATTTGAGGATTCTAAAATTGCTAAGTTAAGTATAAGTTAGTTATATTAGTAATATTAAGTAAGTATAACTTATACTTAACTTAGCAATTTTAGAATCCTCAAATTTTAAAGATTAGTTAAAACTGTAAAAGTTAGTTAAAACTGTTTTTTCGGTATTCTCGTTTACAGTAAGGATAATGATAATACCGAAAAAACAGTCTTATCTTATTTACGAGTAGGTAACATAAACCAGACCGGCTATAAGTAAAAAAGAAGACGCCTCTTGGTATCGCACAATAATAGGCAAGAACTTTGTCTGGGCGTCGGTTTGTGCCATTGTCTTCTGCCAGAGGCAGTAAACCTGCCGATCTCTGCTGGGCATTGTTTAGAAATTTCCTTGCTTCCAACTCCATAGAGTCACCGTTACCGTCCGTTGTCGATCAAGATTAAACAAAGATTGGTATTAAAACACGTCCTATGCTCCGAAAGAATCTGAGGCCCTTTTAAGATTTCTGCACACTATCCTCTGTTATTTCAGAGAAGACAAAGACTTCACAGAGAAGCACAGTTAGGAAAAGGCGTTTCTGTCAGGTGAATCATTAATCAGTCACTTAGCTAGAATATTCAATCTATCCTTTTTTTTCATCTCTAATATAATTTTAATCTGAAAGAGCCTAAGGATATTTTTTTTTTCAGAATTTACAAACAGGAATTTGGTAAATAATAATGTAATAGAATGCCCCAAAAACGGTCTTTTTTATCTTATCCAGGTCTTGTTTACAGCACTGGTGGGTACAAATATATTGATATAAATAAATAATACCAATCAATAGTAAAGTTTTATTTAATGCGCAAATTATAATTAGTTTAAACTAACAAATGGTCTACATTTCGGTAGGCTATCAACCCACAAAGAAAGTTAGGCGGCTGTCGGAGTTAGCTGAAGTTGTTTGTAACGTCTGAGGGCGGGCGGTGGGGTGCTGGGCGGGAGGCCGCCCACGCCGTGCGAACAAAGCCTTCCGTGAAAGCCTTCGGACGTTGATAGATGCGATAAGCTCGGATGCAAGTAAGCTGCATACATTTCTTGCTACAGTTTCTCGCTAAAGCATAATCTTTTCGTTTATAGAAATTGTTTAATTATTCCGAGTGCTGACAGTAAATTACAAAGTCCGCTAAATGCGTTTATTTAAATTGAAGTTGGACTAAATTCTGTCACATTCTGCGAATTTCGCGGTGATGATATAAATCGTCTTAAAAGTTAGTCCCCTTCTTATATTCATTTATATGAAAAGTTGGGTTCCTGTAAAACCATTTTTATTTTTGGTATTCATAAAAATAATAGTGGTTTGTTCAGGACCAGTAACTAAGTTTTTACGTTTTTTTAACCTAATTTTATCACAAACGTTTTCAAAACCGTGATCCAAGTATTTTTACAATTAAGGTTTACGAGTATTGTTTAACTTCTTCATATTTTCTTACGTTATTTTGGAAAACCAGCTTTTTGGTCAAGTGCGCTGATTGCTAATGTATGGACAAACTGTTAACAGTATCAACTCGAACTTAAGGCACTGTACCGAGATGGATCCGACATATATTAAATACCTACTACTACCACTACTAAAGGAGTACAACATCTGCATACTGTCAGACAGTATGGCCGTCCTAAAGGCCCTGGAGAGCAACACCATGAACTCCAGTCTCATTTACGAATGCCACCAGACACTCGAACGTTTAGCCTCCAATGGGCTAATTCTTCAACAGATCAAGGGGCATAGTCATTCACTCGGGAACGACGCGCCGATGAGCTGACAAGGAAGGGATCTATAACGTCAGTGGCAGGTCCAACTGAACTTCTGCCACTTCTCTTTAATCAACTTCGCTCATGGGTAAGGCAACGGACTCGTGAAGCGCACAACGGTCACTGGGCCGACACGCCCGGCTGTAGGCAGTCTAAACTGGTGCTGACGGAGGTCTCACCACGTTTAACTTACAGACTGCTCAGTCTCAACCGACTTGACATTAGAATAGTTGTAGGAACCATTTCGGGCCACTTGGCCCTAAGCCGTGCCGGCTTGGCACCTATTCACTATCAATGCGACAAGCAGTCTTCTATGCAGAGGCTGTCTTAAAGCGGAGGAAACGGTCACCCACGTTATCCTGGAGTGCGAGGGAGTGGCCACACAACGGGCAAGTATCCTCGTGGGAGCGAGGTCGCTCCTAGAAGCCTGTGAATGCCCCAGGAGGCTTCTGTGCTTCTAGAAGGAGCTAGGCTGGCTCAACTAGTCAGCCTATCTGAACGCATAATGGACCGCCTATTAGTTTAGATGCGGAAACAGAGCCCTATACCAATACCAATATCTTCTACTACCACTATAGTGTCTTAAATTATTACGACTGAAGATCAATGGACTAAAAATAATAAAAATAAATATTTTTTTAGTGTCAAGTCACTAGTTATAATCTGTATTAGTACAAGATCCGGCTGCAGAATTAGTACGCTCATTGAGTATTTGCTAAAAACCAATTTTTTACGGATATTTATGATTAGGAGAATATATATCTAGATCCTTAGATCCTTAAGGTGTCTCCAATCTGAAGATATATATCTTGAGTAGTTTCATATCATATTAAATAAAAGCTAGTAATTAAAAAGTAATAATTTCCATTTTGTTTTCATCCAGATTCTGTTAACTTCTTTAGTTGGGTGGTTTAATCTATCTATAAAATAGTATCTTAAATTGTAAAATTGTTTCTAAATCCTATCTGTATATATATATCTGTATCTATTGCCTATGTGTAAAAGCACACGTAGAACTAGGCAGGAAACAAGCCGTCGTCTACTTTGCGGCGCAACGTAAATGCATTTCCTTATAATTCAGGAGCGTCATGTAGCCTTTACGAAGAGCCCCCGGCAAAAGCCCAGCTTCGCAAGAACGCAAGCGAATTTGCAGTTACCTGTTTTTATCACACGCCCAAACCTACAAAATGATATTGGGTTGAATAAACCTTGTATTTCTGATAAAACTACGTTTTGAAGTTTAAATACCTACGAACAGATAAAATTAATTAGGTTGACATGTAAATTATGTTATACAATTTATGTATCTAGGAGGAAGTAGGCTACAGGAGATATCTATTCGAGTTCGAAATAAGGTAATAAAGACCACAATTATACAATACTTTTATATAGTACGTATTTACTAATGAGTACGAAGGCCAAATCTCCGCGGAGTGGGGGTTTGCCACGTGGGAATGAAACGGTTGCTGTTAAGAACCACACATGTGCTGTTCTGATAACGTTTTCATTATATGTTTTTCGGCAGCGGTGGCCACCCAGACACAGAACAGATGATTGTGCTCATTACACAATTATTTGTCCTGGGTGAGAATCGAACCCACGACCTCTGGCTCCGCAGTCAGGATCACTAATCACTAGACCGACATACCCGTTATTTTTAAAACTCATGCATTCATTGTTAAAATTCTTTTGATACATAAGGAGCCACAAGGAGCAAGTTCTATATGGAATTACCTTAAGAGATAACACGACGATTTGTATTGAGTTTGTTCTAAATATGGTTTGTAATACTACCTGGTGTGTTCCAGGTGTATGATTACTTTGATTCTAAAGATGTTGTTAATCTGCGGATAGTATCTAGGAATGTTCGTTCTTCTGTTCTTTTGTGAGAAACTTGCAAGTCAGCCCTAGAATGGAATAGTCATAAGTTAATTAGAAATATTTTTAAACTGAAAGTTTATGCATATATTAAGCATGATGTCAATATAAAATGAATTACTGCTACTTACACAAGTGTTTAAACTTATTTTAGTTTAATTCATCTTAACGTAAAAGTTAATTATGAGCACCGGCGTACCACTTCTCAAATGTTCACGTTTGACACGGGACAGTTAGTGTCACGTCTAAGTTTGGAGTGCAACGTTCGTGCGAATATTTTATTTGGGCAGTGCGGGGACGTCGTAGTCTCCCTGTGCCTATCCACCACGGGGAGGCTGGTGGCGAGGTAGGTGGGTGGCGAGTGCACCACAGGGGAGGGGTGCGACGTTGATCGATGCACGTCTTGCGCCGGAGGCTGCACCCGACGTAATTCATTAAACGCTGAAACTGCAAGCGGATTTTGAGTATTAAAACGATTTCTCACGGGGTTGTCCAGTTCGGCTGTGCCTTTATGTACGAGTGGAAGCTTTAAAGGGTTTAGTTAGTTGGTAAAGTGAATAGGAATTAAGTTAAAGTGGTAAATTAATTCCTACTATGACTTAAATCAGCTGGAACATGTTTAACTACAGTTTTACTAAAGAGATTTCATTATGAATAATATACACGTATGTATGTATAATATACCCAATTGTTGTCTAAAATACAATCATCAGCATTTTTTGTCTTTATAAGTAGAAGTCTTTCATCTTCGCGTCTTGATTATACTCGGACTTACACTCAGGTTTCAACCTACAACAGTCGACAAATTTGGTGAGTTGACCACTTAAACCGATGCACAATTGGTGTTTGGTCATTTGTGGAAAAAGGTGTAATCGTATTGTTATGCAATTCTTTATGTTGATTGTTATGTCTTATCTTATTAATTAGTGTCATGGTATTACATACTTTCATTTCCGGCACAATGCAGTTAATCAGTATAGGATAATCATCCTACGTGTTCTACCTGTCGTTTAAATTCCTTTAGTATGTAGATATATGTCAGATCTTAGTCTTTTGGGGAGAAAATTTGGTTTCGAGCGAGTATTTTATTTTTTGAATAGGAGATGTCGCTACCGTCAACTACAGCATAGTACTATGAAAAAGGGCAAGCATGAAATATCGTAAATATGACCCCACAGCACAAGACGCTGGAAATTTGGATATGGCTAACGTAGTGATATTATTACGTTAATTTAGATGCGGAGTTTTTTAAAACAAGTGACTACAATTAAATGAAGAAATGTTTTATAAAATATCAATAAATCGTTAAATAATGAATTACAGTTGTACCTAATAGTTTTAAAGAGATTCGTTTGACTTACGCTTTGATACAATAATAATATAATATTTATTTAAAATTTTTTTTTGTTGTTTTTGTCCGTTCGGTGATCACTTTTAGGTGGTCTGCTGTGTACCACCGAATCAAATAAAAAGTACATAACTAATAATGATCTCGTTTTGTATTTGATTTATCAATTTAAGCACTTACTTTATCAGTATAAATACTTATTTTGATTCTTTTGGATTTTTTTCGACAAAGCTTTGATGACATCATTTTGATAATGACGGGTCAGAATTATGTCATATCATGGCTAATCTTATGTCAAATGCTTTTCGAGTTGTCTTAAGTTTCTTTAATGAACGTTTCAGAAACTCGAATTGATTTGACAGCACTTTTAGTTGGTTCATATTTGGTCAGCCTTTCAGAATCTGGGTGCTAGGCTTTTAGCAGCTGTCTGCTAAAAGCCTAGCACCCAGTTTCTAAAAGGAATTTTTATTTTTACCATAAGGGTGGCCTTATAGTAAAAATAAAAATTCCTTTACGAATAAGTCATTATTCTTTACTGTTTGAATTTCCACACACCCGCCCGCTTTGATTGTACAAAAAACTAAAGCTAAAACATTTTCATGTGAACAGTTTTAAAGTTGCTCGTTTGCTTTAACGCGTTAATACTCTGGAGTGTGAAGGCAGGTTTCTTGCTGCACCTGCATCCATCAACGTCGTCGGTCGCAGTACAGAGAGGAGATTATGGCGGAAAAACTATGCTCGGATTTTCCTCTTGAAATGTTCCTACGCCATGTAATGCTTGAATTAACGACCTTTTTACGGTAAGGACTTTGTGATATGAGTTGAAACATAGCGAGTACATACCGTAGACATACCTATGTATGACTATGTCTACCGTGTAGACATTAATTTATTGCCTAAAAGTGTGTTTTTAAATTATTTATCCAACTGCGTCAATATTTACTTATCTTGAGTTTTGCAAGTGTTGCAAGAGATGAGTCATGTACCTGTATAATACCAATATTTTAAGCTTGGTTATAAACGATATTTAAAATTGTGTACTATAGAGCAGCCAGTTGTAGATAAAAATATCCCATATGTACCATAATGTATTAAAGAAGGGGTCCGAATTTTATTCTTTGATCGTTTGAATGGAGTATTATTCCAAAAACACATAATATATTAAAGATAGGTGTTCAATGATTTTGAATAATTCTGATGTTTAAATAAATAAAATAATGTTTACAATTTTAACTTTTTGTTCCACTCTCGTGTGAAATGATTAATTAATCTTAATTATTGGTGTAGGTTTGTTTCGCCCATATCCTCACATGCAAACAGATGTTATCTCATTAAAGGCACAATCTTTTTTTTAAATTAATATCACTACCGAACTTCATAATATTACATACCTACATATTATAGACCACTGTTACTTCTGGAACATCGTTAATCACCAGTCGTTAATACATTATTTTGCGTGCTAATGTATTGATCTAATAATGAACCAGTTGAATCAAAATACATTACAAAAAGGGGAGGATGATAATCTTCTGCTCTTACCATCCATGATTTTTTTTTTAATAAGGAGTGTAATTTAATCTCTTAATTATCCTCCGAAAGATACTTTCGGAACCCACTTGCATTTCTACGAACACGCGTATGTACGTGTGTGAGTGAGGCACAGCCGCTATCGCAGAGCGACGTGCTGTGCCTCGAACCGCTGAGTCAGTTCCACTACTCTATGTACAGTATCGTATCTATCATAAATTTCGGTGCTGCGTACTGTCGCGTTACTGGAAAGTCTTTCTATAAAGTCGTATGACTCAATGTAGTAGACCCAGAAAAACGTTAACGAGCTAATATGATGTTTTGCGAATGTAATGATTTGCGACTTTAGTGTTTTGAGACTATAATTTTTTGCGAACATTGTGTTTTGAGAATATGATATTCTGCTATGAAAGGGTTAATTCGTGATAACTTGAAGATTTCTTTTGCAAATTTACTTTAGAACTAGTTAATTTTTTATAAAGTTTAATTAAAATAGGTATATATTTTAGTACATAGTGGAATATATTAAAGAAACTTCAAGGCTACATAAAATGATAAGCGTGTGCATGTGCACATATATTTAAAGCGTTTAGACAGTAGTTTATATTATAACTAACAGGGTGTGATGTAGCTAAGTGATTATTCCGCGGGATAATGAACACTGAAATTAAAAGTACGTTGCTAAAAAAATAAAAAATTTACTCCATTTATTAGTCATCCTCCTCGCCTTTTCCTAACTAAGTTGGGGTCAGTTTTCAGTCTAACTGCGATAGGGCTGACCTTCGATATTTAACGTGAAACGACTGCCATCAGATCTCCACAACCTTACACGACACTAGGAGTTACAACAAGTACTAGGCGATATCGAAGATCTGTAGTTAGACCATTTACTCCATTTATTATAACTAAAAATATTTTAATTTCATTAAATAAATAAGTATCAATAAGCTGTGACATACATTTTTAGAACTTGTTTATTTCTTTCTGTTGGGGACGGAATCGGACGGATTCAACCATACGTGCTGCTAGCTGTCAGTGGCACGTATCACTACATAAATATTATTAACCTTCCTCATGAATCACTCTGTCTATAAGTGAAAACCGCATGAAAATCCGTTCAGTAGTTTTTCAGTTTATCGCGAACAGACAGACGCGGCGGGGGACTTCGTTTTATAATATGTAGTGACTAGCAACCCGCCCCGCCTTCGCACGGGTAGCAGAGACATCTTCAACAATCATCATCATATTTCAACTCATTTACACAAAACTTTAACAAGTTATATACCTAAATATTCCTCATGAATCGCTCTATCTATTGGTGAAAACTGCATGAAAATCCGTTCAGCAGTTTTTGAATTTATCGCGAACAGTCAGACAGACAGAAGCGGCGGAGCACTTTATTTTATAATATATTATGTAGTGATAATATCTAATATCTTTAAACAAGCAATTCTTGTATATATGTATATATATATATATATAATCTGAATCTAGGATACGGCTCCAACGATTTTCATGAAATTTAGTATACAAGGGGTTTAGGGGGCGATAAATCTAGCTAGGTTTCATTTTTAGAAAACGTAAAACAAGCCGACCAAAGCTCGGTCATCCAGGTACTAATAATAATATGTATCTGTTGCGTACATCTGTAATTACTGTATCAATATGATATATATAAATATGTATGTTTGTATATACTATCTATGTCTATATATTTATACAGACTGTGTTTATGTACTAGTGTGTATATATGTATTGTTAGGACTAACTGCATATACCTACAAATAATATGTTTAATTATTTTTATCATTTACTTTTTATCCATATCAAATGATATAATATGTAAGAATATTACGATTCTTTAAAAAAAATCTCCTAAATCAGCACTTCAAAACAAAACTACCCACGATTTCATATATTTATTGTCGATTTGTCCATCCAAAGGTTGCCTGGAAGAAATTGCATTCACCGATAAAGCCGCCCTTTGTACATATTCACCTAGTGGTAAAAACATTTTGTTCGCGTACAATAAAGTTTATTTCTATTCAATTCTATTATATATATTTTTTATTAATTTTGCTTTTATGTTGCTGGTGTACAATAAAGAAGTATATTATTATTATTATTATAAAGGATTTTATGATAACAATCCAATTAAGTAATACGTGAATAGACTTCTTTGTACCTACGCATTTTTAAGCAAATTTCGTGCACTTAGAAACGTGAAATTTGATAGTAAAAGACGTACGGAAATCTAAAATTTTTATTTAATATAATGCCAATTCATAAAATTATGCGAAAACGGCTACAAGCTACAGGCGTCCAGTACAGTAATACTGGTCAAGGTGTGAACCAAAGCAGTTAACACTTAATGAACTGTATTCGAAATATGACCACCAGGCGATCTCTGTTATGGATATAATAGTATAATCAATAATGCTTAAAAGTCTGCAGGTTTGCTTCGATTGCACTATTATATTATATGGTATGCTTTTAATCAATAACTTTTATTATTAAGGAGACAAAAACTCGTGAGGTTTGGGATACCCGTTTGGAATGAAGTTCTTTTCGATATAAATATATTTTATGGATTGAATAAATTGTATCAAAATATAGTAATAATACTAACTTTTAAACTATCGCGTTCAATGATATAACTATGTCGTGTAAACGTCAGGCAAATCAGAGGTATGTAATACCTACCCATTTAGTGATTGCGCCATCTGTGAAAGTTACCCGTATATATGGAAAATTATCATACAACCAACATCAAATTACAGTAGTATCGCGCAGAATCCACAAATGGCGTAAATAAAAAATCAAGTCGCGGTCAGCACTTTTCGTTGCGCTAACACTTTTTTTCGTCTAGCCCTCATCCGCAAAGCGTTTGAAGAATACCGTACGATGAGGAACTTAGTTCTAAAAATCAAATCTTCACATCATAAGATTTAGTCTTCTGTAGGTACACTGGACAGAAATGTTGAGACATGAACGATGACCGACTAGTGACATTCAAAAGTAAATTACCTTTCGTCAACTGGCAGTTATTAATCGAGTAGGTGATGTATAGATAATGTGGCCATGACGCAGGGTACATCCTGCATGACACAATCCATTACATAAGATGCATTGTAATGTCAACGTACCAACGCATACATACATTTATAAGAATCGCCTATATATTTTTGTTGAGTTATAGTTCAATAGAATAGAGGCGTGAATATAAAATTTTATTAGAAACACGTGTAATGTAAGTGCTTGACGTAACGTATATAATATTGTAAATAATTGCAAGCTTCGCGAATGTGCGAGTAAATGCGTTTCAGAGGCTTTGTCTGCAGAGATAACGACACGTCTATTAACTCTGACATTGTACAACAAAATAGTAGGCTATTTAGGCAGTTGCTGTAAAATTTACTCATAAAATTATACGAGTATATCTCAGTGTAATTATGTAAGTAAGCGTAGAATTTGTCTTCAGTAAAAGTTTTGGTACAGGACCGAAAAATCTGTCTTTGCTCTGTCAGTGAGGTACCGTAACAAAAATAAAAAATCTCAAGACATTAATTTAACGGTTGGTAAGTGCGGACGCCAATGTAGACGTCTAGATGACGCCACTGAGCATCTCAGTAAGGAGTGCGCGTTTTACATTGTTCGCGTTATATAGTTATGTATAAAGCGAAGAATGTAAAATATATAATTTCCCATAATACGAAAATCGGGGACTTCGTATAAATTTCACAATAGTTAGCGATTGCAATATGAATTTCCAATGACATACAATTCTCCATGGACTAGAAAGAAGTTCTATAGTTCTTTAACAAGTATCTTTATTATTTTAATAACAATAAAGATATATATATATATATATAACAAAATATATATATATATTTTGTTATTAAAAGGATCAACAAGGTCAAAAACTGTCGGTTGTATGTGATCGGCACCCTAATTTGATTAGGAATGATCGATAAAACGCTCATAAAAGTGTGCAAGCACGTAACTACTATCTGTGGTGCAGGTATGCTTTTTAACCCCGGCCCCGACGCAAATAGAGGGGTGTTATAAGTTTGAAGTGTCCGTGTGTCTATGTATCTGTGTGTCTGTGTATCTGTGTGTCTGTGTATCTGTGTGTCTGTCTGTGGTATCTTAACTCCCAAACGGATGAACCAATTTGATGGCGGTTTTTTTTTGTTTAAAAGGTGACTATCAAGTCACCTTTCGAGAGAGTGAGAGTGTGTGAGAGAGAGTGTTCTTAAATATAATTCAAGAAAATTAAGTTCAACCGTTCGAAGATCATGAGCTCTTTTGTAATCGTTGAAGGGATTTTCAAGTATTTAAAATGTTTAATTTATGATTATTAGTTTATGAATTTAGAAATTCAAACAAAAAAAAACACATTGAAATCCATTCACTATAGCTGCGTTTCGAGGTATAAACCTAATTGCACGGCCCTGTAAAGAAAGATTCACACTTTTGAGCTACAATGCACACAAATACGCAGGTAATAATTTAACATAAACACTATTTAGTTATGTATAGAAATTATCTTAGCAACGAGACTTTGAAGGCCACAGACAGTCTATAAACGAAGTACGTTTTAATTATGCATTTAATTACTTAAATATAAATTAGAAGTAGGAGTGCCTAGGTGTTAATACATTGTTAGATAATTAAAATGAAGGAAAAATAATCCATAACCCTCTGAATATCATTACTTAGGGTGCCCCTGGGTCACTGGTAACTAGCAATGGCAAATGGCATGACATGCCTGTGCGTGCGTAGATTTTTTTAAAGTTATATAGGTATGTATATAAATAGGAGTCTGACATTCTTTGACACCTGGCATTAATAATATTTAAAATTTATATGCAGAAAGAAAGAAAGGAAAATGTTTATTTCTCCAACACAATACATATAAATGATAGGTCTAAATAAATAGTAGATATTGATAAACAAAAAAGAGTTTGTTTCATAGTGTGTTGAATTCAGATCTTATCTTGTGTCATTATTTTTAGGTACAGTTAATGTAATATAGGAATGGAAGCGTAGCACTTCATTTAAACCACCAATGTGGAAAACAAGTATATGGCTTGGCTGACGGTAAGTGGACATTTTTAACCTATGGATGATAACATAAAGAATCGCATGGTGGTCGATATTGTATACCCTTTCTATGTTCCTTTTTGTTGAACCTCATGCTGACGGTAAGGTAATTTGTCAGCACTCACACACAGTTTTAAAGTGTAAGTATAAAAAGAATATATTACAGCTTTAAATGTTGGGAAACGCTTAAATAACTACATATTATAAAACAAAGTCCCCCGCCGCGTCTGTCTGTCTGTTCGCGATAAACTCAATAGCTACCGAACGGATTTTCATACGGTTTACACCACTATACAGAGTGATTCACGAGGAAGGTTTAGGTGTCTAATTCGTTAAGGTGTTATGTAAAATAGCTGAAATATAACGATGATTGTTGAAGAGGTCGGAAAAAGTCAATATATGCTTTACTACCCGTGCGAAGCCGGAGCGGGTTGCTAGTATCTAATAAGATATTATTGTTTCCTTTTTAGCGCCAAACATTAAACATCATATTTTTTCTTTTTTTTCTTCATAGTAGGAACATTTCTAGAGTAAGCAAACCTATAGACATGTACATACATTGACTGCACCACAAAATACAAACTGTCAATATGTACTTACGCTGAGGTTGCATGCAATAAAATCATATTTTCTTTCTTATGTATATGACGTATTATTACTAACGACGGAAAGTCATCCACCTCATAAACTGACAATATAATCTGTACATCATAATAGAGCGGGAACCAAGATTACAAACCCATGATTCTTCATCCCAAATATGAATTTGCTTTAACAATTTTCACTACGGCGCGATTGCATCGTTAAATACATGTTGTAGCAGTCAATTAGAATATGTCATCATATATATCATCATAGAATATTACAGATTACAGCGCAGGCATGTACAGTGCACATAAAGTGAAATTTACTCTTAATAAAAATAATATATTGTTTTCCCAATGTATCGAATAAATTTAAATATAAAATTCACAGAATAAAATGGCTTTTAAAACTCAATTTATTACAGAATCAATATTATTCAATTGCCTATAAAACGATGAGTTTCATTTAAAAACGATGAGTTTCATTTAAAAACGATGAGTTTCATTAAAAAACGATGAGTTTCATTTAAAAACGATAAGTTTCATATAAGCTTTTTTATTCTTCTTTATTTATCTTTATAGTACAGACCCATGTCTGTACTATTTAATACAATAAATAGGAACGTAGGTAGCCATCTACCTACATTTAGGCATATCAATAATTGGCGGTCTTATCAGACACGGCGATTTCTTTGTACAGATATGATTAAATGTGATTTAGGGTAGTGTATGGAGTATTATTATAGGAATGTAAGGATTAGAAACATACATATTTAACCATATATGTTTACACATGATACACTATAAATATATATACATATATAATATTAAATATATACATAAATATATGGATACATACATATAGATCCACTTATATATTAATTAGTAAATCTCTAACGCACCAAATAGTAAATACCACCAAATAGTTTGACTGTACGGATGGCGCAATGGTTTAAGTGGTCACCTCGCCACTACGCCGCGCCGAGTGTTGTGGGTTCGATTCCCACACGGGACAAAATTTGTGTGATCAACAAATAGTTGTCCCGCGTCTGGGTGTTGTTTGTGTCCGTTGTTTGAATGTTTGTGAAGCCCCTCGCGACACAGGAATATTCTTAATGCGGGAGTTGTCTTCTTAAAAAGAAAGAAAGAAAGAAAAGTATCAACATTCATAATATCAAGTAATAGTTTTTGAGTTGCTTTTTAAATATATGCAAGGATTTGGCTTATCTAATTGCCACAGATTCCACAGTCTAGTTGCTTGCATATAGAACGACTTGTCTGTAAATTTTTTGGTATGTCTGGGCATTTTCAGCTTTATATTACCTGATGATCTCAAGAGCCTGCAATGTGTATTGTGCAAGAATTTGAAACGTTCGTGTGAATGGAAAATAGTACCGTACAAAAAAAAGAGAATATGAACATTTGGGCGAAGGCCATTTGAAAACCATTTGAGCTTAGAATGATACTCAGGGATATGATCATATAGTCCACGAGCCAGGTACAAATTTCGTCATTTCCTCTGGGGCGATAATTTGTAAAATGCTTCAGAAAGTCGTATGATCAAGCGTCGTGAACGTCAGCTGCGGTTCCGTCGGGAAGTTGGTAATCAACAAACTCTATTAAAACATGTTGCATTTGCAATGTTTTAATGTTTTCTTGCCAAGCATAGTCTCATGCGATTCTCGAATACAGACGTTAGTAACGCCTATAGTCAGGTGGTATTCTATATATATAAACGTGTTGGTATGGGAAAAGACCTTATAAACATCACAATTATGAACATTTAAACAAAACAATATATTATCTTTGACTAGAAACACGATAGTACACAGTTAAATTAATAGCAGTATGATATAAACTGTACAGTGGAAGGTTATTTACCTAGAGACAATACTGTGACATTTGTACTTTGGGATTGTGTTATAAAAAAAAGATATCCTTATCTATTTTATACCACTGAAATTGCAGTATTAAAATTTGTGTATAAAAATATTTTATACATAGAAAAAAAACATTATATTGACACATACATATTTCTTAATTCTTTAAACAACTATTGTGCATTTGTAAAGGTATATACTGGTCACATTTACTAAACAACATAATATTTATATATTTTGTTATGGGTATTGTATACTATGATTCTTGTGGATTTCTAGTTACAAAAAGATTTATTTACATTGTTACCACAAAATAAAGATTGTTGTTCCTTTTCATGTAAAACTCTCATAGGGGAAGATGTTTAAGCAATACAATGCTTGATACTGTAGTATAGACCAGGGTCGATAATTTTTGAAACCAAAAAAAATAATAGTAGGATGAAACCCATTCGAAAAGGAGGAGAATATTATATAAATGAAGGGAAAAATTATTTACGGGCGATCTGAGGTCGGGAAGGGAAAGGGGGTGAGTTTTAAGGGTGAAAAACGATTTATCTCGATTTCCGGCAAAACTACAAGTCCTATGGAAAAAAGTCAAATAGCAAAGTTGTAGGTAATAAAAAGATCTACAACTTTTGTATTTACACTTTTTTCACATAACCTCAAAATTTATGTAAAAAAATAAAAAAACCAAGTTTTTGGTTTTTTATTTTTATCTTTTACAAAACATTTTTTTTTTCACGAAATTTGGTGAAAACTTACCTTTTTATATCCCAAATACACTGTTGTTTATTTGATTTGAAATATTTATTTTTTCACCTTATATTGACTTAATATCGAAAAAGCACCCCAATTTTCAATCGAAAATTCACCCGTCAAAACATCAGCTTTTTTCAAAAAGTTGGTGTGCTTTCTGTTCGTTGAAATCTCTACTTTGCAATGGTGTAAAAAAAATATATATTACCATAATAAATTTTCTCAGAAAACGCAAAAAATCGAAAAAAAGTCGAATTCGAATTAAAATTCAATTTTTAATTATTATATACAATTTGGAGCTATTTATTAAAATTTACACTTTAATTACTCGAAAAACGTAAGATTTTATGTTACATTGATAAACAAAAAACTTGCAAATCGAAATATACTACTATAATTAACAAACAAATAAGTTAATAAAGTTAATATTTAAGAAACTTCTACAATATTTTGAGAAAGTTGTAGAATCTTCTTTAAGTTATATGCGTAGATGCCTATTTATTACTATTTTAAGATAATTTATATACCTGAGTGACCTACGAAAAATTTTAGCCCATCAAAAGGTATTTCATAGAGAATTGGGGTAGGGGCTAGGCGGGTCTGGGCCTTACTACATACCTGCTATTTCGTAGCAGCTGTAAAAACCGTTATTATTTATTAATTTCGTTCGAGATACAGAGCAGTGTACAACATCGTTTATAAAAATACACGTGCAGGCTGAGTTACTTTAAGAGAATTGTGACACTTTAAAAAATAAAACGTTTGGAATCTGCATAGCAACGTAAATACTATCTTTATTTTAATCTATATCAATCAACTCTAACATAAAAATAGTAATATTTTCTTTCAAAAATAACTTAACGTAACATAACCTAAAAAATTTAAATTGAATAAATAAATCTTAGTACAAGATTAAAAAATAATAATCTCGTTTATTTTGCACAAACAAATTTAGTTATACTCACGATAAAATTGTAAAGGCATTATTAATTCGATTATGTCCTTTCAGATTATCAGTATGGATGAATTTGTTTGTAATCTGCAATAAGGCAGATGATAAGCAAGTGTATGAAATAAAAAAAGCAGCTTTAATTCGTTTAGTGGTCTCTAGCAAGAAAAGAATCGACAATAAATACAAAAAAATTGAGACTTTGACATCAGCTTTTATTCATTTCATCATCAGTTTTTTTCGATTTTTTGCATTTTCTGAGAAGATTTACTATGGTAATATATATTTTTTTTACACCATCGGAAAGTAGAGATTTCAACGAACAGAAAGCACAACAATTTTTTGAAAAAAGCTAATATTTTGACGGGTGACTTTTCGATTGGAAATTAGTGTGCTTTTTTGATATTAAGTCAAAATAAGGTGAAAAAATAAATATTTCAAATCAAATAAATTACAGTGTATTTGGAACATAAAAAGGTAAGTTTTCACCAAATTTCGTGAAAAAAAAAAATGTTTTGTAAAAGATAAAAATAAAAAACCAAAAACTTGGTTTTTCGATTTTTTTAACATAAATTTTGAGGCTATGTGAAAAAAGTGTAAATACAAAATTTGTAGATCTTTTTATTACCTACAACTTTGCTATTTGCCTTTTTTCCATAGGACTTGTAGTTTTGCCGGAAATCGAGATAAATCGTTTTTCACCCTTAAAACTCACCCCCTTCCCCTTCCCGACCTCAGATCGCCCGTAAATTATTTTTCCTTTCATTTTTATAATATTCTCCTCCTTTTCCAATGGGTTTCATCCTACTATTATTTTTTCACTTTTTATTATTTTTAAAGGCTTCTACCCTGGTCTATAGTCCACGATGTTAGATTTATTGTGAAAGTGAAAATGTCCTCGAAAGAAGAAAAAATAAGATAAAACTCAATAAATTTTGGTGTAGACGTTTAAAAGATAAAATGAGCAAAATCTTCCAATCGATATTATTTCTACTCTTAGTGACACATATTACGTAGGTGCTACATTAATTAAAGAATTTCCTTAACTCGTGCTTAGATAATTACTAACGAGACTAGGATTTATATATTATAACAATTTGATACTAACATTTTATTGTTGAAAAATTATTTAAAAGAAAATTCTAAGACTATGATATGATGACTAATATGATAAATACTTTTAGTATTTTTAGGGCTCCGTTACTCAAAAGGAAAAAGGAACCAATTCAAATTCAAATTCAATATTTTTATTTCATAAAATTGATCATCAATTATTCGAAATCGTCAATTAAAAAAATAGTTATTATAATTTAAGATTATAGATCACACAGAGTAACCGCACAATAGTTTGCTTTGTCAAATGTAAAATTATAAAAATATAACATTATATCATATCTGCCTGTGTCAATCTATTACCGCCCGTTTCCTAATGGTTGAGCCTTGTAGGATCACTTCGTTGTCCCTTTGTCTGACTGTCTGTCTGTCTACCAGTGAAGATCTTTTTCTGAGGAAGCCCAACACATCAAGTTGAAATTAATACCAAATACTTAGGTATGCGGTCCTTGAAGCTAAAATCAAGCTTCTAAGTCAACGCAATCAAAAGATACGGCCATTAGGCCTTAGATTTTAAATTATAATAACAATTTTTTCATCAAATTTGAACATTTCGCAGTCAAATCAAAACCTATAGGGTACTTCCCATTGACCGAGAATCATGAAATTTGGTAAGAAGTAAGGTCTCACAGCACAAGTAAAGGTAAAAATCTGAAAGTCGTTAATTTGGTGTTAAAATCACATAAAAAAAAAATTGTGTGAGAGTGAAATTTAGAAGGGACCTTAATAATTACGACAATAATAATAAGCACTCTTTGTTCTGCAACAAAACTAATTATAATTTAGTAAAACAAAAAATAAAACACATTAATAGCAAACTGAATTGAAGTGAAAAATAGTTCAACTATCCACCTCCTGGCCTAATCATCAGACCATCATTACCAAGCTCAATCTGCTGGACCCGTCAAAACGAATCATAGGAGGCCAAAAAAACTCGAGAGGTTTACTAGAAGCCACCGAAGAGTTCCACTGGGACCTCCTGGCCCCATCATCAATTCAGCTCCAAGGTGCCAAATTGTAGTACTGTCATCCAAATTACATACATTCAAAGTTTGATTTGGGTAAATAAAAACGTCTTATAAAAGTGTTTACAGGTACTTCTACATATACATAACATGCACAATACATTGACATACAGTTTTTTTAACTTTAAATTTTCATTACATTTAGTTTGCAGTAATTTATATCTTAATGTATAATTAACAGGTAGTACTCCTACATACCTACTACGACACAAGTCATTGTCCAAGGCTGCCATCAATTTTGTAAGTACCAACCTTAAATCCACAAACTGCAGCGCATTTGGGTATTATCCTTCCTATTTCCTTACTTAATGGGAGACGAATGTCGTTAGAAGTCGCAAGCGCTCGTAAAATCCGGCGGTTTTCGTAAATGCTCATACTAGTACACTAAACTTAGACAGTAGCCATAGAAAAGAAAAATAAGTCTACGTAGACAAAGAATTCTGTTTTTAACTTTTTTGTTGAACTGCATTTTTGGAGAGCTGGGTAGCTGAGATCTGTAGTCTGTGGCTGTTGCTACTTGTACAGTACTCCAATTTGAACGTTCAGCGAGGTAGGAACGAGGAGCTAGGGCAAGTGGAGCGGAGACAACTAATTGACCATTAACTACATGCAAATCGCTAATTACCGCCGTCGGTTACCTGCCTTTGTAAATAAAATATGGCCGATTCAATTATTTTCTATCGCCGAGAAATATCAAAGGCTAATGAAATATAGCTTTATAAGGTCGGCTTTTACATCGTTAACTTTTTTGGTTGTGATATAGTATAGTTTAATAATAATATTGTAAAGCTGAAGAGTTTTTGTTTGATTGTTTATATAAAACCAACAATCAAACAAAAACTACCCGCCGAATTTGAAAAATGGTTTTTGTATCGGATGAAGTATTAATTGAGGAAGGTTATAAATAGGCTGTGTAACATCACGCTACGACCCTTAGGAGCGGAACAGTGGCAATAAACACGAGTGAAGCTACGTGGAACGGGTATCATTTTAAGTACCTGTATGACCGATTTTCGTTTTTTTACGTTTTCTAAAAATTAAGCGTAGCTAGATCGATTTATCGCCCCGAAACCCCCTGCATTCTAAATTTCATCAAAATCGTTGGAGCCGTTTCGTAGATTCAGATTATGTATATTTATATATACATATATACAAGAATTGCTCGTTTAAAGGTCTTAGATAGTATAGAATTTAGTCTTAAGCACGTGTGCATCTTTTGTTTGGTTTTAAGTCGTAGTTACAACATGAACACTACGCTTTATGTAGATAAACAAGTAGACGAATGCAGAAGCGAATGTTTGTGTGTGTGATTTTAAAATAAGAGCTGAATCATTCACAAAGCGCCTAGAATGAACGAAATGCTTGTAATCGTGCGTCCCCCCTTCAACCCACATACACAAAAGATTTTTTTATATATATACTTAAAGCGATATAAATAACTAGTATAGGTACTATCATTTGTCTTGTACGTGTATATGTACTTACTTAGCGCTTGAAGAACAATGTTACCGCGTTAACGCGAGGCCGACGCGGCGACGCGACGGCGTGCGTGACACAGCGAAGCGGCTGTCGCGTGGCACTAGCGGAGTGCAGCTTGCCATATTTGTAAACTAAGAAAAACACACACAAGAAATGACATTCTTTAACTCGTATGTCCATTGTTAACTTCATATTTTGTAAGTTTAAAGGAATCTACCTAATAAATGAAAGCGGACAAGTGCGACTCTGACTCTCGCACCGATGGTTCCGCAAGCAAACTATCTTGCATGAAGATAGTACTCCCCTCTCAGGAATCAATTCTCGAAGATTTTTGTTCGTTTTTCCAAGTTTTTTGGTGAAGTTTTAATCAGAAAAAATATTTTTTAATGTGAAATAACAACAAATTAACGACTCTCGGATTTTTTCCTTTACTTGTGCTGTGACCTAAACTTTGCTTGCTGCAAAACCAAATTTAATGGTGTCAATGAGAAGTACCCTATATGTTTTGAATTACCTGCGAAATGTTCAAATTTGGTGAAATCTAAGGCTTAAATGGCCGTATCTTTTGATTGCGTTGACTTAGAAGCTTGATTTTTTACAGCATTAAGACACCGCAGACATAAGTATTTGATGTTAATTTTAACTGAACGCCTCCACGGGTTCCTGCGAAAAAGGTCTTGACAGATAAACAGCCAGACAAAACATGAGAGCGTCTCTCTGTCTATTTTTGTTTGGAGTTAGTTGGAAAAGATGAAAAAGAAATTATTATTATTCGATTCTAAGCTTACTTAAAATTCATAACTTTGATTCGTTTGTTCTTAGTTCTTTGTTACAGTACTTTGATTCTTTACAGTTCATAATTCGGGAAAATAATAACGTCTATTTTTGTTATAATTTTGGAACGATAAGAAACATCTCTACACTGCACAAGACGTAACCGACTACAGTCAACACTAAATGTATTTATTTAATTAACATAGTACTTGTTGTGCTCGAGGGGTGCACTTATAGTGAGCGATGACCTTCATCAATAAAAACTATAAACTTAGCTAGTTAACGGATTTGTAAAAGAGCTTTATAAATGGACTAGCTAGAATAGCTGTGTTTTGAAGTTTCAACGTTCTACGTACCTGCCTTCTCTATTCTACTACTAGCAAACTAACAAAATTTTATATACTTAAATAACAAAAAAACTGAAACAAATCTTTAATAGCGAACAAAATAAAGAGAGTTCCACTTTCCTCCTGACTCCGCCATCAGATTAGCTTCAAGTTGCTAAATTATAGTACTGTTATCCGTACTACATATGCACTCGTATTTATACAATTTTTTCATTTCGATACGATTGACTTTCAAGATTTGTTAATATACATACATACATAGTTATAAATGAGGCGAAATAAGAGTGACTATTATATGAATGAAAGGGTATCATGAGTCATGAGCATGACTAATAAATAACCTGAAAATAGTTTTATAACTATGTTGAGTTTACTAAAATGCTTGAACCATTGCCATCAACGGGAGGCCTTTATGGTACGTCATGCATTTGAATATTTGGTATCTATTTTGTGTACATTTAAGTTAGGTAGTTGTCGTGGACCTTATTATATACACATGTTTGTTTTCTACTGTGACATTACCTTGGGAACGTTATCTATATAAGGTACACATTAAATACGTGTAGGCTATGTTGATCGTTACAGCAGTAAACGTTAGAGGTGTGATTTTTCTACATTGTTTAGAAGAGACGTGCAAAATGTTCGTGAGTCGTGATTACACATTAATGCTTGTTTTACTTTGTTGAACTTAACACGTGTCATATTGCAAGGAAACAATGCCTAATGTTGTTTTACTGCAGCTGATAAAGGATTATATTACATAACAATTAAGTAGAGCTGTTGAGCAAGCGTTATCCAGTCGCTAGAGGTATTAGATGTACTGGAGTTTTAATTAGACCAGGATAGTAAGAGGTACATTAATAGAATAGTACTGATAGATAGTTTTGTTTGTTGTCTACATAAGTCTACATAATGAACTAAAATTTAAAGATCACTAGCTAAATTAGATACACTTATTAATGTTAGATACTTCGCAAAATTTTACAAGTAGGATTTTCTGAACAGTTGCTTTAAAATATTATACACGCAATATTCATTATATTTTATAACTGTCATTAACATAAAAAAAAAAAATTATACTTATTATTTTACCTATCACATTTCGTAGGAAAGCCAGTGATATATATATATATATATATATATATATATATATATATATATATATATATATATATATATATATATATCTAAAAGACAGAACTTAGAGTTTCTTTAATTAGATACCAACAAATGTATTTAATTAAAAGTAACACAACATTATTAAGTAACGTTTATTTAAAATTTTATCTCAGAACAAAATATACTTAAAAAAAAAAAACAAAAAGCGGATAGAACGGTGAACGATGCAATGTGCTCGTGCAGTCATCTAGACGTCTACATGGATACTTAATTCAATTAAGTCGCACAGTCTACAGGGCTTCTGAATACAATCTTATGAAGTTTGGACCCAAATCCTTATTTTTTTACTTATGATAAGCATTATGGTGTTGAATTCAATGCCCAAAACATTTTTTATTTGGTAATTTTGATAATTATTTAAGAAGACACTAGTCACTTGGGCTACATGTTACTTACAGATATTCTCGTTAACATCTGTAGGTGAAATAAATATTTATTTGTTTGTAGATTTGATTCAGATCAGTAATGTACTTTTTGGAAATAAAACCCATTGACTGCAAATCCTCTAGCTTACCCAGCCGTTACCTACTGCTACGTTTTGCAATTTGCACTTGTTTCAGGAGTTACTTAAATATTACTTACTAGTAGCTTAATAATACTGAAAATAGGATTTATATTCGATAGCTCGAGTCGCCATAATTTTCAGAAATGATATTACTTCATCTCGTCGCATGGAAGTAAGCATTTCAATGTACGTTGACATTTTTTTTAACACTAAACACTATGGAATTGAACCATTGAACAAGAAATGATATTGATTTTTTAAATGAGATGAGGAGAGAGATGATGGCTGGTCCATGCGTCATACTCGTGAACGGGTGCTGCTTGGGGTGATTGGTCGGCCTAGTCAGCGATGCTTTAGCCTATACTATTATTTTGGTTCGATCAACTGCAACTCTAGGCTCTTAATCCAGTCACGAATTATTTTTAACAGTAGATTTTGTAACTGAATGAAGGTAGATGTGCACCTTGATTGATTTCTATGTTTAATAGGTTCAAACCTTCAACGGTATCACTGAGTGATTTTTATTTTTTAGTACGTTAGCTTTTGGAGCATTTCAATAGAATGAAATTAAGGTGGCATTAGCTCGCATCCTGTTTACCTTTCGTGTAACACTAACACTATTGTACCTGAAGATCTGACTTTCAAAAAGAGTGGCCATGAGTTTCTTTGCCAGTATTCTTCTCATAAGGCTCTACGCATTTTGGAAACTGGAAGTTATAGATCGACACAAGCAGGCAGTAGATTTTGGTGTTTTCACCTAATTTACCTAGACAATCCAGTACATGCTCTGGCGTCTGTTTGCGCCGATCTATGATTTTAACTCTAGCTTAAATTTAACGTTCATAAATGTCACTTAGTGTCTTAATTGACTAAATGATTTTGAATTTGAATTTGAAATAAAATAATAAATAATATTCGTACAACATTTATGTTCGTATTGCATCCACTGTGATGGAATAGATTTTCTCATTTTTCATTACATAACTCTCGATATTTAGAAATTTCCGCCAACACTTACTTTCCAGATTATTCTTTGATTTTTGTTTCTTTTATTAGTATCAAATTTTTCATATCTACATCTTAGTTATTAAACTAGAACGCTCTTCTGCTAGAGCTGTTATTATGATGCTGGTATACGGGACCACATTATGAGTCTTCATATTGTAAGAAACCCGTAATGGTGCACCGTTTGCCCCGCTTAACATAACTATGGCTTAACATAACTTAACATGCCTATGGTGAACGGATAGGGTCTCATCTAGTGTCTGCCAAAGGTTGAAAGTATAGTATTGAAACTTAAAGCTGTTTCTCCTACTGTTTATAATACAATTAGTACATGTGGCATCCAACCCTGTAATGAAGTTTTTTATTAACATAATGATTGCATTCCCTTTAGCCTTACATCTACTGAGGTTCAGTTCTGTGCTATACTAATGTTAGAAGTGTTTCCGAACGCAAGTCCATCCTAGGGTCTTTCCTAAGCGAATTAACAAGAAGCGTACAGCGGGCTTAGTAATAGAGTCCCGTTGGTTACCTTTCGGGTACGGAACCCTACGGTAAAAACCAACGATTTTTGTCTTGGTGTTCAACGAGTTTCATTTCGGAGAAAAAATTTCGGTGATAGGAGTTTCATTCTCTACGGTGGTATATTTTTTTAATTCAATGGTGTTCAGTATTAAAAACCCCTAACCCTAAAGTTTTCTACTGTCAGGTTTTGCTATAAAAATGTAAACGTGTCCTCTTTAGTTACATTAAAGGGGCGAATGGAGTCTCGGTTTGTTGTCATGCAATACTGCAATCAAAGCGTGCATTGCGAATTTGCGACGAACACTCTGCACTCGAAAAATAACTAGCAAAATTTATATTATTTATAGTGTAGTATGTGTGTCTTACGAACTTACTTCTCTGAGTTATGGGACTCTTTAAACGAAATGGTTGTTTTTGGAAACCTACAGGCATTTTTCTTTATCGTTGCTATTAACCGATTTAAAAAGAAGGAGGTTCTCAATTCGACTGACTTTTTATTGTGTTTAACTGTGTATGTAACGCCATATGTTTGCTAATTGTGAACCGATTGTAATTGCATTGGTTGTACTCAAGATTCTATTTATATTTGAAGAAAATATTCCACCGCTAAGGGTGGCAAATTTGTAATGGTTTAGGCGCATTGACATTGACACTTTTTTAAAGGCACTTAATTATTTAAGTAAACATTAAAGTAACTATAATATTTTCAGTAAGTATTGAATCAGCAGAAGTGGGCTATACATATTGTAATATCTTACACACAAATGGACCATACTTTTCTGTATAAAAGTAAATTTATTAGTTATCATATTGAAAGTAATTAGGTTGTTATGGCAATAGAAATAATAGACAATTTACAAACTATGTTTTAGTTAAATCAGTGAATACATTATTAAACAGTTGTGATATATGTAAAAAATTCAGTGGGCTGCGTATATAATACTTTTATATATAAATTTCGTATAGCAAAATTACTTGTTATTTTTTTTATGAAATCAATGTTATACAAATACCCACAGACTGTTACACTACACTTACAGCCTCTACTTCCTCAGTGAAAACAATGTCGATAAATAATTTTTAAAAGTAAACATTAAGCCAATTCAGACATGTTAGTGGCGCAATTTTCACAATGGCGTGGCCATTAAAATAAAAAAGGCAACTGAAAAGCACCCAAGTTCTATGTGCATTAGGTGCATTCGGCGAGTAAGTCACGCAGACCTCGGGTTACACGCAATACAGTTGTTGTCACGTGACTGACAAAGCTACAGGTACCTACTATATTTCAAAACCTGTAACTAATTACTCTTACTTTAATGTATCTTAATGAATATGAATATACATTATACTTATTTAGTTGAAGACCTGCTACTACTGATGCGCGGGGTGGGACGAGCCGGATCTTGTTGACTAGGATCTTATAAATTCTAAATCCTTGTTGTCCTTATCAATAGCTTGCGATAATCTTCTTCCCTGGCTGATACGTACACTTAAGGTTGATTCGTAAATAATGAAAATAATAAAGCACATACTATACTGCCTTGAGGGACGCCGGTGCAGAGTACACTCCAAAGCGACGACAAGTCATCAACACGAACGCACTGTTGACGTCTCTAAAGATAAGTGGAGAACCATTCTAGTGCTTCTGAGGCGGTAATGACATATAAAAGGACGGATAGTAGGACCTCGTGGCTGACGGTATTAAAGGCATTCTAAAAGTCAAACAGGACTAACATAGTAACTTTTGTGTTTTTCATGCCCTCTCTAATATCACCAGTCACTTTGAGGACGGCGGAGACAGTGCTATGACCGGGCCTAAAGCCAGCTTATAGTGGACTTAGAAGAACTGACACGACAAACTACGAAAGCTGTTTGTGTACACAAACCTCAAGCAGTTTAGGTAAAAGGGAAGAATAGAAATAGGTCCAAAGTAGTGTGGAAGAGAAACGTTCTTTGTCTTGGGCAAAGGAATGATGTAAGCCTAACGGCAGACAGAGCGAAATGTTCCAGAATCAAGGGTAAAGTTAATGATATGAGCAATTCCTTTTTTTTTTTCTTTATTGTTCGAAATAATTCCAGATATCATTATCTACATTTAAGCTACTCACTTAAACCGTAACGGTTTTTGTGTGAGCAGAAGGTAGGTAGGTAGGTAACTATATCTTATACCTGTAAGATATAAATACCCTTATACTACATACAGAATCTTAGATTAAATCAGTTCAAAATTGATTATCTTATTACTAGTTTAGATTTGCTGTTACACGCGTGTACACGCAGGTGTACACGCACACACCTTATATAGTTATACACATACCCATGACTGCATCATGCGTAGTCAATGCGCGTACACACACACACACACACGCACACACACCCATATTAGATTGCATAACGCAGTAAACAAATTAATTAAACCCAAAATATGTGTATGTATGTATGTGTGTACGTACACATACAAACACGCATTTACAGAATATTGAGACTACATACATTCCAAGGTTGTATATTCAGGGTTTGTTTTGAGATGTTTTTTATTACAATTTTAAGTTTATTGGAGAAGTCGGAATTAGAGACATATTCATTAACAATTTGATTAGGTAGGCTATTTAATATCAGAGGTAACAGGTAAGTATTGGTTCTATTACCATATTTGTTTTTGGTTTTTGGTAAGCAATATTTTTTCATGTATTCTAAGGACCTCAGGTTTTGACTTCGTGGATATTTCTCTAATTTATCAACATTAATTATTTCTTCTTTGAGAATGGATAACTTAACCTTACTTTGTACAGGTTACATCGCAGTACTCAAACAATCGTTATAACAGTTTCTATGTTGGTGTTTTACAGTCTTAGGCACAATTGTTTTTAATAGTCTTATTTGTAAGTTGAAAATTTTATCTAAATTTGTTTTGCACGTACGTCCATAACTGCATATACCATATCTAACAATACTGTCAGCCAGTGCCAGATATAATAATCTTAGAATTTTATATGGTATTTTATATTTAATTATTGAAAGTTTGCTCAGTATAGCTCTTAGTTTGTTGCATATGTAGTTAATATGTGGTTTCCAACTAACTAACTAACTTGAAGAACATCATCAGGACAGTGACAATTATGCGACGACTGATGCCATCGCAGCCCACGGTATTGGATTGAATGGATAGGATAATCGTTTTAATATCCTCAGAAGGGAACTGGAGAAAATTTAAAGAAGTCAATATCGGGTTTAGTTAGACTACCTACATAGCCTAAAAGGCCCAAAGTCTGACATTTGGTTTGATGATCCAGCTGAGTTGCAGATGTGAAATGTCGGTTGATATCATTTAAACCAATTGTCTTCTGAAACTCAGGACGCTGTTGTTTGCCAATACTTATTAAGTGTAGTTAGAAACTTACAAATACTAGTAGGAGATGAAGTCTCTATATTATTCAGAATGTGTCGGCGTTTTGCGCTACTTATCAAATATCTAGTAAGGTCAGTTACAACAACGAAATCTTTTACAAAAATATATCAAACTACTGAAAAGCGTTTACCCATTTATAGATAGATAGATAAATAGAATATTCTTTATTGTACACCATTAATTGAAATTAATTGAAACAGATCATAGCTTAAAAATACATATATTTATATCGGAATTCTAATAGTCTATAAGAAAATGATAACTGTCTGGTTTTTCCTTCTTAATAATTAACAAAAAGAATGTTGTGTAGATGTCATATACTTTATATTTAATTATGAGGTGGTTACGGGGATATAAGATGATTGTAAAAACAATAAAACTATTTTATGGTTTTAGTACGATTGCGTGTCAATGAATACTTATCAGCAATTTTTGACCTTCACCATAGCATGCCTTATAAATTATATATGTTAGTTATATAAAATATGGTTTTATCTGGTATGAACAGAATTATTTAACAAGTTGAACGGGGTTTTTGAGAAGCGTCAATTTGACAATTAACTATGGGACCATCATGATTCATTTAACTAGATTTTTTAAACATGCAACACAATACCCCAGAACTGATAATCATGTTTTACACACATACAAAACTCTACGCAAGTTCATCACAGATGATTTATTAAATATAAGTTGTTGTAAGTTGGCATCTTGACATTTACCAAATATTTTTGTGCAAAATCGAAGCGATCGTTCCTGTAAACAATGTAGTTCATTGCGTGCTCTCCCAGTTCCAATATAGTTGGTACTCAAATCTGATGCGCAGTGTATAATGGTCTTGAGTAGGTATATTAGATCGTAACGGTTTTCTCTTTTAAATTATATAATACTTTGTGAATATTTGTCTATTGACAAATATTCACAAAAGTTTTTGGACTAACCGATGAAATGAATTCTCTACTTTGGACACACTGCAGTCTTGACTTCCTTTTTGACATGTAATTATTGCGCTACACGGTTTTTTGAAACAGTTACTTTCACGGCGAAAGCGTATAGGGTAAACAACGCTTAGTATCGGCCCTTGTCTCGTTAAAACGGTTTTTACATTGATTAATCAGGACAATTTCCTAAATCTAATTTTCCTACGAAATTATACATTGTTTAATGAGGAAAGAGTCTATTCAATATGGCCTTGGTCGAGGGTCTCTCGGCCGTTTAGTGACAATTTGTTCGTCGACTCTGGAGGATAATTATGTTGAATTTGGCTATATTTTGTGCTCAAGTTTAAATAATCTGCTGTATTTATTTTTATTTAATTTCTTTTTATTAGGTTAGCCGACAATGATTACACTATACATTACCATTATTTATATAATATAAACAAGGCATGTGTGAAGGTAACAAACACTTACAGGCTAACACCACAATAAATTACGATGAAAGTTCTTAAAAGTAATAATTTACATACTTTTACAACATTTACATGCATTACAAATTAATAGCAAATTTTAAATAAAAACAATAAAATAGTTCCAAAAATTATCACATAACCATAACTAGCACCCGTCTAGCCCTTACCAAGGAGGTCAAGTATCTAGGAGTGATACTGGACAGCAAACAGGCACCTGGACGTAAAACTGAACAAGGCCTGCATTATTTTCTGCCAATGCAAGCAACTACTAGGCAAAAGCTATCACCGAAAATCATACTATGACTGTTCAAACAGGTGGCAGAGAACAGAACAAAGCACTGTCAGAAACAAACTGCAGCAATTACAGAGACTCGCATGTACTGCCGTCGCTGGTTGCGTGCGCATAACTTTCACAGCTGTCCTTGAAGTAGCTCTCGATCTAGCACCACTAGACCTGTATATACAACAGGAAGCAGCTGTGGCGGCCATCAGACTTAAACACCTAGGTTTCTGGAAAACCAAGAGGGTTCCCATTTCAAGTTATGGAATCAATTAGTGGAATATCAATCACCAATAGCTGCCCTATGCGACAGACAGAAGTACCAAATACGACTATACTAAAATAACGGAGATAAATCTGGCATAAATTAAATCCGGAACTACACGGACGGTTCCAAGACCGGGACAGGGACTGAAAGCCAGAGTTTTCTCACAAGACCTAAACATAAAAACATCAATGGCGATAGACCAATACAGTTCCATATTGCAATGTTAGGGTGTAGCGATAACCTGCGCCGCCACTACGGTCATGTCAAAAGGTATAAAGAAGTACAAGTATCCGTATACTGTCAGACAATATAGGTGTCCTGGAGGGCAACACCATGAACTCCGGTCTCATTTATGAATGCCACCAAAAACTGGAGCGTTTAACCTCTGCAAATTCTTTAATTAATCCAATAGCCAAATTCACTAGGCAACATCAGTGGCAGGTCCAACTATATTGCTGCCACTTACCTTTAACCATTCATACCCTTCATGGGTAACATGGATTGAAGGGGCATTCACCCTTGGGTAAGGCAACGGACTTGTGAAGCTCACAACGGTCTACAGGCAGTTTAAACTGGTGCTGACGGTGGTCTCACCACGTTTAACTTGCAGACTGCTTAGTCTCAACCGACTCGAAATGAGGATAGTTTGTGTACATATGTTGATGAAATCACCGAATATTTCTGCTAAAATAAAATCATTGAAATTGACATGAAAATTCATAGTATGTGTTGTTTAGAAATGTGCAAGTGTAGCTATGTTATTATCAACTATTTGTCGGCTACACATAACGCTCCTAAAATTAGACCACACCCTTCTGTAATATTCTGTATCTGTAAATATGTTTGTTATTTTAACAGCTGAAAGTTAAAGGTATGCCAATATATATATTTGTGTCGCCGATACAAGGCAAATTAGTTGAGTCTGCAATTAAAATATTTTAGAAAATAAACTAGGCAGAATAAGATAATAATAATAGAATAAGAATTAACATGAAATAAAGAATGAACAATTAATACTTGACCTAAAAATATCACAAACTAGCAAACCGCCCCTGCTTCGCACGGGTACAAATTATATACCTTCCTCATGAATCACTCTGTCTATTAGTGAAAACCGCATGAAAATCCGTTCAGTAGTTTTTCAGTTTATCGCGAACAGACAGACGGACAGACAGACGCGGCGGGGGACTTTATTTTATAATATGTAGTGATAATAATAACTTGACACACGGCCGCGTTTGATCTCAAAGTAGGGAGAACAAAATCAAAATCGAAATTATTTATTTTAATTAAACCCATTGTAGGTATTTTTGAATTATCAGGAGGAGTCAGTCAGTATAAGTCGATCGTGAATCTAGTTGCCTGATCCAAAACGTAGATCCTATGGAGAAGAACAGGCAAGAAACTCCAAGGACGCTCTTTTTCAACATGGTTATTTTTACAAAGTTACTTTTTACATTGTTTATAAGCGCAATTTAATGTGAGGACAATGTAACAAAATTTTCTTCTAAAATGAAAAAGAAAATCACAGAGCTGCTAGGCAACATAGAAAATTAACTTAATACTTAAGTGACTTCACAGAACCTGTACTATGATAACCAGACCGCTGATAAACAAACTTATATACATATTTCTAAATATATACATATAATAGATAAATTACACCCAGACATAGAACAAATGATCGTACTCATCACACAAGTATTTATCCTGGATAGGAATCGAATCCACGACCCTTGGCTCAGCAGTCAGGATCACTAATCACTAGAACTAGACCAACAGTTCATTCAACCTACACATATCAAAAAAATCAAAACTATATTTTACTATTATTGATGTATCTGCACAGCCACCGCCGATTCCGGTGAACACGTTTTTATCGAAGTTTTACTCAACCATGTGAAGGTCCTGCTGGGTGTATACTACTGCCCTTCTCTACGCGTTAATTTCTTTGCTTCTTTCGAAAATATTCTCGAAAACTTTGTTTCTTCTTACAGTCATATTATAGTAATGGGTGTTTTTAATACTTGCCTACTTAAAAATGATTCTCGTTCTTCTTCTCTTCATACGATCGTAGGCTCTTGCAACTTGTCTATTCTTCCTCTATCAGCAACTCACCACTTTCCCAATTCAACTCTTTCTCTTCTAGATCTTATAATCGTTTCCTCGCCCCAAAATGTAGCAAAGTTTGGTCAATATCCCGCTGACTCCTTTTCTTATCATGATCTTCTTTTCTTATTCTACAAAATTCGTCCTCCTAAAGCAAGGCCTAAAATTCTTCACCAGCGCAATTTCAGTGCCATGGATCTTGATAGGCTTCTTACGGATGCGAACAATATCGACTGGACACTTCTTTTAACCGCTGAAAATATAAATGAAAAAGTAGATATTCTTACCACTAACCTCATACAGTTGTATAACAAACACGCTCCTATTCGAGAAGTTAAACTAAAACACTTACCTTCACCATGGCTGACACAAGAGATAAAATCAATAATTGCCAAAAAGGCTGCAGCCAAAACCAAATACAAACGCCGACCGACGCAGCAAAACCTAGATAAGTACTTATCTATCCGCAATCACTGCAGCAAGGTGTGTAGGAAAGCCCAACGCCAACACATTCACAAATCCGTTCAAAACGGTGATCCAGCTAAAGTCTGGAATTTCGTTCAATCACTTGGAGTCGGAAAATCAAAGCAAGAAACAGTTCCTAAAACAATTAATATTGATTTACTTAATCAACATTTCACATCTTCGTCTAATTTTAACAGGACAACCAAAGCAAAGACTTTGGAATAGCTTTCAACACTGCCAATTCCAGATTACGTTCCATTTACTTTTAATCAAGTCACCGCTTGTGATGTTAAACAGAGAATATTATCAATAACTTCCAACGCTGTTGGAAATGACTGTGTCAGCCGTAATATGGTTCTCCCCATTTTAGACTCGATTCTTCCCATTTTAACCCACATTTTCAACTTTTCCTTAACTTGTAGCTCCTATCCATCCAGGTGGAAGGATGCTCAAATCATTCCCTTGCCAAAAAAGCCTAACCCTGCTTCCTTTACTGAATACCGTCCAATCTCCATACTACCCTTCCTTTCAAAAGTATTGGATCACCTTGTATATAAACAAATTAGTACGTTTCTTAACATAAACAACCTTTTAAATCCTTTCCAGTCTGGCTTCCGTCCTGGACATAGTACTACCACAACCCTTATCAATATTACGGAAGACATTAGATCAGGTATGGAAAACGGCTATCTTACAGTACTCTGCTTGTTGGACTTCAGCAATGCATTTAACACTGTCGATTTTGATATACTATTAGCCATGCTCCGCTCTCTTGACATATCTCCAACGGTGCTGGATTGGTTTCATAGTTACCTGTCTGGCCGCCGTAAACGTATTCGATTCGAAGAAACCTTTTCTTCGTGGTGCAATACCTCTGTCGGTGTGCCTCAGGGTGGCCGTGTTATCCCCATTACTCTTCACAATATTTATTAGTACTATCTCCTCTAAGCTTATTTCATCGTACCAGTTGGAGTTCTGAACATGGACTCACCGTGAATCCTGAAAAAAGCGAGGTTATTATAGTTGGAAGCTCTAGATTAATTTCAAAAATTGAATGGTCGAGCCTCCCACAGGTTAATTTTAATGGCAAGATTTTACCTTTTTGTGAAACGGTAAAAAACCTGGGGCTTCACATTGACAAAACTTTGTCCTGGGGTCCCCAGCTACAGGAAGTTAGTCGTAAAGTGTTTGCATCAATAGGATCCCTGAGAAGATTACGTAACTTTCTTCCCATTGACACTAAAATTGCACTGGTTCAATTTCTCCTATTACCGATCCTCGATTACGCCGATGCCAGCTATCTTGATCTCAATGAGGACCAACTTAATAAACTTGAGCGTCTACAAAACGTCTGTATCAGGTTTATATTTGGCTTACGCAAATATGACCACATTTCTGAATTTCGAATTAGGCTCAAGTGGCTCCCTATACGACTTCGCCGGAATGCTCATATTCTCGCACTACTTTACAATATTTTGTTTAATCCTTCTACTCCCATCTATCTGAAAGAACGTTTCGAGTTCCTAAATGAAACACATGCGAGGCTCCTGCGGTCATCGGAAAACCAGCTCCTGAAAATACCACTTCACACCAAGAATTTTCTCCACAAATCTTTTAAAGTCCATGCAGCTCGCCTGTGGAATGCATTGCCTGAAACTGTGAGACGTGCTCAATCACTAAACATTTTAAAAATATTGGTAACTGATCACTATCTGTCCTCATAGTTAGTCACTGACAATGTTGATATATGTATATACATATTTATTTAATATTAGAATGTGTATATGTATGTATTTATAGCTATTTTATATTTATTTGTGTTTGAACCTATAAAATGTATTTAAGGTATATATGATTATTATGTATCTATCTACTGAACTGAGTTTGTACACCTGCAAACTGCCCTATGCACTAATCCATCACACTTGTCCATCCTAAGGTTGTCTGGAAGAAATCGCAACTAGCGATAAGACCGCCGATTGTACCATTATTCAATGTTTTTCATTTATGTTGTAACTTTTCTATGGTGTACAATAAAGAATATTGTATTGTATTGTATTGTATTTAGTTAAGTGTCGTAAAATGTTGACATGGCCGATATTTGGTGGTTTTAGCCGACGCGAGGACGAAAATGTTTGGACGTGTTTCTAACTTTGGAGCGTGTGCCCTGCCATCGTTGCTCTTCCTACATATTCTCAGTTTTTAAACAAAAATTTACCGCAAAAAGAAAGCTATTTGTCACAGTTTTCAAAGTCTTTAAAGAGTCTAACGAAACTAAATATAATTTGGTGTACCCGTTGACATCTTAAACAAAATTACCGATTAAGTAATTAATAGTGATGTAACAAATATTCGCATTCGTATTTGCAAAAAGTATGCAAATGTTTGGCCAACGTATTAAACAAAGGAAAAAATGCATGTATGGATATGAAATTGTAATACAACTGATTAGATTTATATTTTTGTGTACAGATAAAGTTAGAATAATAAGAAAATAATAATGGAACAGTCTTGAGGCAGATTAACTAAATTGGAAATACTTCCTCTTTTGTCTTGTTACTTTAATTAAAATATTAACAAAATATCTTGACTCAGAAAACAAAATAACAATTTTTCTCCTTACATTTAAAACAATGAAATTATAGTAATAATATATTTTATAGCAAAGAATATGAGAAAAGAACTTGAGAGGTCTAATCAAATAAATAATATCTATTTCTAATAACCCTAATTAAATACAAATATTAGTTGGTTAGTACTTATGTAGCAAATTATAACTACTTTTTTAAAATAAACTTTATTTTACAGAAAACCAATCAACCTGGGCTACCAGACAATTGAGCAAACAAAGAGGGTCAACCTCGGAATGAGAGATAATAAGCTGGACACTCATGTAAACGTTTATTTTGACATTATTACGTAATATTTGGTAAATGTTGTCCCAAAAGTCTCATAAAATCTTGTGTCTTCAGATGATATTCAAGGTCAAAGGTCACAAAAATCAGTTTTTTTTTTGAGGATGTTGAGATCCATTATAAAATTGTACAGCATACATGTCTCTACAATTATTTTTTTTTAAATATTTTTTCACGCGCTTGACCGTTTTTGCAATAGAAAGCGAGATATTTGCAAAAATAAACGGTTTTTATAACCTTGAATATTTGGAGACGCGGACATGAAATTTTATGCGACTTTTGAAACCACATTCAGAATCAACATTCAAATAATAGATGTGATCATTTTTATAAATGGCCTATATAAAGATAAATGTTTTGCAGTGGAACGCTCAGAGTATAAGACCTATACTAATATCATTTGCTGAGCTATTGAATCAGGAATACATACATATAGCTATTTTAAGTGAGACATTGTTAAATGAATAATTTCACCTCGGATCAATAAAAGCCGATGCATACAGTCAACCTATTTATTATTATTATCCTGCACTCGTGTGCATGATGATTTTAAAGATTGTACGTAACACACTCGCGTTGGGCGGGGTTCACTCACACAGCTCCAAATTGTGACTTCATAATGATAGATGCCTTTTGTATTGGTCACGGTATCTGGACCTATATAATATAATCTAAGCAAGATGTGTTATATATAAACCTAAAAATTACGTGGTAAACTAAATTAAGCTACACGCGTACAGTATATATGGTGGCTTCAAAAATATTTTTAAAATGCCTTTATAAATAATTTTAAATATATTTCAATACTAAGTGTAGTTAGAATCAAGGTCCTGCAAGAACCATGGCGGTTCATTGGTACATCTCACACCGATTGCGATGAGCGGATGAAAGGGCAATATTGTGAAACAAATGGAATCGAGGCTCCTTGTTATGTTGGTTTATCTACGTTTGTATCTAGATATACTGTCATTTACGCACTATTACGCGCTCGAGCAATCGCGCATATGCCTGAGCAGTCGCCGATATTTTGATGGGTGCTTGTAACTCGTACATTAAGCCAGTGCGGAATTCAGATCATATAACCGAACATTGTTATCTTCTTAAAATAATTGCGCTATTAGAAGAAGAAGAACCTGTGTTTACACGCGCGAGAATGCTTGTCTCATCGCGCGTACGCACGAGTAGCCGCGCTTAATAGCGCGAATAAGGTTTATATTTTATTGACGTTTCAAAAGTGCTCGCGCATTTTGCTGCTCGGTTTTATAGGATACATAGTTTTTTAACATTTAAGTAATCAAATATAAATGGTTTTTACTATGTTGGTCTAACAACGACTACTTACTCTAAGTAGTTTCTGGATGAATAAGAGTAAATACTTAATACATAATAATCATAATGTCACGTTATCCGTTGCTGCCCACATCGAGGCCAATACCAAATAACTGTAAATTGTACTGTTATCCACATCAAATCTATTTCAAGGAATTGAAAATTGTAGCAAAAATTAGAGTAAAGTAGGTATTTCTTTTACAGGACTACTTGAGTATTATATTACATACAATAAATAACCATCTTCTCCAGCAATCCTGCTTATGCCGAGACTATAATTATTATACATACTTATATAATTATAATTTCATACTCGTAGTATCTGGGTATTTTTTTAATTATTACGGAATAAAAACATACATATGTTATTTTATTTGAACAGTGTGTCGTTAACACGTTATGGACGACGCAATGTCACGCGGCTTCCAACTAGTGTCATGCAATATTGCAATTTAAATGTGCTATGCGCGGCAGCATGGTGCAGGGGTGTAGAAAATATATTTATGATTGATCATAGTAATTAATACCGAATAAGTTATACGATTCTACTTCTCGATGTAGCATTGTTATACATGATATTTGCATTGTAATTAGATGACCACAACTCTTACCACTATTAATGTTGTAATAAATTAATTGGGCTATAAAATGTGCGACTGTTAAAAGTCGTTATAAATGTCGTTATAAGAAAAACGCTAATGAAGTGTAAAGCTGGACATCCACTAGGCTCGGGTTATGCCCCAAAAATCAGCTTTCTTTTTGAGATCCCGACGTAGTTTTGTATTAAATGTAGGTACAGAAGAAATGTATTCGTTTCATAGGTATGTTATAGGTTACAAACAAGCTCGCCTGATACGGTTGCATCAGGATACCGCGGCTTACAGAAAGTGATTCGATTTAGAAAATTTGTCATCAACGTGAGTCAAATCTGTTGTATTTCATTAGAATTTTATTTATTACTCGTCTTGAAAGCCTATCCTGAATAAAATGTTAAGAATCTTTAATGAAATCATGGAATGCAATGAATTTTTGGCTTAGTGGTTATTTCGCACAATTCACAATTGGTCGGATGAATCGTGCAAATCTACTATTTTTAAAAATAATATTTTTTTGAAGTGTCGATTCGAAGTAATTGAAATTATTTGCGTGCGAATTGACCCCCTTCAGGAAAGGTAGGTGATCACGTTTCGATTTTTTTATAAGAATCATAACAAAACACAGTCGTGCACACACTATTAAAACATTAATGAATAAATATAAAAAAAAAATATTAATAGGTAATTCAATGTTAATATATTTTATAAATCTTGAAAATATTATTTGAATGCACTGCAAAAATTTTTTTCTTCTTTTGTTATTTGTAACTGATATAGTTTCAAGTAGCAAGCCTGCATAATCAATAGCATGTCTGAAGGAATAGTAAAATACTAACATACTATTAAAACGTTCAGAGCGTCGTAGGTAGAAGCCAATGCACTCTTATGTTAGAAGCGTCTTCCCCATAATGTTCTAGAAAATCCCTGCAGCGTTCTAAGGGGGTTGGGGTACTGAAGTGCAGAGGCGTGGGTGGGCATGATGTTGATAACCTGGATCGGGAGCGAGGGCGTAAGGTCGCGGACTTTCCTGCCCGACCGCACCCAACCTGAACCTTACTACCCACAGATTTCACTATTAGGGACACAGATTCGACATCCACAGATAGTGAATTCATTAACTATCTGACGATGATGTAAATCATTTGCACTTAGAGGCGAAGGGTGTAGTAAAAGTCATTACTTGTCTTGTGAATAGAGTAATTTTAGAATGAACAAAAACAAGTAAAAAGTTGAAAGAAGAGCATGGAGGTGTACCTAATAAGATTTGATTAAAATGCATCAGGTTTATACAAATAAAAAGAAGAAACAAATATATTCAAAGCACTGTAACGTCTGCAACGTTCACATTACTTTTCTATGTTAGTTAACTTTTACATGAATTTTTATACTGTGAGCTGAGGGCTGTTATTAAAACTCAAGATAAGATTTGATGCGATGCGGTGCACAACATCAGTTGTTTCAGTGTATTAATAAGACGGTCCCCTTGGAGCCATATCAGAGAAATGTATATTTTACTTATATCAAGTGGTTACAGTTCAACTCCTTTGTACAGGTGCAACAAAGAACTGCACATTATAAGAACTTTGTCACTCACAGGGACAAAGTTCTAATAATGAGACTGTAGAAATACGAGTATATGCGTTACTTTAAATCTATCGAACAACCTGCAATTGGAGCGATGTTCTCGATTCATAGAGGCATTGACATAAAGAGTTCTTCAAAATTCTTGTATGTGGGGGTGAACGACAATATCACCCGACGTCGTTGCGTGTGCGAGGTGAACGGACTTACAGTTAGGCAAAATGACATTTAAATATAGAATAAATTTTATAACATCTTTAGTTCTGTATTCATTTAATAAAGTGCATGTTGTATTGCACCGAATTAATGACAATGATTATTGGCGTGTCATGTCGTATGAAGGCCTTTCTGAACTTGGTTCTTATGAAATGAATTTTATTTTGTACTAGCTGCCCCGACAGACTTCGTTCTGTCAAAAGTTAACGACGTCAACTTTTACGTTTTTTCTCTCCATAAGAATCTTCCCTGTGCCTTAACGAAAATATGGAAAAAGAAATTAGCCGAATTGGTAGCAACACATTTGGCGATTCATTTTTATTTATATAGATATTATGTAATAATAGAATAACAAAAATTATTACCGATTTAGGCGTTGGATATATCGGAATTTTCACTCGAAATAGCATCGCCCATAGAGCAACTCAAAGCCAAAGGTGTGTGTGCGCAATGACTTCCTGTGCGGACAGTGTCCTTATAAAAGTCCTGCACTGTTGGTCAGTACTTTTAGCTTTGGTTTTCGGGTTGCCAAAATATGCTACTTTTATACCTACTTAGTTTACGCGCGAGTAGTACCTGCAAGCTTTCATAGCCTACAGTTACCGAGCCACGAGTCACGAGGCGGGCTGTATGTTTTAATAAAATTTTAGTTTTAGAAAATATAATAACTAGGATTCTAAAAAAAGATTGCGGTTGTGAACAAGTAATAATAATATCTAGACATTAGATATTCATTTCAATTGTGGTTTCTCGTTTCTCCAGCTGAGAATATTTCAAATCCATATATCATAATCCAGTAGGATTACAAAATGCAAATTGAATAATTATAAAGACCATTAAACATCATTATAAAGTACCAATAGTGGCGCTAGCTCTAGCTAAATATTTACGTGGTGCAAGACCTCAGAGTCTATACTACGCTACTCACACACCAGCCTGCCATATCGAAATTGGACTTTTAATTGCAATGTTTATAGACAAGCAGGGGCAATTTTTAGATTAGTTAGATTAGGGTAGGCGGCAGGGGCATCAGACCTTCCTAGCTCCCTAGATCGTCCCAATCTAGGGCATTGACCAAAGTAAATAAAATCGATATCATTATTAAGAGATACGGTTTGAACACGTCTGATCATGGGCTTTAAGTCCAGGGGGCAAAATTTAATACTGAACCTCGGTACACCTGATGTATGTAGTTAGTGGCAAGAATTATACAACCGAAAATTCAAACAGTCATAACTTGTAAACGGATGATTTGTTTTCAAAAATTATTATTGGAATTGCATGATTGAGTCATACCCTTTCAGTGATTTGAGTAAGTGTTCCTTTTTCAAATACAACCTACATTATGAACAATAAGGTGATTATATCTGCACTATAGTAGAAGCACTGGAGTATTTTTGACGGTGAATAAACAAAACTAAATAGGGAGCCGGAGCCTTGGAGCTATTATCATTATCTGATAAATGGTAAGATTTTCCTTCTTTGCTTCGAACTAAGTTTTGCTTGTTATTTACAGTTAAGATCTATTGTTATTTATTTCATGCTCAAAGTTTTCATGCTATATTCTTTCTAATAACACCGTTATGAGAACGTTATGCTTTTATTTAATCCAATCCAAATCCATGTAAAAGCTAACAAATATGGAAAATTGATGCATTAGCTGTTTCGAAAGGAGGCAAAATTCATTGATTGGTAATCGTTTCAATAGGTTTTCTTCGTTATGATTGAAGCAACTACTCTTGAGGTTGCAAACGTGAGACTAAAGTGTCGGCAACTTCTAACTTTGAAGTTACTGCTTCAAAACAGATGCTGCATCTGATGATTCCAGTACTTCCGTCTGTAATATATCCTTTCTTTAAGTTAAACGTGCAAAGAATATAAGAGAAAATGTATTACTTAACTTTACTCGGTTACCACTTTGCCACGAGCCCTACTCATTATTTATCTATGTTTAACATCTTAACTAGAAATACGATTTTATGTTAAAAAAGTGGAAGTAATGTTAAATGATAAAGCTTTAACATGAGTTTTTAGTATTCCCATTGCAAAGGTTTTAAAAGAAAAAAACTTAGTATTAGATACACCGTTAGTTGAAGAACAAACCAATCCGCTATCAAACAGGTAAGTTGTTGGACGGACCGAGATGCAGTAGCCAAATTAAAATAGTATTAAACTGCGAAGAAGAACTAGCATTCCTTATGCGATGTCGTTACATACATACCTACCTGCATATTCAGTTGCGTGAAAGTTACTTACACTTCTGTAACGGAATGGTACTTTCAAAATAACATTTATAAGTTGTAATAAGGTCCCCAGTCCCTGTGTATAGAAGTTAACGGAACACTTTTATTGCGTAATGAATGAGAGGTCGGCGTACGGGCTCAGCGGGTGCAGGGACCGCCGGTTGCAAGGGAGTGGGGTGCAATACCACCCCCTAGAGCCTTATTTCGGGTCATCGAGCCCGACCCCGCAAGCAGCGAACGCAACGTGAACCGCCTTGCAAAATTGAGTTTTCATCTTGGATTATTCATTTTTAATTCTAACAAAGTGGTTCATTACTGACTTATTATACCTTATCACAAGTAGGTACCGGAAACATTGTATAGCAACTAAAATTGCATTTAGCTGCTACTTCGTGATATCTCTGCCTCAACCTGAGCTTGACAAGAAGATAACGCCTGCCTATGTTCTAAATACGGTCTTTGACTGTCAAGTCAAATCAGTTACTCTTTATTAAATGTTAATGTCAAATGGTACGTTCTATAGAAAATTGTATGAATTAACAATTTTGACGTCATACATAGCTTTCGTAAAATCATTTTATGATAATGTTTGGCTTTGTTTTAAATTTAAAAATAAAAACAAACATGTTAACAATAACGAATATTTTTTTTCAAATTCTCATTTAAGACGTAATTCCATGAAAACTATAAAATAATTTATTTTTTAATATATGTATTGTTCTTTTTAGGCACTAACATTCGGTATTAAAACTATTCTGCATATAAAAATAGCTTAAATATTTTATCATTTAAATCGTAAGTATTGTTTTTTCTGAAAAAATGGACTTTTTTATTTAACAACAAAGGCAAATAATGGTGTTAACATTGATATGCAATGTATTTAACTTAAATGTTTATACATTTGAAACATCAACAAACTGTTTGAAATAAGGCATACGTATCTTTATTCATAACGGTTTTATCACCCTACCATCGTCGTAAGCACGTAGAAATGAAATAATTAGGTAATTAATATCTTAGTGATTCCTGTCGTCTGTTGAGTGAAATCTATAGGATAATACATCTTTATATGTAAAGGCCTTCAAAAGCATAGTTAGAATTACTGTTGCGTTTCTCATTATCACTTTAATCTTTTCACAGTCTCAAAAATGAGCAGCTTAGAAATGTCTAATGAAATCTAATGACGATATTTCGTTTTTCGTGTGCTGAAAATTGATCGTCGCCGACATTTAAGGATTTTTAAACTATGTGGGCATGATTTTGACATTATATGTTTAAAGTATACGTGATCTGGAGTGAAATCGTTGTTTATAAGTTATATTAGGTAATAAATTCATGAAAATCGCAAAGTCACCGGTTTGTCCAAACTATAAATGGCTATTTACAACTTAATGCGTAACATTTTCATTAGAAACTATTTGTTTTCTATGGTTTCACATTACACATCGCAACATTTAGTGTTTGAATAAAAATGTGTTTGTTGGTTTCTTTTTTTATTACTTTCCTTAAAACTTACTTTAAAAACTTTAAAACTTTGCTTAATTCGAAAATAAAAATTCCGGTTGAGGATAGTGTCATTAACACTACAGATAAGATAATACCTACTTCGTAACTAACTCTTTCTGTCTGGTGCGTCAATAAAGGAATTTATATTGTTCACGTAAATATGTAAATGTTTCTTTTAGAAGAATTAACTTTTTCAATGTTACACAAACAAAAATAGAATCACGAAGATTTACAGGCATACCTTTGGTTTGGTAGGTACTTTATCGTATTTATCTTAACGTATTTTCGTTTGACATTGAAAATGGTCGACGTCTGTTTTTAAATGACAAACACAACTTAAACCAAATAGACTTTCTATGCAAATAATTATAATTATTTTCTGTCTTCAAAAAACACGCAGTAGACATTCAAGGCTGTCGAATGTTGCACAGTTACGACGCCATGGCTCTTATTTCAAATAGTATTTTAGAACGATGTCGATGATGTTCAGCCTTTGTGTCTCAATTTCTATTTCAATGTATAATTTATGTTTAATATTAATTAATTTTATCCAATATTACCGAAGTTATTATGGTTCAATAAATATGATTTATTACAGATCGTACCTGCATGTAATGTTATACTATACTTTTCAGGTAAGTTATGCGGGCTATTTAAATATTTTCATTCTCAGAGGACAAATTATGCCTTGTTCGCAGTCAATGAATTATACCAAGCAATAAATACTCCTTACGCCAAGGTTCTCACTATTTGCTACAAAATTGCTCGTAAAAATAACAGAAATTTCAACCGTTTATTAACCGAATATTGTGTCCTAATCAGTATCTTCTTAGTAAACGATAAAACGGTAGGTTTAGTACATTTTTGTATGAAATGCCAAGGCATGATGTCACGGCTTAGGTACAGTCGTAAAATCATTTACATTTAATATTATTTTTACGTTTATAAAATAAATTAAAAACGTTAATATTTCACTGGACGACTTCATAGTATTTTAAGTAATTTATTGCCCGAGTTGGCAAAATAATTTAATCTCAAGGATAAAATTATTTTGCTAAATAGCTGCCATTCTGCTTCCTTCCTTCCTTTTATGTTTCATATATCGTAATCTGCTACATAACAATAATAACTTGACACATCTCACACACGGCCGTCTGACTTCAAACTAGGCAGAGCCTGTACTATGGTAAAAAGAGATATTATAGGAAAATTACACCCAGGCACAGAACAAATGATAGTGCTCATCACGCAATTATATTATCTGTCCTGGGTGGGAATCGAATCTACCACCCGTCACGGCGTAAACTGTTTTTATTCTGGACAGGGAATCAGGACGCTGAGTAAATTGGAGTTCTGTAGCAAAGACTGTCAGTCACGCTACGAGAGCCATAAAGAGCCATGGTTGACAGCGTTGGGGTAATATTTGAGATACAGTACATAGGTATAGACCTACCTAACATTGCTGTTTGCAGGTGAGGGTCCGTACGTGTTTGAACTAGTGGTACTTAAAGTAGGTAAGTATTAATGTATACTAAAATGATTAACCTTAAGATTTTTATATTTTTCATTGTTTGTTATATTTAAACGCACTAATCTCTGGAACTTTCAGGACAGTGTTTTTTCTATTGGATGTAGTATGCTCCTAATGAGAGTTAGGTTATCGGAGCAGTGACCATAAACGCAGGTAAACGGAACGGCAGGGTTAGTTTTTTCGGATAATACTTAGTGGTCATATCAGTTTCATAGTCATAAGTTTTACTTAACACAACTTTGTTTTGGCTTAACAGTAGTAGGTATATTTTTGAAGATCTAATAGTCTTACACTAAATTATGGATGCATAAATGCTGCGTGATGCGGGAATGACACCAATGCTGAACATATTGTTTTTTTTTAATTTTTACCTGCATGTACATATGTCGAGAATAAATTAGCACGCTGTTTGTTTTGGGGACTGAGTAATAAATAAATCTGTAATCTATTACATAATGTATTGACCATACATATTGCAAACAAAACATGGAATTTTATATTCCATATAGGACTCGATCTGTGGTGCATTCTATTGCCACCAGCCAGCAATGAAGTTACATTCAAATTAACACTGTGTTTTCATACGAAACATCAATGTTAACGCTATAGGTGTCGCTTTCTAGAACCTGGGGAAGCGAGGATTTCCTTTATCGTCTTTGGTGACATTTACACAACGTTGTAACTCCAAATTTAAGATGATTTTTTTATTTATACTAATTTTTATTTTAATTGAATCGGTGGAGCAGCGTGAAACATGTGCGAATGTCATCCTGATTTGGGTTCGATTCACGGTTCGAGCGGTTTTCGGTTTCAGGGCCCAAACAAATAGTTGCAGTTCTTTAATTTGGACTTCTACAGAATTCACAACAGGCGTGATGCTCATGTTGTGTTACGTTTGTTATTACTAAAAGTGCGGTGTTGAATTCGATTCAATGGATTTAGAAAGCTGCAAAATTTAGTCTGTGAATGCCACTCTGACAAGTGCCACTCAGTGATTGTTATAAAACTACTTAGTGATTTTACAGGATAAATTTCAAATATCAGGCGAGGATTTAGACAGAACACTGTACATCATAGGAGTTAACACATAATGGGTATTTTAATATTTCTTTTCGGTATAACGCAAATATATAGGGGTGACAAGTATACTTCTTTGATAAGATCTTCATAACGACCAAACAGGCACAGGCGGTACGTTCAAGAATACTGTGATATATTTTTTTAAACTAACAGCGAAATTAATCCAGACCCAGTCTGTCCAGATTTACCTGAAACATTCGTACTCACCTTTTAATCGACCTTAGAAAACTGATTCATCTGAAATTTAGAGGATATCAGTAAAAAATCATGAAAAAATTCTATTCTTCGAATTAAAGGGAATGAAGTGGTGTGCAGACACATTGAGTTCCATGATTACTGACTTATCTAGTCTACTGGGTGTCGTGACTGGTCAGCTCAAAACTGAAATGTTTCTTGCGTATAAAGACCACCCTGGACACCTACATGCCAATTCATAGTTTGAATTATGTAGTGTTATGTAAGGGATAAATACAAAGTTATAGATAAACTTGTAATATTTTTAAATTTTACAACTTGGATCGATATATGCCAGCCTGCCACAAATTGTTTATTTGAAGGTCTGGTAAACCTAATTTCCGGAGTGTAAACCAATTAATTTGAGATTATTATTTTAGGAGTAATTTCAAAAAGAAAAACGAACCTTTTTCCAAACACTTAGCTCATGAATAAAACCTAATGAGAATCCCAAGGAGACTCCGTACATGTACTCATTTTAATATTAGTGTAAGGAAAATATAACATATACGAGTACATGTTACCTATTCAAAATTTTATTTATATTTTTTTTTGTATTTTGTATTTTTTTTGGTTGCAAGCTGTGGCTTATGAAATAAACAATTTCTTTTTCTTTTCTTTCTTCTTTCTTTCTTTCAACGTCAAGTCGCTTTGTACGCGAAAGAATATTTAATCCATCCTGTGACATAACTGGATGGATTAAAGGTAATATGCAATGTTACATAAAAGTTTTACCTGCATATTTGTTGCAACGAGTCCTCCCTCAGATTTAAGCCGTAGGGTAGGTACAGGCATTGCTAGGTTAGTGTGTATTAAAAAGTGGTAATAGTAGTCTCAATGCCATTTATTCACAAATACGCTGTAATATTAACATTTTATGTTATAAAGAGAAATCTATGAGAACGATGTTAAGTGGACACAAGAAAAACATAGATGATAAATTCCATCGATATAGTCTGCATACACGCATTGCATAGCAATAGTTGCATTGTAGTTTTTTTTGCGTCTAACGAGAATATTTAATAACAAACGCGTTATTTACGTCGAAGCAACCGCCGCTCTGAGCCTATTAATCCAGTGCTCGAGCCCCGACAGGTGAACTGCGATACTGCGATAATCTTGCGCTTGCGTACAAACGGCGTGACCTTTCCGTAATTGAATAGGCGTACTCGTTGCAGAGGGTCGCACGCACATTCTAAACACACGCGAGCGATCAACTCTTTTACTGAAAAAAAAAATTCTCTCAAAATGTTTCTCATATTCGCATTATTGACGTTGACGTTTTTACTGAGCAATAAGTTAGTCCAGTAGAAATAAAAACAAAGCGTTGTATATTTTGGATGATTATCTATGACTATATCAGTAATATGATTAGAAATTATAAATCTATGGTAACAATTAAGATTTGTAAAATTTTTCTCTAATATATATCGTATGTTACAAAAGTACTAATTGAACATTATAAGACGAATGTCATTATTTTAAACTTTTCTTCTGCTTTCATAAGGGTTTTGTTTTAAGATGTCTCTCCGCATAACCCTGACGCAAGTGTTTCTATAAGAAAGTTAAAATCTAAAATAACTTTCTTTACCTTCACCTATTGTTCATATATAGTACTTTTGACGACGTACGTTTGGGAAAAAAAAAAGAATTTTAAAAGATGTAATTTAATATTTTTTATTACATAAAGTTAAATAATAATCACAAAGATCAGATATAGGTTTAACTAGGACGATCTAAATCTTCTTCACGTACTAAGTAAAAACGTAATCATCCAGAAACAATGTAGAAATATTTTAAAATGACAACAAAAAGTGCACAATTTCCTTGCATTAATAGACTATTACTGACTTAATTCAGTCTGCGTACAACGACACGGACGGCTGAGTACTTCACATTTCCCTACGACATAATGTATGTAAAACTGCCCTTACAATGAGACATTCTAAAAAATTGTGAATGTACTTTCATTGTTTTTGAGTTTTAGTGGCTTCATATCATTGCTGTAATATGGTAATGAAATATTTCCCTGTATTCAAGCTTAGCAATTTCTTACGTCAATAGCCAATTCGACAACAGATGCAGCGATAATACGGTTAAACACGGAGATATATGAGAGTAAAATCCAAGTATATTTTAACCATGACTCAAGTCTGCAATGTTGAAATGTATTAATGCATACACACGATTTATATAACATTATTAGGTTCATATTTACTGTAGAATGCTGTCATATTGTTGGTCGCTGTTGTTTCTTTTGACTAGTGTGATTATTCAATAATTTGCCTTCAATATAGACAAGAAAAGTGTGTACCTATACAAGACATGAAAGTACATACATGCCATCTTCATCATCGATCATTGGTACTTAACTTTTCTACTATTTAACATTTTAATTTCCATTCCATTCCATCACTTATAATTTCTTTATAAGTGATGGAAAACTATAAGAAACCCTGCAAATTAAGTTTTAAAATTTACGAAGCCTCCCAAAGAAAGATGGTCTCTGACTTACCGTTCTCATTTTGAGATAATGTCTGTGCCAACCAATAGGACGAAGTTGGGCTGATATTACCATTTATTTTAATTGTGGTGGTAACAGTTGATGTAGTACGTCAAGTGGATTGAAAATACATCACAATAAGTTTAGAATAACACGCTTTGCACCACGCATTCTTGAAGTAATCTCTGAGAACGGCAGAACCAACACTTTATGTAAACACGGGTATTGTACATATTAACCATTTTTGTGTCATCTAGTACCTATCCTTTTCATCTTTGTTCACATTTTTTTGAGCTTGTTTTTTTATCTGTAGGTAAAAATATCTAATGTGGGCAAAAATATGTGCTTATGTGTAATCGTACAACTTTAAGTCCTTTGAGCTAAAGGTACTCAAAACGTACATTTTTTAATAAAATTTCATAATTCATGTATCTATAAGTCGTAAAGTGGTGAAATAGAAGCTATCAGAAGACAATATGCACGATTATATATATATTTTTAAATAAACGCTAAAAGATATGCGAATCATCGTAGCAGTAGAGGCTAGATCGCGTATGATAATTGATACATCCATGTGCCTCTAATCGACTGGAAAACCGCTTCACTAGTCGATGCACATTTCGATTTTTCTCCTTTGATGTGTTTAATAATGCATGAGCCGGATCGCCGCTTTCATAGTATTCACGCGGTGGAGCGAATTTGCAGACGCCCTCAAAGAACACACGCTACCAGCCGGTGCATGTGCTTAAATCAGGATCGATGTTTAATTAGGTTAGACCCGGCGTAATGATCCGACAAAATCAAAACAGCTTAATTCATATAAAAAGGGAAAAGAAAGAAAGAAAGTAATACCTAAAATTTTAGAATTAATATTTCACTTCATCCGATTCTAAAATCAGTATACTCCCAATTTTCCGATCTTTAATACCCAAAGTGCCCGGTTGACGGCATTAGGCCAGTTCACGTTTGTGGGACCAAATTATAGATGGCAAAATTGTGAGATATATTAATCTCTGCCTAGCCCTTCGAGGATATAGGCGTGAGAATATGTATCTATATTCCTAAATAAAAAAACAAAATGAATACTTACAGAACCCCCGTATACATACTTTGTCTATATATGGAAGGTATGGTAGCCCATGATTATCATATCGTATTGACACATAGACTTAAAAGTCAATACAAAATTTAATATTTTTGTATTAACTTCGACCTTATTAACCACTCACAGGCACAGCAGTACATGACAAAAATTTAATTTTTGAAAAATTTACAACAAACAGCTCTTCCTCTTATGCCTTAATAATTTGAAAACTTCAATGTAGCAAAAGGTGTTGTGTCCCTATATTCAAGCTTAGCAATTTCTTACGTCAATAGCCAATTCGACAACAGATGCAGCGATAATACGGTTAAACACGGAGATATATGAGAGTAAAATCCTAGTATATTTTATCCATGACTCAAGTCTGCAATGTTGAAATGTATTAATGCATACACACGATTTATATAAAATTATTAGGTTCATATTTAACGTAGAATGCTGTCATATTGTTTGTCGCTGTTGTTTCTTTTGACTAGTGTGATTATTCAATAATTTCCCTACAATATAGACAGTAAAAGTGTGTACCTATACAAGACATGCAAGTACACACATGCCATCTTCATCATCGATCATTGGTACTTAACTTTTCTACTATTTAACATTTTAATTTAAATTTCGTAACGAGTTAGGATTATATCGAGGGCTCGTACTTTCGTCTTCCTAATTATAAATTAATTTAAATAATAATAAATCAAAATGTCTTCTAAACGTGAGCCGACGTTAAACTTTTCTGTAAAATCAGTTCTCAAAATAAATATCAGGTTTTTCAACGGGATATTGATGAGATAAATACCTAGATAGCCTCTTGGTTTGTAATTACTTCGCTTCCGTTATTGTGTGTGTTAAAAGGAGCCATTAAAAGTATTGTAATATTTGTGATGTCAGATATGTCTTCAAACTACGTCTAAATATTAAAAATAGTCCAGTAAAAGTTAACGAAAATAATTTTTCTAGAGCAGACGGGGTCAAAGTTTATTTCAGTCCCAACCCCAATCTTCTGGCTCTATTTTATTGCCTAGTCATACTTTAACTTTATAGTCAAGAAACTTTCAGCACTGTAGCTATGTGTAGCTGTTTCATATAGGTCCTCCAAAAAATTGCAGGTACACGACCGTTTGCACTCGAACGATGGAGCAATATGTAGATATTTTTTTTTAGGTTTTACGGGGGAACGGAGTTAGGAAGTAGGGACTAACAGTAGAGTCTAGAACACTCATTTTATATAGAAAACTTATTTGGAATTATAAAATTTATACATATTGTGTTATGTGAGTCTAAAAAACTAATACCTTCACATTTTGAATGTCCGATGACGTATACAGACCATGTATGTGTGCATTCTGTGCATATTGGATGTTAAAATCGCGACAGCTCAGGAGTAGTTATTAGTAGGGAAAAAAGTATCTGAATCATTATTGTAGCAATTGCATGATCTACAACTGTTATCTACCTACTTTAGCGATAACGCTTACCGCTTAAAAGAAACTCATAAGTATAAAAACGATATTTTTATCTTTTGAATTTTTTTTTTTTGCAGAAGTGGGATCCATAGGAACTTTTGATATTTTATTATATATTTAATGTCTGTACCAATTTGACCGGTACCGGTCTAAAATATGTTTATCAAAATGACGTAGGAAGGACTTAATGTGCATGTTTACTATTTAACAGACTACAACCACTACAACGAATGCGCGTGTAATTACTAGGTTTATTAATTAGGTAAAAAAGGGACCAGAATAAGCTTACATTCATTACCCATTCACCCACGTAAAATCGAAATAGGCAAATCCAGATTTCAAATAGTTGCATATGCATTAAAAAAATACAGTAAGTATATATAGACCAACTTGAGATCAACACACATAGTGACAGAACAATACGTTGCTTTTGGCAATTGTTAAATTATTAAAAAAAGCAATATAGATATTAGGGTATCTGTCTCTGTTGATTTATAACCGCCCGGCACGTTTCCCAATGGTTCGGCCTTGTGAGAGGAAATCGGGCAAACAGCGATTATACAAGTCTGTCAACAGTTTTGCTAGTTGTATATCTAAATTATTCCTGATACGGAGCTACCTGACGTGGGAAGTAGGTACTGTCCTTACGGAAGACTACAGCATTACAAGCGTAATGCTGTTTTTTTATACTAGAGTTAAAAGGTCTCCATTTTGCGTGTTGCGCGGGCTTATACGACTGTCTTTGTGGCGCTGTGGTATTAAGGTACGATTCCACCAAAATAGTGTGCATCACATTTGTTTACGAGTACGAACATTTTGTGCAAAACTCCAGCGTTTAGCCTCTGTGTCCACCGGCAAGGCTGTGTGCCTGAACATGTTCCCTGAGCAGAGTTTTCTGCCTTCAGTACCTAATTATAATTATATCATAATTATAATTATTATTATAAATTTCGAAATGTATTGTATTTTAATTTATAAAAGACTGTATACTTCGTGGCGTATTTGAATTCTCTAGTGGAAACATAAGTTTTAAATCAGTTTTGTTTTGGAATTTCGTAATAATTTTCATGTAAATATACTTTTATTAAAAATTTTATTAAGTATCAAACGTATTTAATTACAATTAAATGAAAACATTTTTTTTTTTAGTGGAATTCCCATTATTAAACAATGTGTACGCAACAAATAGACCTTTTCACTCCGGTAGCGAAAGCAAGACTGAGTTCGCGAACAACAAGTGTGTACGCGTCGACGGGAGTCCACTGCTTGCGTGTGTGCGCACATAAAAGTATACAGATGTGCGCGAACATTTCTAAAATGTTCGCGTACAATTTGTTCTTTTTCGCAAACTGTGTATTACAGCACACTGATGGAATCGCAGCTTTACAATCGACCGTCACGCCGGGGGTCGCGGGTTCGATTCCCACTCAGTGGAAATATTTGTATGCGTGATTATGGTTAGTCTTCAATGTATAATATGTATGTATTTACAATAAATAATCTAAATATATTTATCCGTGTTCTTGGACCCACCCAAAACACAAGCTATGCTTAGTTTGGGTCTAGATAGCGTTGTGTAATATGTGTATATTATATTATTATTATTATAGACTAGTGTTGTTACTATTTATCATGACTATCGAAAAGTTACTAATTTTCATGTTCAACTATCGATCGAGAAACTATCGCAACAATCCTGTTATAGGTACCGGCAGCCGCTTGCCATCGGCCGGGTAGTGTGCTCGGTTGCTAACTTATGTGACTTACAGTTTAAATCAGGGTTGGGAAAATTAAATAAATCCTAACTAATATTCAAAATGCTAAAGTGAGTTTGTTTAATTATTTATTTGTAACGCTTTCACGCCCTATTTAGTCGACCGATCATCATGATGTTTGCTGAACATGTACAATTTAATCGACCGATCATCATGATGTTTGCTGAACATGTACTATTTAATCGACCGATCATCATGATGTTTGCTGAACATGTACTATTTAATCGACCGATCATCATGATGTTTGCTGAACATGTACTATTTAATCGACCGATCATCATGATGTTTGCTGAACATGTACTATTTAATCGACCGATCATCATGATGTTTGCTGAACATGTACTATTTAATCGACCGATCATCATGATGTTTGCTGAACATGTACTATTTAATCGACCGATCATCATGATGTTTGCTGAACATGTACTATTTAATCGACCGATCATCATGATGTTTGCTGAACATGTACTATTTAATGGACCGATCATCATGATGTTTGCTGAACATGTACTATTTAATCGACCGATCATCATGATGTTTGCTGAACATGTACTATTTAATCGACTGATCATCATGATGTTTGCTGAACATGTACTATTTAATCGACCGATCATCATGATGTTTGCTGAACATGTACTATTTAATCGACCGATCATCATGATGTTTGCTGAACATGTACTATTTAATGGACCGATCATCATGATGTTTGCTGAACATGTACTATTTAATCGACCGATCATCATGATGTTTGCTGAACATGTACTATTTAATCGACCGATCATCATGATGTTTGCTGAACATGTACTATTTAATCGACCGATCATCATGATGTTTGCTGAACATGTACTATTTAATCGACCGATCATCATGATGTTTGCTGAACATGTACTATTTAATCGACCGATCATCATGATGTTTGCTGAACATGTACTATTTCCGAGGGATAGAAAAAAAAAGCTAGTTGTGTACTAAATGTGGTAGTAATAGTTAATGATTTTTAAATTGGAACCGTCTTTTATAATTTGCATCTACATAAAGAATGTGCATCAGTTTAAAAGAAGTCCCTCCTCTAACCTGGAGCCTACACCATTCTGAAAGTACCTTTATTGAGACCTCTTTGCGAATTCTTAAAAAAGAAGCTGTTTTGTCAGATAGGGGTCAGTCAGTGACTAATATGTTGTAAGAGTTTAGCATTACAACAAGTCATATTCATCATCTAGCGAATCACCATTAATCGAAAATTAAGGTACAACTAAGCTTAGTAGCAGTAAGTTTAGTAGTACTTAATATTACAAAATTGATTAAGTATTGCTATATTAAAGTATAATAATAATAACTTGAGACACCTCACACACGGCTATCTGATCCCAAACTAGACAGAGCCTGTACTATGGCAACCAGAATGTTGATAATCACACATATATTATTAAATACACACCCGTTATAGATAAAATAGACCCAGACACAGAACAAATGTTCGTGTTCATCACACAATTATTTGCCCGAAGCGCAATCGAACCTACGACCTCTGGCTTAGCAGTAAGGATCACTGACCACTAGACCAACAGGCCCGTAGTGCATACACAGATTAGCACGACCTCATATATTCAACATACACGTACATATATACACACAACGTACATATATTCAACATCAACGGTACGCCGCCGCGCCGCAACGGTCCGCTACGTTAATCTAGCCATTACACTAATCTATTTTTGCGACGAAGAGGTAATATATTTTATATCAATAGTTAATGACTTCCGGTTCTATTCAGCTTACTGGTTACGCAAAACCTGTACTTAAATAAACTAAGTGTTGCTCTGTAAAATTACGTTTTGAAAGATCTTTCTTCTTGTAAATTCGACACGCGAGTCAATATTTTCAGTGGTCTACTTACATAAAAACTACAAACAGGGATAGAGGGGTTTGTACGAAATTTGCAGACGAAAACTAATTTATTTTAAGATAGTATCGTCCCAGTTTCATTGCACTGGGTCAGCGGTTGAGTCACTTTATTGATTTGCTGACGGTCGGTTAATTTTGGCAAGGTGGGCTATCCGGTCACACACTATACGTACTACCTACCATACCAACATAGTTTAGATAGCTCTATTCTGAAATATTTGACCTGACGACATTCATTACTTGTTTCTTACTTAGTAACTTGATTTTACATTTTAATTTAACTGTTTAAGGAGCTAAAAATATCAAGTGCGTCTTAGGTAATATGCAAATCAGACAGTATAATCACAATAATAACTAGAAAGGCGGTTTGCTTACAAGTATGCTTAAAATGTTACAAAAACAAGATGGTCGACTCTAATAGGCTTAACCTTTTGAATTTCACCATAAATGCAATTAAATTGCTGCTCGTACGCACGCACCCTCTCCTCATCCACATGCTTACATAGAATTATCTTTGAAATACTAGCGCCTGCTTAAATTGACGCACATAACGTTTTATATCTTCGAAAATATGCGAGTAAAACATGTTCGAGATCGAACACAACAGCTGCCACGAGTGTGTCATTTCGACGGCTTCAACAACACACAATGAAAACATCTTTTAAAAATAGTTTTAGTAAATATCTAATATACTTTTTACAATTTTTTTATGGTGTAGGGGGCAGACGAGCAAATGACTACCGCCGCCCATGGGTACCTCTGCAACTCAAGAGTCATAAGGAGGGGGGGAAGGGTTGGGGCTTACGGTAACCTCATTCACTCGGCGAAAAGCAATGCAACATTGCTTCACTGCCGGTTTTCTGAGAGGCCGTGGTATCACTCCAGTCAAGCTGGAGTGTTCAGTATCGTGGTAGAGCCAAGTCCCATACGTGCTGAAGCATGGCTCTCTCACGATAAAATTACTAGGAATTTTATGTGATAATTGTTTGATAATATATTTAATTTTTTAAAGAGAAACAAAAGTATTAGATAGTAGATATTGGCCCCAATTCTGTTACTTCACTCGCTAAATTAAAATTCACTAAATTTTCTTCATAAAAGAAGTAAACCTTGTACACTTAGAAACAAGGTCTTATTTCAAATTGAAACAAGTAGGCAACATATGTCGCTATCGAAATAAGCAATTAATTTGTCGACTAAAGTCTGATACGCTTAAATAAACTTTAATACCACGTAGCGACAGCCGCTATCCGTTGAATGCCATCTCTTTTGCTCTGTGTTTTTAGTAAGCGTCTTCGTAGGTGTAGATTAAAAACACGTCATCCTTGTTCGTTTTGAAGAAGTTTTTATACGGCAATTATACAGCGTTTGAATAAATGCCTTTCACACGCACTTTCGAGACGGGAGAAGGGTTTCCTTCAGACCGACAGAAAAAAAAATTGTATGCCTACAGGACCCGCCGCGAGACTCCGTGTGGTTTTAGTCTATCCGACATGAGAATAATAATTTTGTTGTTCCTTAGGTGATAGTGACTATAATTATAGTACAATATAATAATAAATACAATATAAATATAGTCAACTCAGTTTGCAACTTCTTAGAAGGAAAACCACTGTAACTGCTATCTCGGCGATTGATTTAGTTTTAACAAAAGATGACAACAAATAGATCTGGTATTACCTGCAAAGTAACTCTCATTTGGAAGAGAACGGAGCCTAAATCCCTCTCGAAAGACGCGCGCAAGATACGAGATAGGTGAAGGATGGACTGCCTGCTCTTAAAGCTTATCTGGCTCATTTTTAGAGGTTTTCATTTCCGTGTCTCGTTCGTTTGGGCACATTATTAAGTGTACACTGTGTGTATAACTTTTTTATGGTATAGGGGGCGAACGAGCAGACGGGTCACTTTATGGTAAGTGACTGCCGCCGCCCATGAGCCCCTGCAGCTTGAGAGTCACAAGTGCGTTGCCGGCCTTTAAGGAGGGAGTAGGGTAAGGGAGGAAAGAGGGGAAGAGGAGGGAACTTCTGTATAAGTAATAATTCAGTCAGTATTCATACAGTTCAACACTTTAACATTATTTTTGACAAAATTGTGAATGTTATGTATGTAAGTATTATTATATTGTTAAATATTTTAGGGATTATTTGTGTGTATCATATTTAATTTTTTCACTATTATAAATTGCGACATTCAGACACAATTGTAATAAATTGTTAATTAATTAAATAAATAAATTACACAATTTAAAAGGTCCTGTTTTTAAAAGATTATTGATTTGAAAAGTATATTAGTATTATGTTTTTAGGTACATACATTCATGGTTCAATTAACGGAACCTCTGTCTATTTGAGGGGCTTATGAGGAAGTACTAAAATACAAAGTGCCTATGAGAGTGTGGTTTGTTTATTACCAATGACGGTTAGTATCAGAAAAGTCCGGAACTATTCAAAGGCGATTAGGGACATTTTAATATCCATTCTAACTTCTTAAGCGGGGACATGTTTGCAACAGATTATGTTTGAAGATTAAAATAATGAGTAAAAAAGTACTTTGTAATTTATTCCCCTATCTAGAGCTTACCAAGCGTTACCAACAGGTGATGTTTTTATTCATTTTATTTGCCGATTGGTAAAATGAATAATTTACGAAATTACCGATGTGCACGTGATCATTGATAGGTGCAGGTGTTTTGTCACCCGACTCCTGGCGATCCGAGAATGTATGCAGTCAGCATCTCAATATCGAGAACCGAAACGAGTTGTGTGTGAACACGGCCGCACATTGTGAATGTGACTCATAATCGTGTGAAGATCGGATTTGATTAATTATTCTAAATGCACGTAATGAATTTTAGTAAAATTTCTGTTTGTCTGTTAAATGGGTGTTTTCCAAGGTCTCGAATGGCTCCTACGTATAGTGAGTCAGTAAAATTTTTAGGTATTTTAACTTTTTAGTGGATTCGATAATTAATTAATAGACTTGATTTATCGATCTAGGTAACAAGACTTTAAAATACACAAATAGATTCAATTTGGGTAATTTGTTCACTGAGGCAACTACACGATTTCGACGACGACACGAGAAACTTAATAAATTAGGTTTACCAATATAATACCTAATTAACAATACCTAATTAATAAAAGAGTGTTATTAAAAACCCTCGATATTAAAATCCTATAAAAAGTAAACATTTTAGGTCACACATGGTTTTAAAGTAAAGAAAATACCCATCATGCGTTTAAGATCCCTACCTAGCGATTTTGATAAAACATATCTAAGAACCACGGCTAGAAAACCTGCTTAAAAAAGTATCCAAATCCGTTTACCCGTTTAAGAACTACGGTACCACAGACAGACACACACATTGTGATCAAACTTATAACACCCCTTTTTGCGACAGGAGTTAAAAATATACATATATAATCTGAGTTATTCCGGTCTGATACCATAAAACTGATCCACTAGTGGATCAATTTTAACATCATACTCAATTCCGAGCGGAACCCCCGTAGAAACAATAAAATTTAAAATACCCCGACTCGAAAGCCCTTCAACGATTAGAAAAGAGCTGATGATCTTCGAACAGCTGCACAGATTTTTTTGAATTATACCTAAGAACACTCTCGATCAAGTTACCTTTCAAACAAAAAAAACCGCACTTAAATCGGTCCATTCGTTTGGGAGCTACGATACCAAAGACAGACCCACAGACACACAGGATACACAGACACATAGACACATCAAACTTATAACACCCCTCTTTTTGCGTCGGGGGTTAAAAATATTGTATTCCGGTCAGATACCTAAGTTACTTCAAAACGTAAATTTGGAACAATCATCAACACAATATGTTTGTAGGGTTTGCTGTAAGTGCCCTGTTATTGTATTGTATCCTTACTTAATTTAACTAGTACTACTACTTAATTCTAACTAATATTAAAAATGCGAAAGTGAGTTTGTTAGTTTGTTTGTTTGTCGCTTTCACGTCTTCACTACTGAACCGATCATCATAAAATTGAATACACTTTGCCAAGGATACAAAAAAGGTATCCATCCAGAAAAAAATCTACTGTTCCCGAGGGATGGACAAATTGCCTTTTACGTGAACGGAGCCGCGGGGGAAAACTTGTTAATATTATAAATGTGAATGTGAGTTTGTTTCTTACCCTTTCACGCCTTACCTAATCAACCAGTCATCGTGAAATTTTTCATACACGGAATTCAGAATAGGACACAGGGGAAGTACTTTTCATCCAGAAAACGATACCAGATAGAAAAATAATTATAACGCGAGCAAAGCCGCGGGCAAAAGCTAGTACATAAATGTAATTATACAGTAAAATTTGCGTCTTTAATTATATGTAGGGGTCATATTTTTTAATTTACTGTTATACTCTTATAGACATGGTTTTTATGTTAATATAATAATATATTCAAACAAGCAACAGCTGCAGACAACATTTGATTTGTTTAATTTTAAGTTTCTAACAAATATTAGAATAGTATCTAACTGTTAACTACAATAAAAGATGTGTTTTAAGTTCAAATATCTTTTCTTGACTGTACGTATCTCGCAAATAATGTTTGGGAATTCGTTGGGAATTGGGTATATGCCTATGCTCAAAATAAATTATTTTGCCAAGTGTCGCAATGAAATAACTTAAAATACTGTGAAAATTGTCATCCAGTTTCATTTTTACGTTTTTAATTTAGATTAAAATTGTTAAATTAACATTAAAAGTAAATGATTTGACAATACTAAGGAGTGACGTCACACCTTAGCATTTCATACAAAAATGTACGGACGCTACCATTTTGACGTTTACTAAAAAGGTACTGATTTGACTTGACAGTCATCTACCCTATTATTTATTTATTTAATCTTTATGCACATAGAGTATAGAGGCGGACTTAATGCCATAGGCATTCTCTACCAGTCAACTTTCGGGTGATGCAGAGAAAACGGGAAGTAGGTGCAATAAAAAATATTATAGTTTATTAGGCAAATATGCAAACTAAATATCAGACAAAAATACTTAAACAAAGTACGTAGGATGAAATACATATCATAAACATACATACAAATATGTACACAAGCATAATATATACATACATACATACAAATTAAAACCATAGTAACGATTTAGATGATAATATGGGCAAGTTGATTCTGCTAGTTGTTCGAAAAAGTACTCCTTTACTTTCACTTTGAATGAGTAACGATTGGTGGCCATCCTGATTTCGAGGGTAAGCGCATTCCAAAGAAGAACAAACTGAACGAAGAAAGAAGAGCCTACAAACTCTGTGGTGTGAGAGGGACAAAGAAGAAGAAGATTATTTAAGGAAGGTTTCTATCAAGATTACTACTTAAATATTGGAAATATGAAGTTAAATACGTTGGGGAAGATGAGGAATTAAGGATGGTAAACAAGGTAGTGAGGGTTCGCAACATACGGCGCTGACGAATAGGCAACCACTTAAGCCAGGAACGGAAAGAAGACACATGGTCATATTTACGAAGATTACATATAAATCGAATGCAGTTATTAAGAAGACGGTCTAATTGATCGAGAAATCTACATTCAGGTCATAATAGCACACATCACCATAGTCGATTATTGGGAATATGAGAGTTTGCATGAGCATTGTCTAGGTTTTCGCAGGAAGAATTTTTTTAAGCGATGTACTGCACGGAGGGTACCAGTAACCCTCTGACACAGGTTTGTAACCTGATCGCGCCAGTTCAATGTGGAGTCAAGATGTAGACCCAGGTGATTTACCGATTGACAAATAGGTATAGTAGTACCGTTAAAAGTAACAGCTGGGAGCGTCCCAGTGTCTACTCTACTCATCAATCGGTGGCTACCGATTATAATAGCTTGATAATTTTAAGGATTTACTGACAAGCCAACCTTTGAGACCATACATTTATAGATTCGAGGTCTCTGTTGACCATTAAAAATTATACAGAGAATCGGTTGATCCGATTTGGGGATCAGTATAAAAGTCCCTATTAATAGCGTTATCCCATATTTTTCTTGCAATGGAGTTGGTATAGATAGATTTTTACATTAAAATGTTAATAAATCTATTTGATGTCCATGAACAGAGGTAGATATTAACTAATTGTATTATTAATAGTGTATTGTAAGTGTTCGTTTACATATTTTAGTTTATTGTACATATGCTGCCAGTGTAAGCTAATTACTATTTATTTTCATAAATCTATACAAGATCCCGTAGGCTCCGACCTGGGACCAGACATAATCGCGTCTCACGTATTGTATGCAGATTTCCTTTCTTATAGGCGTTAACTTTACCGCCTTCGGGAGAAATAATAAATTTACCCGTACTTACATGGAGCGGCGTAACGATGTTATGATATCATTATTTTGTCTCGAGCGATGAAGAGATAAGAATAACAGAGACAAGTCTTTGTTTGGTTAACACTTTTTAAAACCACTTGGAAGCCTGTTCGTACAAATGCCTGTGTTTGTTATTGCAATTATTAAAATGTTCATTAAGCACTTAATACAATTAGACTTAATACTTAAACTCCAGATTTATTGATAAATATTAGAGATTGCCTAGTGGTCGAATATCGACCATAATTAATTACTTTTAAATGTTTTGCTTTATATCCTGACCAGATAAATTGATCTATCATTGCATAGACTTTTCGTACTATGATAGGTCAACACAAATACTGAAGCCCTTTAGCTTTTTATGTAGCATATAGATTAAAAATTATAGCTTTCTGTATTCCAAATTTGACTTTCCTCCGTCTGCGAAATTTGCTTGAAACGAGTATAAAGACGGTTAGCTGTTGTGTAACCAGAGTAGCTACGTAGTAACTACTGATCCTGCAACGCGCAATGAAGGTTCTAGCGCTGATTACTATTTATGTTACAGGCAAGACTCTTATGCTAAACCAAAATTCTACCGTCCGTAAGTAAAACGAATCGTTTATTGATTATTGGAACGCGGCATTAATCGGTCAAAAGTACTTTTAACTGAAAAAACGTTAAAAGTGATTTTGACTGAGCAGCTTGGTCAAAAGTGGTTTCGACTGAAAATCATTAGCTAATAGTGATTTTGACTGATTTATGGTTAAAAGTGACTTTAACTGACTGTTTAGAATGTAAATAAAAATATCTAACTTAACTTAATAATAATTTTAACCAGTCCCTACTGAACCAACATCAAGATTGGTGAAAGATTCTTCCCTTTTGTGTAGAAGGGACGTCCAAACTATAACTCTCAACTAAACTCGCTAGTCTAAAACCACCTTTAGAGATGACAGATATGGGAGAGACGTAAAAATTGCTTTCATTATACTTAAAATACTTACGTTTTTTTATTACCTATAAACATTTGGTGTAGAATAAAAATCTTTTTAACAAAAAATTAAACCGACGAAGAGAACTAAAAAGCAAAAAATAAATAAACCTTAAGTCTTAAAGTATTGAGCTTATTTACATAAACTATCAAATTTGTTATAAGGCTTGGTTTATTTATTTTTTGCTTTTTAGTTCTTTTCGTCGGTTTAATTTTTTGTTAAAAAGATTTTTATTTTATAATTTTTTTTCATCATCAGCTCAGCTACATGATGTGATGATTTTTAAACGCAAACACCTGATAAAATAATGAAAAGTAAACAGAAACACTATTCGTTCCTACAATTTTCGAGAGTTTCTCTCAATTTTATCAGGAACCTATCATCAGATCCTGACTTCCTTGACATGGGACCACCCTGGAGTTATACCCTATATAACAAAAAAGAATAATCAAAATCGGTTAATAAATAACGGAGTGAGGGCTGAACAGACAAAAAAAAAAAATAAAAAAAGAATATAATACGGTCGAATTGAGAACCTCCTTTTTTTTTGTCGGTTAAAAACTGTGTCTGTTCATTAAAGACATTTAAAGAATCCAACTTAGTTTAATAACAAGGATCAATTAACAAGTTTCGGGTAAGTAAATTTTTTTTCCAGTTTGTTTTTCAAGCGTCACGCAAAAAAAAAGCTGTAATTATTGTTTACGTTAAGTTAATGGTACAACCTTTAACTAAATTGGTTAAATAGAACAGTAAGTTTTGCTGAAGCTACCTACAATACATAAGTGTTTTAAAGATACAGCAAGCAACGCAACAGATGGGTTTACTTACTAGTAGGTGAAACGTGATTGTTTTTGGAGGTTGTATACAACACTGTAGTAAAATTACAAAAAATAAACATCGTGTGTAAATGCTTTCATCGTCAAAAATGTACCTACTTGTCATCATTTGATTGGTCGAAACGAGTCAATTGCGTGCTTGCTAGGTGGTCGAGGTCGTAACTGCAGTGGACAATCGATTCATGGTACCAATGCGGCATAGTATGCGACACTATCATTTGAAATCGAATACAAACTTTTATATTCAACATATTACGTTCCATTGACGCATACACTTGACCGCAGATTGTACTCTACCGTTAACTGTTGCAATGTATACAGCTGTACACGACAATTTCAATACACGCTTTGTTTAAAAATATTATATGGTAGCCGACATCGCATGCGATTGACACTTGGATCAAAAGAATCGAATGACAGATTTTATGTAAAGGTAATCGAGTGTTTCAGAAATGTCTATAGCTTCATACCGGTTTCTAATTCAACAAGTTCTTATATTGTAATACAAGAAGCGTAATTTTGAACGGAGTATCGTTTAAAGGATTAAGTAATTTTCTTTTGAAATTTTCAAAGAAATGAGACAATTTGTATCATTTTGTTTAATATTTTATGTCAGACCTAACTACTAAAATATTTTTATAAGTTTAAATGTACACCTACTAATATTATTGACTGCACGGATGGCGCAATGGTTTAAATGGTCACGTCGCCGCTGCGCCGTGCCTAGTGTTATGGGTTCAAATCCAGTGCATTCCCATGCATTCAAATACCACGGGACAAAAATTTGTGTGATCTACTAATAGCTGTCCCGAGTCTTGTTCTTTGCGTCCATTGTTTAAATGTTTGTGAAGCCCCCGCGACACAGCAATATTCCTAATGCGGGAGTTGTTTATTAAAGAAAACAATATATCCAATTATGGTTATCTTGTGGGCGAGCATTAAAAATCGCATAATTACTAATTATTCTAGCAAAATACCTTAATTCCTACAGGACTTTTAATATTTTATGGGGGTTTTCTAATTTACAGCCAATCAGGATGACGCCACGACGTTTTGCACTTCTCTATATCAGACAGAGTAAGTCTTATGATATAAGTTGATAAAGAATGATACCTACATCAATAATTTTTAATAACTTTTGAATTTGGAGATTCCGATCCTATTCCATTCCGATGAGTATTATTTAGTCCCGAAAATTTGAGCAAACATTAAAAAAAATATAGACTTGAGTCATACTATGTTTATGGTCAAAACCTAGCCGTGGTAATCATTAAGAACAATTAATAAATGTTTAATGGCGAAGGTCACCGACATAGCCGAACGGGTCAGCAAATTGAAGTGGCAATGGGCGGGGCACATAGCACGTAGAACGGATGGTCGATGGGCCCAAAAAGTTCTGGAATGGAGACCACGGACCGGAAAGCGCAGCGTAGGACGTCCACTATCGCGGTGGACAGACGACCTGGTCAAGATCGCAGGACGTCGGTGGATGCAGGCCGCTTCCAACCGGTCTTCTTGGAGGTCATTAAGGGAGGCCTATGTTCAACAGTGGACGTCCTATGGCTGAAATGATGATGATGATGATAATGGCGATTCCTCGAACTGCGATCAAGAAAGATACGCTTTCGCGATGTAGATCAACATTGATCTCTTAAATTTTTTGTGTTAAGAATTTTTTTGTATCTCTTATTGTCACATTTAGGTATATCAATTGGTGCCCCCTATTAGACACGGCGACTTCTTCCAAACAACCTCTGTACAGATATTATTAAATGTGATTTATGGTAGTTTATGGTATAGTATATTTTATGAATGATTTATTTAATAAAAAAAATATTTTATTCGCAATAAAACATAAAATAGAATCTGGTTTTTATATAACCTTGTGCTAGGTGTTATACATAGGTATGGTCATATTTAAGTTAAAGTTAGTAGAATTACTCGGCAAATTGAAATTGAAAATTAACCAATTAAATTAATATTGCGTAAGAGAAGGCCGACATGAATGAAACTGCATTATTTCATATCGAGGATGTTGATGGCATATCTATTCCCGGAAAATAAAATAAAGTCAAATTACATAAAAAATATGATATGTTTTTTTTTCAAAATCTTTTATTTGGCTAATTCAATTATTTTTCGGTTCTACATAACGTTCCTAAAATAACTAAATACCTTGTAGAACTCTAATTCTCTATTATCTCTATATCTATTTTTATTATCTGTATACAATCTCGAAATTCCGGGATTATTAAAAAGAGCCGGTTTTTAAATATGTTGATTTCAACATTTCTGTTCATCGTGAGGTTTTCGTGTTGAACATTCGCCGAGACACCTAGCATAATTATATAAAAAAAAACATTCAATTCCACTCCGCCTAAAGAGTCAAATACCTTTTGATAATACTCTATGGATGGCACAGAATTATAGTCAATCTTGTGATACCTACGATAATACATAATTATCATAGAAGAAAAATATTATCATTTTAAGAGTTCTGGAATATATCGCTAAATCAGAGTTAATGATTTGAAGTTATGAATATAAGAATTACCTACTAGGAACCTAAGAACCTACGCGGCTTTTTAACAAAGAGGTCGTTTTCGAAATTAGTGTAGGTACATTTTTTTTGTGTTTATTTTGCGGTATTTTGCCACAAAAATAACACAAATTAAAAGTAAAGGCAGAGTCACAATGACGAATTTAAAACCAATTTTTCTGTAATAAAGTAGTTTATCATTATTTATCAAAATTTTGACAAAATCAAGCAAGCTTAAAAACAAAAACAATAAATATGCCTTAAAGATAACATAAAAGTCATATTTCAAAATGATTAGATGGTTTTAGCAGTCTTGCATTTAACATAAATGGGGCTTTACGTTTTATTAATTAAATCTGAATATAAACACAAGAAATATAATTATATGAATGCAGGGCTTTACTTTACTTAACATTTGGTTTATATCAGGATTAAATTTACTAAAAAAAATCGATTCATAATCACTATCGTCAAACATTTCAGTAAAATCGAACCATAATCACTATCGTCAAACATTTCAGCAAAATCGATTCATAATCACTATCGTCAAACATTTCAGTAAAATCGATTCATAATCACTATCGTCAAACATTTCAGTAAAATCGATTCATAATCACTATCGTCAAACATTTCAGTAAAATCGATTCATAATCACTATAGTCAAACATTTCAGTAAAATCGATTCATAATCACTATCGTCAAACATTTCAGTAAAATCCTTTTTAAATCTAATGTTGATCTTTTATAAGATTGGGCTGATTTTGTCATCTTTTGTATATCGCATTATTTATAGTTTACTTTTACGTCTGAAAGAATAGTGACTTTGGACGTGCTTGGTTGGTGAACAAAAAAAAAAACAGAACAGGTGAATGTACTGGTTAAATACCTTACTATTAGATAATTATTAGGTAGTTTTCACGGCACGCTGTGGCTCTTCAATGGAGCCACAAACAGAGTTTTTCTTGCAACAAAGCTAAGAACATTCAAACACTTGATTCGAACGTGATCTAGTCACCTCGCTATTCGAATAAAAAAGCTATACGAAAATCAGTTCACTCGTTTAAGTGCTATCGTGCCACAGACAGACACAGATACGCACTTTAAAAACATAACGCCAGCGCCACTCAGTTCATATCGGTTAACTGTTAACAAGCCCTAACCCATTCCATGACATTGATAACATTAAAAAAAAAACAGTAACAAATGAAAAAAATGCATGTGTCCAGAAACATGCATTTTTTATTTAATTTACAATAATTAACCACACTGACATGGTGCACTGTAAAGTAGAGTACTTACTGAATTAACGTGATTTTGCTCTTATTAACTCCTTTTTAATTGTCCTTTTATGCACGTACTCGAAATGGAACAATCAGTTACAAGACGCAGAATAGTGGCCGAAAGAAACTGGTTGTAACTATTCTGACGCATAGAGAGACAAAATATTGTTAAACTATTTTACTGCAATTATTACTTTTACTGCAGCTATTTTTTTTAAATGCACATTGTATTTTTGTATGGGAAATAAATTACGACTGAAATGAAATGTTATTTTTAAATCATTAAGACAAATTGTCATATAGAAATATACCTACCTATATACCCAAATTTATTACTAATTGATCACAAATTCATTTTATTGTATTTTAACATAAACAGTGATGGACACGTTTTTACAGCGAAATGTATTTTGGAAAAGACTTGTAAAAAATAAAAAAATGTAAGAGCATTGCAGTTTAATATAAATTTACAACTAATTTTAATTGATATTGTCTATACTGTTAAGTTTTTTGCAAGCTTACAACGGAAGGGAGTAAATAAACTTAGCAATTAGAATAAACAACTCTGGGCTAATTACGAAATTGTCATTGAAGAAAGGTCCGCAAATTACTCTCCAATTTAGATGTAAAATGTCGCAAACGACGGACGGATGGACTGACGTTTTTACCAACACTAATAATAATTGCCCATTGTGTTCAACTATTTTACTTCTTACTTGTAATTGAAACATATGCACTTCACGCATTCTTGATTTCTATAGAAAAACACATACAATAATGTTTTGCATAAGGTATCATAGGTACTGCGGAATTTCAGCCTACAACCAACACTAGAAGATTGCTACCATATTTTTTTTTATCTGCGTCTAGAGACGCGGCTTCGATCTTCGCATGAAACATACATTTTTTGGATAATCCAAATTTAGTTTATTTCATTTATCTTTTATTTTCGTGTTTGAGTGTATAGTGTTCATAAACTTTTTAGTATGTACACTTTGTTTCCTTTATCTTTTAATAGAAGCATTTGTATTCCGTTTCAATTATAAATTGGAAACATGTAGCAAACATGTTAATAAACGATAATGTCATTCAATAACGACGTATCGACAAGCTCTTTTTCAAACATAAGGCATTTATCTTAACATTTCATATTCACTTGATCAGTTTTTTCATAATTATTGAGTATCTTTTACCAATACGTTCTGTTACTTAAGCATTTGAAAAAGAGGACGCTATATGACGTAAAAACTGCTCTATATGAATGGGTCGCCTTCTCCGAGAATGCTTTTCTCATTATGACCTAACCATTCGGACAGTAACGTGCATATATTCTGTGATTTTAAAGCATAAAGCGTTGTTGGTATATTGTTTCCATTACTGTGTTAATACGAGTTATCACCACTCGAGAAAACGTGAATGATTTTGGGTAAACATAAATGTCACCCAAAATTCTAAACTATTAGCAAACTTAATCATGATACGTGCCTTTGTCCGACTTGGCGGGTGCTCTGCTCTGCTCCCAGATATACATTAACAATACTTAAGTGTCACAAAATCAAGAAAGTTTTTGCTATATCCAATCATTAGATCGCTAAAGGTTCTTTTTTGCATTTGTTTGTAACTGCTGCACAGTTTTTGTAATACTCTTAGTGTTGTGAATATATTTTCCATGGCATTGTTTATAAAATACCCGCCATATGAAATTTTACTTTGTCCTTAGGTTTCTTTCTCACACCCTTGTGTTTTATATAACCTTTCGTTTTAAAATATACAGTTTTAGTTTCTTGTCTAAAAGTGGGGCGGGGAAGGTAAATACTTTTTTTGTACACTGTGGGTCAATAATAAACGCACCATAATAATTTATTTCTCAAATATTATCTTTATAATTTTTTTATATAATATTGTACTATTCTACAAAAGTTAAAAAAGTTACAAAGAGTTCTGTGACTAACTCCCATGACTTCCCTTACTGATACCGTATTGGGTCCTACATTTCTCCTTATCTATGTAAATGAACTGTGTAACTTACAAGTTCATAATGCCAAAGTCTTCTCGTATGCCGATGATACGGCGGTAGTATTCACTGGTGATACATGGCAGGAAGTACGGCTTAAAGCTGAAAAAGGTTTAGAGAAAGTAGCAAGATGGTTGGAGAAAAATCTTCTCACTCTTGACATCTCAAAAACCAATTTTATATGTTTCTCTCTGAAAAACAAAACACATCCCAGTGAGGAGTTTAATATAAAAATATATTTATGTAAAGATAGTGCAATGTCCAACTGTAACTGTTCATGTATTGAAAAAGTATCTCACACGAAATACTTAGGCGTCATCGTTGACCAGAGACTGTCGTGGTACCCTCACCTTGAACAAGTTGCGAAAAGAGTGAGAAAATTAAGCTGAACCTTCAGGACCCTTAGCTATGTGGTTCCCAAAAATACTGATAGTCACACAGCAGGCTGCGCTAAAAATATTTTCAATGAGATATAATGTCGCATTGGTGCAGACTGTACTATCATACTGCATTCCCATTTGGGGTGGTGCGGGGAAAACTAAATTTACAGAGATAGAGCGAGCACAACGAGCCCTAATAAAGTGTACGTATTTTAAACCAATGAGATATGCAACTGACGATCTGTACCAAATCAGTAATTTGCTCTCGGTTAGAAAATTATACATTATTCAAATAATTAAAAAAAAAACACAAGTCTCTATCTTATAATCCAAAACTAGTATCAAAAAGAAGAACCAGGTTTGCTTGCACGCAGTACAGTAAACGATTAGCACAGTTATATAATAAGGTCAACAAACAAATTTCTATATATTCCAAAAACTATTACCATTGTAAAAACATGCTTATTAATGGGATAAGAACTCTAACTTATTGTGATACTGAGACACTTCTTCAATACATTCATTAAACACACACAGATACACACACACACACTCTCACTCGCCCACATACACTCACATACACACACACGCTACACACACACACAGATATATATAATATTTTTTAATGTCTAAAATCTTGTTTTTGTAGTACACACATATGTATGTTTTGTTATGGAAGAGCGGAGTCTCCTAACACAGGCATTGTTTGCTTAAAAGGAGGCTTCAATCACAAATATTGTAACACCAAACTGTGTAATGCAAAATAAATTATTATTATTATTACTTAACCGTTCACTTCAACTATATTCACAATAATTAATATTCGAATGAAAAGTGTGTAACTTTACTGTTATCTTATACTTAAGTATAATTAAATGAATGTACTTAATTAAATAAATCATACTTACGTGTTTAGTGATTACGGTACTGTATGTATTATTTATATTATGTATGTATAATTCTATTATTTAGAAGATGTCTTACTTTTTTAAAATTAATGTCTACCAATAAGTACGGTATTTTTAACAACTTCAACAAATGAAATATAAAAGGTAACTCTTCATACGATAAGTACTTATTGTTACTCCTGCAAGCAAGGGTAGGCTGATCGTGCCCGTTCGTGACGTTTTGCGACCTCGCACTTATCTCGCGCGCTCTCACGACCACGCAGCGCGCACTGCACGACCAGATCTGACTACCTACTATGGTGCTTTTTGTATGAAACTTAAAGCTCCCCATTTGTTTAATGGCTAATTGCTTAACGTAATTAAAAGTATAAAAGGGATTTATTACAAGGATAATAAAGCACTTTCATGAAAAGCTGAAGACTTAATTCGTTACCTTTGTATATTAGCTACAGATACAGTCTCCAATGAATATAATTATGTATATGTAAGGGAATTAACGCGATCATGACGTTACGACCATTGGATTCATATACCACTAGTAGCTATATAGTTAGATAATGCATTCGACATACTGAATGATACATAAGAAAACCGTTTTTTTTTTTCAGTGAGCGAGACTCAATGGGTTTCTTAGCTGTTTTAAGATCAAGCGAAAATCCTAGAGATAACTGATAGATGATGATAGGTCACGGTGGTTTCTTTTTGTTGTTGTATACATCATCACATAGTTTAAAACGACAACGATTAAGTTTCAATACCAACAGGACATAGTCGGTTGGGATTGTCATTATTCCTTAACTGCAGAACTTTTGCAATCCACGTATAGTTTTTTGGTAGTTTTTAATATTATAAAATTTATCTCATTAACTGACGACCTCTGTAGCGCGGCGGTAGTGCACTCGACTGCCACTTCGGGGGTCGCGGACTCGATTATCGCTCAGTGTAATTATTAGTATGCATGAATATGTCTGTTTGTATTGATCCAGACCACTACAAACAGACAAATTCATGCATAGAAGAGCCCAGGCGTTTCTATGTACAATATGTATGTATTTAGAACATTTTCCATTTATCCAAGCCGGTTTTCCAACCCATAGGTTTCTTTGGCATGGCACCTAATATTTTCCATATCAGGTGCCATGCCAAAGAAACCTCCTCTGTATTCTTTCAAGTCTTGGCTTGCTTGTGGCTTAATGCCGTTTCCAGACGGTATTGCGGTACTCCAAAAGTCTGCACTGGAAACCAACTACGTTTCTTATGACAAAGACTAGCATTCTTGAATTTTTTTTGTAACCGACCTATGACCAATCTGGTATGAATGTCAACTTACTTATTTATACGATGTGTAATATGCCCCAGATTTTTTTTTCACTTTCTTCTGGTAAGTACATAAGCTTACTTCAGTGGTCGTGAAAAAGTTTGCATAAAGGTTAAAGATTTTAACATTTTTCCCTTTATGCAAACTTTTACCTTGACACATTATATCACAAAAGATATTCCATTTTTGCACTAGATTACGGGTTTAAAATCTTTTTCTCAATGAAAATAATTGTAATGCTGGTTACGAGTTTCGAAAGTATGGCGCGGAATAGATAATAATAGAAGTTATCTACAGAAGCCTTACTCATTGAACATATTCTATGAATTACGCAAAGTACCATACTTAAAAATCATTTGCCTGTAACTATTTCAAAGTCTCTACGCATGACAGTTTCTTTTGTTTTGACGACGCTTTGTACTCAAGATATAAGGATGTCACTTGATGACTGCGTGCAGGTGTAAGAGCTGTAATAATATATATCTTTATTATGTAAAACATCCCACCTTTAGACAATGTTTGTGTTAATTATTTCCAAATATATCTAATACTATACGTCCAATCAATTAATTTAAATGGTTCAACATAATATCTGATGGTCGCGTAAGAAATGTAAGGGCCACCGCAAACGTTTGTAACTGGATGCACTGCGTTCACGCGGTATCTCGCGATCTCTCCATTTGCATCCAACGTATGGCAGCGATGAGCAAACACCAGTTTTACTGACTTGCTCTGAACTCTACCATAGTTTTTCAGAGACAATGGATGAGTACATACACAAAATTAGTGAAAAGAAAATATAAATTGTATGGTGCTATAATTATGGTGAGTGAGCGAAAGAAGTGGCTTAGGGCAGAACAGTTTTACAAAAAGCTTAGACTACGGCATTAGGTAAACATACATATAGGTACTATGTATGAATTGTTGGTAATTGTTAAAGCATGGAACGACTTAAGTATTATAAGATGTTTGGCATTTGTTTATAATTAAATCGAATTAGATCGAATTTATTTAATGTTTCTTATTTACAACACTAGGTAATACATTACATAATCATCTTGACATATTTCTGTCGTCAGTGACAAAACAAAACGTCTATAGCGTAAAAATTATCATTTATAGTATTTTGCATTCGGGCATCCGAGTGCGTGGTCGTGCGCGGGCAGTAATGACAGGCCGCACGCGCGCGCACCGTCTAATTGATAATGGCTGCGGACGTGCGAGCCAGACATGCACCATGGGAACTGCGCACGACTGTCGCTAGGCTACGGATCACCGCAGATTGGGGATGTAACTCGACGCAATTATACACATCATTATATTGCACATTGACAACTTACGACTATCTTTTACTAACATGTGTAAAGGTGGGAATGAACTGTGTAATAACTGCCCACTCATATTTTATTATATATTATAGGTAAAAAATTCTAAAAATGATAATGAGTCTCTAAATTATACCCATTTAGCGCCGCCGTACTCATTTGAGTACGGTTAAACTTTGTATTTTAAGGTTTAATATTGGAAGGAAAATGTTGGTATTCTACAGTTTTTCCAGAATTACTATAAAGGAATCTTGGAAGGATAGCTGCAAGGCGAAAAGAGTTTTCTACGAACGTACGATTCCAGAGAATAAAGGGTACCTAACTTCGAAACCAACCACCTCAGGATTTTCTTTAATAGCATTTGACAAGGAGAATTTGAAAATGCATTCAGTGAAAGCCATTACTACTACTGAACTAAGACGGTATTATAAGTAGGTATTCCTTTCTCGATGCTTAATCTGATATCTATCATTCGAAACATTAATCAAAGCTGTGACGTTTGTAGGCTTGATAATTCTACCATCTACCAAAAAGAATTCTACCACAAGTTTAGACCCACAATACTTGTCGCAGTTTTAATTGGCGTGGTGACCACTTAGTGCGCTATCCATGGAGTAATTTAATTAGCCTCATTAGGTACATTTCACATTTTTGGAAACGTAATAGTAAAAAATCAATAAAGCTTTTAACGATCACAAGTTTTCATAAATATCTTTTGTGAACTATGAGTAATATCAGTTTCGTTCTTTAACAAATACTCAATTACAATACAACAATAATATGTCAATAGAAAATAACTTTGAAATATAGACACCGTCAGACGTTTATAAAAATAAAATGGTGTCTAAACGAACAATAACCGCATATAAAATCCATGTTTGACCCGGCTGCAACCTAAATGCAAACATTAGGGACACGCAAGTAAAGGCGTCAGCTGCGTGTTTACCGCTAGGGTCCTAGCATGCAACCTGTTAACACACCTAACACGGCTATACAATATAAAAAAGATAATTACTAATTACCGCACTTGCATAAAAACCCTTTTAGACAAAATGGTATGTGCACCATGCACTATCCATAGCTGAACCACTAATTTATCAGTTGGCAAATTTATGTAAGGACTACATAAATTTGAAATAAAGAAAAAAATATCTACTGTTAATTTTTGTAGTGACTTTGACTGTACTTCTCGCAAACTTCTTCCTCACAAACTGACAAGCGATATGCCATGGTTCAATCTTGTCGAATCTCTCCCTAAAGAGAGTAAGTAAATATGAAAAAATTTAAATTAAATCATTATTTTATTATGTAAATCCGTAAGTATTCAATGCAATGAAAGATTAAGAATTGCTTTGAAGGATGGAATTCAATTCTAGAGGTCTATAAATATTGAATGTAGATCTCGACTGCAACATTTACGTTCGCGTAAATGAAACAGCTGTGGTGTGTATTCCTGGATTTGCTCTTAGATTTACCGAATAATTTAGAAATCTCAACAATACATACACAATTATGTTGCAGCATATGGTATAGTGGTTCCTAATTTGTCATTTGAGACTTTGTTCGACCCAAATCCTATAATGCCTATACGGTGCTCAATTTTATAATGCCAGGTACAGCATTGAGCACCGTATAGGCATCTTATAGCTATACGCTGGGGCACCCATATAAACTAATCTGATTCGAATCGCACCGTATACTGCTGAAAAGTAGTGAGAAGCTTAAGAATATAATATGTCGTCAGAGATGGCAATTAGGTCGTTTAAGCTGCACCGTCATACATGCTGGATGCGGAAGCCCGTAGTTAAGTAACAAATTATTGAGAGGTTTATAATATTTTGAAATTAACAAACCTTAATAAGTAGGAAGGTACACTTATCGAAACGTGGGATTGTCAGAACTATTCTACTATCAAGTCGATGTTGAACGATCACGTGAAATTGACAGACAATGGAGCCGGAGACAGTTCAATCCCGGGGGACCGGACGAGCATATTTTTTGGCTTTGGGTAGCTCACATGTTGGTTTGGCATAATTTTTCCAAGCTACCCTGGATCCGAGATTGCTATCACAATTAATGACTTGGAATAATGGTCCTGGTTTATAAGTTTAGTAGTGCTACTGACCCTAAAAATCTAGATCGATGACATCTTTACCTACGGTCTGAAAAGTTTTTATTCCATTCTGAGAACTTAATAGATCTGTCGATAGATATATAGATTATATGCTAATAGATTGTTGTTATCGCTCAGAATTAAGAAGGTTGTAATTTTGAGTTCTTTATAGTTCCATCTGACACAAGAAGACACTCTTTTAAGAACATGCTGGAGAACATCGGTGGCGGACAGGAGGTGATACCTGACCACCACTACTTTTGAAATAAACTACTTGAAGCCCTTGTTTCCAGGATATGGATTGAATAACAAATACCGTACATAAATACAATTAACTTAAAAAAATATATATAACCGACTTTAATGCATCTAAAACCATGATATGGAATAAGCTGTATTCATCCCTTAATTTCCCCCCCTTAGAGGTGGAAAAATTTCTTCAAATTTAAGTGGGACTAACCTTCAGTACAAATCGCGGAAACTATCAAACGACTGACAGTCATGTCAAAAACGCTAAAGTTACATTAGAAAAAATAGTATGGTCGTTAAGTTTTCTTAAATTTTCTAATTTTTCGCGCAACTTTCTTTTCTTATATAAGAATATTCCCTGTGAATGCGATGCGGTACCTCATATGGCTAGTTCTTCTGATTTGAGCCGTAAATCTATGCAAAATTTAATGCAGTTGCACATTTACGTGTATTTTTGTTAAATTATTTAAAAATTCAGCTATTTAGTAGATGATAAAAATAAGATAAGTAAATTTTATTGTCGTAATGTGAATTTTACTATTATCTACTATTGTATGTTAATTTTGTGGAGTTTTTTCTTTTGTGTCTAAGATTTAAAATCAGTTTTTATGACCTTACAGTTTGTTACTTTCAGTGTTCCTGAAATCTTTTGAGGCCGAGGTTCCTGTCTCGTAATCTAGGTCTTCTAAAATGACTCAGAAAAATGCAGACTATTTTCCTAATTACTCTTTTAAAGTGAGATGTCTATTTAACTAAAGTTATATTCAACATTATATGATTAAATATTTTAATTCTCGACAATCCAGACCTATCCCACCGTGGATGTGCTGAAGCAGAATAGAAAATATACCAATCATTACACATTCCTTCCTCGACACTCCCCTCCCCGCTTCGTCAGTAAACACGCACTCAACAACCGCACGCAACTAGCCCAAAACTAGTTGATTAGCTTGATACAAGAGAAAAAAAACTTTGGCTAATGCTTTTCCCAGTGAAGTTGGTTATTTTATCAATTTTCATATACATTTCAATGATTTTCAAATTAAATTAAATATCTGGACATTTTATCAACATCCGGGGTATTAAATACCAATAGTTTCATTCGTCTCTCATACGAAATATTAGCTTTATCGGTTAATTTTTTAGTTCAATTTGTCAGTTTCAAAATAAGATTTCTGCATTAAAAATCACGAATTTTCCTAAAATTGTAAACGCTCTACGTTATTCACGGAGTCTGCTATACGACCCTAAAAAATAACCTCACCTTTCTGTAACACAATGTATATATTATCACCATTATCACCATTTAATATATTACCAACCCGAAACCTTAATAGAGTTTCGGAGAACTAGGTACTAGTTTTGTCCTCCACATTCCTAAGAATAATCAACTTCACGTTCAATTCGTAGTAAATAAAACTAAACTGCAATAATTGAAACATTTTGAATAAAGGTGTTAACCGTTAATTGTACTTATGTCTAGTGCAGTGGCATTTGCCAACATCTGCTGCTTAAAAAAAGCGCGAGTGTCCGATTGTCCACTGCCTAGCAAATATAAACATTTATCCCCATCTATCTAGCTATATTGTGTTATTATTAACTAGTTTAGCTACATTTATTGTAAGCGTAGAAGTATGGAAGTTTGAGACGATGTTTATTATTCAATTACGCCCTAAACAATGAAGGAGTATTGTGGGTTAGATTCTTACACGGGTCAAAAATTTGTGTGATCCACAAATAGTAGTCCCGAGTCTGAGTATTATTTGTGCCCGTTGTTTGAATGTGTGTAAAGTTACCGCGACAAAGGTATCATTCCTAGTGCGGGAGTTATCTTTTCAAAAGAAAAGGAAAACCATGAAAAATTATATAGCCTACCTGATAGGCAACGGTTACCGGTGCCTGGAAAGTTATCCTTAAGAAAAGTATACCTATTATTTGTTCAATCACCCTACGTAATAGGAATTAACCATAAATAGTGATTTTATATTTTTGGTTACTTATGTAGTACGCATAACACATCTTAAAGCTAAAACACATATTTAATTGTAAAACCTATTAAAATGGAAACCTCTATAAACTACCACACTCGGACTCCTACAGTCCATAAACAAGTAGACATTCTTAGATTGATTATTCATAGATTACTAGGTGACTATCGCTTATATCATCAATACAAATAAATAAAATTGAAGTGTCTGTCTGTAATGTCAAAATAATAGTTTTTTTTTGCTCATACAGTTATTTTCACGATACCTATACCTAAATATCAGTTTTTAATTTTTTTGTCTTTCTGTCTATCTGTTTGTTCCGACTAGTCTCCGGAACGGGTGGACCGATTTCCACGGGAATTTCTAGCTATTTTTATTTCTAATAGCTGGTGTTATAAGGAGTAACTTAGGGTACTTTTATTTTGAAAAAAGATTTACTACCTATATTGGTTTCAATTTGAGCAGAAATTGGCAGTGCACTACGTCCTACAGCGACAGTTTTAAATACACTTTCATAGTTTTTTGATAAGTCTTTAGTAATAAAGTAAAAAATGATAGGTTAACATTATTTATAAATTTCGTCAATGGCAAAAATATACGCAAATATCTATCAATTCTAACAAAACATTGCCATTAATAAAAAAATTAAGTCACGTTTAACTAAGCAATGTCAAAGGTTAGTTTATGAATTAAAAAAATTAAACATTGTGTAATGTAATGGCTTAATTAATTGATAGACTAAGTAAAGCATTAGATGTAGATTACTGAGATTGTGTGAATAAAGTCGTTAGAATTGTGAATTCTTTATAAAGTACACAAAACTTGTCATGTGATTGCATAGCAGTACGTTTACCTGAATATAAGTGCTCGTATTTCGCATAATTTCGATAAAAACTCGAGACTTACTTAAGTCAATAAGACCTACATTATTAGTGTGGCCAGTTACATGCCTTGTTACAGTCACTTAACTAGACAGTAGTTGCTTAATATTGTTTATTAAGTGACTATAAGTGTAAATTTTCTCTATAGAAAGATATTTTTTTATTATTAACTTCCTTTGTAGTTAAGCAAATCTTTGAAGTCAATTATAACATACTTTATTGTCGTATCGAAATGAAAGTTTGTATGTTATGTGGTACGGATGGCAATACTATAATTTAGCATCGTGGAGATGATGGAGCTAGGAGGTTAATAGTGGAAATCTTTTTACTTTTTAATTTGGTGCACTATTAAAGCGTGTTTTTAGTTTTTATAAACTACTAGCAGCGCCTCGCGTTTTCACCCGCGTAAGTCCCGATCCCGTGGGATAACAAGATAAAATGTAGCCTATGTGTTAATCCAGGTCTCCAGTTATCTACATACCAATTTTCAAAGAATAACAAACATCTATCCATCCATCCAACTTTCACATTTATAATATTAGTGGGATTAGTGGGATAATAATTTAACGCTATGTGGCCATCTTCTCGATTATAGGTCTGATGTAAACATACAGATCAACGAATTATGTATGATGAAGGATTAGAATTCATCTTTACGAACGTATGATTTATTGGCCCGTGGGGCTGATGGAATCCTGATAAGTAAAAACTTTATCCAATTATTTTATATTGCGGTTATAGTTGTTTTAAGTAGTGATCACTTTCGATATTAAATTAATATTAGGTCTTTACATAATAATATGAAATTGGCGTTATATATGGAATAAGTAAAACAATTTTTAAGAAGATACTCCCTGTATTTGAAAAAGGAACACTTAAATCACTGAAAGGAATCACATCACTCTAGCATGCAGTTACAATGAGAATTTTTGAAATTTTGGATTTCAGTTTTTATGGATTTTCTCAATAACTGAGTGAATAGTTCCAAAAAAAAAAACATGATGCTTTTATGAGAAAAGGAGGTATAAATATCTGGAAATTCAAACGGTCATTCCTTGTGAACGAATATTTTCTTCAAAAATTCTTATTGTCACTGCAGGCTAAAGTGTAAAGTGTAAACCCTTTCAGTGATTAAAGTAAGTGTTCCTTTTTCAAATACACCCTATATTTTTAATAATTTAAAGTATGTTCCATTGTTATCCATGCACTTTTGCCATTTTATAGGAGGTTCATTATTTCCCTTTTTGAAAAAATGGTGAGATCGATTATAAATAAAATCTTTGAAGGCGGTTTGGACTGCCATCGGAATTGATTTGTTTTTCGTCGCAAGATATTGTCCTCAATTCTGGAACAAATGGTAATCTGTTGGAGCAGGTCCGAGGAGTATGGTGGGTGTCGGACACATTCCAATCGCACTTTTCTTATTTTGCAACTGTCTGTTGTGAAATTGTGAAGTAGCAAATGGACTAGAGCAATTGTTGTTTAACGGCTAGTCTTCCATCATTGTTTGTAATTCTTGTCAATACAGTTGTGCCGTAACTGTCTGGCCAGAGTTTAGGAAGCCGTAGTGAACAACACCAGCAATTGTCCACCAGACACCCACCAGTATCTTTTTTTGAGTCAACTGTAGCCTTTTTTCGTCACCCCAACGCGCACGCCGCCTCCGTTGACACGGTGCGGTATCCGCGTATGGCTCTAACCGCCATAACCCTCTGAGGGCGCCAGAGGCGCGCCCTATTCTGGGCGGTCAGAGCCTCCGCCCACACCGGTGCACCGTACAGTGCCATTAACCGAACAACCCCCGTGTACAGCCGTCTCGTAGCGACGCTGGGTCCGCCCAAATTGGGCAAGAGTCGCCCAAGGGCGGACGCAGCACCGACCAGCCTTGGAGCAAGCTGCAGGAAGTGCTCGTCGAAGCGCCACCTACCGTCGAGGATCAGGCATTTTTTTTTTAAGAATACTAGTAACGTGGGTCACACAGTCACACATTACTAGTATTCTTACCTACTTCTTATTAACCCCTCCAGCTAAGCTAAATGCTTGTGTTAGGAGTGGGTTTACGCCGAGCCCGGGGGGGAAGTCGCCTCGAAGGCCCAGTCGTACCCCATGTTCCACAGAACACCGCACGACATGGGCTGACGACTCAAAACTCCATCTCGGTCCTCTCGTACATGACGGTACGCTCCTCTAAATAGTCTGCCACTAGCCGCCTCAGGTACCCTGGCACTCCGTGATAGTGGAGTGCTTCCCTGATGCAGCTGAATGGCAGACTGTTGAACGCGTTGGCGATGTCCAGCGACACCGCCAACAGCACGCCGCCACAGCTCACTACCTCTTCAGTCGCGGCCCTCAGGCGCAACATAGCACCGACCGTCGAACGCCCCGCTCGAAAACCGAATTGAGCGTCCGACAAATCGGGGCTGACCTCGCATAGGTGCCGGACGATGCGGGCAGAGAGGACCCTCTCAAACAATTTACCCGCCTCGTCCAGCAGCACGATGGGCCTGTAGTCGGTAGGCCGTCCCGGCTTCCTTAAAAGGACCAGCTTCCGCTCTTCCAGCAGTCAGGGAAGCGCCCGGACGCCAAGCAAGCGTCGAATACTTCCCTGAGGCGGCCGGACATGTGGTCGAGGGCGAGGGCCAACACTCGGGCAGGGATCCCGTCTAGCCCCGGGGCGGTGTTCTTGGAACGGATCTGTAGAACAACCGCCCCTACCTCCGCCTCCGTGACGGGTGGAACACCATCCTCCTCGTTCTCCCCGTCGTCTCCGGCCAAGGGGGCCATCGACGGGGGTACGTGCTCCACCCGTCGCGGGAAAAGGCCCTCAACCACTTCCTGCAGGAAGCTTGGCTGGAGAGTCTCCGTAAAGGGGGGGGGGGGCGACGCGCGGAGCTTTTGTTGCGCCGCGTGATGAGTCAACTGTAGCCTGGGCCAAGATTTGGTCGGTTCATCTAGATGCAACCATTGTGGTAAGCGTTTTCGGTTATCGTACAGGATCCATTTTTCATCACAATCATCACAAATTTTATTGTAACGGTTGAGTAATGTAACGCAACACTCAATGCCTATTTGTTAGTGGGCTTCGTTCAATTCATGCGGTACTCGTTTTTCACTTTTCTAATTTGATTTAAATGAATTACGATTGTTTAATTCTGATCCGTTTCTACAATCCCTGTTTAGTTGAAGAAGAAGAAGATGAAGATGAAGAATTCTTCATTGTCTAATAGAGTCTGCGACCGTCCACGAGGTATGTTCTATAGGTTAAAATTTTTAGAACGAAACGTGGTACATTGTTGGTTCAAACGGAAAAACGTTGGAACCAACAATGTGCCACGTTTACTTTTACAGTAGCTTCCCCATACACATAATTAATCCTTCGAGCCGTTTCAGCAGCGCTATGGACTCGCCGGAACTCGTATTCGTAAATAAGGCGATATTTTAAGTTTTTCATACTGTAAACAAAACGTCAATAAAAATCAAAAGACACAAAAACAAACGAATCACTAACATTTAAACATAATATATACATGATATTATGTTTTCATATACATACAAGCCTAAATTTGAAATTAATTTGAATTAAAAATTCCTTAATTATTCCAAATATTTGAGATCGAAGTAGCAGTATATATAAAGACCGAATATATGTACATTGCATATCACTTATCAGTCGGCTCAGTTACGTTAGCTATAATTTAATTTAGTTACAAGATGAAGCCACAATCAAAGACCAAATCTCATATAAATGTAGAGTTCCACCTAAACGTACGTATGAACTTACAAACACTAACTCAAGTAAATTGACATAATGGCGGTCCGATAACCTGTAATAATGAAGCAGGTGCTGGAAAAGAAAATCATATTTTTTTTTGCATTATAATTATGTAGGTACATATAAATGTGCTCGGCTGAATAGGCTGATAGGGGTGATCAGGCCAATCAAAGCAACTACATATAAGTGTAATTTCTACTTGGTTGGGATGAATCTAAACTGTGCATATTTCATGCAGACGATATGCTGGAGGTTTAGAGCTCTGCACTGGCATCAATATTTTTCCACATTTTTTCGAGCCCCAGTCTTCAGAATCTTTATAATTATCAAGCCATGACTGGACCTGATGGTAGACTCGGAAGCTGTGAAAGCGAGCTGTATCTTGTGTTGGAGGAAGTGAAGATAAATTAAATGTACTTGTTGTCACTGACTTGGCGAATTGTTTATATCTTAGGCTGTCAAGACAATTATCATCTTTATTACCACCATTTAAAAAGATTAAAAAACGTTCACCAATGACAATGAGCAAAGCAACGGTCAACTCTCTTGTTGAGGAACAACGCCGTTCCACTTGCTAATTCTAACTAATAATTAAAAAGATTGTCATAAAAACAATAACAATTATTTTTATATAATAATAATAATGATAAATAATAATAACTCCACACATCTCACACACGGCCGTCTGTTCCTAACTAGGCAGAGCCTGTACTATAGTAACCAGACTGCTGACTGTATTTCTAAATACATACATATTATAAATTACATCCAGACACAACAAATTATCGTGCTCATCACACAATTATTTGTCCTGGGTGGGAATCGAACCCACGACCTCTGGCTCAGCAGTCAGGGCCACTAACCACTAGACCAACAGGCCAGTCGTATTCATGTATAGTTATGAATACTGAGGAATAGTATTCGTTTCGTAGCGCTGTAAAACCTTAAATAATAAATAAATTTAAAAATGTTTTTAATTAAAATTGTTCCTTAAAACACCGTCTATAAAAATGGTCTAATATATTTTTTTGTAAAATGATTAGAAAAAAAGTTTTATCGACAAATAATTTATTTTTTCTCAAACTTTTATAGATTTTCGCTTATAACTTTTTATTTATGATTCTACGACTAAAAGTTACTAAACAAAAGGTGTAGATAGTTTTATTTGCAACAAAAAATGAAAAAAAAAATTTTTTGTAAGACCTAGTTTGGCAGAAAAACCGTAAAAACCATTTGAACCTCTTTTTCCAAGATGGCAGCCGTGTGACAATGGTTGCAACAATTGCAACCCCACAAACTTGGATTTAACTTTACAATAACCCCCCCTTCATATCTAAAAAATAAAATTGCGTCCTCTGACAAACGCAACCCCAAATGTAACTGTTCAATGGACTAAATAATATTAGTCATTTATTTGCTATCTAAGAATGAAAACTCTAAGTATAAGATTCTTACGTAATTTATAAAAATAATAAACCATATAACCAAACCAACTTATACATTAATTTAATATGAACAATTTTACATAGTTAAAAATATATAGTACCTGTAGTAGTGTTGTTTACCGTATCTTTTAATTGTTTGTTTAAACTAGTAAACTGTTAGATTGATATGAACCAACAAAGTTTTGAAACCAAATATAGTCAGTTTTGCAGAAACTTATTTAGTTATTAATAGACCCAGACAGACACTAATTTGCATTTTAAAATGTCTCTACTTCCAAGGTTTCTTTAACTTTTAGTAGACGCAAAAGAATTTTTTACAGCTATTTAAAACCATTAATTTTTTGTTAAAGAATGCATGGTAGAGTTTAGTTATGTTGTTATCAATCCTTATGAGATAGAAGCGCAGATATGTAACTGTAATTATACATACAAAATGTTAGCAGATGTCTATCATGGATAAAATGATAATTACGTTTTACTAACACGCTTATAGACTAGGACGGTAGAACGAAGGGGTCCACCACAAATATTTTTTTAAGAAAACCTCGATGAATATATGGACTCAAGACTTAGCGACGGGATGATTAACAATCGGCGCTACTCAGTAACCTGACCGGATGGTGTGAAATGTGCTCCCGAAGCCTTCGTTGGGAAAAACTGCTCATGGCGTAACTCGAAACACCAAAAGGAAGCAACTATCAATTCATGACCAATATCGTTCGTAGATTAAATTATTAATGGCCGCTAAGATCATCATCATGGACAACAGAGTGGATATTTTTCAATTCTCACTATTAGTGAGACTCATTTGCGAGGACAGGGACACTTTAATACCGAAACACTTTGTACTTCTCTGGTTGCGAGGACAAGAGCGAAAGGGGTGTAGCTATAATACTCCTGAAACACATTAAAAATACGTACTCGGCTACAATCCAGTGAAAGGATAATAAGAATGCGAATTAATTCCAAATATAATATTCTCAATACTATCCAAGTGTTTACATATTTACGCATATTTTTTTCCGTAACCTGGGTACAATGTTTGAGAGCCAGTAAGTAACGTTTAGGGCACTTTGCAACTATAAGATCGGTACCATAAGGTCACTTGGTTGCCCTTTTTTTTTGCATCGAAGCATATGTCCTTCCCAACTCCATTTCAAGTGATCTATACGATTTAGTATATCCGTAACTTTGGTTTTCCTTCTTACTTCTAAATTTAATATTTTATCCCTTATTTTGACCATGTTTCTCTCGATAGTTGTTAGTGACCAAGTTTCACATCCAAATGTAGTGCATGGTAGAAGGCAGTTGTTAAATATCTTCCTCTTACATAATAATTGTTTTGTGTTTCATTATTTATTTCAAAGACCAGTATTTTTGCCATTCACGAGCTATTCTTTTATTTATTGACTTGTCCTAAGTAAACATATTCGCTCACATATTCATAATTGTTTCCATTTACTTCCAAGTTTGTTTCTGTTGAGTTAGTCATCAGCTTTGTTTTGCTTGCGTTAATTTCTAGCCCTACTTTTCTGCTCTTGTCCGTTATTAAGGTTTTTATTATTAGTTTTCATTTCTTAGGTCGTTCTTCCAGTAAAAAGTCTTTTTAAAATCAACGGTAATCGCGTGAAATATTTAAGAAACGCCCATCTAGGAAAGATGGGCGTTTTTCAGAAAAATTGCAAGTCAGGTAGTGGAATTCCACTAAAAAAAAATTGTTTTCATTGAATTGTGATTAAATGTGTTTGATAATTAATATAATTTTTTTTTAAAAGTATATTCATATCAAAATCTTTAAGAAAGTCCCAAAACACTGATTTAAAACTGATGTTTCTACTAGAGAATACCAATACGTCACAAAGTATACAAAGTGTTTTATTTAATGAAAATATAATACATTTCGAAAATTACCTTTGTTATATCAATATAAACATAATAAACTTTTCAATAAAATATAAATACTATCGTTACCCTCAGACATGTAAGCGCTACACTTTGGTACTTTACACTTCAAAATAATTAAATTTCTATGACACGCAAGAAACATACAATAAATATATACAGGGTGTCCCAGAACTCAACGTCAAGCCGAAGCGGGGTGACAGGATTGATTGTAACCATCATGAGAAAAATCAGAAAAATAATCTATCCCATGAAGTTTGGAAATTATGGGCATTTAAGAAAAACCTAGAAATTTTGTCAAACTGTAACCATTTTTCAGTTATTGTGGTTAATTTTTATTATTTTTGTTCATTTAAAATTTAATTTTTTGGAACCGTAACCATAAATAACATTTCTAGAACGACACTCAAAAATAATGACACAATTGCCCCAAGTTTTCTAGAATTAAGACTACTTGTTAAACTATGAATTTAAATTTTTCCTAATTTGTCGACTTTGAAAGGCCCTCCTTTAAAAAAAATGTACCAAAGTGCCTTGGCAAGTGCCATCAAAAATTTGCGCATTTAATCAGGATTGTAAAATGGTACAATACTTGTTAGTTTTACACTAAAAAAACTAGAAAAAAAAATAAAAACCTCAAGTAACCCGATATTTGCTAACCCATTTTATTCAGTTCAAATGTTTTTTATTGATGAGAGAAATGGATAGTGACCATATTTGCCATGAGCGACCGAGACGAGCGATAGTGACGCCACTTTTACCAAAGTGAACAAAAGTAAGTAAAATTAATAAAATAATGAAAAATCTTGACCTAGTTTAGTTTAGGTTTATCTCTAACAAAGTTGGTAAATTTTCTCGTAAAAAAAATATTTTATTCGTGCCATTCAAGTTCTCAGGCAGCTCAAAAGGCCCAACAATTTTGCCGTTTAAAATTTCAAAATCAACTCACACTCGGACATCAACTCTCAAGGATATGCCCGGCTAATAAGTAGATCTTTTTTAAGAAGATGTAGAGCGTGTATTGAGGCTGATGGTAAACAATTTGAACATTTATTGTAATAAAAAAATTTATTTCCCTATCTGACTTTTATTCCAATAAGCCTAAACTAAACTAGGTCAAGATTTTTCATTATTTTATTAATTTTACTTACTTTTGTTGACTTTGGTAAAAGTGGCGTCACTATTTGTCTCGGTCGCTCATGGCAAACAAGTTCACTATCCATGTCTCTCAAATCAAAAAATCGGGTTACTTGAGGTTTTTATTTTTTTACTACTTTTTTTAGTATGAAACTAACAAGTATTGTACCATTTTACAATCCTGATTAAATGCGCAAACTTTTGATGGCAATGGCCAAGGAACTTTAGTAAATTTTTTTAAAGGAGGGCCTTTCAAAGTCGACAAATTTTGAAAATTTTAAATTCATAGTTTAACAAATAGTCTTAATTCTAGAAAACTTGGGGCAATTGTGTCATAATTGTGTGTCAAATGACTGTGGTTCTAGAAATTTTATTTAGGGTTACGGTTCCAAAGTTTAAATGAACAAAAATAATAAAAATTAACCACAATAACCGAAAAATGGTTACAGTTTGACCAAATTTCTAGGTTTTTCTTAAATGCCCATAATTTCCAAACTTCATGGGATAGATTTTTTTTTCTGATTTTTCTCATGATTGGTACAATCAATCCTGTCACCCCGTTTCGGCTCGACGTTGAGTTCTGGGACATCCTGTATAGTAAATTTTAACACAGTTTCACCTTTAAAATAATTGAACAAAATGGTCTTTATTACGCTTGATATTTACTCCTAATTACTTATTCTTAAATCACAGATTTATTAGGACATGTGACGTAAGGACGAATTGAAAGTCATGTTTAGGATATTAGGTATGGTCTACAAAGTACTGCCGCCTAATACCTTTAATTTTAATCAACTATGGTAATACAGTAACTAAATAACCTTTCATATATGACTATCACTGCTTACCACCAAGACAATTAGATATATTTAAATAAAGAACACACATTTCGTGTAACCTATGCCTCAGAATTCCATTACATCATATTCCCATTCCACTAGTACAACACATGACGGGGTGGATGTGACGTATTTGGTTTATTTAATTTGAAACTGTAACACAGTAATATTTACCTTGAATAAAACCGTCGTGTATGTGGAACAAAAATTTGAGCACGGCGAGGTGTGAATACTTTTTACCTTTTTACATTGATATCTTTCAAAGTAAGCTCCTAAAATAAAAGCTATTCAAATACACTAATTGTTTCAATAGGGTTATTATTACAGGTCTTAAAAACACCGTAGCGTAGTCGAAATTTCTACAGTACGTGATTTCGTAGAACAACACGAAATTTATATTTTATTGACCTTTTCGACCATTGCTTGCTTATTTTAGAGTGGAAAATAAGAATTCAAGTATAAACCTTTAAGGTTAATATTCGAACATCATCCAAAAAAACCGAGATTTCTATAGTTTTTACCTCTGAACTTAGCAAGGAGGTCGTGGGACACGACAAAATCGCATAGCATACTGCCTTATTTTAGCAATATTTAATATTAAAATATTAAATATTACGAATAAATAGCTTAATACCTATTTCCATAAGTTTTAAATAATATAGTTATTCAGATAATAGCTACTTTATAAGAAAAAAAAAGTACCAGTCGGGAGAAAAAAAATCTCTGAATAATAACTAAACTTTAGTTCAGTTATTATTCAGACGTGTCCCGTGACTTTCATAGTTAAGTTTAAAAACTGAACTATGAAAGTCACAGCGAATCCTAAATGGTTCAAGAGGTTACTGTTGATTTAAAGACCATACTCATCCCAATTTAATTGTCTGAAGATGTAGTCCAGCACAATAATAAACAGTTTAGGTGATAACGTTATCTTTTAAACCCTATGATTTTTTCTAAATCTGTTTTTTAAACAAATATAAACAAATTCAAAACAACGTATGTAAAAATCTACAGCTCTCTATATAAGCGTTTTATATGAAAAAATGGCCAAACGTTCGCGTAGCGGAAACTTGAATTTCTCCGAAGTTTATACATGCACTAATTTTATTCATACATACACAATTACACACAAATCCACACTAATTTTTGGACACATTTTTTTTCTTCTAAGTCCATGGATTAAAAAAAGTTCCGCCAGGACAACGTTTGCCCAGCGGAATCAGTTTTTAGCGAATTTCTCCACAATGGCTGCATGCACAATTTTTTTTTTACCATACACAATTACACGACGTCATACACTAAATATTTGCACAATTAAAATCTTTAAATTCAACAACATTCCGCTGCGCGAACGCACACGGTGATAACGGGTCACCTTGTCTGACGCCTCTGTTAATAAGACAAGAGTATCCTGTCAATTCAAGTTTTATTCGGCTTTTGCTCTTTCTCTAGATGGTTTCGATTAGTTCTTGTTAGACAGGCTGTTACAGAAAGGTATGGTCTTATTTCAGGATGTATAAAAAACCTCGTAAATAACGTAAACCGCTTACAATTTTCGTCGTGTCGTGATTTTATACATAAATCTTTTATTAAAAATCCCAAACTGAACTTGAAAATGGCAAGAGAGAGCTGACATGAATGTAACTTGGATTTTGATAGAATGTCGAAACTTTCCTGAAAATGTTTGCATAAAAATACAAAAACACTGAAATTTACATTAAAAATCTTAATATGCTATGAAAAAATGTGTACCTATACTAGGAATAGCTATTGCAGAAAAAAAAAAAAATTACCTTTTAAATTCCATTTTCTTTCAAGTTAAATCAACAATTTTCGGCTTTAAATAACGCTCCTAAAATTTGACCCCACCTTTCTGTAACAGCCAGTACAAGTAGTGTTCACTCCTTGTTCGCTTAGACTGGACCAAACATATTTGTGATTTAGGCTGTCGAATGCTTTGGAATAGCCGATAAAAGCAATGTATAAGGGCTTCTGATATTCATTGTGTTTTTCAAAGACCTGTTTGATACTACCTGCTCTATTTGCTGATTTTTATAAAATGTTCGTGTTATTATTTCTTAGTTTTTATTTTTGCGGAGACTTTGTCAACATTCGATACGAAGCTCAATAGTTTAAAATTACCAATGTCATCCTTATCTTCTTTCTTGTGGATGATAATAATGTACCATTCTCCCCATTGGTCTGGGATGGTGCTTGCCGTTAGGATGTTATTAAATTGCTTAGTTAAGATTGGGCATATTTCCTTTAACGTGCGTCTCATCAGCTCATTAGATATATTGTCAGATCTTGAGGCTTTATCTATTTTTTTTTTGTAACACGATGGCTTTCTGGACTTCCTGTATTAGTATAGGTGGTATATATGGCATTGGTGGGCCTCCTCACATCTGAATTCTTCTGAATTTTCTTGGTTTCCACCTTTGTTTGATCAAAAGGTTCTTTCTATAGAAATCTGTAGGAAACTTCTGGACTACTATACGTCACTTGTTTTGACAATAAACCGAAATCATAACCCTCAGCATTTAGGATACACGACGCAAGAAGGAAGGGATTAGGTTTAATATAATAAATGATAATAAACCGTAAAATATACTTGAGAAAAAATCAAATAAAATGTACTGCATTTATTAAATAGCTAAATTTAGTAAGACCCAAACGGTTGCGTAAAACTAGGTTTGATAGGAACTGCCTTCTGTAGGAACTGCCTTCTGTAGACGATAAAATTGGTTATTCCTGAAGAGTACAGATTACAGAAATACAAAGGCTTTTATAGGATACGAAGCAAGAGGAAGACTACTACTACGGATGGATAATGACATACTATCAGCGGCACTTGCAGCCTTAATAGTACACAGTCAAACCTTTTTAGTTAATTCAAAATAAAACAAAAATAAATCATTCAGAAGCCCTAAATTACACTTTTCGAATTGGACATGATGGTGATACAACTTTACTGGAATAGTTTTAATGTAGTTATAATACACATACCCATGGTGTTGGGGTACACGTATCTTTAGTCAATTTCAATTTAACATCCGTTTAGAATTTTGCTCATAGCCGCTGGCTAGTGGTCGGATCTCAAGTAAACACTGCAAGTTTAGTTAGGCCACGACCGCGGTTGGCTCGTGATCTCATGTAGGGCCGTTGTGTGGCCATGACAAACGAGATTACGAGTATTGCACTTTCAAAAGGGATTTTGGTTAACGCTTGTTTTATTGCCTTACTACAGTTAAACTAACATTTAATTCTGTTTATAATTTAAAGCACAAATCTTCTTCAATACAACCTCTTATCAGAACAGACATACATATGTAGGGATTGTAATCGTCGGATTGGTGAAGGTGTTGGCCGGATGGCATATCATAGCATTTTTTTTTTGGTTAGTAGCAAAATGAACTGTATAAAAGAGGTTTAAGAGAGTTATCATAATATAAATAGAAAATACCGTTTAGACCAGTTTAGACGTCTATCTAAACTGGTCTAAACGGTATGTTTTATAAAATTTCATATCATAAATTCAATTAACTGTTTTTCCTTAACCAACCATCAATTAAAATCTAGGATCTAATGTAATTAGTTAAATCTCAGTGTTCGTATTAGTAATATTTATATCTATTAAGTTCAGTCTTTCTAGAGTTTATGCATGACGTTAGTAAAAAAATATTCAAATCTGACTTATATTACTTAAATGTAACTTAATCAACCATGATCACTTTAGATCACAATAATTATGGTATTTTGTCGAATGTGGACTTGCAATCGAATGTGGCGTAAGGTTGGGCACGTGTAGAGTACGGTAGTGACTGCACAAGTAACAATGCGCTGGAATCCTTACAAAAATTGGAGTCGTTTATTTTTCCAGATTTATGACCAGATCCGCTAAAATGGTACCAGATCCAGTCGACGTCTAATAATGCCGGATCCGCCGTATTTCCGGATCCGATTTTCCGGATTGCAATTTTTATACATATTATGAAATGAGTGCGCCAACTACGACAGTTTTTCACAATATCCCTCGCTGGAGTGCTATTTATCAACTTTTTAACAGTTTTATTTCTATTAATCAAAGTAATCACCCATGCAATCGATGCATCTTTGTCAACGCAGTGGCAGTTTACTGCTGCCCTTCTTGAAGAAATCAGCTGGACGGGAGGCAACGAATTCTTAAAAGGCATTTTGTACTGCCTCTCGGGTATTGAATTTTTTTTCCGCCAAGAAGTTATCCAACTACTGGAAAAAGTAGAAGTCTGTAGGTCTAGTAAGGTAAGGTAACGTAAGGTCTAGTGAGTACGGCGGATGACGGAGAGCTTAACCTCAGCTCTTGCAACTTGGAGACCGTCTGCTGTACAGTATGAGGTCGCATGTTGTCGTGCAGGAGCAGCGGAGACGAACGATTGACCAAAAGCTGGTTGGAGATGTGCGAGCTTCTCCATCATTGTGTTCAGTTCTTTACAGTACACATCTGCAGTAATGCTCATCCCGTTTGGTAAGCTGTGATGATTCACACCGGCAATCACAAAAAAATGCTGAGTATAGAAATGACAAACGATGCTTTTAGTCCTTAGATACGATGTCAAGTTTTTTTTTTTTAAATGACAGCTATCGCATTAGGGATTATTCCTGTGTCGCGGGGGACTTTACAAACATACAAACAACGGACACAAAGAACACCCAGACTCGGGTGGGAATCGAACCCACGACCTATGGCATAGCAGTCAGGTTACCGATGAGATTCTTGCGGTCGGCTCCCGGTCCAATAAGGCAAACGTTATTCCCACTAACGTTTGCCGTATTGGACCGGTAGGGGTCAACCACGGTGAACTTACGGGGATCAAATTGATTATATTGACTTGTATTAAAGGTTAAATGACAGTAGAGAAAGCTCGTGATGTTTTCAAGGATAGAAGCTAGTGGCGGGCTGTGGTTTCTGTCTTGAATTTCTCGAACAAGCTCTTTTAGTTTTGACAACGTTAGACTGACTTAAGTAGTTGAAATTGCAAAAGCGTGTCTAATACTGTTTTCTTAAGGTGTATCGAGTAGTCTCCTTTTAGAATTTCTTTGAGTGACCAAAATTTCTACCAGGCTATGTTTGTTCTTCTTTCAATTTCGTCTTCATTGTGCCTTTTTAAAAATGATACTTGTTGGCCTCGGTAGATGTAAATGTAAATGTGGACATATTCTATAGATTTTTCTTTTACATTGATGGGCCGTTCTATGCTGTTTGTCATGATTTTGTTTTTTATGACATTCATCTCCAATTTTACTTTTGAGCTTGCTTGAGCAAGAGAGCATAACTTGAAATTCATTTGCTGTTTCAGACAGTATAACTATGTCGTCCGCGAATTTGAGATGGCTTAGATAGCTGTTGTTGATATTTATGCCTCTAGTTTTTCAGTCTGTATTTCGAATTACATCTTCTAAATAATAGTCTAATCTAGTAATAAACACTTTAGGAAATAAAGCCTTTTCTACTTGTTTTCGATTGGCTCAATAGGACTGTTGCTCTAAGTAGTCTATAGTCTGTTCGGAACTTTACGTTATTGAGAACTTCATCGTTTTGAACTATTTTTGGGACATTTGTCACGATGTAGTCGATTTCGTTTTTAACACTTTCGTCTGATGAATTCCAAGTCCATCTTCTGCTGGGTCTCGTTTGAAATAGGTGTTGATTATTGCTAGTCTATATTCAAATGCATATTCTAGCAGTGGTTTGCCTCTTTCGTTTCTTCTTTTTTGGGTTGCCCTATTTCTGCATTGAAGTCTCCTAATATTAAGATTTTCTCATCGGCTAGTGTTTGAGCTTTTTTCTTATCATTGTAGAATTTTAGTATTTCTGTATAGTTTGATCTTTCCGTGGGTGCATATGCCTGAAATATAGAAATGTTTAGTTTGCCAAATTTCATTTGTAATAACGCTCCTCGCTTCGAAATGCCAGTAAAGTTAGTTATATTATTTTCCATGCCTTTTTAATTAGAAATCTGACTCCATACAATCCCTTTGTTTCTCCTATATAGCAGAAAACATAGTCTGAATACTCTTCTATGTAGCAACCCATTTTTCTTGTTTCTGAGAGTCCTAGTATGTCGCAGTTTATATCTTTCAGTGCATTATTGAGTTCTAAGTATTGGTGTATTGATGACAGAGACCTGACATTATAAGTTCCAATTTTTTTACAATTCTTAGAGTCTTTGTCCAGTTTAGTGGGTTTTTTTTTTGTGATTTTCCTGGAGGGTTGTGGTCGTACTCGGATGATGCCTATTAAGACACACTATATTTTTTTAAATACCTTGCTTACCGTTTTGTATATGAAATAAACGCGGATGCTTATATATTGCTTATTAGGTTTCCGGATGATAAAAATCTTAATTGAATCAGCGTAATAATTCAAATTTATGGCCTTTTTGTAGTCTCTTTTGCTGATCGCGTCTATGTTTAGTGGCTCGCTATTAAGCACGAAGCGCGTGCACCATTTTCAGTCAAAAACAATGCCGGAGCCTCGACTACGAATGTAGCGAGGTTTGGTTGACCGACCGCGTAGGCTATCCCCGCATCCCTATCGCCCAGCAACACTGTGGAGACGGTCGACAACTTGCGTGTCAGGAACTAAGCCATACTTTTAACGTTTGTCCGTTATTTACATTCGTAAATTAATAATATATGTACAATATATATTATGTTCCACAGCAAATTAGGAGTGTTGAACATGTACTTAGTGAACTATATTTTTTTCACTAACGTGATTTTTAAGTAAGAGGCATTAAAATTATAAGACTAAAAATGTGCAATTATTAAAAACATAATATTAACCAATTCACAGTTTTAGTGTACATTTACATAATGTTTTGCTATTCTTTGACAAAAATGTATTTATGCAACGCTTAAAACGTTGCATCGTGCAGACAAAAATTATTCATTAGCCTCCAGACGGTATTGCATGCATCATTTATGGATTAAGCAAGGACAAGTTGTTACTTTACGCATGAAAACGCTTATTAGCGACTGCATAGTGTTTTTGTTCTAGAGCATGTGGGGGCGTGGCGGGAAAAGTTGCACATTATTTACGACGACCACGATGCCGATGCAGCGATAAGGCGCGTCGCAGTCGCCGCGTCACGATCTCCACTATCTCCCAGAGCCGATATTTGAACTATAATATTATTAAATACAACCCCACTGCGCACTCAGCTCTAGCCACATAAAGACTATTGACCTAATACGGATCAATCTAAATCGATTTCGTACCATGCAGCGGCGTCGATATGTTCATTGCGTAATTATTATTCAATTTAATGTTCACATACGTTACCGACTTACACTTTTTTTGTCAACAAAGGTGGTCTACAATAATAAAGATGCCTTGTGGTAAATGGTTAGTTTTGATCTGTGATTGCATGTATGTATGTAGGTGTATATTATTCGGACGTGTTAGCAATCCATAGTCGTCTAGACTTGTAAGTCATAGACTTGTCTAGACACTGCATGTTACCTAATGATGCGGCGCTCTTATAACCGTGAATAATGAATATTGAATTTGGCTGTCGTAAATAACTTACAATAGCCAAAGGTTCAAGTTGGTTTTAAAGTTTGAACTCTTCGATCTTTTATTTATAGACTTCGATCACAATTGTATTTGAATGTAGGTTTAATTTGTCAATGTGTTATACCTAGAATATTATGTCTATAATAATTTATGTCTATAAATAGAAACGCAAAATGAATTAAATAATTCCCACCAAATTATATCATAAATAGTACATTGCTCTTAACCCTAGAATAGGTACTAATATAAATTTGATGACAGCTTGGGAGGCTACTTCATAAATAATATCGTATTTTACATATCATATTTATTAAAATTTAAGTCAAATGTCATAAAATAAGCAATTTAGCTCTACCTTTCCCAAATGAAATTACACAATTCTCGTAAAACAAATGTTTCCGTCTTCAATTCAGCTTTAAATCTAACAATACCTTTGTTTTAGACAGTCTTCAGAATAAAATAAAACTTGTGACTACGAATTTATTATCTAATTTAAGATTCTGTTCATCATACAAAATTACAAAAATAATAAATTATTCCAACTATGCTATTTTTGGCGTGAGAGTAAATTAAAATGAGACTATTATTATTAAACAAAGATTTCTTTACGTTACGACACAGTAATAAACATTATTTCGTCTTTTTTTTAAAATTAATAATAATAAAATTAAAAATAATAATAAGGAAGACGCCTCTTCTGCCTTACTACTATCTCGATTACCACGGCAGTATTCCCGGTTCTGTTTCCATGGTATGATGGCAAACAAATTAGATGAGCCACGTTATCACTTGAATCGTAGTCGGCTACTTCTAAAAATTACACAGATACATCTGTAAAAAAACTTAATACTAACGGGTGAATCTTGAAATTTGGCGTATTCAGTTGATTCCCTTGGCGAATTTTTTTGTTCGATTGCCTTCAAATAATTATATAATATAAGTTTTACCTTCATTATAAACACACTTATCGAATAGGCATCATTTTTGTTCAACTCATTCCATAGATTTATCAGTTAAAATTTTTGTGGGCCAGGGCAATCAAAATATGGTGGCAAGGGAATCAAAATTAAAACATTGTTGATTGAAAATATTGTTTATTTAAAAATTGGTATAATAGTCTTGTGTGTAAAATAAAAATCGTAAAACTAATTACCTCTACACATAATTTTCTCATATTCCAGATGTTTTGATTGCTAAGTATGATAGGATATTAATGTATTATGCAAAAAGTATTTTATTTTTAGGAAAAAGTTCAATTTATCACAAAAAAAATAACTGTATTGCAAGGTAATTATAGGAAACATTGATTACCCTGGCGCAAATACCAAGAGAATCAACACCAAGGGAATCAAAAAAAGTAGGTTTTTTGTCGAATGAGTTAAAAGTAATAAGTTCTTAATAATAATAATTAAAATAATAAAGAGGTTTAATTAAGGTATTTCAGTTTATAAATAGACAACAAATCCTAGAAAATTTAATTATATTTTTTATAAGATCAGGGTAATCAACGACCTAGTGAAACAAAACCAGGGGAATCAAATACATACCTTCGTAAATTCGTCTACGAGTAACGTGAGGCACAGCCTACCACTACGTTGGTTAAAGAGCGATCAGCACTCGCATGATGAAGTTGACCCACATGTTTCAAACAATCCACTAAGGATCTACGCGTAATTTAGTGACGCGCCAGTGGAATCATTGTAAAGCTCCGGACAAAACTTTAATTCTAATTCTACGGACAATTATAGTATAAAATACATACTGTTATTTTTTTATTCAAACATGAACTAATGTCCAGGCTGATAAAGTACATCAACTATTCATTTGAAAGTTACAAGTTGGTTATTTGTTGATAAATACTTTACAAAATGTAAATAGGACGCACCAGGGGTATCAACTTTTACGAGTAATTTTTTTTTTTTTACTCTTTATACCTAATTTAGAAATAATTACTATCGTGCCTCTACTAGATCTCATACTGAAATAATATAAAAAAAATATTTTGGCCCATAAATTTAATAATACAGACACTTTTTGCCTCCGGACATCGTTAATTGAGCTATTCAAGATTCACCCTAGTAATTGCCTCCCAGCCGATAGAGGGATCAGATACTCGAGAACAGAGCTGTCCCCAAAAGCTCGACTACTTTCCAACGCGTCTCAGGGTACACTTTGTTGGCGAGAACGCCCCTTGAGGCACATTGAAGTAATTTAAAAATAATCCCAAAAAACCAATCGCGCCCTGCATCTCTGGTGATGTTAAGTATTCGACGGTTAAAATATTTGCATCCCTTCATCAGTGTACACCTTTATTTAAAATACCGTTGATGGCCCACAAAAATCTGCAGATAAATATCTTATAAGAGCATGCTTGTTGTTTTTTTGTAACAACAAGTATATATTAGTAATAATCCTAACAGTGGCGTAACTATAAGTACCATCTGAGGCCCGTGACAGAGTGTGAGTCTAAAGGTCATCACACACTATACCGTCACAGTAACGGCACGACTCCAACCCAGCAATTAAGTTGTCATTCAAATTTGAGCATTAAAACGCTGTCGTATAATATATTTCGTAATGTCAATATGAAAAAGCCAACGGCGGGCAGTAAGCGCACTTGCTGCAACCATACAACTCGACTCGCAGTCGGCGCGCTGTAAGCTCGTGATCAGCTCGCTTACAGCGCGCCGCCAGCGTAAAAAAGACGAAGAAATTAGCTTGCACCTAGCACTTGACCGTTATTTTCTTACGAATGTGTTAAAATCTTGATAATTGATTTATATAACTCGTTTATTTTATTAGGTTTATTAAATTAGATTACTTATGTTTATTAATATTTTTTAAACACATTTTGTTATTAGTGCCTCTCGGCTGTGGGCCCGTGGCATTTTACCCGCTCTGCCACCATATTGTTACGCCACTGAATCCTAACTAATATTAAACGTGCGAAAGTTTGTTTGTTACACTTGCCGCCTTAGCATGATATTTTGCACACACGTTGTCCGGTTGAAAGACATACCTTTCATCTAGAAAAAAAGAACTGTTCTCGAGGGATACCTGAATTGATTGACAAAATTAACATTCTCCTCTTCTTAGTAGAAGTATTCTTAGCCGAATAGTAAAAAAATATCGTGGTAACCCTTTACTTCGCGAAAGTCAAGTTGTATAAATACCAGTGTACATACGCATTCTGCATTCATTCTGCGCTTTTATGTTTTATAAAAAAAAATAGGCAGTTATGGGACTGCCGACAGAAGTGAAAACTTAAACGAGACGACCTATATATGTGTTAGTATGGATGGATGGATCTATGTTTGTATTCTTAGCGTGAAGATCACGAGTTCAGTTCTCTCTCTCTCTCTCTCTCTCTCTATGTCCCTGTCCCTGTCCTAGCCCCTCCCTCCCTTCCTCCCTCTCCATGTCTCTTTTCGGCTCCGTCGTACGAATTTTCGATGGGGACGGACATTAACTCGTACATCAGGGTCACGTGTCCTGACGCGAGTTTATTTTTAGTACCTTAGCTTTTGGAGCATTTCAATAAAATGAAATTCAGGTGGCATCAGCTTGCATCCTGTTTACCTTTCGTGTAACACTAACACTATTGTACCTGAAGATCTGACTTTTAAAAAGAGTGGCCATGAGTTTCTTTGCCAGTATTCTTCTCATAAGGCTCTACGCATTTTGGAAACTGGAAGTTATAGATCGACACAAGCAGGCAGTAGATTTTGGTGTTTTCACCTAATTTACCTCGACAATCCAGCACATGCTGTGGCGTCTGTTTGCGCCGATCTATGATTTTAACTCTAGCTTCAATTTAACGTTCATAAATGTCACTTAGTGTCTTAATTGAATAAATGATTTTGAATTTGAATTTAGTTCAGCTTATACTAGAAATTAAAAACTTGATGTTTGATTGATTGAAACTAAAGATTCCTGTTGGTCCATTTTCGACTACCAGGTGATCTCTAGTTTGTATAAATAACCCTGGATATTCTCAAATGGTAGCGCATTAGATCCAACATGTTCCTAACTCTGTATATTAAAACTGACCAGAACAACTAGTACTGGTAACAATAGAACCAGGAATCCTGAATGAAATCGGTTCGCTTGTACTTTATGTACTTCCGGTTCTTTAGAATCTCTTCAAAGCAGTAATCGCTCAAAGCACCGATGAAGTATAAACTAGGGGCCAAAAAGCATAATTTGCATTAACACTCCATTGCTTCAAGGAGATCACTTCTCCTATATAACCTTCTTAATAATTACAGACCGATCTCATTTTTAAGTCATGGTTACAAGTTCCTTTATTTAATATTCTAAATGCGAAAGTCAGTTGGTTTGTTACGTTTCACATTTAAACTACTCAACCGGTCATCATGTAATTTTAGATGCACGTTGCGTTGTCGAGAATACTGAAAAGGACATACCTTTCATCGAGAAAAGTAAGTAGTGTTCCCAAGGGAGAGTGAATTGATTGACAAAATATGCTGTATCTCAAAGGAAGCCGCGTGCGAAAGCTAGTTTCAGATAACTATACAACCTTTTAAACTTTTTTTATAATTATGCCGACGAGAATTAACGCGATCACGTATTTTTTTTTTAATGATTGTGTAATGGAAAAGGCGTTCGTCTGCCAACTCACTTGATGGAAAGTGACGATGAAGACGAAGATGTTACACGCCTATCTAAGAGAAACCTATTCATTCTACGGTAAAATAGACGCAGGCAGTTCATTCAAAGACTTTTTGGTGTTTCAAAAACTAAAGGATGAAATATCTGTCTGCGTCTAGTAGACCGATAAAGAAATGGTGAGGGTTCAATTAATTTGATGAGAGCTTTCGCACACTCACCTAAGTGAATCCTATAAAAAAATTGTAAGGAGGCGACTTAACGACGATGCTCAATGCTGTGTAGCTTTCCATTCATGAGCATATCGTCATTTAGCCTACGGGCTCTTCGGTCAAAAGAGTCTAGAGCTTCTAGTTGATATTTAGCTGAGTCATCTCAAAGGTTACTGCAATACTCCATGCAAAACGAACTTGGGCTGTATTGAGATGAAGGATCTGTTCAGAGCTGAAGTAATGCCTGATCTTCGAAATGACTTCTAATTTCTTTTAAGTGGTCTATGCTACGGATTCGATTTGATGACCGAAGTCAAGTTTGGATGTGACGGTGATGCCCAGAAGCCCTAAATAGTCAATAATCCGTAAAGACACACCTTGGAAAGCGGGTGTAAGTTCGAAAGTATTCTTTGTCGCAGAGAAGAGACACGCCTGTATTTTGGAAGGATTAAAATTTACAAGATTGGCATCACCTTATGCCAGGTCAGACAGATTACAGATCTGCGTCTCCGTTAAGAATAGTAGGTGCGGTCTCTAAGTCTCGAGATGGCGGTGGACATCCCTGAGATTTGAGTGCATTCCTCGGATTTTAGAGAAGGGCACTTCAAGGGAGAGGAGGTGCAGCCGCTGTGGAAACTTATCTGCTTTTGGGCTTAGTCATTTCAGAATCATAGGGTGAATAGGGGAGGGGAGACAGAAGTTGGGAGAAATGCTGCATCTGGAACCAAGCAGCTGGCAATTACAATACACTGAGTGGGACTCACGTGCAGACCGCGGGGACGCCCGAACCCCCCTGGGAGACGCCATCGGGTCCTCTTCATCCGGCACGATGGAGCAACCCCGAGATATAATACTTTAGCGATGTTAACTTCAGTTGAAGACGTTGATGGCCTACCAGAGCGAGGCAAATCTCCCAACAAATCTTGACCGCATTTAAAAGCACTGTACCACTCATTTGCACGAGTTTTTGATAAAGTCGACCGTCACCGTCACCGTATGCTTTCTGTAACTTTTCAGTGACTCTGAACATGATATATATATATATATAATTTACTAAGGTTATGTGCAAAATATCTGAAATATAACGACGATTGTTGAAGATGTTGGAAAAAATCAACATAATATTTGCTCTGCTACCCGTGCGAAGCCGGGGCGGGTTGCTAGTAGATGTATATATGTAAGCAGGTATGTATGTTTGTATATCCACGATTTTCTTCAACAGTAATGAATAAATTTTCATGATTGTTTCACTAACGTATTTTATAAATTTTTAGGAAGGTTTTGGTAGGTATATATTAGATTAGGTATTTATTTCGTTGACATCAGTTTTTTTTTTTTTTTTCATTTAAACAACGGTCAAGTAACTATAAAGAGCTATTGTTACCATCCAAATAAAAAATTATAGGAGTATTTACTTTGTTTATTTATTTAAATTATAGCATAATAAAACAACATTCACTGATCTACAAAAAAGTAATGGCCGTATTTCAAAAAGATATAAATGTTAGAAGTCGTCGAATCTTGGTGTGCGTTCGCGCAGCGGAATGTTGTCGAATTTAAAGATTTTAATTATGCAGATATTTAGTGTATGACGTCGTGTAATTGTGTATGGTAAAAAAAAAATTGTGCATGCAGCTATTGTGGAGAAATTCGCTACAAACTGATTCCGCTGGGTAAACGTTGTCTTGGCGGAACTTTTTTAATCCATGGACTTAGAAGAAAAAAAATGTGTCCAAAAATTAGTGTGTATTTGTGTGTAATTGTGTATGTATGAATAAAATTAGTGCATGCATAAACTTCGGAGAAATTCAAGTTTCCGCTACGCGAACGTTTGGAACGTCACATGCAAAATTTCATCTCATTAAATTCAGTAATTAAAGAGAAACAATTAAAATACTGACAAACCATCGAAAACCTACATAACCCGACCAAGTTCGGATGGCTACAAAAAAGCGGCCGTGCCATATATCTAAGTAACGTTCTTAACCGTCCAGTATAATATTTATTAATATGGTACAGTTGCGTACACAAGCGTTAGGAAAAAATAAAACAATTGTATTTCTTGAATGAAAAATATATTTTTTTTGTTTTTTTATGGTATAGGGGGCAAACGAGCAGACGGGTCCCCTGATGGTAAATGTCTACCGCCGCCCATGGGCACCTGTAACTGAAGAGTCACAAGTGCGTTGCCGCCCTTTAAGGTGGGAGTAGGAGAAGAGGGGGAGGGTGGGGGGTTGAGAGGGAAAGGACGGTAATAAGGGAGAGGGAAGGGTTAGGGCCTCCGGTAACCTCACTCACGTGGCGAAATGCAATGCAAGCATTGCTTCACTACCAGTTTTCCGTGAGGCCGTGGTATCGAGCGGAGTCGAGCCGGCCCATACGTGCCGAAGCATGGCTCTCCCACGTTTAATAATAACGCCAATATTTTTTTAATAATAACCCCACTATCTACGATAAAAATAAATCTTCAGTTAACAAGTACTTCTCTAATTAAACATCCGTGTACAAAAATATTTTTAATTACATGTAATAATTATGTATTTATTTCTCGCCACCTGTTACGTAGAAACCCAAAAATTGGCGAAATGTGGATGTCACAGAAATGTCACACCTCTGCCTACCCCTTCTGGGACAACAGCCGTGAACATATGAATGAATGAATGAAAATACAGAAAATAACCTCAAAATTTCTAACCCTCTTAGGGACTAGTCATGACAATCCAGATCTAGGCAGAACTTGGCATACAACTCATGTGCGCGTACAGGTGCGTGTATTTTGAGTGTCTAGTCACTAGTCTCTTGTTCATAAAAACTTAACGTTAACAAACGCTTGCTAAACATTCCCTGTCATTGGTTAGAGACAGCAATAGACTTAAAATGCATACATACATAAGTCACTACTAGTACAACGGTAATATCATATACAGACGCAAGTCTCAAGCGCATACTTAAATAAAGTACCTTCATAAATAGTACTTACTTTCATAGTCAAATACATTTATAAAAGCAGGTGTAGAAAAATAAATGACCTATAAATTATATCGAAACAACAATTGTGTTGTCACATGTACCAATTCAATACCGGTATTATACTGTAAATTTTAGAATGTTACCTAAATATATTGCACGGCCGCTTTTTTGTAGCCACCCGAACTTGGTCGGCTTATGTAGGTTTTCCATCCTTTGTAATTATTTTAATTGTTTCTCTTTAATTACTGAATTTAATGAGATGAAATTTTGCATGTGAGTAGTTGAATTAATACACTAATTATTGGAACACATTTTACTATGCAATTCCTTTAGAACGTCGTGATATTTGACTGCTTTGTAAACAGTGGTCTATTCATGGAAAATTGTCCTATAACTCTTTAATTACTACTAACTAACATCATTAATACTTGGCAACATGTTGCAGACACTTACAAGGTTTGTATAAACGTGAAAATCTAGACCCCAAAGTGCATACTTTACGAACTAAGACTTAATAAGCGTATTTTACGTTTATATTTTTATCTTTTAAACCCTACGATTTTTTCTAAATCTGTTTTTTAAACAAATATAAACAAATTCAAAACAACGTATGTAAAAATCTACAGCTCTTTATATAAGCGCTTTATATGAAAACTAGCTAATGGCCAAACGTTTGCGTAGCGGAAACTTGAATTTCTCCGAAGTTTATACATGCACTAATTTTATTCATACATACAAAATTATACAGAAATACACACTAATTTTTGGACACATTTTTTTTCTTCTAAGTCCAGGGATTAAAAAAAAGTTCCGCCAGGACAACGTTCGCCCAGCGGAATCAGTTTTTAGCGAATTTCCCCACAATGGCTGCATGCACAATTTTTTTTTACCATACACAATTACACGACGTCATACACTAAATATCTGCATAATTAAAATCTTTAAATTCAACAACATTTTGCTGCGCGAACGCACACCGAATCTCGAGCTATAAGATTTCTGTCTTGTACAACTTATCTTAGGATAATTAAATATGATAACCGTATTCACAGTTTAGATACTAAGCAAAAAATGGAAGAATCTATTTTTGTAAAACAGTAGGCATAATAAGTAAAATAATAGCTGGTTTGCTAAAAATAAGTAATTGTTCACTCTGTTATTATTTGGGTTTATGGTAGACGGTCATTGACCTTGCTTTACTCGATCAGGGGAAATCCGAATTCAACTGAGCGTAACCATGTTCACTTTGTAAAAAGGCGCTCTTTAGGACTGAAAGAGTCTAAAGCGAATTGTATCTGTGTCTAATAGTCGAAGTTTAGTGATTTATACTAAGAGGATACATTTAAACTGGTCAACTGACAAAGGGAAAGTTCAGACCACGAGTAATGAAAGTCCTATTAGTGAAAGCGTAGCGTACGTAATCAATAGTCTAGAGATATTTTTAAAGACGTGTAAAGAAAAACCGATTCGATAAGCAGTTTGGATGTCTGCAGAGTCTATCTACTGATCTATTACATTATTGTTTTCTTTTTCTTAAATTGGCTCTATTTTAAACTCATTTCTTAACGTAATTAATCAATCTAATTAAACTAAATGTACAATAGCAAATTTCTAGACCTGCTCAAAATAAAAAATCTTCAAACTTACGTTCCAAATAAATTTATAAAAATAAAATAAAACTTAAAAATATAGTAGGTATCTAGTTTATCTTGTCAAAATGTATTAATGATCTTGAAGAGGAAAAGTCGAAAATTGTTTCCATCAACAGGATAATGTTCTTCTGCCGATAATTTGATTATACAAATATAAACTGTACTGAACATCCGTTAAACTTTAGGTGAGCGTAGCATTCCTACAAGTGCAGATCATATAAAAGTAGCATTTTGTTACCAAAAAACCAAAAAACCCGTCAAGTGTGAGTCTGACTCGCGCACTAACGTAACTTTTCCGTATTAAAAATACTCTACCTTACATCGATATACGTCACAGTCAATTTTCCAAGCGCAAAATATATTTTTTTTTATTAAAGGAAACTTTTTTCACTTTTTCCGTGACTTATGCTCTGAGATCTTGCTGCTCCCTCCTGCTGTTCTAATTTATATGCGAAGTGTTAAAATAAGTTAAAATATAAGGCTTAAATGGCCGTATCCTTTAATTGCGTTAAGTTAGAAGCTTAATATTTTCAGCTTTAAAGAACCGCAGATGTGATGTTAATTGCAACTTGATACCTCCGCATTCCTGAGATAAAGTGTCTTGACAGACAGAGAGACGGACAACGAAGTGATTCCTGTGAGGGTTTCCGGTTTCCTTATAGGGTACGGAACCCTAAAAACTGAAGTGAGTTTGTGTAAAAAAATCTTAAAACAATACTATAACCAGTGACCGAAGTTGCAGGTCATGGCCGGCATACATTTTTGCTTTGCTATGTTTTTAAGAGTATTTGTCATTTGATTAGAAAAAATTAGGGTTCAGCTCGTAGTACCTCACCTTTTAGTAACTCTGATTCTTGTTTAACCACGTACTTTTTTATTTTACATAGAAAGAAAAACGTTGCCTTCTCTTTACAGTAGAATTAAAATTTATGTCGCCTTAGATTATTGGTACTGGGACATTAAGTACTTCAAGTATGTGCTCTCGGTTATTTTAGTAGTAGGAAAGGCTCACGAAAGCCAGATAATGATTACTTTTCGTTAGACAAACAATATATTGCAATGTTTTAACTCGAGAATAAAATTGCTACCTCGAGGTTGAGAGTTTGAAATCTGTAGAAAAACGTAGAAATAAAACAATGAATAGTCCATCGACACGAGAGTCTCTGTACTTCATATTTCATGCTACCACATTGAGAATCGGATTAAATAGAAAAGCAGGGGCAGTAATGACATTGGACCAATAGGTGCACTTTCTAATTCGTTTGCCGTGTCGTCATTTTTGGAAGAACTGTATTATCTTATTACAAGCATTTGTTGTTAGCTTCAGCTACCTCCTTCAACCCTCCTTGGGAGACTTCAGAACAAAGGTAATCACACACTATACCGTAACGGTAACGGCACGGTTCCAAACCAGCAATTAAGTTGTCATTCAAATCTGAGCATTAAAACGTGTTCGTATAATATATTATTTCATAATGTCAATATGAAAAAGCCAACGGCGGGCAGTAAGTGCGCTTGCTGCAACCATGCAACTCGACTCGCAGTCGGCGCGCTGTAAGCTCACGGTCAGCTCGCTTAAAGCACGCGGTCCGCGTGCTTACAGCGCCGACTGCGAGCCACTAGCGAAAAACTTCGCGTCCGTGTACTCATGTCGCACATGAAGACGATGAAATTAGCTTGCACCTCGCGGGCGGCGGGCGAATTGCGAGCTTGCACCTCGCGGGCGAAGCGTGGTAAGGCACGCTGGCGGCTAGTGGTAGCCGCAATTTCAGGCTGCGTGTCTTGTTATCGTTTTTGTACTCGTAATAAATTATAAACAAAACATTTGCATATGAGTAATTAGTTTATCTTTCTCAACGTAAAGAAATTAAAGTTAACTATGTACCTATATATATGCATGAACTTTGCAAGAAGTCACCTTAGTTTACAATAAAGAAACGATGGTTATTTCCGACAAGTATAGAGCCATGAAAGGCCCCACTTGGTGTTAAAAGGTAATTTTTAGCTCCCTTTAAACAGAAGTTCATTGACTGACTAGAGTTCAACCTTATCCCTTATATCAAACGACCAATAGTCACCATAAATAAGTAATGTAAGAAACACTCGAAACCTACAAAACAGTATATAGGTAATATTGCGGTGGACACAGACCATATGCTGGAAGAAAAATACCCACCTCTTGCCATGCAAATCAGATCATAAAGAAATGCCAATGAATTGTACGATGGCGTTAAATTTAATTGATGTAGTCTCAGGATTACACAATAGTGAGTTCTCAATAATTGGATGTCAGCGAAATAATATAAACTATTTAAATTTAAGTATTTTCTGACGTCAGTCAGTCAGTCAGTCTTTAACGTTCTACAAAATTATCTTGATTAGAATATTTTTATCGGTATTATTCGCCGAGTACACGGTTGAAGCGACAATTTACCATTGTGTTTTTTGCTACTGTCTACTTTTTTCGATTTTGTTGTATCTAATATCTATTTGTAAACTAGCGGGTCCCGTTTAAGGAAAATGTTTAGAAATGCTGTATTCGACGTCTATGGACCAACAATGAAGAATGGTATAATTTTTTTACCTATCATCTTTCCCCTTTTTTTCGTTTTACAGGTTTTAACTTTTTAGCCCTTCTAAGCTTGGTATAAGTAGTTTTATTCCAAAACAATTCTTTGCCCTACATTTAAAATATTTTGTAATTACCAAAGAAAACAGTTCTATGTTAAATTAAATGTTTTAGGGCTGCTGCCAAATTATTAAAATATATATGCAAACTATACATGTTTACATATACATATTGTACATTATAGAAATGGGTAGATAGAAATGTATTTAAAGAAATCCTTGAAAGATTTATATTGCTTTTGTAAATAAATCCTCTTTATCAATTTTTTTAGCTTAATCCATCCACATGTAAAAAAAAGAAGGGTAGAAATAAGACAGCTATAAAGATATGTATACTTTTGAACGTTAACAGAAGAGAAAATTTTGTACCAATTTTTTTGGTAAAAAGACATAATGTTTGTTGTTAGGATATGACACAATTGTAACAACAGAAGTAAGTATAATTAAGTAAATTCCTAAAGTAACTGACCAATCCATTGTCACCGTTATAATAGTTTTTCTATGGTATTTACCTATCGTGCAAACGTCTGCTTATTTTGTAAATGCGGACAAGGAATTTCATATTACTCGAGCCTAATTTTTTATTATAGCTGTAGATAAACATAAAGCATACTAGCGTTGCAGAGCGCTATTGACTCTGTAGGGTCTACGATAAACCCAAGCGTACGAAATTGTCTGGTGTCGCTTACGTAATGTCAGCGGTGCGGCCGATTGATCATCCCTAAATTAGTGGGTGCGGGGTGCGAGTGACGTGCGGAGGGTACGACAAACTAGGTTGGCCGCGGAAGCACACTAACCCCTAGAAAACTAGGGGTGCGAAACTCCTCCCCCTTTTCTGGTCACGGGAGCACAGCGATTGGTCCGTTCGCCTCAACCGCTCGCCCCTCACCCAGATTACAATCGGTGGGGTGCGCTCATAGAAATAGTGTTATATACTTGTCTATGTACACTTATGTACTGTATGAGTATATAGTATATAAGAAGTCCCTAATCGTGACATTAAAAGTACATCGTAATGTTACTACAATGGACATGTCATAACTTATGCCTTAAATCGTGTAAAAGCATACTTAGTAGACCGAAGTAATAGTACATCCTAATATATTTTTATATTATTCTAGTATCTATTTGAATAATATCTTGTTCACATTTACTTTTGTAAGTCATAAGCTTATAAAAAAGTTGAACAAATTTCCTTAAATTAGAGCAGTGAAACCGTACAGTAGCAACATTCACAACTATATTATTTGTGGGAAGCGTTATTTAAATGGCAACTTGGAGCGCGGCTCAGTTAAGATGCAAGGATGTATGAAATGTGATTCTTTCATATTTTACGTAAAGCAAATAGTAAAAAATAACATTTTAATTTTATAAGATGTTTATAGCGTCTAAGCATTTAGCGTTTGCTTGTATTATAGAATGTTACGCAGGGTATTTTTGTCTTTCAAGATCATCGAAAAAAATGTTCTTCAGTAATATCACAATTGAAAAATGAATAGGTATTTAAATGAATTTTATATAAGAAAAATAACATTATTACTCTTATAAACATTATTTATATTATGTACTTAATAGTGTTTGAATTTGTGATAAGCATTGTCAAATTTTGTAAGATATTATGTTGGAGATATTGTGACTACAGTCAGACTATGACATAATTCATTTTGCACGAGTGCCAATATTGAGTAGGTAGATGGTTTATTTAAGCTATATTGCAGTTGCACGCTGTATTGTAGTGACAGTAAAGTAGGTACATACAACTTCCTGATGTTATTACTCAGTCAGTATCAGACAGTTGTAATACAAAATTAGAAATATGAACAATGAACAAAAAGTTACTAGAGTTTGGTGATGAGAGTTAGGTAGAATTTGGTAGAATTTTGGTGGAGATTTCCAAGGTTTTTTTAGTTCAAACAGTATTTAATTTCGAAATGACATAGGGGAAGTCTATCTTCAGGTTGCATTTAAACTAAATAATAGAAAATATTTATAAGGAAGTTCTAACGAAAAATATAATTGTCATTTACGTGAACATATCAGAGGTATTTGAAGATACTTTACTTCACATCAAATAGACGTATGCCATTAAATCGAAGAATTTAATATTATAATGAAAAATATAATATTAAATGCTTTTGGTGTTTCTATTAAAAATAAAAAAAATCACCAGAAAAACGACAAGAACAAAAAGAATATTTTAATATCCAAGAAAGATCATGTATGTATGAGCGTTTCGCCTAGTTCTTGGCAACTAAAGATAATTAAACTTTGAAAGATATGCAGCTTTCTAAAAATCGATGCAAAAACTTGCGTCCTGTTATAAATGCAATAAATTCTAACGTTATATTAATGAGATCTGTCAACATTTATGTAGAATAAAATCAGATGGTTAGTTATGAATTATATTCAAAGAAGCCGTTCGAAGTGATTTAATTTCGGAATTTCGTTCACAGGACATCCGAGAAAATCGTCTGCTCAGTTGCTTCCAACATTGTCGTTTCACAGCAGCCGCGAGCAAGCCAACTTCGCCTGAATGAAACTCGTAAAGACTTTCGTTTTCCATACGAGCCGCTCATATGTTCGCAGCTTTGCATTTTGTTTCCCGCTTTTTCACTTGTGACGTCACTACGATTCATGAACGCAGTTTGAAAACAAAAACAATAACGGTGCATATTTAACCCAGAAATGCCATAAAAGTCTTTATACTAAATGCACTTTATCTTCTTTAATTTAAAATATCTATATATTCATTAGAAACAAGTTGGCTGTTGTTACACATAGCATAACTTTTTCATTAACTCTGGCCTGAAACTTAACTTCTGAAAGAATACCGTAAGACGTGCATAGGTCTGTACAAAAACTCTTTGCAAAAAACCATTTTGAGAGGTAATTGTTTTATATTCAATGGTCGACAGAATATTAGAAAAAATATATTTATGTATATCACGGGCAGGTACTTACACGATGTTTGATAAATAAGTTACACTACCAAGACACATTGCACGATAGAAATACAATTCTCATTAGTCCCAGAGCTCCAGAGCATATTTCCGCAAACACAATGCGAATGAAATAAAAACAAAAGTGCCATGGTTCCCGGTTACTACTGTCCTGGAATTCAACCGGGAGGATGATGACACAGGAGAACACAGATCATAAAACGTAATGGTTCTGATGACGGCGTTTGATTTTCGTCTGTGCCAGACTCCTTATTCAATGCCAGCATGGAAGCTACAAGACCGATAGCATTTTTTTTATCTAACCTGGTAAAAGGACGCTGCCAGCGAAAACAGGAGTAATTTTTTTTTAAATATCGGTGAAAACAGACAGGCACTATGGGACAATATAACAGGTATGAACATTATATATGTATGTAGGTAAGGTACAAATTATGCTTTACGTTATTACTCAGTGTTGTCTAGTAGTTAATTATACTTTTCTATTTAGTAAAATGATTCACCAAATTTTTTGAAATACATCTACTTCTTCCTAAAGGTTACCCAAAGGTTGACTTGTAGACAATGCCTTACGCATTAAATAAATAAATATTATTCTCATGTTTTTGAAAAGTTACTAACGTAAATTTATTAGGTTCTAGCTGACACGACAGACGTTGTTCTGTCCAAATAAAAAAAAAAAACCCATGGAAAAAATGGCTTTCAGACACCTAGGTTTTTTTCCGCAACTTTCCTTTTCCTATCAACCTTATTTGGACTATTATGAACAATTTAAAATAAAATCTAGGAAATCGGTCCTGCCATTCTCAAGTGATGGGCTTACCAAAAAACAGTATTTCATTTTTATTTATAGAGATAGATTACTAGATATAATATTATTTTACCCCATATTTATTTACCCTTTATCAAAGAAATACCAGTACAGTTACCACACTTATTGATAAACCCCGTAACTATTTTATCGCTAGTCCAACTTATCCGTAACGTAACGCCTTGAAAAATAAGTGTATAGACTGTTTTTAGGATTCATGTCTGACGTCACCCAGTAAAAATTCATAATTCACTTTTTTTTTTCATTGTTATTGGCGTCAAACAAAGCAGATAAAATTGTATGTTTATGTAAAAAAATATTTTTTGTTATTTTCGTATTACACCCTACACCATCCAGAGCAATATTGAGGTAACAAGCAAAGCATTTTGATCTCAAGATCGCAAGTCTCTAAAGCCGCAGGAACTGTTTTAGCGCATATCCCAGTTGTTTTATTTTATTTTATTTGGAAAACTTACAGCTTATCAAACAGGTTTATAAACCATTATAACATTTTTAACCCATAACAAATTTTCTATAAAGTTGTAACACGATGACGAGGTGTTAACGGCGCTTAACCTTTCTATCAAGAAATTCAGTTTACTCACCAGTTTAAGGAAAAACAAGATTTTTTTCATATCATAAAAGATCACGTTTCTGTTTTCCGTCAGCGTATCGAGTTAGGAACCATTTTGATCAATCAAATTTCTCGAGCGCAGGAACTGATTTAACGCATTTACGGTCTCTGACTATCGAAAGAACAAGTATCGGGGTACCTACTGATACCGTGACACTCAAACGTAAACTCTTGAAGATAACACACGGCTTAATTCCCATTTTTTTAATTTTCCCAAAATTAGCAGCAATGTACGCATATTAAAAATCTAGTACTTTTTCTCGACTTTATAGCCGTTAGATACTAAAGTATTACTGTCCTCTAAATTTCTAGCAATACGGAAATCATTATCTATACTTTTACAATATCTTAGAAACCATGATATCTTGTTTTAAATATCCAAGAAAAATGTTGCTTATACGGATGGATTGGGCTGTGTAAGCCATAGCTCGAGCAGGTAAGGATCGCATACCAGTAACTTGAACTGGCTCGAAGTCTCCGAGCCCTTTGACAACAATCATTTTTTTAAATATTTTGTAAATATGGAGGGATCCAGGGTAATGGAACACTTTGAACGGTGGTTCACGAGAAATAAATTGTGAATGTTTCCGTAGACAGTACCGCTGTGTCTCCTAAAAATTCAGATTTCCTCCTACTAACTCATTAAAAAAACGTGATAGGCATATCCTAAATATTTCTAATAGAAGAAGAAAGAAGAAAGAAAACATATTTTATTTCTGAAACACACACTAGCTTTTACATACAAATTTTTATATCTATAATAAACACTTTTTGCAAAAATATTTAACACTTTAAATAAAACATAATTTTATTAAAAATTAGATGCAAGTGGCAACACTGCGCGTCAAGCACGACATGGCAACGTGGCACTCATCACTCACGTGTCAAATGTATGACGTGCCACCGGGTCATGCTAAACTTTTTATTTCGTACCTACATTGACTACATTGTCTTTAGTGGAAGATATGTCGTGTTTCTTGAATTTGGATGGACACTCAGCATAAACTGAGATGAGCATAACTCACCCCAGTACTGATTTTCAGTGCCACCCACGAGTACCGCCTTACATACAGCGCCGTACATTGCCCGGTTATTGGATTATTAACTAATAAGAAGAAATAAAACAGTAAAGATCAGTAATAGTTGCTGCAGCTTACATTTTACGTTTTATATTTACATAAACATCATCGCTGCAGCATCTTTTTGGTCATTGTGGTACTGAATAATACAAGAAATTAATTATGATGTTTTTGATTTGGCTGTGTTTGATAAATAGTTTCATAATAGTGCATCCTATCCAAAATATAACCTAAAATACTTAACATAATGTAACCGAATAAAAGACATCTCTGTCTATGTCGGCGACAACCGTTAGTGTGAATCAACTTTGCGTCTTATAATTATGTTACTCCTGTGACTACAAAAAAACGAGCTTTTCTTAATGGGCAGGTGATGAGTGAAGCGACCTCAAGGCTTTGTGGCCGGCCAGACAGCCCGAAAAACATCTAACAAAAGAAGCCATATGAACACGTCTAGTCGGTTTTAGGAATTCGCGCTAATGCGTCTGGCGACCCACTTGAATACATTTGCGGCCACTCGGACGTTATAAAATTATTTAATAACATAGTCTATTCGATGCGTCTGTGGTGTCGACGATGTCCATGCACGCGGCGCAGCGGCGTGGGTAGCTCGTCGAATAAGTGACGTATTGCTACTTACTAAAATTGGATCGGTGGTGACCAAATTGTTGATTGAAATTTAGAAATTCACCGTATTTTTATATATATTTCTTGCTGTTTGGTAATGTCTGTGATATCAGTTGCAGCAAAAGTAATCTTGTATTTATATGATCACAGCAGCTTCTTAACTCGGGTCTTTACTTTTAACGAGATAATCTTTAATTTTAAACAGATTCCATGGTTGGCAACGTTTGAGTTAAGTAAGACACAATACAAATAAAATAAATACAGTATAATATCCATCAGGTGACCCGTCTGCTCGTTTGCCCCCTATAATATAAAAAAAAAACATTGTCAGGTCACGTTGGTCATACATTATCAATATTTTTTTATAAAACTAAAATGCTTGTGTGAGTAGGTGTACGTCACTAGGATCCAGATTGCAGGTTGAACACTTTAGGCATTGTGCACATGTCTAGTTAGGCTCGGGCAATAACCGCATCGTTTTAACTGGGCATCGACACTAAGACCTACAGACACGTCTGCGACGCATATTTGATAAATAAGTTGCTAAGTATATATCGCAGTGCATCCGAGATACTTTAATTTGCCACTTGGATAAGTCATAAATAACATACAAATTAATCTCAGGCTTTCAGAATTTCATATAAATATTGACTATACAAATAATATATTTCCTATATAGCATAGTTACTGATATAAATAAATTATTGAAATTAAATATTACTTAAAAGGTAAAGAATATGAATTTTTTGTATAAAACGCGCGGGTTGTTTTAGTAAGAAAATGTAAATTTATAGAATATGTAGAAAACAGAGTAGTAAAAGAAAATAGAAAAATAAATAGATTGCATTGTATTAGATCAAATAAACCGTTTAACTAAATCCTAAAACTCTATATATAATTTCTGTGCACAGTTTTTAAACTTGCGCTTTTAAATTATTTTTTGCTAAACGGCTGTTCCTTTGTAGACGTCGAAACACAAGTTCATTGACCACTGAGATAGTCTGGCCTTGTGTCTGTAATGTCTATGAATTTATCTAGTACTATACAGACTATAGTTTATAGTGTACATGTGCTGCGAATAAAATAATTATGATAAAGTATTTGTATATTACATTCGAAGTATTCATATTGATCTAACTTAGGTAATTATAATCTAATGAATCATTCTAAAGTAATTCCAGGCGTATTGCAAAATCGTTAGATTCGTCACGTGAATTTTACAGTCAAGTATCGATAGTTTCCTCAATATGTCATTGACTTCTTATTTGGGTCTAAGCAGGTCTTAGAAAGTTAACAGTTAATAATGATAAAATGTAACAACAATTTAGTCTTAATGTAAAACATGTACATACGTATGTTGTTGAAAGACTACGAAGTGGAATTACATGGTATAACGTGATATACTCGTAGGTGTTTGGATTTCATAAGACCTATCACTTAATCTTGGTAGCATTTATAAAGTTTCAGTTATTTAGTTTCTGCAAGTAATTTGTTACGAACGAATGAAAGTTATAGACCTAGCCGTACGGGTCAGCAAATTATAGTAGCAATGGGCAGGGTACGTAGAACGGATGGTCGATGGACCAGAACAGTTCTCTAATGGAGAAGACGAACCGGGAAGCGTGTAAGACGTCCATTATCGCAGTGGACAGACGACCTAGTATAAAGATCACAGGCCGTCGGTGGATGCAGACCGCTTCCAACTGGTCTCCTTGAAAGTCATTAAGGGCGGCCTATATCCAACAGTAGATGTTCTATGACTGAAATGATAATGATGATGATGAAGTAATTTGTTAACTTTATCGACATTATAAACACACACTCTGAAAGTTCGGTAAGTTTTAATATAGTTTTCTTATGAGAATACAAATTATTTTATTTACTATTATTGTCATTTCCTTGCTGAACATTCGAAATAAAAGATAAAATTTCGGATCGCGCACAACAATCGCATACATTAAACACGGGACTGTATAACTGCAAATGTGTGGGTAAATTATACACAATGTTCTAAAATCACTATAATTATACAAACAGAATTTTAATTTATCTTTCAAATAATCACAAAAAAAATTATATTTCTGTATAAAATAAGTGAAGTCATGTTAAAGCGGTCAGAATTTGAATACAAAACTATATAAGTATGTATTTATTATATTATTCTCATAAAAAAACCGGACAAGTGCGAGTCTGACTCGCGCACCGAGGGTTCCGTAAGCAAACAAACTTGTATGTAGGTAGATAGTACGTCCATCTCGGAAACAATTCTCGAAGACTTTTGCAAGTCTTTTTCGAAAGACAAACTTAACTTTGCGGTTGCGATGTATGACAAAGTCAACAATCAAACCGCAAAATATAAGTTTGTAATCACAAAAACTATTATTATATGTTAACAACATTCGGTTTTTTTCTTTTACTTATGCTTTCAGACCTTGGTTCTTACTAAATTTCATGATTCTAGGTACATGGGAAGTACCCTGTACATTTTGATTTACCTGCGAAATGTTCAAATTTGTTAAAATTTAAGGCTTAATGGCCGTATCTTTTGATTGCGTTGACTTAAAAGCTTGATTTTATTACAGCTTCAAGGGACCGCAAATTTATGTATATGGTATTAATTTCAACTTGATGCGTCCACGGGTTCCTGAGAAAAAGGTCTTGTCAGATAGACAGACGGACAACAAAGTGATCCTATAAGGATTCCTTTTTTCCTTTTGAGGAACGGAACCCTAAAAAGGTATATATATAAATATATATATATATTATTACCCTCGCAAACATTTCTGGTAGAAAGTTACCACATGTCTTTTTTTACACCCTTGGCAACACAGAATTAAAAATTTGTCAACATGTGCAAAATTACATGATAAGTACAGTCATGGTAGAGTACCTACTGAAGGCGTGAAAGCGTTACAAACAAATAAACAAACATACTCACTTACACATTTATAATATAACATCCTAAGTGCGCGGCTTCGCTTCACCCGCGTTGGCCGCTTACCATGGTAAAGAGTATCCTATGTGTTAATCCACGTTATAAATTACACAGATTTGCGAATTTTTTTGTCTGAAAAGTTTTTGTTAAATGGTTAATATTTGTTGTTATGTTTTAATTGTCTTAAAAGTAATAGAAAACGGTATTCATATAATACATACCACGTCACATTTATCAGATTTAAATGATATAGTATTTGAATACGAAAAAGAACAACACAAACCCAAATTTCCCTCAATTTTATAAAATGAATGAGAATCATTTGAAAATATTTCGTAAAGTTTTATTGAGTCTATACATAAAAAAAACAATTAATAATGTTTTCTTTTTGAAAAAAAAAAGCTGCGTTTTGTTGGTTTTCGTTTATCATTTTTATTTCATCTCTGTGTATCAGCCAGCAGTAGTCCGCTATCATATTAACGTCCCAACGACCTTGATATCTTCTTTACTTGTATGTCCTGATAAAACCGTTCACCTTGTTCTTCACTGTAGTCGCCTAGATTTTTTGGGAAACAATCATTGCGACACTTCAAAAAATTAATTTTCAGACTCATATTACAGCCTACATTTTTGTAGACGTTTAACATTTCCTGGACAATATTTTTATACTCAGGATCTTTTGTGTTGCCTAGAAACTTAGATACGACATTAGACTATAGGATGGTTGGTCATAAAGTATAGAATAGAAATATAGATCATGGAATTAATTTTGTAAAAAAAATAAAACGAACTTACCGATCTAACGAACTTTTAAATTATATTTATCTATATGCAAAAAGCATGTGACGTGATACGTTAATACAAAGTTTATATTTGATATATACAGACAAACATCGACATGTTTGTGATACATTTTTTTTTTTAAACTTTTTCATCGCAGACCTGTGTTATCTGTGCGCCAAGTTATATCCAAATCCGTTTTGCGTGAAAGAGTAACAAATATATCCCCACAAACTTTCGCATTTATTAAGTAATTAGTAAAAAGGAAGAGATTATAGTTGTGATATCTGCTGAAATTTTAAATATTAATAAAACTGATGTCTCAACATTGCTTGCAATGATACTGATGAGGGTAGGTATGATAAACTATTGCTATTGCGTGATTGTCACCAGCGAATGAAACACTGCAATATATAGTTTGCTAATAAATGTTGTATTGTACCTACCCTCATTGCAGGAAATATTTGTTTTTTTGATCTTACCTTGCCAAGCACCTACTACCTACTATTATCATTATTTTGTATTTACAATAAAATGTAGAAAAAACCGCGAAAAATTTGGTAATAGTGAAGAACTCTTATATACCTTACATTGGTAATACATAATAATGGCACAGTATACGTATATACTCTACATACTGTGATAATGGCGCGCTTTTTCTGCACGTATGAATTCAAATTACAAAGGGCCCTGCTGGGCAGACAAAATTTTCTTGCCAGATTTCTCCTGTTCTGTTAAAGATCCCTTGGAGTTAATACATGAATTGAGAGGTACATTGGCACAAGTTACGATCAGTATTATTTTTATGTATTTGGAGCGTAATACAACCGCGGGCCCCTGCTGGATGGATCAGGCGATTTATTGTAAGTTCTATAAAAATAGTTGAGGTACATTGGATCTTGTTGATAAATTCGTAAGGTACATTGAACCATCAAAGCATTGCCACTAGTTTTTTTGGACTAGCAAGAGTGGCCCCGTTAGATCGATACACATACATTGTTTCAGATTAAAAAAGGTCATTTATTAATCATTTATAATCTCAATTTATTACTTTAAATATTTTATTCTGTTTTATAATAAATACGAATATTAGACTGCACAGATGGCGCAATGGTTTATGTGGTCACCTCGCCACTCAGCCGCGCCGAGTGTTGGGGGGTTCAAATCCCAGACGGGACAAAAATTTGTGTTATCCACAAATAGTTGTCCCGAGTCTGGGTGTTATTTGTGTCCGTTGTTTGAATGTTTACACAGGAATATTCCTCATGCGGGAGTTGTCTTTAAAAAAAAAAGTGTTTACTGAATTATTCTGGAGATATTATTTATACAATAAAAAAATTTAAAACTAATATTATAAATACGAAAGTGAGTTTGTTTGTTTGTTACGCTTTCACAAAAAAAATATCCGTTTACAAGTTATGACCGTTAGAATTTCCAGGTATTTTTGCCTCTGGTTTTCATAAAAGTAGGTGGAATAAGTAAAGTTAAAGATTTGAAATCATTTTTTTATTTTTCTAATTGTAATTAGTAATGTTTTTAATATTTTATGATTTTTGTCGATTTGATTGTAATCAAATTCAAATTTTTTTTTTTATGGTATAGGGGGCAAACGAGCAGACGGGTCACCTGATGGTAATGACTACCGCCGCCCATGGGCAACTGTAACTCAAGAGTCACAAGAAAAGTGCGTTGCTGCCCTTTAAGGTGGGAATAGGGGCAGAGGGAGAGAGGGGGGGGGGGGGAAGAGTGGGAAGACGGGAGAGGGGAAAGACGGGAGATAGGGGAGAGGGAACGGTTAGGGCCTCCGGTAACCTCACTCACGCGGCGAAAAGCAATGCAAGCATTGTTTCACTGCCGGATTTCTGTGAGGCCGTGGTATCGAGCGGAGTCGAGCCGGCCCATACGTGCCAAAGCATGGCTCTTCCACGTAAAATACGTCATACGTCCACGTCAAGCAGACTTCTCACAGACAGACTTTGTGTCGTAGCGTATCGACCCCTGACCTTAGTTGGGTGAAAGTGGAGATGTTTATTTGTACTTAGGTTAATGCCAACTGTTGTTTGCACATTAAATGAAGCAAGTAAGTGGTTTTTATTAGTTTTTCCACTAATATCGAATTTGATTATTTATCTCTTTATATTCAAATGTCAAAAAACAAAATAAAAAAACTATCTGTAGTCGTACTGGATAACAAGTTAACCGAATGGATGTCGTGTCGTGTGTCTGTGGAAAGCATCCAAAGATGAGTAAGCTGTGATGTTGCCAGTTCCTTTTACCACAGTGCACTACAAGGTTTCCTGATCAAACACTTCTAACATAGACATCTCTGAATCATGCTGGACTTGTTTTTTAAACAAAATTCATGGCAGGCATAGCAATAGATCAATAGATATTCTCCAGCGTCTGCGTAAGATATGTTTATTTACTTATCGACAATTCCTGCAGATACATTGCATAAAGCGAACTTAATACCGAAGGCATTTTATTCCATTCAAAATTTGGGTGATGCAGAGACGTGTCTAGCAGCTGTATAATTGAAATAGTATTAACCGGATTGTTTATTTTATAAATAAAGTACAAAATAACAGCAAATATCATGTTATACTCGTATATACACGCACATACACATAAACATACAACTCGACATCTCTATATACAATTATATACAACGCATACATATATACATTTACACAGTAAATTTCATATTGTACTGCCAATAAATATGATAAATGAATTAATTTTTTTCGAAGAAACGCTGAAACAGACCAAAGGATCAACTAAAGTCTACATGATTTCAAAATGTACTAGTGCCTTGTAGACGTCCTGGATGTAAAGGCCATCTAGAACTTTTATGTGGCATTTGTATGAAAGTACCATTTTAGTTTTGAGAACAAGAATGATAAAAAATTCTATGAGTGGAAATACATCCTCGGACGTATTGCTCTGCCAAAAAAATATCTGGGGAATGTCTTTGGACATCATTATTTTTCAAAGAGTTAAGCCAGATTTTAAAAAAAGTTGCACAAAATATCCCCTCGGAAGGAATTACTTTGCCCAAAATTTAAATTTTTAAAATTAGTGTATTAGTAGTGCATAGCAATATTGAATGCTAAATAACCCCTTTTTACCGGTATACCGGAATTATGAATTGGATAAAGGAGAAGAAGATTACTAGAAGATCGAAGATTTCTGGCATGGCTAGAGCACAGGTAGTGGAAATAAGTACATATGTGAATTAGAAGAATAGAAAAGAGAACCATAGCCAAACTCTTAAACTACGGCGTTGCTTTATAGCTTTAACCATGACATGGCGCGATAAGCGGATGATTGTACTTTTAGCAAGGTGGACATGAATCGAATGCAACTGTTGAGATTTCAGTCTAGCAGATCACCATAATCAATGCTCGAGAACACCAAAGTTTGCAAAAGCATCATCTTTGGAAGACATGTTACCCTCTGGTTAACATTTAAGATATCCATGATCAAATAGAGGTGTGAAATATATAACCATAGGAACTACGAGTATTAAGTAATCTTTGGTAACATTTTATTCCTGAAAATATTCTGTTCTGTAAAATCATTAGATCAAGTCCGTTCAACAAACGCGCAAGATCCTTAAAATTAATTTTAACCTAGAATATGAACAATCATGATTGAATCTTTATTATGTTCCCATACCTACTAGCGATTACAGAATGACTGGTGGGTTGATATGTGCAACTTACTACATAGTAATATGTTAGTTAGTACTACTATGTGATCTATGTATATGGTATGATATCTATATGTACTATGTTCAATTCATAAGCTGCGACACTGCGTTTCCATTGCACGAATATAGTAGACACGATAATATAATTATCTTATAAGGTTTGTTTTAGCAGAAAGTGGTACGTGTGCGCGAAGCATAACCATTTTTAATGTCAGCCGAGGTCACGACACGCTTTTTAAGCGAATAAAAGTAGACGATGCACAAAAAATTATTCCAACGTCTGCGGTGGCGGCGGCAAGAGCGGTACAACTGGCTGCTACTGCTACTACAGACGTCACCTATACACAATAATTAATATGTATATGTGTACTAATAGCCATTTTAAGTACCATTTACCTAGGATATACTACTATGAAAAAACCTCACCTACAAACATACAAACAACGGACACAAAGAACACCCAGACTCGGGTGGGAATCGAACCCACGACCTATGGCGTAGCAGTCAGGGTCACTAACCACTAGGCTAACAGGCCAGTCAATTCAAGAAGGTTTCCAACATTATAAACCTATTTAAGTCTAATATTTTAGCAATGGTTACGGTTTTTAACACGCTTTTATTAGCTTGGTATGTATGTAATATGTATGTAACGGAATCTTTGAACGTGATTTTCACCCCGTTCAAAACGTCGGATTAATTTGAAACTTTGCACACTTATCAAGGACCGATGACAATGCAATAATTTAAATTGTTTGGTCCATAATCCTGATCAGGATCTTCAGCATTAGTGATTTTTTATATCCGAAGACACGGTAGTGTCTTGCGCCAAGTACGCTTTCAAAGTGTATTTTCCAGAGAGGGAGCCTGAGAAACGGTCAAAAAATCCGAGGAAGGTAGCAGACGCTCAAATTACCCATTCCCATCACAGGGAGGTAGTTACAACCTTAATAAACTATCGTTAAAAAAATTTTTCCACACATTAATGATAAATTGACCTAAAAAGTGAAAAATAAATAATAGTTTAAAACACTAAAAAACACGTTTCAATATATATATTTTTATTTATTTCTAAGTTCTATACAGTAAATATATACAGTACAAAACACATTCATCATTATGTAGATAATTTTAAAATCTAAGCGTACGGGCGCAGAACAGTGAAGTGAACTCCGAGTCAGGCAAGGAAAGGAAGGATTACTTACAAACCTCACTGAAAATAGAAAACCAAACTAAAAAGTATAAAAAATACTATTATGTTTCACTTTTTAGTTTGGTTTTCTATTAGAGCGTGTTTTTTAGTTCTTTTAAACTTCTGTTTTTATAGTAGATTAAAGTTTTGTTACAAGATGAAATTTATTTGTTGGTTTTGAGTTTACTTTAATAATGATTGCAAAACAAATACCTAGTTTGATCACTATAAACTATTCCATGAAATTAAAGCAAACAGATTCGTGAAAACTACGCACAACTCTGAAGTATGCAGATTTCCTTAGATGTCTTTGTTCACCATTAAAGCACGTGATAATTTCTTTCTAACCCAAAAACACATATACAACATTTTTTTTTGACGAGCATTGAAACGCAATTATATAATAATGTAAAAAGATTTGTTTCTTCAAGATCCATTCAAAATAAATCTTTAAGTGGTAGCTAGCAGGCCATTGAGGAAGATTTTATATGTTTGTATGTATTTTTTTATATTACATACTAAGTGATTAATATAGCATTATTCATAATGTCCAGACACTTTAAAAACTTACAGATATGAGTAGGGCCTCTGGTAACCTCATTCACTCCGCGAAACACAACGTGAACATTGCTCTCTTAATTTTCAATAATAACACCTAGGATTTCTAACTTTTATTTTTATAAATCTATAAATAATCAAACTGTTGTGGTCCTAGACATTAACAAATTGCACGGTGAAATGCCGATTTTGAAATCACACGAAATTATTTTTTTTTACATTTTAATTATTTTTGTTGTAATTGTTATTTTGTACATATGTGTTATATTTTTTATTTCTATATCGACATCCCACTTAACCTTTAGCTCTAGAGGTAGATGACACGCCGTTATGACTTGGATGGCATTTTAGGTTGCACAGTTTTTTTTATTGCAATAACTACATCTGTAAGACATTCACCACCTTTCCAACCACATCAACTGTACTTTAGACCTCTTTCTCCTGACGCCATTCTAAGACACTTTTTTCAAAAACCGCTATGTTAATTTTGATAAAATTTAAATTGGTCCACCTGGGAAGTATACCCTTTGAAACAAATAAAGAATTTTCCAAATTGGTTTAAGCGTCTTCGAGTAATCGCTGAACATACATAAAAAAAAAGATTCCGACGAATTGAGAACCTCCTTCTTTTTTGTAGTAACTTGTTGGCAAGAACAAGTACGTTAAGACAGATATTAAAAAAAAAAAAGAAAAAAGGAGCATAAAATGTTCAATCCCGCAGGGCAGCGTATTAGGTTGTGTGCTATTTCTGATATATATCAACGACTTGCCAAAAGTACTAAATAAGGAACAAACATTGCCCATCTTATTCGCTGATGATATATCAATATTGAAAGGTATGACAAAACTAAAAATTCAACACCAATACTTCAGGAAACTCTAGACACAGTAAATCACTGGCTCAAGGACCATAACTTAGAAATAAACTATAACAAAACAAAAATTATCCAATTTAGATCGTATAAAACGACCCCATTAACATTGACACAACATACAATAACACACAACTAGAAACCGTAGATACATTCAAATTACTTGGTTTAACTATAGACACACACATCCACTGGAAAGCACACATCGAACATATTAAAAATAAACTATCTCGATTCACATACGCTCTATTCCAACTAAAATGCAGCACAAACGATAAAACCGCACTCTCAGCATACTACGCATACGCATACTCCTGGTTAAGATACGGCATTATATTGTGGGGAAATAGTGTACACTTTCAGGATTTATTTATATTACAAAATAAATGTATCAGGATTATCGCTCAAATTGGAAATCGTGACAGTTATAGACCCTACTTCATTAAATATAACATCCTCACACTACCATCATTATACATATTTGACATTTGCATATTTGTATCCAAAAACATGAGTCATTTCACAAAAGTAAAAGAACTTCACAATTTAAACACACGCCACAGAGACAGACTATACCTACCACCATCAAGAATTAAAATGTTAAACCAAAGTCCCTACTACATGGCTGTAAAAATATACAACAAATTACCTATCCACATGAAAACTGAAACCAAAGTTACACTATTCAAAAAAAACTAAAAGCATTCTTAATTGAAAATTGTTTCTATTCAGTTAAAGAATACATTGAAGCAAAACACAAATAACAAATTACATATCTTTTACACGAACAACATAATTAATATACCTAAACATTAAGCTAACAAAAATACATAAAAATAAAAAACTGTTTTGAAAAGAATGTAATTTTCTATAATGCTTGCTTTAATAATCTTTTCTATAAACCTTCTCTCAAATTTGCAATGCCCGTAAAAGGCTACTAAGTTGAGACAAATTTTTATAATAAGACTATTTATGTACACTTGGTTGGCAAATAAAGATTGATTTGATTTGAAATAAATATTCAACGCGGGTGAAACTGTGAGATACAGCTACTGTTACATATAACATTTATGCTGATATGTATATATTGCACATTGAGGCTGTATACAAACATATATGCAAGCAATGTACATATGTAAAGAGAACAGTGTACAGGTTCATTATTATTTCGGTTTAAATAGATTTTCTTTTTTTTAGAAGAAATATGTTAACACGACTGAAGACAATTGCTTTATAAACCTGTGAAATACGTTAAACGGTAGATATGTTTGGGTGGTTTTTTTTTCTATCATTATTTCTGCTATGATGTTTTGTTCCTAATAATGTTTTTTAATATCTTGCAAAAGCCAAACCCAAGAGTAGGTTAAACACCTATTACACCTCCCTGAAACTGCTTAGTTCTTGTACACTACTTAGTTTTTGATTACATAAGATACACTAAAAGTTTAAAACGCCGGACCATTTACAAACTTTAAAAATATCATTCAACTAAATTTATTACTCAATAATTTGCACATTACTTTTGTTGGTGTAAAATGACTTGTTCATCAAAATAGATTAACATGAAAATATGTATGGACGATTTATTAAGACTTTAAAAGTTCTCATTCTCCGATTTCATGACGATTTTGGGAAGGAAGCACCTAATCTGAGAGCCGAATCTCATTTGTTCAGATATATTTGCTTTCAGGTGAAAATACTACACATCACACATAGTCTTTACAAATACCCAAGGTCATTACATTGAAGTTTACAGGGTACGATTCTTGTCGAAGGGTATTTATTAATGGTCCTTAAAAATTATATGATGGATATAGGTTGTCTTCTATGTACCCCCTCCCTAACTTTAAAAATCTAATGTATTACTAAATATGTCTTATAAACTGACGCGCATTTATTTTTACTTCCAACATTACAGAAAAAACCTTTTGCGATATAGAAACCTTTATCTAGAATACTAAGTTTTAATATCTATATAATATTTAGTACACCTAAATAATATTTAAAAAACACATAGGAGATGATATAACTCTTTAGTCAAGATCCTTTTCAAAAGCATTCTATATCATACCGTTCAAGAGAAACGGCTTATAACGTAAGCCTCACGTCGGCTCTTCTTGGAAGCTATTCTGCTAATTTCGCGAAGCTCAGAAATGGTTACCGTGTATTTTTCACCACCCACGGCAATCTCATTAATAAACGTGCAAGCTTGCAACTTACAATTACTAACACTGAACAAACATTGCGTTTCTGCTAATCAGTTTACGCTATGTTCATGTACTTTTTTCTATTAAGTTTCTATTTAATTATAATAAAAGTAGGTTTAATATGTTAATAAATTTTGAGGATTATTCAATGAATGTATCTTAGGGTGGGAAATTGTACAACAATTAAAGAATAAAAAAATATTTTTTAATTAAAGAAGCGTTAATGAGGCCACTAAAAAAATGTTGCAATCCCACTACTTTAAGTTACAACGTCAGGCTCTTTTATTTCCAAGATAATAGGGTAACACGTTTTTTTAATAGATATACACCCGGTTTCTGAAAAGCTGCTCAAAATATTGTTTAACTAACAGATCTGTCAAGTTAAGAGTGGTGTCAAATCAGTTAGATTTTCTGAAACACATAAACTTAGTATTGCTGAAACGTTGATCTTAGAAACATTTATTAATCTATGATCATTCGAAGAGCATTAGACTTAAGATTTTGGAGTAAAATTTGACATAAGCTCTGTTAACTGATCCGATGATCAAATCAAAATGTCTAATCATGGTTTCAGCCAACCAGACTGCTGATAAACGCACTTATTACTAACTATTATGGATAAATAACACATACATACATATTATGGATAAATGACAACCAGACACTGAACAACTCATTGTGCTTATCAGACAATTATTTGTTCTGGGGGTTGAATCGAACCCACAACCACTGAGTAGTCAGGATCACGAACCACTAGACCAACAGAACCGATATGCACTCGTACATACAACGAGGTGCGAAAGTTCGTATTAATATAATTTATCCTTACTAAATATATCAATTCCATTAAAATTTACGCGTTACATTTTGTTTCGTATAAAAAGAAATTGAAGCAAATGATGGACAATACACATCTTTATTTCGATGGCGAAGTAAATTAAGCAACAGGAAAGAATGAAAATTTGTTCGTTTATTTAACAATGTTAATACCATTACATTTTATTATTTGTAGCTTTTCCGATAATAGCGCAGTCAACCTAGCTGTTTTAAGATCGAAAATGGACATTTCGATTACCACGCATTTTAATTTTTTTACAAATAGTAAAAAAATGCGCTGTTTAGGAATTTCGATACCCGCAGTCTGGGCAAGTGGTACTTGCCCAGACTGTTGTGGTTGTTTATTTTTTCTTTACCATTACACAGATATTTATTTATTATATTTAATAGAAAAAGTATAAGCTTATAAAAGAAACCTATTTTCTTAAATACTGTGGCCTATTTGACTGATGTGTTCCCTATATAAATGTTGGGGTAAATTTAAATTTATTATCTTCTTTATATTAGAGTTGTTTTACAACGGTATCTTGCCCTACCCGACTGCAAAAGGAGTCGGAATTTAACTCTTTTTGTCACTTTTATGGTTTTTTGGGGCTTAAGGTGAGGTGAGGTGAGGTGATTGAAATCAAACTGCTGCAACATTCGGACATAGCTGTATTTGAATTGATTTACGATTCTTGTCCTTGTACTTGTGTTTTACAATAAAAATCTTCGACACTATGTTTCTAAGTCTCAAATTTTAGGCTCAGTAACGGCTGTAAATAAAATTAAGTTTGCTTATTATTTCAAGTACACTTTAATGCTAAACCTATAAGTCCCAAAAAAGTGCCAGTGTGTGTACATTTTGGAAAACCCTCTACTAAATCAACGCAAGAAAACTACAACCCAATACTTGTATGTAGTTTTCGTGCGTTGATTTAGTTTTTTTCGTGTGTTTCTGGATTGTTTATTTGTGACACTAATCTCAGAACTTATGTTTTAGATTTGAAAAAAATGCTAGATTTTATAGATGACAGGTTGTATAGAATTAGGTTATGACACATTACAGATTTGGTGGCTAAATAAGCTGAATTTGAGGTAATTTTTCGAGTAACTGCATATTTTCACGTCTATATCCCGAAAGACCTACCCTTTTGGGATATAGGCGTGAAGAGGTGTATTAAACACTCACATTCTGCCAACTATAATTTGGTCTCGCTCACGTATTAGGGGGCAAGTAGATTGCCAACCGCGCACTTCGGGAATTAAAGATGGGAAAATGGGGAGTTAGTCAAAGGGATAGGTAGTTGCTGGCAATGGAAGGAAAGGGGTATTGCATATACGGGTGGTGCAATAACTATAGCAGGTCAGGGTCGCATACCTGTAAGGGGTCGTTCATTAATCACGTGATGTTTTTAAAGCAACTTTAAAATATATTAAACATTTTCAGAATTATCTACGTATTTACGGGAATTAACGCGATCACGAAAAGGTATTACATACCTCTGAATTGCCTGACGTTTTAACCAGGTTGCATTGGTTGCCGTGGTGACTATTATATCATGGAACGTGAAAGTTTAAAAGTTAGTATTTTCAGAATATTATCTTTAAATACAGATATAATAGCGCGTTCTACAAAAAAAAATACACGTGATATCTCGCTACATCCCACCTCTCCTTGTGATATTTCGTGATTTTTTTCCAACCCCCTCTCACCCCCTTTCGAGCCTCACGTAATTAATGGGCAATTCCTAATTCGAACTAGCTGTTGCCCAAATGTCCGAGCCCTCTAATAAAAGATAACTGCTAGTTTAAAAATTTAATTATTGTCAAAGTAAAAGTTCGTAGCTGGAGTTTTAACAAGAACAATAACGGGTTCTCAATTACCAACCGTACAATCACGTCTAAGCAAAATCAGTTTACCGAAATTAAAAGTGAATGAACATTTTTCTATTAAGAATCTTATTTCAAGGATCGTATTACATGTTACTGTTTATTTATGAAACATAATACAATTACATGTCACAGATTCTTGACACCTTCCATTGACTTCCAAGGAAAAAGAGAAATGCGGGAATAGCTCGTAACCTTTATTTATATAGTTAAACGTTTAAGGAAAAGGGAGGGGGAGAGGGGAAAGAAAGGTGTGCGTTCGCGCAGCGGAATGTTGTTGAATTTAAAGATTTTAATTATGCAGATATTTAGTGTATGACGTCGTGTAATTGTGTATGGTAAAAAAAAATTTGTGCATGCAGCCATTGTGGAAAAATTCGCTAAAAACTGATTCCGCTGGGCGAACGTTGTCCTGGCAGAACTTTTTTTATTCCATGGACTTAGAAGAAAAAAAATGTGTCCAAAAATTAGTGTGTATTTGTGTGTAATTGTGTATGTATGAATAAAATTAGTGCATGTATAAACTTCGGAGAAATACAAGTTTCCGCTACGCGAACGTTTGGCCATTAGCTAGTTTTCATATAAAGCGCTTATATAGAGAGCTGTAGATTTTTACATACGTTGTTTTGAATTTGTTTATATTTGTTTAAAAAACAGATTTAGAAAAAATCGTAGGGTTTAAAAGATAAGAATGTAAACGTAAAATACGCTTATTAGGTCTTAGTTCGTAAAGTATGCACTTTGGGGTCTAGATTTTCACGTTTTTTTACCATACACAATTACACGATGTCATACACTAAATATCTGCATAATTAAAATCTTTAAATTCAACAACATTCCGCTGCGCGAACGCACACGAAAGAAAGGTCAAAATAGGCCGTTAACTTACGTGATATTTTAAACATATTAATTTGGAGAATAACAAGATTAATCTAAAATGTAAAAAGTCTTTAAATATAAAATATAAATCTATAAACCTAATTTCGACCATAATTCGTTAAGATTAGACTCATCATCATCATCATGGCGTTGTTTCCCGGTTGCAACCGAAACTTTCGCTTCGGTGCCCGGGGTCCGCCTTCCGACTTTTTCTCCTCCACTTCGCACGTTAGTAATTCGTTAAGATTAGACTGTTTTGTTTTATTTCATTGACCAGTAAAACTTATACCATCATTAGTAGGTTATATACTGGACCCCTAGATTTCTAGTCATTTTCACAGAATTTAAAAAGAAAACACTATCTGATCCTATGATGCAAAATGCTTAAAGGCTGACATATTATATATTTTACGTTGCCGTCAATTGGATACCTCTACGCGTTCCTGAGGAAAAGGTCTCGACAGACAGACAGATACAGACGGACAACGAAGTGATCCTATAAGGGTTTCTTTCTTTCTTTTGAAGAACGGAACCCCAAAAAATTATTGACAGATACTACCATATCTGCCTGTGTAGAAAGTTCTTAATTTGTAGTTATATCCCATAAAAAAAAAATGTGATTACAAACTTCTATTTTGCGATTGGAATGTTGACTTTGTAGTATACTGATGTGTGGGAGAGCATTTCTAGAACTGTAAAGTTATGTTCAATTTTTCGTTCGATTTCCAAGATTGACGTACTATCTATCTACAATGTTGTTTGCTTACGGAACTCCTTGATGCGCGAGCCAGACTCGCACTTTTTTTGTGGAAACACCGCATACTCCTGGCTTCTGCATCCCCGAGGAGCCGGAGATCCGAAGGGATTTTCCACCCAAAAAAAAAAAAGACTCGCACTTGTTCTGTTTTTTTTTAATGTTACATTTGACAAAGCAACCTGTTGTTGTGGTGCTCTTTTTTTTTAATGTTACATTTGACAAAGCAACCTGTTGTTGTGGTGCTCTGTGTGTTGATCTATAATTTCTAATTATAATTATTTTTTTTAGTTGACGATTTGAAATACTTGTTGAGCAATTTTATGAAATACTCTCTACTGCTTTTAAGAATAATTTCACGAAATATCTCTTAATATATGACACAGTGCGTTTTTGATATTTTTATAGTATTTAAATATAAATTTATAGACATTTTTAAGGAGGTGACTTTTTAAAACAAGACATGTACACAGTAGTGTAATAGTCCTCCATCATGACAAGGCATTCTCTCACTCCATAGCAATAAGTGCCATTTTAGAAGACCACAAACATGGAACTGGATACAATTTCTGCAACCTTGCACCCAACGATTTGCCTGATTTTGTAACAAACCTAAGAACCAATAAAAGCGCTAAGAACACTTTCCTGTTGCCAATAGTTAGAAAAAAATTAAAAGTGTATAAATTGTTTGGGAGAATACTGAAACAGTGACTCTGGACATGAAAAACTCGGATCCCTAATTTCGGAAGTTTTTTAATCAAATTTCACAACATTTTTGATGTTATTAAATATGTAAAACTCTCAGTACGTTATAGTTACGGCATAAGTGTGTATCTGTTAATACACCCAAGGTGAAATATCGTTGTGAATATGGCTGTTATGGCTTATGTCAAAATACGTAAACCTAAAGGTATTAATAATTTATGGAACAAAGGTATTATTTGAAATAAAGCTGCATACCTTACAAATATTTCGGAAAGTTGTGAGATCCAATACAATTAATAACAGTCACTTTGTTAGAAAGAAGAAAAAAACTTTTCTATTTGGATGTTAAAACGTCGTTTAGAGCGGATCTTCAGATCCGATCTTATGCTCTTATGTTTTTATTTTGCATTATAACTGTTATAACTATGTAAGTGTTTCACTTTACTAGACCGATTTCTTAGAAAGTGAGTGTAGGAACTTGTTGGATAAATGAGTTTTCATATTCGTCGTTGTTAAGGTTAGCAAAGAGTTTCTTTAAAAGCCTGAACTGGTTTCGATAGTTTAAACTGGTTAAATCATAAATGATTTTCAGTAAAAAATAAATGATTTTCAGGAATCAAGTAAACTAAGCACATTAAACGATCATGATAAATTATGATGTCAGTAAGGAAACTGGTTTTACTTCCGAGAAGATGAGTTTTGCCTAGACCTTGACAATTTCAAAGCACGCTGCAATTGTTTTGATAGGCTGGAGAGACAACATGCCTACCAGCTGAACACACTTCTCACAACTACAAGCGCACAACTGCTTGTGACTTTCAAAAGAGGATTCTGTCGAGAGCCGTGAGACTGTGTATCCCGTTAAGTCTTTTTCTTTTACAGAATTTATAATTCTTCTTTCTGTGAAAACTTCTTTAACGTCTTAGATGTGACTCTGTGGCACTTATTTGTTAACTAATAAAAGCCTATTCTGCGATCACCGACCCATAACCCAATAACAGTTTTTGTACCACAATAAATACCTTTTGTTTGTTTCTTTGCGCGATGTGGGTTTTCCCAGACAGCTACTCGGGGCCTACATTTTAAGATGAATACTGTTGTGTCATGGGCGAAAAAACAGAGTATGAACAAAATTTAAGTGAAGTTACCTTATAAATAGAATGTACGAACTTACTTAGTTTTAGATTTAGAGTACATTTTAGTTAGAAAAAAATTACATTATTGTTTTATACTTAAATACAATACAGCATAGGCATAGACAAAGTAAACCATGATATGATTAGTTTTGACGTCGGAGACGTCGAACATATAAAACAGTCTTTGAACAGTACTTCAGAAAAGAATCGCATACCGAACCTTATTTTTTATAGTTTCTGTTTATATATTGCTACTGTCACTCAGCACTCGTTCACGAGCAAGATGCACGCCTATAGCTTAACAATATTGTAAGGAGCTGAACGTGAAACGCCACTATCGGCAAGAATTCTAGGCGAGCATGACACACTCAGGACTGCCAGGCAACATAGAAAATTAACCTAACTGGTGACTACAAAGTTGTCACAATTTGTAAAAAAAAAAACACACACACACACACACACACAATTATTGGTACTGGGTGAGCATCGAACCCATAACCTCTAGATCAGCAGTCAGGATCACTAACACTATGCGACCACACTAAAAAACCCTTCAAAAATTAATACTAAAAATAGTGAAGTTGAATGAAGAACCTCTTCCTTACTTAAGTTAGTTAAAAAGTAATACAGAGATAATAATAAATAAGTGTTTAATTTTTAAATACCACAAGTGGAAATACCACAGTCACAAGGTTATATTTAAGAGCAAGTTGGCTGATGGACTATCCTGGCCACTTAGTTATGTCTATGCAAGTACTCGCCGTTGGTAACAACAACCGAAATTTATGTTATTATGCCTGCTTTCTCGACGATGACGACGATCTTCTCGGACGATGACATGCCCGACAAATGTCAATTGGTATAGGGCTCTGTTTCCGCATTTAGACTCATAAGCGGTCCATTATGCGTACAGGTGGGCTGACTTGTTGTGCCAGCCTAGCTCCTTCCAGAAGCGCAGAAGCCTCCTGGGGCATTCACAGGCTTCTAGGAGCGACCTCGCTCCCGCGAGGATACTTGCCCGTTGTGTGGCCACTCCCTCGCACTCCAGGATAACGTGGGCGGCCGTTTCCTCCGCGTTGAGACAGCCTCTGCATAGAGGACTGTTTGTCACATTGATGGTGAATAGGTGTCGATTTAGGGCCAAATGGCCCGTAATAGTTCCTATCACTATTCTGATGTCAGGTCGGTTGAGACTGAGCAATCTGCAAGTCAAACGAGGTGAGACCTTCGTCAGCACCAGTTTGGATTGTCTACAGCCGGGTGTGTCGGCCCAGCGGTTGTTGTGTGTTTCCCGAGTCCGTTGTCTTACCCATGAGCGAAGTTGACTAAAGGGAAGTGGCAACAGTGTAGTTGGACCTGCTACTGTCGTTGCAGATCCCCTCCTTGCCAGCTCATCGGCGACATCGTTCCCGAGTGAGTCACTATGCCCCTTGATCCATTGGAGGATTAGCCCGTTGTCGGAGGCTAGACGTTCCAGTGTCTGGTGGCATTCGTATATAAGACCGGAGTTCATGGTGTTGCCCTCCAGGGCTTTTAGAACGGCCATACTGTCTGACAGTATGCGGATATTATACTCCTTTATACATCTTGACATGACCGCAGTAGCGGCGTAGATTATCGCAACACACTCGCATTGAAATATGGAACTGTGCTGCCCTAACGCCAGTGATATTGTTATGTTCAGGTCTTGTGAGAAAATTCCGGCTCCAGTCCCTGTCCCCATCTTAGAACCGTCCGTGTATATACGGACTTCATTTATGCCAGATTGATCTCGGTCGTTTTCATATAGCTGTATTCGGTATCTCCTTTCGAAGATGTGTTGTTTGGGGATCCTATCGCATGGGGCAGCTATCAGTGGTTGATAGTCCACTAATTCATTCCATAGTCTGGAATGGGAACCCTCTCGGTTGTACCACAGACCCAGGTGTTTGAGTCTGATGGCTGCCACAGCTGCTTCCTGCTGTATAAATAGGTCTAGTGGTGCTAGGTCTAGAGCTACTTCCAGGGCAGCTGTGGGAGTCGTGCGCATGCATCCAGTAGCGGCAGCACATGCGAGTCTCTGGAATTGCTGCAACTTATTACTGACGGTGCTGAGTTCTGTTCTCTGCCACCAGGCAATAGCACCGTACGTGATGATAGGCCGTATGACCGTTTTGTACAGCCATAGGGTGATTTTTGGTGATAAGCCCCAGCTTTTGCCGAGGAGTCGCTTGCATTGGCAGAAAATAATGCTCGCTTTGTTCAGTTTCATGTCCAGGTGCCTGTTCCATAGGAGTTTGCTGTCAAGTATCACTCCTAGATACTTGACCTCCTTGGTAAGAACTAGGCGGGTGTCGAATAGTTTAGGTAGTCTTAATTCTCCTAAACTACGTTTATTTGTGAACATAATCAGTTCCGTCTTTGCCGGGTTCACTGTTAAGTCGTGTTTCTCACACCACTGTTCGACGACCTTCAGTGCGGTTCTCATTAGGTCGCATAACACCCCCTCAAAGGGGCCACTGATGAGGATGGTCAGGTCGTCTGCATAGCCTACTGTGAGGAACTTGTGGTCATTGAGCTGAGTAATGAGCTCATTGATCACAATGTTCCACAGGAGAGGTGAGAGAACTCCGCCTTGCGGACACCCTCTGGCCACCACCCCTCTCGTTGTATTATTCACAGTAAATTGTACGGCCCTGTGTCTGAGCATGCTGTCGATCCACCCGGCAATTGTGGGATCGACCCCATGTCTTGACAGAGCCTGGCTGATGCTGGTGAAGTTAGTTTTGTCGAAGGCACCCTCGATATCGATGAAGGTTCCTAAGGTAGACAACTTGTTTTTTAGATTGCCCTCTATGTATGAAACTACTTGATGAAGGGCAGATTCTGTTGATTTGCCCATTGAATAAGCATGTTGGTTGGGGTTCAGAGGGTAGTTGACTAGTGCAGTACTCCTGATTTCCCTGTCTATTAGTCTCTCCAGTACTTTAAGTAGGAATGATGTGAGACTGATGGGTCTAAATGATTTCGGTTGTGTGTAATCTCCTTTGCCGGGTTTGGGGATGAAGACTACTTTGACCTCTCTCCATTTTAGGGGGACATAGCGATGTGCCAGGCAGCCTTCGTAGATGATCCGAAGATGATCTATGAGTGCCCCATCACACCATTTTAGCAGGCCTGGGAAAATACCATCTAGTCCTGCCGCTTTGTATGGAAGAAAGCTGTTGATCGCCCAATGCACTTTAGCATGGTCAACGATTTTGCGGGCAGTTAACCATTCAGAATCGGCTGGTGTATTACCCTCGTTAACCTCCCATGTGTCTTCCATATTTGATATGCGACATCCTGGGAAGTGAGTTGTCATTAACAGTTCTGAAGTCTCTGAATCTGTTTTTGTGTAAGTCCCATCTGGTTTTTTCAAGAAGCCAAGATTGTGCTCTCGTTCACCACACATGATGTTTTTGACTCTGTTTGCCTTATCGTTATTCTCTATGTTAGTACAGAAGCTTCTCCAGCATTCAGTTTTACTGATTCTGATCCGCTTCTTGTAGTGATTTAGGGCCTGCTTATATGCTTCCCAATGATAGTCTAGTCGGGAATTTTTTGCTTTATTGAACCACTTTCTAACCTTGCGCCTTTGTTTCTCCAGTTCCGGTCCCCACCAGTGTTGTTTACTGCGTGGTCCAGTTCTGGGTACCGAAAGTGGGCATGTCTGTTCGAAGCAGGTAATTAAGGTGGTTGTAAGGTTATCTACATGTTTATCAATATCCGCTGTGGTCCCATGAGCAGTCGGCATATCGGTATTTTCCAACCTTTCCGCAGTGACTAGCCCATACTTACGAACGTCTATCTTACGAGGATTTCGTCGGGGTTCAGGCGGTATGAGAGTCATCTTCAGGTCAAATTTGATCCACCGGTGATCCGAGCACGACGCCTCATCCGAAACATGCCAGTCCGAGATATGTGTCGACGCGTGCTCACTGGCTAATGTTAGATCTATGATTGTTTGGGCTCTCGATGTGACGAATGTCGGTTCGGAGCCAGTGTTAATTACGTTTAGCTTAGTAGTGAGTAGAAAAGAAACAAGTTCCTTACCTCGTTGGTTATTGTTCTTATTACCCCATAGCACATGGTGCGCGTTGGTGTCAGCGGCGACGATCAGCTCTAGCCTCTCTCGCTCGCAGTAGCTTGCAAGTGCGGCCAGTTCCGGGGTGGGGATGTCTGCGTCGCCCGGCAGGTATGCGGACGCCATCACCACTTCTGGTAGGCCTGAAGAGGGTTCTTTGAGTCTGATGGTAGTCAAGTCTCTGGAACAGAACTCGGTCATTAAGGTGGAGTTCGCGTGTTTCGGTGTAAAAATACATGTACGCGGTTTATCAATGGTCGTGTTGAGAAGTAGTTTACCTCCAATGTTGTTTAGACCGCAAATCCTGCCCTTCCTAATCCACGGCTCCTGGATTAGGGCTACGGTCGTGGTGTTGACCTCCAGCATACTGCGAAGGCTAGCCGTTGCAGTTTGGCTGTGCTGGAGGTTGATTTGTATGGCTTTGAGGTTAGGGGGAGCTGGCAGCGCCATCGTCGCTATCCAGCATCGTCTCGTCCAGATCGCTGTCAGCCTCTCCGGAGAGGCATTTCTCAGGCGAGACTGCTTTCGCCGGGCTGATCTGGACGCCTGGCCCCTTGCTGGGGTCAGGTTGAGCTTCCCCTTGAGTTTCGCTGCTTGGGTCTCCGGAGACCTCCTGGGACGCAGCTTCTAAGTTCGTCGGCGGTGGTTGAGGACGGTCGTCAAGGAAACGGATGTAGAGATTTCCAAGTCCGTAGTGGACCCTACGCTCGCTCTCCCTGAGCCTAGACACGTCCTCTTCTGGGATGCCGAGCACCAGAAAGAGAGCCTTTTTCTCTTCTTGGGGCTCGGCATGGTAGAGTGCCCAGTTGGACACCTTGTAGTCACAATTTTGACACGTTAGCCGCCTACGGATGTGGTCTAACATGTCCTCAGGGCCTTCCTATGGCACCAGGAGTCATGGCATTGCTGCCAGAGAAGAAAGGTCGATATTTGACTGTGGCGCATCACTCTGGTTATGCACCTGAGGAGCTGCCGGTGTCTTAGGTGGCGCTACACTCGGGTTATCCACCCGAGGAGCTGCTAGTAGTTTAGGTGGTGCTCCTCTCGGGTTATCCCCTCGAGGAGCTGCCAGCTTGGGGGACGACGCTGCACTCGGGTTGTTCCCCCGAGGAGCTGTCGATTTGGGGGGTGTCGCTGCACTCGGGTTATCCACCCGAGGAGCTGTTGGTGTATTGCACAGGGCGCCGCCTGGGTTATTCACCCGGGGTGCCGCCTGTGCAGGTTTCCTGAAAGGAGAAAAGAGACAAATGTCAATTGTGCCGTCCTTCAGGATATGTCTCCGACAGTTGTTCGTCATAACAACTTCATCAGTAATTGCACAGATAAAACCTTCATTTTCTCCAAAGAGGTCACCGAAACGTAGCCAGGACACAGATGATAATAGATCTACTTCGGGCCCATTTGAGGTCCGATAAAAACGTCCATGGAGTTCTATGCTCTTCTCTCTACTTAGTGCTCTAAGTAAAGCAAGTAGCGGGAGTCCGTTGTCAACTGCCACAACATCCCGATGCACCTCCACGTTAACAGAGAGGAAGTAATCTCTAAGATTGCATATCTCGCGGTTATGTAGTGACCTGGCATTTAAAACACCACGACCCCCACATTTCCGCGGGATATACAATCTCGTTACTGATGAACGTGCATGAATTGCATGATGCATTCGGGACGCGATTAGCAATGTACGGACTCTTCTATCATTGAAAGCAGTCTTCATGGAGCAGATCAGCAGCATCATCATTGCCACCGTGGTATACACTCCTACAGCAATGAGCGGTAATCAACTCTCAGCCAGCAAGCATCCTCGGCCTCAACAGGGATACCACACGCCTGCAGCGATCGCTCCAGCCTGGTTACCGCCTGCGGCCTCATCAGCGTCTAGGCACAGCACACTGCACCTACGGTCCACGTAAGAAGAGCATCTCTCTCCCGTCTACGCAGCAGCCAGCCACTAAGTAGCAACCACTCCGACTCACTGGGGACTTCACCGCAGCACCGCACGCAGCCCCAAATCACTGGGACCAGCGGACTTCAGCCCCGACTATTGGGACTAGCAACTTTTAGTTCCGACTCACTGGAACTTGCGGCACTCAGTTCCGTCTCACCGGGACTACTCACTACTGGCCTTGACACGCTCCTTAATAGAGCATATGCAGCTGACTCGTCAAGATATCGAACTCCAGTCTTGGAGAGGAGTAATGTGGCGACTTCCACATACAACCTCAACATACTCCAACATCATTTAGCGAAGACGAGCTGAACTACGAAGTAACTACTAACCATGCATCGCGTTATGAGAGTTTTCGCACCGATCAGTATATATACAACTTCCCAAAATCAACCGTTGGGCCGTGACGTTCCGAGGTCAATGTGTGCGATATTATAATGAAATCCCAGATAATATTTGAATGTTAGGTCTAAACAATATTAAATCCACAGTCGTTATACAACTATGCCTTAAGAGCTATTACTCAGTAGTGGATTATATACAGGATAAAAACGCTTGGGATGGAATTGTATTGGATTCACAGGCTATTTCATGTACTTAATAGAAATGTAATGTAGGCTAATATGTTTCTTATTTTATATCACTTATGTTTTTCTTTTCTTCTTTTTAATTTTTTTCCTTAATTTTCAGTTTCCCTATTGTCATATTATTTTTTTAGCTTATTCACTTTTAATTTAAAAACATAATAGCACACAACGAAATGATGTAATATGTACTGAATATTGTTAAAGCTGTCTGGTTTTTTTTTTAAAGAGTGGCCGTGCGTTTGTTTGCCCGATTTCTTCTCACAAGGCTCAACCATTTGGAAACGGGCGGTTATAGATCGAAACAGGCAGTTATGATATTACGTTATCCATTTTTTTTTCTTTAATAGTTTTACATTTGACAAAGCAAATTATTGCTGCGGTGACTCTGTGTGTGTTGATCTAGAATTTCTAATTATAATAATTATTTATTAAATCGACGATTTCAAATAATTGATGATCAACTTTATGAAACAAGAAATATTGAATTTGAATTTGGATAGATATAAGTTTGATACATGGTTAGAGCTGAGTACCATGTCATTGTCATTCTCAATAATTCTCAATACTTACAGCTGGTGGTCTTATCCATGGTTTATTTGGCATTGAGATAGTAATTAGCACAGAGTATGTTTCGGTTTTAAAATAACGGCAGCATCGTATGTAAAGTGGGTTCAAGTCAGTGTTCAAAAAGCGAGTCGTTGTCGAGTATCATAAAAAGTAATCCGTAGATAATTCAAGTTGCAAACATAAAACAATGAATCAGTGTGACATTGTCAGTAAAGCAAAGGACATAACGTGATTCATACAACCTACTGTACATTTCCTATGTTGCAAATAATTTAATTCTAATTAATTAAATAATAGATGCATCTCAAATGCATATAATATTTTAATTAGATTTACGATACATATATTAAGTAAATGATAACTTCGTAATAATTTTGCGGCAACAAAATGTTTTTCTACAAAAAGAATAAGCAATCGGGCAGGAAAAACGTTCAAGGCCTTTCCCATGCTAGCTTATATAATAATAACAGTTACAACAATTAGAGAACAAAACATATTGCTAAAGCTAGTAAATATGTCGCATCTTCGGTCATTAGTACGGATGCTTAGAGCGGCCTCTATAATAAATTCACCGGAAAGGAACACAAGCGCCATCTATCGTCGTTAAGCAGAGTCTAGGTGGAGGGTGTTGGAGTGCGGATGTTCACTTTACGTTAGGTCACCGCTGAGTCAACACTAACCTAGGAGCTGTACAGTGTTTCTTTGCATGTTTACAATGCATCAGTGATTAAATATCAAAAGGGAGTTTTCTCATCGCCCGTTACCCACTTCGTGACCACATAATGTGCATTTAGGTTGATACTAGCCACAAGAGCATCGAATGTGCATTACAGTTTCTTCTGCCTCTCGACTACCATTTAAAATCTTTAACTTTACACATTCCACCTACTTTTATAAAAAACCTTTAATGCAAAAATACTTGGAAATTCAAGCAGTCATAACTTGAAAATGGATAGCTTTTTTTTTTTTTAATTCTTATTGTAACTGCTTGCTAGAGTCAGTAGACTTTCAGTGACTTATGTAAGTGTTCTATTTTCAAATACACCCTGTGCATACAGACGCGGCAAGGAAAGATTTAATACATTACATTACATACAAAGAAAATATGCTAGTTTGAATGAATTTTAAAGAGTTTGTTTGTCTTGTAAAGAAGGTAATCTCCGAAATAACTAAACCGATGGATGTGAGTTATATAATCAGTAATAGTTACGAAGTAACTATTATCTTGTTTGTGGTAGTAGTAGGTTATATAAAGAAAATCTTGGTAAGGTACTATATATTAAAGTATATAGATACAAGATGAGAATGAACTATGAACACGCATAGAAGCCAAAACCTGTAGGAAAATTTAAAAATCAATTCAATTGGACATGATATTATTAGTGGCAGTAGCCATATCTTCATTTATATAAGCTAACAGGATAATCAAGAACAACTTAAAAACTAAGAAGAGATGCAGGCTGTAAATAAGAAATTGATTTGGTTATTTGCATCTCAAATAGGACAACAATTTCTTTAAAAGTATACATTATTCTCACTAAAATATATGTATGTTTATTGTAGTACTCGTAGAAGACCGACAAATCTGGCACATTTTTTTTGTCTGTAGTCATGAACCACAGGTTAAAAAAGACTGGTGTAAAATAAAAGGCGTCGTACTTAACCTACTCACCAGTAGGAAGAACGCGACATGTAACATTTTCATAGATTTCAAACCTTCTGTTAACCTAGAAATAGCCAACAGTTTCTTTAAACTGTAACATGTCGTCAATTAAAATATTTAATTGCTGTCTTAAAGTCAAAGTCAGTTTTGGCTTTTCTGAGTATTCAGCTACATAACTCAGTACTAGATTAGACATATTTTCTTTAACTTCTGATAGCAATACATAGTTACGACTTTTTTCACAAGTAGCACAATTATAATTTTGCACTACTAAACACCTCATTACCTATGAATGAGAAACAAAACACCGAACAACTGTTGTAATATTCTCAGAATTCGAAATGTGCTTGCCTTAAATTTATTTCTATATAAAATTTTTGACGTGAATGGTTATGATGCAAAATATTATACCTAATCTACTATTTAAGCGCAAAACATATAGAATAGGTAAGGGCAGAAAAGCAAAATTATTGCAATTGTAAGAACTATGTATATAAAAATGGTTCAGTGTTTATATCCGTGCTTATTAGCATTTTATATGCTATTTATAATGATCAAAAAAGATGTAAGAAAAAATTGTCATTGCTTTACAAATAAATGTGTACATTTGTGCGTTAGCATGGGTAATATCCTTTTCTATATTACTCATCAAGTAACGATAAAACTATGGTTTTGTTTCGAAAAAATAAAATTGTCCTCAAACCATAAAATGCCCAAATAAAATGACATTGTAAACGTTGCTTTCAGACGTTGGGTACTCCAATAAAAAAGGACAAGAAGTACTTGTATCATAGATATTTTTTCTTATTCACGTCCACTGCCAGGCAAAACACCTCTAGTACAAGAAGCCATAGTTAAAGTGAGACCTGGTTCAACTTGCACACTTGCACTGCATCTTCTATACTCTTACCCGCTTTAGGCCCGCCATTGTCTTCTAGGTCCAAATGTAAAACTTACAAATAGGTATGTTATTGCAATGTCATCACATTTTTAAATAACTACTAAAGCCAAAACAACAACTAAAGTACTGACAAAACTACGACGGTCTAAGAATCTATCTAAGAATACCGCGGCATACAGTTGCCATCAGTGTAGGATGTTTGTAGGAGTCGACTGCCCTGCCGTTCCACTAGATTCAGTTGACACACTTTTACTAGATATGACTGATAGTGGAACTTCCTTCCCATGTTGAAATCCCGAGACCCTTGCTCAAAAGTTGGGGTGTTTCTACACAGGACTGATATATATAATTATATTAAATTGATGCAATATAGTATAAGGTGATCGATTAAAACAGATACGAACTATACAAATTACATTGATTTTGAAAAAAAAGGAAAACATTATCCTAATTTATAACCATGGACTAAGAAAATTCGTGTTGACTATGATTATACAGTACATAGCAGTGCTAACGAACAAACGGTGCGTTTTTAATTCGATCAATTTCATTTATGTATTTTTGTTAATTTTTTTATGTTAATTATTTAACACATCTGTGTTAATTTAACCAATAACTTTTATATAAATTTTCTAAAATTATTAACATTAGTAAGTTATTTGTGTTGATTTTACTTTTTATTTCTCATTCCCTCGTAGGCAAATTTTCTGAAGTTTCACTCCTGCCGTGTGTGAATTCACACACACACACTTTTTTTAAGTCGTACGATTTATAGTGTTTTTGAAGTGAAAACTTCTTTAGGCACGTTGTTCACTTTTGGTATGGGGGGAAAAGTACTCAACTCGCGTGACCGTCACGCTCAAGGGGACAGATGTGTCAGTTATGTTTTCACACTGTCCTACGACTGACAGTTTTTTTTTACATACTGTTAATGGACACAAATTACCTCTAGACTCACTAAAATTCTTTGTAGAAACATAAAGAATTGTTTTATGGTGGGATCGAATCGCTGTCACCATCAACGTTACCTCTGGAGTTAATTGAAGTGAATCAAATCAATTAAAGGAGATTGAGCGTTAAAATTTGTTTCTGCTAATGTAGTCATAGACTGTGTGATTTTTCGTTTACCTTTACTTCTGGTTTATTATTTGCTAAAAATAAAACATAAAAACATAAAAACAACACATATTAAAAGGTATTTTTTCAAATCAAATCAAATCAAATCAATTTATTCACTGTTTGTTAATAAATTGATTTGATTTATTGCCAAGAGATCAGTTTCTTATGAACATCTATACTAACATTATAAAGCTAAAGTGTTTGTTTGTTTGGTTGAACGTGGTAATCTCAGGAACTACTAGTTCGAATTGAAAAAATATTTTACTGTTGGATATCCCATTTATCAAGGAAGGCTATATAACATCATGCTACAACCAATGCTCTCTTCTTCAAAGCGATGGCGAAATAGACCGCACTGTACAGCATCGAATCAATACAGGGTGGATGCCGGCAGGTAACAGGAACCATTTGTGATCGCAAGTTTCCTATTAAGTTAAAGGGACAGGTGTATAAAACTATCACCAGATCTACCGTCCTGTACGGATCTGAAAGTTGGCCCACAAAGAAAACCGATGAGAGACGCCCGAAATGCGAATGTTGAGATAGATGTGTGGTGTGAATAGGATGGACAAGGTGAGAAATAATAATAATAATAATGGGCCTGATGCAGAAGGCGGTCCTTCTTGATACGGCACATATTGTGAGGAGGTTTCTGTCTCTGGAACTTTAACCACCGATACCGGTGGAGCACTATTTTTTATAGTTTTAAATGTATTTTTGATATTATCTGAATGTATTTAAAAATGTAATTTATATGTATAAATATATTTAAACGAATAAAGAGAATAACAATAATAATAATAATAACTCCACACATCTCACACGCGGCCGTCAGATCCCAAACTAGGTAGAGCCTGTGCTATGGTAACCAGACTGCTGATAAACACACTTATATATTTTTAAATACATACATATTATACATAAATTACACCCAGACACAGAACAAATTTTCAAGCTCATCACACAATTATTTGTCCTGGGTGGGAATCGAACCCACGACCTCTGACTTATCAGTCAGGGTCGCTAACCACTAGACCAACAGGCCAGTCAATATATTAGAGGGAGCCTGAAAGTAGCACCAGTGGATGAAAAGCTGAGGAGCAATAGGTTTTCGTGGTATGGACATGTGATGCGGAGGGATGAGCAAAATGTGGTTAAATGAGATTTATGTTTAGATGTTGACGAGTACAAGAGAAGAGGACGACCAAAGAAAAGGTAGATGGACTGTGTAAAAGAAGATATGATATATATACTATATAGAAGCAGTGAAATGAGGAACGATAGAGAAGAATGGAAGAATAAAACATATTGCACCGACCCCAAAAAAAATTGGGACAAGGGTAGGCAGATGATGATTGTAAGCCCACGGTTTCAATATATTTACTTTGAAATATTCAGAAATATTTTCATTAGAAACTTCCATTTCAAAGACTGTTATTTGATTTCTCAAATTATTTTATAATGTCAAATAATTTTATATACGTGCAACGTAATATTAGGGTTTGAGATTGAGACACTGAAGCAGAAGAAACAAAAGTAGAAAATGATTTTATGAGTGGGGGTTCCTCTTACGACTACTGCTTGGGATCAGATTTTAATTACTGTTTTATTTGATAGCTAATTTCTCCCGAAATGAGCCCAGGAAAAATTTGATTTGATTTGATGAAACTAACATGGTATATTTTAGTTCACATAGTTTTGATGGTTTTTTTCCAGTGTAAACTGCCGATTATGTATTATAAAAAAAATTATAAGTTGCTATTGCTACTTATATTATCTAATAAGACTACCTCAATATATATAATTATAATAATGCACATGCACCAGCTTGAGATAGGTTATCTTTGTATTTCTTTTACGTAATAATCTTTGGGCTAGTTTGATATCATTTAGTGAGTGTTGTTTATCTATCTCACCTTGACTGTATCAATTTATTTTATATAAGATCAATAGATAAATAAATGCATGGATTAAAATGTTAGTAACGCAACAAAATGCCCGAGCTACGAGTTTGGTGTGTGTAAGCGTCGTCGTAGAGTGAAAGGCGGTGCGCTTGACCGTCGCGGATACCGGATCACGTCAGCGACTGCCATCGGAGAGGACGCAAGGGCGCCGTGCATCTTGCCGAAATTATTCGGGGCTCGTTGCACAATCGATTTTTCCGGCCCGATGCGGAAAATTCTTCGGGGCGGGGCGGGTGTAGTACGACGGGAGGAGGGGGGTCGAGCGAGGGGGGCATAGCGCCTGGGGGGCAGGCGGTGCAGCGGGGCGGTGCAACGCGCGCCGCCGTCCCGGCCGTCGGGCAGACAGTAGGACGGCGACGCCACTGAGAGTCGGTGACCAAAGCGCGAAGAGCGCGCTCGCCGCACAGTGACATGTAGCGCGGCCACCGCGCCGCAGCCCCGCGACATCACCGCCGGTGGCGGCGCGCCGATGCGCCTGCCGTCCGGCACGACGCCGACGCCCGCGCCGCGTTACGTTATTACACGATACGCGCATAATCCTTACAACCAGTGTCGCTTTCACTGTTACACCTGAAGCGAGCCCTTCAGCCCGTCTGTTTGGACGACAGTCGTCGGATGGAACCCGGAGTGCGTCGATTCGCATCAAGGTTAGACGCATATTTGAATGTGAGTGTTTGTGCGCCGCCCGCCGACGATCCAGCGCGCCCTAGCGCACCCCGGCACTTCAGCTGTACGCGCACACTACACAACATAACATTATAGGTAGGTCAGAAACATGTGAGAGGGAAGTCACCAGTGGCTCATACAATATTCCTCGACATTCCATGTTCATAGAAAAATTATTACATAATGTTGACAACATTTTCCTTAAAAAAAATCTGTACTAAACCATTAAAAACATTTAAGTGCACAATGCATACTCCAAAGTCCTAAGTCAGTCTCGTAGGCGAATATAAATCGTTTTCCCGCCTTTGTGTGTTTAGCACCAAACCAGTTTATAATCCTTCACATTATTTAATTGGCGGGGATTTGTAAAGTAAAATATTTTGACCTTTCATATTATGTGTCGATCGTCTCACTCCCATGGCAGTCTGCTCCTATTATTACTATTAAATGTAAAGGTGTAACGCTTGCTTATGTAGAAAACAAATCGTGACATCAAAGGCTTAAGATTTGAGATTAGATGAATCACTAATAACGATTGCATTGATGTAGTAAATTAATAGCATGTTACCATTATTTAAACCCTTATAATTGCGTTGCATGTCAATAAGTTTTTGCATCTTTTTGTATATTTAACTAAGTTAGTTAACTACTATAAAGGCGGATTCACAAAACATTGCAGAAAATAAAAACCTAACAAAGGAATGACCAGGCTGGTACATAGGTACTTTGAAAGATTTTTAATCATAGTTTAAACACACATCATCTTATGTACTTGTGTTTTGTAGCTCCCTGGGTTTTTAATTATCAATAAGAACCTCATTTATATTTTTATTCTATAGCAATTGTAATATTATAATGTATAGTTAATATACATCTGCGCTGGTCTTATTATGTATATAATGCAATGTTAAATGTAATGAAACTTTCTTAGTACAAATTAACAATGACGAACCTAAAGGTATAGCACGCAAGTACTGCAGTCAGTTGCAGTAAAAGCCATAACGACGGTGTAGTCTTCCCATTCGATACTTATAGAATACCACACCTTCCATTATAGTTTTTTCAATACTTAATAAATTCTGCAACTCTAAAAGGCCTTAGTCTATTTACATAATACATAATATAACAATATTAATATGTATAGTAATATACATACAATATGGAAAATAAAGGAGTAAATAACATGTAAGTTTAAAATGATTAAAAGAATGTCAATGTGTCAGTACTTGACAGGATTCATCTCATAAATGTAGTTTCCGAAGTGTAGTTTATACCGAATTAGATATCAGAAGCCTAGGTTGTTTACACATATTATATCGAAGTAATTAATTAAGCGAAAACACTTGCAACAACAGTATTGCAACTTGTGCATAGCCAATCGTATCCCCCCACCCGTGGAGCTGCGGAGACCCTTATCACAACACAACAAAAGTAATATAACAACACAAAACACAAGTAACAGCAACACGTGAACATAAAGAAATACGTCTAATCCATTATATTCTAATTTATTAATTGTTCATGCTCTTTACTTTTCTAAACAATAGTTTATTTAATATGTTAGTTACCATCAAAGGTTTTTTAATGGGATTCGATTTTATAAGATGTACTTTACCTACATTTTTTTTTTTACTCAAGATACCTTTCCAGGTAAGCTATCTGTCTTTCTATATAGACGTACTGGATATTTTTTATCATACTTCAAAATTAGTTTACTATATAAAAAATATATCCTAATAGCCATCTTAATCTCGGATTATAAACCTTCACTTTAAGAAGCGGACTACCGGTTAAAGTTGTCAATGTATTTGAAATTACGTTAAAAAGTGAATAAGGGTAAATTAAGTTTTAAATATTTTTTACAGTCTCATTTAAAAATCTTTAAATGCAATTTTTTTTTTTTATATTTTTATAGTTGGTGTCTTAGTCCCAGGTGATATGGCGGGTATAAATTTCCTCATATAAATACATGGGTCCTGACACGTACCTTCATGTAATGATTTAAATAAAAAATTTATAAAATCTTATTAATTTTAAAATATTAATAATTCTGAGTGATCCAACGATAAACAGTAAATAAATTGCAGTACCTAGTGTTGTTTCTAATTGTGACTAAGTTAGCGTGCCAGACCTCGTTGGGGAGAGTGTGCAAGTGACATCTGTAGTTCTACCAATGTTTATAGGCACCGTAAACAACTTACCTTTTTTCTTTTTTTGATGACGAGGTGGAAGATCCTCATGGATATCCACCGCCCTTGGGGGGCGAAGGGGTCTGTCGCACTCTTACCGACTAAAAACCACCCCGGTGTTCCACTGCTTGCCCATGACCGGGGGAGCGAGAATCGCCATTGCATTATTCCGCAACCCCCGACATTGACCCGTCTCACCCAAGACCGTCACCCGTCGGTCACACTCATCTGAGAAGCGCGCGCGGAACACTGCGTTCTGCCTCTCGGGCCTGTATCTATTCGGACGAAACTTCCCCAAATTCCTACGGTGGCCGGAGATCATTGAATGCCCTCCGGCGCCCGTTGCGTCTACTGCGGGCAGAGGGAGTTGTGCTTCGCTCTCTCTCCCGTTAGGCCGCCTCCTTTACGGACATCACCTCCTCACAGAAGGCGGCGACGGCGTTCCGTGCACTCTCGCTCCGGACCATGGACAGAACCACGGCCGGCAGCGAGAGACTACCCGCAGAACCGACTGCCACAACGAGACCACGACGCTGGTTTGCCCAGGCTGAGCATTCCCCCAGTGTGTGAAGCGCCGTGTCGTCGGGGCAGTTACCACAATGATGGCACCGTGACTTCGGTTCCCGGCCGATCCGACACAGGTAGAAGCAACCGTGTCCGGAAAGTATCTGCGTCATCCGGAAGGTGAGGGCTCCATGCCCTCTCTCCAGCCACTCTCGTAGGACGGGTCTTACCGCCGCTACAGCGGCGTGCCCTGCACTGGGTCGCGCAAGCCGCTGCTTCCACTCCGCTACCAAAATCTGACGGATCCCCGGTGTGCCTCTATATCTCGAGGAATTGGAAGGTCGCCCCGATCTAGTGAATCCTTGCGCCACCGATACTGTAACGCAAGGAGCACAGCGTCTAAGTCCCAGGGCGCGGATCTGGCAAATAGGCTGGCCGCCTCAATGGAGATCGTACGGTACCCCCTTATCACTCTGACGGCCATCGCGCGTTGCGGCCTTCGCAGAATTGCGATATTCTGGGCATTCAGAGTGCCCGCCCCCACTGGCGCCCCGTAGAGCGCCGTAGACCGTACGATCCCCGTATACAGCTTTCGGCCGGATGTGTTTGGTCCCCCTGAGTTAGGCAAGAGCCGCGAGAGTGCAGCGGCGGTGCCCAACAGTCTGGGGGCTAGCTGCCGAAAGTGTGGAACAAAATCCCATCGGCTATCGAGGACGAGTCCCAGGTACTTCATCGTACGCTCGATGCCGATGCGGACACCTATCACCATGACATGGGACCCCGACCGTAAACAGCTTACCTGACGCTAAGTTAATTTAGTGAAGACAAATGAGTGGATTCTTGCCCAAATTAGGTACCTATACTATAACAAAATATAAATTTACCTACGATTTATGTAATTTATGTATGTATGTTATGTAATTACTTCAAAGAATCCAAAATAGGTAACAATCACATTAAATACAGCTATATTTAACTAAGATTTAATATTTAAATAGCACTACAAAATCTAAAACAGTAACAACGAATGGAATATTTACCGTGCCCGTTATTATAATTTTAATATTAAATGGGTGTGATTTGCAACGGTCGTCGATCATATCCCATATATAATATCCTTTTTTTCAACTAATCATCACTTAATGACCTATTTTATTACATCAGGTTGTAATGCTCCCTATTTGCCTAAAACTATCGCAAAACTTAAATTTTTATCGCAAATTTAAAAAGGTAACAGAGAAAAATTCTATTATCGCTTAGGTTTATTGATGAATGCGTGCACGCATAATGCACGTCTACCTACTTATATACACAAGTTACATAATCCAAGGCTGAGTACAACTTATCCAGCTAAATCATTGCGTACTTTTTATCTTTCATGCTGTTCAAGAAATCCTCGTGATTTTTTATGGTCTGTATTTATTGTCGATTACATTTCTTTAAAGATAAAACACTGCCGCTTTTGCGTAAAATTAACCATGTAATTTAAAACTTGTAAAGTTGGTTACGACTGCGTAAATCTAGTGCCTAGAATTTTAGCTTCGATTTTGATGAGTCTATGCTTGATTAGGCATGCTACAACTAGACTTGCAAGTTTGTTAGTTAAAAATTGGTTCCTCGACTCCCGCCTTCCATAAAAAACTTATCTTTTGATTAAGTACGAGTGATTATACCTAATAGAATTTTAATAACATTGTATGAAATTTTCAATGGCTATAGTTACAGTAGATTCTTAGGACAAATATTACAATAATTTCATAAATACATATACAATAGTTACAATTTCAAATACTACTTCTAATATAATAAAATTATTGTAGTTAACCAAATCAAATCAAACACATGTATTTGCAAGATTGTAGGTTTACAATGTAGGTATGATTCTTTATTATAATGGTAGGGCCCATTTACATTCTACCATTATAAATATTTATCTTATTAGTATTATATTATACAAGTCTTTTAAAACTACCATTAGAACTCAAACAAGTAGTGCATGTAGTTTATTTTGATTGTAAATAAAACATGTTATTTACGGAACTTAACTAATATACAGGTAGTCTCTTACTTTCCACCTCAAAGGCATTTAACGCACTTGTGGTTGCAGGTCTCCATAGGCAACGGTAGTTACTTACCATCAGGTGACTCGTCTGCTCGTTTGCCACATATACAATAAAAAAATCTCTAGGTTAATTTGACTAACCAAGGATAAATGGCAATCCGTATTATTACATTAAGTGCGATGAATGTATGTTAAAACTAGCTGCGCCCCGCGGTTTCGCCCGCGTAAGTCCCGATGCCGTGTGAATATGTAGCCTATGATATAGAATATAGCCTACGTGTTAATCTAGGTGTTCAGCTATCTACATACCAAGTTTTATCGCAATCGGTTCAGTAGTTTTTGCGTGAAAGAGAAACAAACATCCATACATATATACATCCTTAAAAACTTTCACGTTTGTGAGGATGTATTACAAATATTAGTGGGATGTGAGGTGCTAGGTATATTAAAATATATAAGTGGTAAACTTATATATTAAGTTTAAGCTCTCAAAGTATCTACCAATACCGTACGAACCTTTCAAATATAACCGAACGGGTACAAACTTCAAAATATCTTAAAGCAGAAAAGGTTTTAGTTAAAGTATCTTATCTTGTTTCGCTAAAACGAAGAAAGAAGAAGGGAATGCATTCATATGCAGTTTTAGAAGCTGAACTTTTAACGTAATTGCATAGACTTTCATTTTACGATTTTGGTTTCTTAGTACTCATTATGGCGGCTAAAAGACAATAATTCACTAATCTGCAAAAGTCGTTAAGGTAAAGTTATTCATAATTACCTTGACAAGTGCTTATACGTTTTCTTGTGCGCGAACCCGCTAAGAATTTAATATTTTAGTACAATAGTACCTTATATGCGAATTAATATGTAGATAATATTTTGTAATAATTTTAGAAGTGAATGCAATACTTATACATATTTCAATGAGACACACCAACGTTTTAAAATTAACTAGTTTTCTATTTAAGGACATTTGGCAAAGTAGTTCCAGTAAATATTACTAGGAGGTTTTATATAAAAGGAGCGCTGAAACAGAATATATCAGTAAAAAAATCTTAAAATCTCTTGTACAGACGTGAATCTAGCATAGATAGTGTGAGGGTTATCAAGATTAAAGATCATTAGTAATTTAGTTGAGAGAAACGTAGAAAAGCTGAAGAGTAAATTATCTGTGAGATATATAACTTAAGATAATTTAGAACAGTGTTTCTAAAAAATCTTAAGGAGTGGCTTATACAAAGATGCTTTTATACTGTAAAGGAATTTTTTAAATGTAACATATAATATATATATTTCTTTTGTAAGTTATTTTATTATATAGTGTAATTAATCCATGAAAGTGATCTTGACATGATTAATGATAGGTATAATAATATTCGATGATGAGTATAGTTGTGACTAATTATGTATATTTATTGATAAATGAATTGACATGCCATAAATAATAATACAATGTAATTAACTTAATCTATAATATAAAACAATCAATACACAATACAAATATTTGCATGTTAAAAATATGACAAAATGTGCTGAACTAACTAACTCCTTGATTTGTAAGAACCTATGTACTTACCCCATGTTACTGCAAATAAAGATATTCTATTCTATTCTAAAAAATAAATCCATTAAAATATTTCAATATTTGAGGTTATTTCATGAATATATAAATAGTTGGCAATTGCAACAAATTTTACTTACCGTAATTTGTTCAGCTTGACTAGGCACTACCAATGGCATCGAAAGATACATTATGTGGTCTTAATAATAAAGCGCCATTTTTAACCACCAATGTAGTCGTACACATCAAGCAATTGTAGATCCAACTAATTCGTTCTACCACAAGGAAGCGGTCTGCTTACTCTTGCTTCTTTACTCCGCCCGACGTTATTCGATCTTAATAAATCGGACATCTTTACTTGCACAGTTATAAAATAAAAGTAATTTCACATAAACGTCACCATAGATTTCTGTGGTCAGCATTTAATTATCTCAATTAAGGATATACGGTTTTACTCACGTATATATTTCGCGGAGGTTGGCACCTGCAAGCGACGCGGTAGGACGCCTCACCCCTTGAAAAAGGGCCCTCGTCGGGTCCGAAACTAGTTGGGCATTTTTGAAATATATACCGTATATCCTAATTAATATGAATACCACTCTCGAAAGTTTTTATTCTAACTTAATTATCTTCTCAAATTTTACTGAAATCATTGATAATAAAACATTTAACTCTGAAATCGGTATTAATCAATATGAACAATAAGGCGCGAACAAATCGGAGGAAATTACAAACGAACAATACAAACGAAACTTGTCGATAAAATAATCCTTATATCGTACAAATAAGTCGAAAAAACCAATGACCAAAATATATAAATATTTTTTTTGTTATTTAATATCTTGTCGTGATCATAATTATTAACAATGAAATCAATTTTATTTAACATCCGGTTGAAAGATAGAAATATGCATTGAACCTTGGCAATAAATAAATTACATCATAGTATGTGTCGTGGGACAGGAAAGGTGCGAACGAAAACAAACATGTGATGAACAGCTCCGTCCGCTAATAGAAACACCTTATTATATATACAACTATGTCCTATTATACCTATGCCTATAACAATGTACGATCATAGCTAATATCTATATCTATAAACTTTAATAACTATCATAACCGCCAAATGTAAAGGAAAAAACTCTGCTCAGTACTACTGGTTTCAAAATATATTTGTATTAAAATAAGTAGTCACTGGAAAAAGTAGAATTGTAGACACATTCAGTAGTTAATGTCAATTATCTTAACCGCGCAGGTGAGTGCGCATGTGCTGCCTGTCTGCTATCGGCGCTGCCGCCGCCGCCGCCTAGCAATTAACATTGACGAAAAATTCATTCGTATTATATTTCGGGCATGGCAACTATATCTGCAAGCGAAAAAGTTAGCCGCCGTCGCCGACACACTCACACAAACTAATACTAACACATGTGCATGCAGCGCACAATAGGCCTAGGTATATATCAGCATACAAGTCTACACACAGACATATCACTTAATGCACATGTGTGCGTTCGGCCTCAGACTTTACCCTTGAACGCATGCGAAACGCTAGATAATTCCACGCCGAATTGGTGCATTGATAAAAAAATGATAACCTGAATAAACCGTTCGCAGGTTTCAGCGATGACATACCTACTCGGTATTTTATACGTCGGGTGGTTACAAAGTTATATAAAAGGTAATGCAACATTTTGTGAATTCGAAACTTTTTATTAAAAAGCAGTACTAAATTTCAATGATATTAAATTATGGTTTTATTAGTCTTAAGTTATGAAAAGTTAAGTACATAGAGACTGATCTTCTCCTGTAACATTTCGAGAGTTTAAATACTCTTAAAGGATGTTTTAAAATATTTTATTTATTAATAACACTAGTAATTATAATGACAGTGTTTTATTTCATTCATGTATGCGACATCCACATTTTGATTACTCTTACAAAGTCAAATATTTTCCTATTTGATTTGTAAGTAGGTATGTTACGTGTTTACAACGTCCGGATTTTTATTCAACAGCGTACATCACATGTAATATATACATAGACATGAATAAATAAATATATTTTGGAACTAAATTTAGTTTTACACGATTGTTGTGAAACTAATGTCGCCTAAGTGAATTCATATTATAATAATACTTTAAAACTCTTATTAAATTAAGTCGAGAGCCTTAAGTTAACCACATCGGGCGTCTGACTGTCAATATCTGTGTATACAATAATATTTAAATGTTACCAATTTTTGCAAAGTTTTGAATTTATTTATGGTAATCCTATCGTTTTGAAGTAGGCTGAAGAAGAAGGTCGCTATAACTTTTGGCACTATTTTCATCGTAATGTGGAAACACTCACAGATCGACACGAGAAAGCCGAACAGCTTAAACCACACGGTATTCTATTGCCGGGGCTCTTTTACCTAGAAAGGAACTCCTCAGGAATCTCGCAAATCTTGACCACCGATTGCAAATCGTAAAGTACTTGTAATAACTGAATCGTTGTCAACTCTGTAAAAATCTTTTTAAAGCATCTTGTTTTAAGAACCAGGAAACCCATGGAAGTGTGCTCATTTCATAAGTTAAGGTATTTCGTAGTAATAATGATATGTAACTATGTGCTTATATATGTATGTAATAATATGTACCGGTTTTTTTTATTATAAAATGGAGCATTTCTTTTCCTTATTTTTAAAGAGGCTACTTCTGTGCATCTCTTAAGATGCAAAGAAAGAAAAGACAAGACTGATATTTATTATATACAGGGGAACAAGAAGACATTAATTTACATTTCTCATTTACAACTATTTGGAATGACGAAACTGTTCCCAAAGATTCATCTATTCATCTTGAAAAATTTATGTTAAAACAACAAAGCAACAAAAAACAAACGAAGCTTACAACTCGTTTACAACGTGATTCATCTAACGTTCTAGCTACATAAGCACATTTCAACCATGCAAATGTATATAACGTTTATATCAAAATAATTATTATTATTAATCGAATCGAAAAAATAATTCAGTCCCGGACGTTGTACCACTTTTTATCAATTTAATTTGTAGTTTAGATATCACTACGCCAGGCAATACCTAAATGTGTATTTTACAAAAAAAACACATGATAAGTGTTAATATGATATTTACAGGAATATTACTTTTATGGAACTAAAGTTCAGCATACCCAAGGAGGGTGTGCTGCACTTTAAATTTGTATTTTTTTTTTTTTAAAGACATCTCCCGCATTAGGAATTACTCCTGTGTCGCGGGGGACTTTACAAACATACAAGCAACGGACACAAAGAACACCCAGATTTAAGTGGGAATCGAACCCACGACCTCTGGCTCAGCAGTCAGGGTCACTAACCACTAGACCAACAGGCCAGATGAAAATGTTTTTTGGGTAATGATAATGTTTTTTGGGTAAATTTTAAAAGGGTGTATTTAACAGCGGAAATGTATAACATGTGTAAATGTAACATGTACCTACGCTGTTGAATGAAATTCAGGGCACAGAATACTTTTTTCCAAGATCTCACTATTAAAAATCTTTATAAGCGGATAATATAGAAAAGATAAAAGTGCTTTAAGATATCAACTTTTTTATACTATTGGATAGTCAAACAAGCACACAGCCCACCTATTATGCCAATCGTAACATAACGTTGCCGTATGATGTTAGTTAAATTTGACGTTATCTTGGTATTATTTTACTACATTAATGTTACTGTTACTACATTAATGTTTAAAATAAATAACGGCACTCCTTGCCTTTGGCCATTAATCTGTGCATTATACAGGTAAAAAAATTCAATACTAATTACATTCAACATTATCCTAAGCTTTTTTTTTCAGGTTTATATTTTCATACTTAACAGACTGTCGGTGAATAAGGTTTAACATAAATGAACATGATAACAAGCATCTCCACCAAGTGATTTAACCCCCTACATATTCACATTTAACTTTGAAAAGCATAATATATATGAATTTATGTAGCGCTACGTCAGCACTTATATAGTCTCCAACATGTTATGACATGGAAATTCTATGAAAATTGATGCCAAGTAATCACCTTTTTTACATAAAACTTTGATGAAGTTCTATTGGTAAGTCAATGGTTAAAGAAATCCTGGAAAGTATTTTATGTATTAGTTACTTTTGCCGGCGGCTTCACTCGCGTAAGCGTAAGTAATTTTCCTATCCCTCGTAAATAGATTTTTCCCGCGGCTTTGCTCGCGTAAGTTTAAGTATTTTTTCTATTACTCATAAAACTCTATATCCTTGGCAACGTGTATGCAAAATTTCATGAAGATCGGACAAACGGTACGATAGAGCATAAAATTCACATCAATCATTATCGTGGGAGAGCCATGCTTCGGCACGTATGGGCCGGCTCGACTGGAGTGTTACCAGGGCCTCACAGAAAACCACCAGTGATGCAATGCTTGCATTGCTTTTCGCCGAGTTAGTGATGTTACCGGAGGTGCAGGTGCCCATGGGCAGCGGTAGTCATTTACCATCAAGTGACCCGTCTGCTCGTTTGACCCATAAAAGATTAAAAAAAAATCATACCTTGTAACATAGTTCTTATATGTATATATATATTATAGTTATATACTTAGGTGAAGAAATAAGACTGCTCAAAATCACACTAAAGCTCAAAATTTAAAGCAGTAGACTACACCTGCACTGAATCGTGATCGAAATCAAACGTTCTAAAAATCGCTCTTATCAAATCAAACGCGATATCGGTGACAAGTGTAGGCAATGCACGACGTATAAATACGAGGGGTGATCCAAAAGTAATGAGAATGGGTACATTAAAATAACTATATACTTAAAAATAAAATTTATTTTTCTACATAGTCTCCTAATAGGTCAATACATTTAGTCCATCTCTTTTCTAAACCAACGATACCCTTCAAAAAAAAATCTTTATCTTGACTCTCCCAAAATGCCTCTACAGCGGCCATCACTTCGCCGTTATCCTCAAATTTCTGGCCCCGGAGGTGTTCCTTGAGCCGAGGAAACAAATAAAAGTCGCTGGGGGCTAGATCTGGAGAATAGGGTGGGTGTTCAAGCAGCTGGAAGCCAGCTTCTTGAATGGCAGCCATCGCAACTTCAGCTTTGTGTGCAGGTGCATTGTCTTGATGGAACAGAACTTTTGCGCGCAGTTTACCCCGTCTTTTTTCCTTGATGGCCTCTCGCAATCTTTTGATTTGGTCAGCATAGTAGGAGCCTGTTATGGTAGCGCCCTTATCAAGGTATTCAACCATAATTATTCCCTCAGCATCCCAGAAAACAGACGCCATAACCTTGCCGGCAGAGCTTGAAACTTTGAATTCTTGGGAGTCGGTGAAGATGGCCTTTTCCATGTCATTGACTGTTGTTTGGTTTCGGGATCAAAATGATGAATCCACGTTTCGTCCATAGTCACAAATCGAGCCAAAAAAATATCTTGATCCGCCTGGAACATTTCAAGATTGGTCCTTGAAATGTCGAATCGTTTCTTCTTTTGTTCGTCGGTTAACATTCTCGGGACCCAACGTGCAGAGACCTTTCTCATGTTCATCTCGGTAGTTAAGATCCTTTGAATGCTACCAAATGAAATGCCTGTGTTCTCAGCTAAATGACGAATGGTCACTCTTCGGTCTGCCAAAACCAGATCTTGAACTTTTTTGACGTTTTCTTCAGTGAGGGAGGAGGACGGACGGCCTTCGCGGTGTTCGTCTTCCGTGGATGTTCTTCCCATCTTAAACTCCTTGCACCAGCGTGCAGTTGTAGAATATGGAGGAGCAGAGTCTCCCAATGTTTCCACCAAGTCAGTATGAATGTCTTTGGTGGACATTTTTTTCAAGCACAGGTATTTGATGACGCTTCGCACTTCATGTTTCTCCATTTTGATGTTATCACTCCGACTGCTAGTATTCAAATGAATGTATATTTTAAAAATGACGTCCTATTTATACCATTTTTTGTCAGGGAAGTTGTGAAGGATTAGGGAGTTGAAAAAATATTTTTTTAGAATTTTATTATTACTAGAAATATCCGTTTATCATTACTTTTTGATCACCCCTCGTATTTCGTCAACAAGAGGCCTAGAGTCACAGCGACTATACGCTAAATAATGCTGTGATATTTTTTAAATTGTAAATATATGAATCGTAGCGCCCCCGTTGATGTCTACTGAAGGGCTTTGTCCCTTTTACTTAAACTGTTGCCAAGTTATAGTTATAAATAACAGGCGATAACAGATTAGTTATTTTTTTAAAGCATTGTCATATAATTTTGTAGATTTTTTATTATAAACTCGTTCTATTACAGTGCCACGCAAAATAAAATGTCTATTTATATACGTTTAATTATGTTTAAACATAGAAAGAACTGGTCATATTAGACATTTTTTATCTTCTACGAGATTTTGAATGCAAATAGATCCGTATATGACAGATAAAACTGTAAATTATTATTATTTTTATAAAAAAATATTAATATAGTAATGAAAATTGTTATACATGTGGAGAAACCGGCCTGTATTGCTACGATACAACCATTAAATGTTTCAAGGCCAAGAGGTCGCAAATCACGTTGACCGCGACTAGACAAAAGCCTATGACGTAGAGCACTGTAACCTTCAAATTTAGTCTAGTGTATTTATTGTATAATATGAGGAACATTCGTTTAGGTTGTATTTATAACGCTTATATTATTATACAAATATACATTCGTTTACTTTGAAACTAACGCTATTAGGCAACAACGTAATAAGAAATTATGTACTAACTTTTAAACTTTCGATGATATAATTATGTATTTCAACGGGAATTAACGCGATCACGAAAAGGTATTACATACCTCTGAATTGCCTGACATTTCGACCAGGTTGCACTGGCCGCGGTCACGGGCTGACTGGCTCAGCGGTGCACGTCCTCACTGCGCACGATGATCGAAACGTCAGGCAATTCAGAGGTATGTAATACCTTTTCGTGATCGCGTTAATTCCCGTGGAAATACATAATTGTAACAAATTATATGTTTACATATAACATTTTTTTAAAGACAACTGCTTCATTAGAAATATTCCTCTGTTGCCGGAGGCTTCTCAAACATTTGACATAACTGAATGTTTCAAACACTCCCGTTTTTATTTGTTTGCCAATTCAGAGCAATTTGGACTCAAAAATGCTTCAAGAAGACACTGACTGACTTGTAAACTGGTGTAAACAGGACAAAATGTTTTTAAACACCACAAAGTGTCACTATATTCAGTTCACACGTAATAAAAAAATGTTAGACAACGAATACTACAAAGATGGTTTTGAAATTAAGAGACTGGGAAGTATTCGCGACCTTGGAGTTCAACTCGACCAAGCGCTGAAGTTCGATATCCATATTCTAAATGTTGTCTCTAAAACCTTTAAACCACTGGGTTTTGTTTTACGAAACAGTTAAGAGTTTCAAAACCATCTACAAAAATAAAGCTCTTCAACACACTAGTCCCGCCTTATCTTAGAGTATAATTCAGTGGTATGGAATCCGCACTACGAGGTTTACACCAAACGAATAGTGTCCAAAAGCGGTTCCTCTACCACCTGTGCTACGGTGATAATTTAGCTAAGCAACTTACGAGCTACACTGAAAAGTTGAGACATCACAATATGGATACTTTAGCCAGTCGTAGGAAGAATCTGAACTTCATTATCTTTCACAAGGTACTAAACGGATCAATAGATTGCAGTGAACTTTTGAGCTCATTACCCATTCAAATTCCAACTCGGATCCCCAGGGATAACACTTTTAGTCTATTTTACATCCCTAGCTCAAATACAAACCTGGGTCATTACGCCGCTGTACCAAGACTTTGCAGGCAAAATAACATGTTAGCCAAAACGACCTATTTAGATATATATGCTGTATGTCTAATTATAAGAAGTGCTTAAAAGCTTTAATGTAATAGTTTTTTAACATTTCTTATGGTTGCTTTTTTTTTTATTTTACCAACTTTGTTTTAAATTGTTTAAATTTTAAATTATATTTTTATTACTTTTATGCTTATAAATGTCCTCTATTACGTGTAACTTTTTTCGCTTAGTTGATTTTTTCATTGTGCTTGGTGTGGTCTCTTGTAAGTGAAAAAGTACACCAACTCAAAACCCCTTGTTGTCAATTATTGTCATTAATTGTGTATATCTTTTGTTGGAGATCCTAATAACAAAAAAATTAAAAAAACACTAAGGCTCGGGACAATTATTTGTGGATCACGCTTTGTCCCGTGTGGAATTGATTGAACCAACAAATACATCATTCTGAACCACGAAACCCTTTTTATCCGTTAATATCTTATTTTTAGATAATATATTACAGCTGATTATGATGTTAGTTTATTGCCGTGTGGATTATATAACATAATAGTGTCTTAGCTAGGATTCAGGTGCAGGTGCATTAGATTATTAGATTTTCCTGCTAATGAGTGCTGCACCGATGTCGGTTATTGCAAAAAAAAGGCAATGCACCGATGTCGGTTATTGCAAAAAAAAGGCAAACTGTTTTTGCAATAACCAAATTAAAACAAACGAACTGTCATTTATTGCATGCTAGCGGACCCGAAAGATGTCGCCCTGCCCGAACATAGAATATTCTTTCTGGTGTCATAATTAATTATAATTAATTTCAAAAACAAATTAAGTTCGCTAAAATCAAGACACTGAATCAATAATAAAACCTTTTGCCATATCTCAAACTGTGTCTCAGTAAACGTAATGTAAGTCAATATCAAAACATCAACACTTAACATAAAAATATATAGGCCGTATATATATATATATATTAATTAGTTTTAATGTGTAAGTTGTATTATAAATGCTAAGAACTATCTACTATTTTAAATAGGTAGTCATAATTGAATATCATAAAAATTTCCACCTTTTCCGTTGATTGTCTAAAAGTTTTAGAACAAACATTGGCTTTTACGAACACAACAAATAAATCTGCTAAATCAAGTGATGCTCCGTCATGCATGTTGAAATTAATTTTAATTTATATAGAACACGAAATCTACAGTTTTACTATCTCTGAGGATTGATCTATTCATAAATTCTGGGCATATCTATCTATTTATATTATGTATATCTTAAGGCGATTAGTTTAAGCATTTTTGCTTTAAATGTGGAAGCTTGTAGTGGGCATCTCTGCTACTATGAATTTTATTTTAATACTGTTTAAGCCGTAAGCCTCCCAAATAAAATAAAATAAATAAATGAAATAGGTGTTGAGTATCAACCTGGGTTAATATTTTACTTAATTAATTTTGAGTTGTATAACCTGTAACCAAATAAAAAATCCGGTCCCGCAACAGGCCCGCAGAGGTAGATTTATATAGAACACGATATCTAGAGTTTTACTATCTCTGAGGATTGATCTATTCATATATTCTGGGCATATCTATCTATTTATGTTATGTATATCTTAAGGCGATTAGTTTAAGCATTTTGGCTTTAAATGTGGAAGCTTGTAGTGGGCATCTCTGCTACTATGAATTTTATTTTAATAATGTTTAAGCCGTAAGCCTCCCAAATAAAATAAAATAAATAAATGAAATAGGTGTTGAGTATCAACCTGGGTTAATATTTCACTTAATTAATTTTGAGTTGTATAACTTGTAACCAAATAAAAAATCCGGTCCCGCAACAGGCCCGCAGAGGTAGATTTCGTGTTTTTTAAATTTTTGTCTCCAAAAATATAAATCGCATTAAAAACTTTTTAGTCTACATTGTAGAGAAAAAAAAATAGCTTCCAGTTTACAGTTTTGGAGCTATTTTGGTTTCCCCCCCCTCCCCAAGTTAAGGATCGAATCATTTAGGGTTCATATTAAAAAATGTTCGTATTTACTATGGGCATGCTATTAATGTTAAACGGTCCAAAATTTTCCATAGGAAAAAATTTATGCTGAAAAAGCTGATTTTTGAAAATCTGCTCCCCAAGCCCTTTGGGGGAATATATATTAGGGCGTTTAAAAAAAAAAAATATTTTTTCTCGGAACCAGGCTCAATAGTTTCGTTTACATGCTAAAATAGGCCTCTGAAAATATGAGCCCTTAATATTAATATTTAGGTAGTCCGCATCGCACTTTTCGATTTCCCATAAGAATAACACAGGAAAAATTATTTTTTTCTTCTGATTTTTATAACTAACGAACGATACATTGCATTGCAATACCTCTTATGTATTTTGTAGAAAATTGAAAGTTCTACAAAAAAGGTCTGATGTCACTTTTTGATAAATCAACTCAGTCGAAAGTTATTCAAGATCAAAGTTTAATTTACCCTTAATTAAGGCGTTTTCTTTACAATACTCTTAAATTTATAAGATTACTAGTTTCAAAACAAACTGAAAGTTTATTTCTAAGCTCTCAGAGTTAAAAAAAAACAAAACTCTTATATTTTGCCCTCAAAGATTGCTGAAATTTTATTAATCAAACATTTTTAAATAAATTGCGCTCGAAAACAGCAGAAATTTTTCACATGGCCAGAAAAGTTATCAGAGTTATTAGGTTTTCATTACTTATAACTAATTAAAAATATTTTATTTTAAATACTGCTTAGCCAGGGGTTGTCGGTGCGATTCCCACCCAGGACAATTAACTTTGTCATAAGCACAATCATTTCTTCTATGTCTGGATATAATATGTAAGTATTTACTATTACAGGAGAGCAAAAGGATCTACAAACAAAAACAGGTCAGACTAACCTTTTAACTTGATCATGACGTATTAATGTATGTATGCGACTTTAGATGTGTTTCAAAATTCTACTAAAATTAAATTTGTCCTGGGCAGATGTGACAAAGGCCAGTTGTAACAGATGTGGCAAAGGCCTTCCTTATTCGGGGTCCATATTGCTAGTTTCGGTTAAAGCTTTGCCAAGGGCGGAAGTTGTTCATGCTTCGAGGTATCTACTCTGTTTCTTTTTGCGTTACTTTGATACACGTTTAGACAAAAGAAAACCTAGATTCGAAAAGGAAAAGATTTGAGGGGTGGAAGGTTTTCTCTGCTCCAAGTGGAGTGATGATAGTCATCCGTACTCGGTAAGGTCAACGTAATCAAAGTAAATCCTTGCGCTTGCCTTAGACTAAACCTAATGATTTTAGATCAACAGGAAATATCCAAAAGGTTTTGACGAATTAGTTTGTGAGTGATAGTATGTAAATTTAAAAGCCGGATTCCGTCGACTCAATGCCTAACTATTGTACACTTCAAATGGTAAAGAGTATTTTAGACAATGGAAGTATTTGATACTGATTTACGTTTCAAGTTGTAATAAACATAGATTGATAAATTTGTTATCCTTAAAACCTAGTTACATGGTATGACATATTGCCAAAATGATACTTTTGTTGTTGTACGTTGTAACGCCAGTATATTCGAAAAGCAACATGAAATTCATGTTCCTTTAATTAATTAACATTAAGTATACAAATCGTGTATTTAAAAATTATTTAATGTTACTTCATACACGAGTAAGTAAAAACTTCCCCCACCAACATTAAATTGAAATCGTTATCAATTAAATTCTAAACGATCTATAGTACAAGGAACGTAGCGCGTATAATTGCCGCAATAGTAAATGTTCCTGTAACTAATAAAACACTATGAGGCGTTGTACTTCCCCTTTTATATGAACAAGGTCAATAGTCAACCTCATGGGACTATCTATATAGCCAATAAAAACCTATAACTGCTATTTCCATGGCCGGCTATTCGCATCACTGTAACAACTCCATTGCGGCTCTTTCTGTGTGTGTGAGAGTCACGAGTCTGTACTTTTCTTGTTATAGACACACACAAGGGTAACGCTTGAGCATGACTCTAGTTACATAATTCTGCATGAAGTGGCGGCGATGCCATGATGTGTGCCGACATATTAAAAAACCACTTCATGGTGCTGTTACACCAATAGGTACTTTTGAATAGGGTCACGAGTTCGTTATCGCTTACTTATCACAACATTATTATGTACTTTCATTGCTGCATTCGGTATATTTTATCAAATGACATCTTATCGCTAATGTTTTATACCTATTTAGATACTTTTTAAAAGTAATTAATTACAGATTGTCAAGTCTGAACATAGCCTTGATCTGGTCGCAAGTGCGATAATTGGTAAGTTGTCGGTAGAATAATTACATACCTGGTTCCCGGAAGCTTCCTTCCTAGGGTATCACGGGTCCCCAGCAATAGACTCACTGGTGATGGAACACCGTGTGGTTTTAGTAGGTTCGAGTCCTACATACCACTTCACCCTCGGGTTTCCACACAATAAAAAAAAATAATAATTACATACCTAGTTACTCATATTGTTGTTCAAAAAAAGGGAAGCACCAGTTCCCATCGAAACAAAATCACTAAAATTTGCCTAATATACACGGTACTGTGCGATGCGCTATGAGAGTAATTTAAGGCTGCGGTTCCAACAGAGATGTGCTAGGCTAGTGCGCGAGGAAAAAATTAGCAGCCTAAGGATGTAGTGATAACAAAAAAAAATAGGCTGTCATGGGACTGCCGACTGAAGTGAAAACTTAAACGAAACGACGAACTTAAAACGTCACATTAGCAGGTTGGTAACATTAATTAATAAGGAGCTGACAGAAGTAAATGTTTACATTAGCGCCCTCTAGTGGATCTATATATTATTAGTCATAGTTATCTATGTATTATTAGCGAGACGGTTACGAGTTCAGTGCTTTTTCCCCATAGCAAAGTGCACAAACGTGCCTAAAGAAGTGTTCACTTCAAAAATGCGCGTACATCTCAAGTTTCAAAGCTCTCTTTAAGTACAATAATCCAAGCAGAGGTTTAATTTTTATAGCGTAGTTAATCAAAAATTCTAAGTACTAGGTAAAGGTATTTTACTAGATGTGTGATAATGAATTATATGTATATATATTTTTCTTCTTTATGTACCTACCTGCTTACATACAAGGGAACTTGCATGTAAGTAGGTAGGTTTAGAGTGAAAACATATACGAAAATTGTAAACGTTACGTACCAAGTTACTACAAAATTGTGATAATTAGCCGTCGACCAGCAAAACAATATTCCAGTGCCGTGTTAGGCCGTGGAAGCAAACAACATAACAAAAAGTTACTGATACAATTTAAGAACGGTTAACGGGATGGTTACGTCGTTCATAACCTTTGATAGTTTTACGAAGTCTATAAGATAACTGTGAACATAGCGCTTGTAACATCGAAAACAAAATGAAATATTAAATATCCTATAAAATGAAATAGTGTGTGACATATTACATTTACCTGTATCATTGAATGAAATGTAGGTACATTATCGCTTTCATCAACTCTAGTTTTGCTATTATAGGATTCTATTTCCTATACTGTTCCAGGTAAAGAGATCAGAATGTGGCCAACATTATTTTTTCTTTTAGTAATAGTTTCGGCGGATCGACTTGGTCTGTGCGTGATTAGTTTTTTGTGCGTTTTATTTGTGGGAATCCCATATAGAGTGCTGCTGTTATAATGTTAAAATAATAATAGTCTCCGTACGAATAGTAAAAACCCACTAAAAGTAATCTATATTCCAGGTATTGAACAACCAGGTAGGTACTGCGCAAATTTTGTAAATATGCATTTACACACGCTCACACACACGATTTAGCTTTTATTAAGAACAGAGACTACTGTCCTTCTATAAGTAAAACAATCGTATCGTAAATGCGTTTCAAATTTTTTAAATTAACTGGACAGAGAAACAGACGTTAAAGTCTAAACACCCGGCTAGCTAGACAGGTTTTACGCGCCAGAAAATAAACAAAAAAACTCAGCCGAAATGTCTGTAGGTAAAAATTCAGACTTTTTGCTAGATATTAGAGTATTTATGCGACTAATTTAAATGCAGTTTTTACTTTTAGGTATAAAGTTTATGAAATATGAGTACATTTAATTTGTTAATATATTCATATTTATAAAAAAAACATTGCATATATATGTTATAATTATGTATATAGATAATTATTATTCCTTCTCTGCATCTTAACGCCAGACAGTATAATTTAATTCAACACATTCGGCCACATGACATTAATCTTTCGTACTTTTGTCCAATACATTCACTACTCAACATTCTAATGCATAAGCGGTACCTACCTACATCTAACTAATGAGGTATAAATTGTTTTAAATATAAATCTTAGTTTGAATGCACATTCATTTAGTGAATATGAGGTTTGTCTAAGAGACCAAACGAGATGATTTTATAAATTAATTTTTTTTATTACCTTATAATTATAATCTGTCTGCAGCAAGATTCTACCTACTTTAAGAACGCAGACATTCAATGAACTTTTAAAAGACTAGTTTTCTACACTAGTTCAGACTACTTTTTACCCACTCCCCTGCAGTCTTTGTCTTTATTAGTCATACTATCTGAAAATTACATAGACTAAGAAGAAACTAGAACGTGAACTTTATAAACTTGCACGGCTTAACTGACAATGAGTATTAAAGTAAAAGTAAGGCACTCGTAATCAACTCACTCAATTAACAGATCACAGCAAACTTTTTTCTTCTTTTATGTGAAAGTTAGAGAACACCCTTTTGTAAAAAATATACATACTTAGATATATATATATTTGGGTCGGATTTCAATAGGTACACAAGACGCATTGAGAGTTTAAGTGTTCATGGCTTTTACAAACATTTGATCTTTGACTTGTTTAAAAATTAATTAAACTTAAAAATTAAAGCATTTCTTGGAGAATATTGATCATCTCATTTTAGAACAGAAACAGGATCGTGTTCATTTGTTAAGTTTAATCATTGATGTTGAGCGTCCATGACCATATTTTAGAAAGATTGTTTTGTGCCGAGACTTGACATTGTGACAGTAGACTAAATTACTGTTATGACCCTGAAGCGTATGCAATATAGTAAATAAGTGTTCAAAAGCAACAGCAAACCATCGATAATTATACAGGTTAGAATCGTTATTAAAAACATTTTGCGCTTTTATTTGTCAGATATGAGTCCTGTAGTATAATCTTACCGAAGGAGCAAAATACTGTGTAAACTCTAATACTGTGTACTCCACATAGCTTAAACATAAGATAGCCATATTTAGTTCGTAAAAAGATGGAACTCACGGGTTGGCGGAACTAGAGGTGTGACGTGTAAATATGTCCTCAGATCATACCCGGAAACGTATAATATATATAATATTTATACTTTACTAACTTTAAACTACGTGACATGAAATTTTAATAAAATTATAAAGATTTCACGAAAAGAATTTGGAAAATATAAGAAATACAAACCAGATTTCATCTAGAATACAGATGATCCGTATTTCTAAAAGTTTTTTAGCACTGACGAATCCAAGTAGCTACTCAATCTTCCATATTTAAATCAATTAAATATATCAATGCCCAGGCTTTCATGTCAACCAAAGTGATTTTTAGCGTTTCTTTCCTCAAAAGGAAAAGGAACCCTTATGGAATTACTTCGTTGTCGGTCTGTCAAGATCCTTTTTCTCAGGTACGCGTTGAGGTATTAAGTGAAACTGAAATTAATATCATATACTTATGTTCGCGGTCTCTTGAAGCTGTAACAAAAACAAGCTTCTTAGTCAAGGCAATCAAAAGATACCATTAAGTCTTATATTTTTACCTATTTTAACATTTCGGGGACAATCAAAACTTATGGATTACTTCCCATTGACTTATAATCATGAAGTTTGCAAAAAGTAAGGTCTCACAACCCAAGTAAAGGAAATAATCCGAAAATCTCTAAAAAAAATCTGTTTGAGTTTACAAACTTACAAACACTTGCCGTTGAAAAATTTACTGTGACATATATCGAAGTATGGGGAAGTATTTTTAGAACGGTAAAGTTAAGTTTGTTTTTAAACATTCGGAAAAAAATGGGCAAATGTGTTTGAGAATCGATGCCGAAGATTGGAAGAACTATCTACAGATCAACAGGCCAGTCCATTCTATCTTTCATTATCAAGACCTTTAGCACCTCTATAAAGAAGGTACCAAACGATGTGCAAAATATATAAATTGTATCTTTCGAGATGTCACGCCCAAGCCCTCTGTGACATGCTTTTCTACAATAATAGTGGATTTATTGCGACGATATCGGATGACGATAGGCGGCGTTTCATGCAAAAATCTTGCGTAGGCGCAACATATGCCACGCCCGCGCTATTTGTGTCCCTCATCACATCACTGACCTGTATGCATAGTAATATCTTATTAACCGACTTCATTTTAATGTCCCTGATCCGCTTCAGCACAGGGGAGGAATGCATTCAAAGGTATGTTTTTAGTAGTAAAAACAGGAAGCATGAAGTAAGACTAAAATGAGCAATGGACTAAAATAACTAAAAGGGCTAGTATTGGTATGTATCACATCGCATGAATATATTTAGAAGACAATACTGAAAGGAATCATGTATGACGGACAGCAGATTGTGTAAAAAGTAACCAGTGATCTATAAACAAATTTTTAAGTACTTGAAGCTGTACTGTTTTATAAAAATTTAAACAACGGACACAAAGAACACTCAGACTCAGATGGGAATCGAACCCACGACCTCTGACTCAGCAGTCAGGGTCACTAACCACTAGACCAACAGGCCAGTTAAAATACTTATAGAACATAATGTTTAAGAAGTGCGGAAAACTAAAAATTATGAAAAATATGTGTTATGAACTTAAAAACCGGCCAAGTGCGAGTCGGACTCGCGCACGAAGGGTTCCGTATGGGAGCCCCACTTAAATATTTCTTTTATTCTGTTTTCAGTATTTGTTGTTATAGCGGCAACAGAAATACATCACCTGTGAAAATTTGAACTGTCTAGCTAACACGGTTCATGAGATACAGCCTGGTGACAGGCAGACAGACGGACAGTGGAGTCCTAGTAATAGGGTCCCGTTTTTACCCTTTGGGTACGGAACCCTAAAAATGATGTGGCCAGCCTATACGTTGACCTGTCATGGTACAGAAAGTCTGTACAATGGCAGTTCAATTTATACTGGTCAACGATTTAAAATAAAACATTTAAAAGATATGATATAATGAATTATGGTCGAAATCGGCCACTAACCAATGTCTAGTATCAATAAACCGGTCATCGTAGAAAAAAATCTAACCACTGATATTTTTTTTCTTATAATTATGTAAATGTAAATTATTATGACTGGTCCAAGTACCTAGGTCTCACAAAAGTATATTATCAAGGAAGTTAAACTTAAATATCTTGAATAATGAATAGCTTAAGACCTTGCGATTCAACCAGTTATTACTTTATTAAATTAAGAGAAGTTTATTTTGCAAATTTTGCAAATTCTATTTAATTCATTAGCCTTCTTGACATTGCACATTAATGCACTTTTATTTCCCACTAAATAATTAAGAAGTAAAAAACATTCTTTTATAATTTTTTTATTGTCATTGTACAATCAAAGGATTCTATTTGCGTCGTAATCAGCAACTTTCGTGTTCATGTACATTATGTGAAATTTCTAGTAAACGAATTTATTTTAAATTCATGGGTAGATTTCGTTATAAATTATGATAATATATCAACTTGTGAATCTATATTCGTAATAAATAGGCATTTTAATTTTACTGTACACGCATACAATTGGATACCTACATAATTAATTAGAAAAAAACTGTTAAAAGCAGCAATATATTTCTCGTATTTTTAAATACTAAAAGTATTAGTAGGTATATTTATTACATACGACATAATAAGAACACGTACGAGTATATGGGTAGTGATAATTGTTTTAACACTGTGGTTCTGCGAACAGTAGGTAGACCTCTAAGAAGTTGTTATCGCCACATCAAAAAACTCCTATTTATGTTATTAAAAATAGGGGCAAACTATAATAGATGATAAAATAGTTTACTATTTCACAAATATGAGGTAATAGATATTATTATGACTAGTTATACCGGTAGCGCTACGCTATTGGTCGATTGAGAATGGTAGGGTTATATAAGGCTAGGCAAGCGTTATAAGTTAATAACAATCACTTGAGTGCGGATAGAGGTACGAACAACATATCAGTTACTGCTATAAACTATCAAATTCGCTAGAATTTGATAGTTTATAGCAATAGTGATGAGAATGTTTCTAACAAAGTGAAAACCCTCGTGATAATACAGGCTGTATTATCGCTTTACATTTTTTTTCACGTGAAAGTTGTTTCGATTTAAGTACTTATTTGTATTTTTATATTTTGGAAATAAGAAGATCTTAGGTAATCTACCACAAGACGTATCACAATGTATTGTGGATAGAGACGTGACACGGTAGCCTCTCAGCCTGATACTGTTCCCACAAGGAAATACTAATTTGAGAAGGATGGGTGAAGTACAGGTAACGTTCAGGAAAGATACGGTAGGTTGTAAAAATTCTGTATCTACGACGGAAGTTCAAGGTTAGTTACTCAAAGTTAATAATAAAAAATGTATATCCGAAAATACTGAAAACTACAGAGGACTTTATTATACCACTGTTGAAAAACAAGTTACCTACCAATGTCCCGCGTTGTCCACATCAAAAACCTTTGTTTATCCTTTTGAATATCCCAACCCAAGGTCTGATTCCACATTAAGGGAATACACGTAAATTTTAGAAAAATGCTTTTCTAAGTTTGATCAAAATAATTTCGTTCAGAATTTTCGGTGTCGTAGTGCACGAGAAAGAGTTCATAGAGAGGGAGGGGGTGAACTATGGCTATTAGGAGCGCATATCTCATTAACTAACTAATTTTTAAATAAAATGAAAAAGGACTGCAACGACATTTTTGCGTTACCCCAGTCGCAAAATGTTGAATTTCTGTATTTGATTAATTTACATTTCCTGTGTATAATGTTCTAAAATAGTGTATGATAATAGTGTTTAACCTTTCCCAACTTGTATACTATAGATCATCGCAGTAATATTTATTTTCGTTCACCCGTAGTTTCGATTGAAATGCACCGATCATGGTTATGAGTAGACTGATGTGAGGTAACTGCCTGCACGTGTTCTTTGACGTTTGGTCGCACTGTCTGTACTTTGACAATACACTTACGAGACATCCGTGTGTTAGCGAGTTGCGTTTTTAAAATGACGATGACGATTACATTTACTGTTGACAGGAATCCAAGATGTTAAATATACTGCGTTACCCCTTAACCCAAATTCATTAAGCGTGCCGTACCGCCGGCGTGGTAGAAAGTCGATGATGATAAATTGGCTCTTTATACTGAGACTAAAAAGGATCTCCAAAATCAAGCTTCTATTGCTACCAACTTGAAAGAAACGCGCATATTTGTGCTTTGACAAGTATTTTAATATGAAATCCTTTTAAAAAAAGGAGATGACTATGAATCAGGAGGATCGAATGGTAAATATTCTATATTTTAGTTTAAAGTAATAACTTTACCCCAAAAAACACCTACAAGCGTAGATCTTTTTATGTAGGTACTTTTTCCATTAAAAACTTGAAGTAGAGTAGATATATCCATCCGGCTTTATTCAAGTGTGTGATGTATTTATGCAATGGTGTTAGTCAACATTTGTCTATAGACCTAGACACTTATATATGATCCTAAAAAAAAATTATAGCTGTTTATTTATATCTGTAAGCATCACATTCCTAACAAATAAAACGCTTGAGAATACTGTCAATAATTACTTTACCATTGTTTTTACATTTATACATTAAATAGTGCCCTACAGTTACCAAGTAAAAAGGCAATGGTAGTACATAGAAAGTGACTGGGGGTGTACATAGGGCTGGGTTCCTTAATACCGTTTGACTTAGAATCACCAAAAACATTTTACGAAAGCTCTAAATTTTTTCATTGTATTACCCGCGGCTTCCCTCGCTTTAATTAATGTAGATTTTGCCAATCAGTTTAAACATCTACTTTGTTAAGTCTTTTTCTGAGCCCTATTAAGGGGTACCTATGAAAAATATCATGATCGTTTGAGTGCGTGCGGCGTGAAAGCATAACAAACAAATAAACTTACATTTACATATAATATTAGTAAGGATTATTTTTATTATTGATTTCAGTGATTAGAACTACTTCGATCATTTTTGGTCTTTGCTTTATAGCTCACTGCTCAGACAAACTTCCAGATCTTATAAGCAGTGATTCTTTGTATTTCCTGCGGTTGTATGATGTGCAACCCTAGGTTGATACTTCGGTACCGCAATTAGTGGGCCATATTGAAGCTGCCAATAACTTAAAGATTATTACGTAACATAATCTCCGAGTTATAGACAACATTATAAAATGATAAAGATTAAAAAAAAACAATACCAAAGAAAGCATTTAACTAAGAGAAAAATCCTTTGTGACTATTTAACATATTTATTCAAAAAATCGCAGTTTTCACTGCCGAACCAAATCGATTTGAGATTAGACAGTAACGATTTGCTGTTAAAATTTTAGAGCTGCCTGATTTGAGCCTCGTAAGTTTTTCGTGTTCGTGTTCGTGTTTAAACACTAATTTAAAAACATAGAGATTTATTTAAGACGCAAGGTAGAATCAGATAAATAGACGTAGGTAAATAAAGAATTATTTATTTATATTGACCTATAGCTATTTAATAAGGATAACATAAAATTTTAAAACTATGTAATAATTTAATCAATATTATGTAGGTAAGTACTTCAAATGTAACTTGAAGATATTATCTTGCTAAAGCACTTTAAAAATTCTTAAATACTACACGATAAACATACATAAGAATACACTGTTACACAAACAACTTTCAACGTGTTGCTTCTGTGACGGTTACAATTCAACTGCCTCTACATTCTAAACGTCTTATTACAATACGGCGTGATAGTTACGGCCCGCCCGACTGTGATCCGAAAGCAGAAAGCGGATGCAACAACAAATACGTAGTGCTGTTCCCGATTTCCTGTGAAGAGACAGAAGTTCTTTGGGAAGAGATAAGGGCTCGAAAGCTTTGTAATTGAGGGCGTTTATGGTCATGAATATGCTTTTTTTCAGGATCAGGATTTTCGTTAATATCGTGTACATGAAAACGACCCTGAAGTCGTTTCCTGCTGACGATGAGGAACACATTTCTTTAATTATATTTCGAGGTTTCTAAATTGAGATACAATTCATTACATATTGATGGTGCATAAAAAGTAGCTTTTAATCATGACGTAAAACTAACAGAAGGATAACAATAGTTGAGCAGTCCTACTTGTAGTTTTGAGATTAAAAACTGTGTATTTAATAAAACAAGCAACCTTCGGAATATGTAAATACCGCCAAGTGCATGTCAGTCGTTGTCCGGCTAGTCTGTCTGGCAAGTGATTAGAACCAAGGCCAAAAGTGAGCTTCAGTTCTTTTTTTTTTTTGCAACTATGCGTTATTTCAATTAACACAAGCGAGACTGCGTCTTTTTTAAATTAGGTATGTAATATTACAAATCAATAAGGTTTTTTTTTTCATTTACACGGATTATTTTAAGATATCTTGGTCGACTTATTGAATAATTGTAGTTATATTTTATTGGTTTTTACGGTTAGTTTTTTAGTCTTTAATCCCTGTTCTAAACCTTAAAGCGAACAAATGTATTCTTACTTTCTTTAAAGGTTAAAGGGCTATTACTCAATAGTGGGTTATATTATGTAAGATAAAAAGGTTGTTTTTCGATTTAAACGCTATTTCAAATAGGTACTACTAGAAAATATGAAATATGACATGATATTAGTATGTTTGTTATTTTCCGTCTATCATATTTTTTTTCTTTTTTTTTTTACTTTAATTTTTTCTTGTTTGTATATAGTATCCCTATGTTCATAGCTCAATTTTAGTTAATTTACTTTCATAAATTAATCATGTAATAATAGCACACAACAGAACAGCTGTAACATATTTCAATAAATATTGTAAAACTATTTGGTGATTGGCCGTGAGTTTGTTTGCTCGATTTCTTCTCACAAGGCTATTTGTGCTAACTATTTGGAATCGGGTGGTTATGGTCGTCATTATTTGTAACTAGCAGGGCTTCTCGGTTTCACCCGCGTAAGTCCCAAATCCGTAGCATTGTAAATCCAGGTCTCCAGCTATCTACATACCAAGTTCCATCGCAATCAGTTCAGTAATTTTGGCGTGAAACAAACATCCATCCATCCATTTATAATCATCACCATCACATTTATAATATCTTTTCTTTCTTCTTTTTTAAAAGACGACTCCCGCATTAGGAATTACTCCTGTGTCGCGGGGGACTTTACAAACATATAAACAACGGACACAAAGAACACCCAGACTAGGGTGGGAATCGAACCCACGACCTCTGGATCAGCAGTCAGGGTCACTAACAACTAGACCAACAGGCCAGTCAATATGAAAGTGGGATTAGTGGGAATTTATTGTTTTTGTAATTTTAATTTTTACAAAGCAACCTATTGCAACATATATGCTTAGTTAAAAAAAAACGATACCAAACAATTTTAAAACGATTTTTTTTATGGGATAGGGGCAAACGAGCAGCCGGGTCACCTACCACACACTGAGTAAGTGACTACCGCCGTCGATGGGCACCTGCAACTCGAGAGTCACAAGTGCGTTGCCGGCCTTTAAGGTGGGAGTAGGAGAAGGGAGGAAAGAGGGGGAGAGAGGAGGGTGGAGAGGGGGGAGGGGGGGAGAGGAAAAGGTTAGGACCTCCAGCAGCCTCATTCGCTCTGCGAAATACAACGAAAACATTGCTTCACTGCAGGTTTTCTGTGAGGTCTGACTCCGGTTGAGCCGGCCCATACGCACCGAAGAATAGCACTCCCACAATTTAAAATTTTAAATAATTAAGAAATAAAAATGATTAACTATTGACTAAGACTATTTCTAGCTTCTACCTTCCTCTATATAGCTAATACTTCATACACTTACATACCAAAAATCTGGTTACGCTATAGAAATTAGCAATATTTGCTACAGGTTTCATAAAAAATGTCAAAGGTAAGAATATTCTTGAGAAATTTCACCGCTTAATGGTATAAATATATACTATACAGGATTGTATCGATAAAAAAAACATTATTTGGTGAAGAGGAGCTGATGATGAAGACCACAGATGGTCATCGGGACCACTTAATAATAGGTATTACACGGGTTGCGATTCGATTAATTTAATATGGTTGTTAAGCAATTTATGCTTGTTATAATACAAGGACACATGTACGTAGTAATTAGGTGTATTCTTGGTTCAGAATAAAGTAATCTTGGTAACTTATCACCATCATATAGGTGTACGGGGATAGGTTATTTTTTGGGGTGTATATAAATATACCTAGATCTTCTCAAAATATAAAATATACCTATACCTAACGCTTCAGGCGCTATTCGCTGTAGAAGTTACTAGTATGCCAGTGCCTTAAGCTTTCGAAATTTCCGTAAATTTACTTCACCCAAGTTGTAGAACCTCGTCATCATGGTTAATAGACGGTTTTCAACACTACAAAGCAAGAGCTCAATCTCGACTATTTGGAACTTCGACATCTTTGAACATTCATACTAAATATGAGCCAGATATTTTTTTTATTTTATATATACATAGGTACACCCAATATATTTTTTTTTTTTTAAAGAATACTAGCAACGTGGATCACGCATTACTAGTATTCTTGTTAACCGCTCCAGCTAAGCTAAGTGCTTGTGTTAGGAGGGGGTTCACGTCGGTAGTGTACTGGATGGGATTCGAACCCGCAACCACTTGATCGCCAGTCCGACGCCTTAGCCATTACGCTACCGCCGCTTTAATTAATCAGTTATATTATGTTCTATATCTCAGTATACAATAAAACACATTTAGCTTAGTACGGTACCGCTACTGTCTCACTTAATACCTTAGTATCAGTACTGATAAAGTCGAGAAATTAAATTTTAACTTATTTAGATCTTAAAGCCTCTGATTTGACTGCTTTTTACAAGCTTTATATTAGCTTCACTTGTATGTTTGTTTGTAACCGACTCCTTAGAGCATGATTTTGACCTACTTTAAACGGCCAGATTTCATTCAAATTTTGCACACCTGTCAACGACCGATGACAATTCGATTAAAAAAAATGAAAAAACTAAAAAAAACACGCTTTTATAGAAAATCCAACTAAAAATTGAAAATAAATTAAAAAAAAGCGTGGGGTGCATATAGTGTCAATAGTTATATACATTTTATTGACTTTCTATGAAAGCGTGTTTTTTTAGTTTTTAAAACTATTATTTATTTGAAAAAGAGAACTCCCGCACAAGGGATGATAGGGATTTTACAAACATTTAAACGACGAACACAAAGAACACCTACACTCAGGACAACTATTTGTGGATCAAACGAATTCATGTCCCGTGTGGGTTTCGAACCTAAAAGGCTTGGCTACGTAGATTTATAATAAATTAGTTCCGTACACGACTCTTTAATTTGTTTTTCTTCTTCGGTAATCATTCCAAAAGTTTCTTGCTATGAGCAATAAGATTTTAAAATTTTAAAAAAGATTTAAAACTTAGAATATTCTAAACAACGAAAGACGCGACTCCAGCTCTTTTCCTAAGATATTATTGAGATAGAAGATATTAAGCTCTGTCATAACCATAGCATGCTATTTTACGTAGTAGTTACATAAAAATTACTTTATATTTAAAATGTTTTGAAAATATTCTGTAGTTTAGGAACATATAGTATTCTATTACAGAATCAATATTCGCATCGCAATTCAACGATAAACTGTGGTTTAACTTGCTTCAGATAACTAAAAATCCCCAAAACATAAATGTGATAATGGGAGCCAAGTTCAATATTAAGAACATGCATGGTTGTCGACTTCGCCGACAAAAGAATTGAGATCTAAATGGGTGCCAAGTTCTGTAGATAATCCTGAAATTTATTTATTAGAATATACAACATTCTAGGACAAATTGAATATACCAATTCTTGTTCTTTTCTGCTACAACAATGTTTGCTGTTTAAAAATATGACTTCTTAAATTTGAACAGTCGATTTTTTTACACAAATCAGATAACTTACGATAAATTGAAGCTTAAAATTTTATAAGTTTTTTTTAACAGAGATTATTGTTTTATAAGATATTTACATAGGTATAACTTACCTACTTCGTTCCTGTTTCCTCATCCTTATTATCGGTTTAAAATTTATTTAATATTTTTAAGTACACATTGCTGACATTTGAGTAAGTGATCGATAAAACTGTGTAACTTCCCTGACCATGCTATAATATGTATCATGAAGATGGTAATGTTACTAATGTGTTGTGGAAAGAACTACTCAATTACAATACTTAGCATAAGTTTGTTGTACGTGTATGTAGTGTATACCTATAATTCGACTTCTCTCGGTCTGATGAAGAAGAGGTAGGTGGCCTTAGAAACTACCCACTATTTCTGAATGTAATTGAAAACAAGTATGTACCTCGGACACATAATGAATCAAGATATTCAATTTTTCAGGTTAAAGAACTTGAGAGGTGAATTTGCTAAACTTATAGGAATACTATATACTTACCTATTAACCAGATGGAAAATTATACAGCCAAAGAGATTGTTTTTTTTTTCAAAATGAGACACCTCACACACGGGCTTACACGGCTATCTGATCCCAAATTAGACAAAGCCTGTACTAGGGTAACAGAACTACTAATAAACATACTCACGTATATTATTACAAAATACAGACATGTTATTTAGACAGAACATATGATCGTGCTTATCACACATACTTGTTCTAGGTGGAAATCGAACCCACATTCTCTAACTCAGCAGTCAGGATCACTAACCACTAGACAAACAGGCTTGAGGCTAGTCATTGTTTGATTTTAGTTAGCTAGTTCAGTGCTAAAATATAATAAAAAATCGTACGTATGTAACAGTATCTAGTCTGTGACAGAACTAACGATTACCTACGTCCTAAGTAATGGTAGTTAGTCTGCAATTTGGAAACAATCGTTTTAATTTTTTATTAGATAGCCTGTTTATTGCTTTCTAAGTTATAAAACGTCACGTCATACTACTACAACTAGACAAATTTGAATTAAGTATCTATTTGTGTCCTGTTCAGCTCAGAATATTTTGCTATTTGGTTTAAAAAAATAATTATAGCTAATACCGTTCTTAACCCTGGATCAAATATCTTGAGACTAAATGAAGTACCTAATTAAAAAATGTCGTATATATATATATACTAGCTGTGACCGCGTGGAATAGTGTCTTTGGGTAGAATTTTTTATTATTTAGGCTAATTGACAATACTTCCATACAACGTTTCATCCCCACCTTTCAACACCTTACACCCCTTTTTTCGCATTAAAAAGTAGCCTATGTCTATGTCCTTTCTTAGGCTCTAGACTATCTGTGTACCAAACATCATTTAAATCGGTTCAGCAGTTTTGGCGTGAAAACGCGACAGACAGACGGACAGATAGACAGAGTTACTTTCGCATTTATAATATTAGTAAGGATAAGGTATTCAATATTTGACATACATGACATACATATAGGCACAACCGCACGTCCCGGGCGCTCAAGCGTTGTGCTTAGCCTCTAGTTACTAAGCAATCAGAGCCTAACTTCGAAGCAGGGCTGCCAGTAAGGATAACTTATTTTATAATGCCGAGTCTCAGAAATTATACAAAATCACGTACTATTATACAAACTCAGTGTTGTACAACTATAGTACGTCACTCTTTGGGAATTTCAATAAAAGGTATTTTAACTTTATCGTATAAGGGTTTAACAGTGTACCACAGACATGATTTGTTTTAAGTATGTCTATGTATGTAGGCACTTATTGCGCTATAACATCAGTAATGACATTGTATCCAATTATACAATGCAATCTACTATACAAACAGGATATAGGATATCCGAATTTATTATATAATCTGGCAGCCCTGCTCCGAAGGTATAGACGGCAGAGTTACATGCGACCGCAGCGAGCGACGCGGACGCCGACGCGACGTGCAACTGTCCTATGCGTTATTTCGCGCGACCTTGATCCCCACGCAGTACCCGCTGATCCGCGCGTGTTATGTAAGGCCACTGCCACACGTTGCAGTTTCAGGACACCGTTACGTCATCTTTATTGACGGTAACGGAACACAACTATAAAGGAATTGTTAAATGAATACTGAATTAGGTACTTCTTAGTGCATTACGTGATTGAGAGTATAGTGTGTGTATATTATATTCACTGATGATAAAATCAATGAAAGATGTAGTGTTTAAATTGTACGTAAAAGCTAAATACAGTGACTAAAATGATGTTCTTAATAAAATATACCTTATTAAATAACTGATTAAATATATACCTTATAAGTTAACATATTATTATTTATTTATCTCATTGCCTGTTGAGAGTTGTTGTTATGATATTGAGAAAAGTTCGTTACAAATTCGTAATACCTACCTACTAGGTACATGTAAGGTAATATATGTATGACGTAAGTTCAAAAAACATAATTCTTATCATAAAAAGTAGACATGGTTTTTAAGACTTTAGAAATTAGAAATGGACATTGGCCATTACTGACTTGCAAGAAGATCGGTTGGAAGCGGCCTCCATTCACCGACTGCTTACAATCTTAACTAGTATTCTAATGGACGTCATACTAATCTTATTGGCTCTAAAATCTAGTTATCTATGGCATATTATATTGACTGGCCTGTTGGTCTAGTGGTTAGTGACCCTGACTGCTGAGCCAGAGGTCGTGGGTTCGATTCCCACGCAGGACAAATATTTGTGTGATGTAATTTATCTATAATATGTATGTATTTAGAAATATATAGGTATGTTTATCAGCAGTCTGGTTACCATAGTACAGGCTCTGCCTAGTTTGGGATCAGACGGCCGTGTGTGAGATGTGTCCAGTTATTATTATTATTATATTAATAAAAAAAATGATTACTGATTTTTACATTGACATAATTACTTAAACCTCGTACAAGGGTTGCCACCTTTTTTGGAAGAATAATAAATACATACAAAAAAATAGCTTTTTTGGTAAATTCAAAACAAATAGTGCACATTTATACAGTAGTAATAATAATAAATGTAAGTAAAGGAAAATAAAGAGAATAATAATAACATTCTCAGATATACACCGAGACTTTATTCATGAATAAAAATATTTGCACTGAGTGGGGATCAAACCCACGATATTTGACGTTGCAGTCGAATGCACTACCGCCGCAACACCTACAATTTACAAATGCTAGGCTCCGGTGAGTTCCAGTTACAGTAATTATAAAAAAAGGGCGATAGTTGAATAAGCGATAAAAAATATAGTATTTTTACTTCAATAATATAAAGTGCACTTAATTCAAATGTGGTACGACACTATATATTATAGTATGGGCGGCAATCTCAGATCATAGAATCAAATTGATCTGTGGCGGCCACCCTACCTCGTGCCTATGTCTGTGTATGATGAAACGCAATATACAAAATAGATGATGATTTAGGTAGGTATGCAGCTCGTTCGGACTGCATCATTAAACCGTGTGTACACCGACTGCATCAATAAAAACATTAAAGCTTATTATTTTTAAAACTATGAGATGTGATGAGTTCGAGAACAAAAAGTGCAAAATATGCACCCGAATATATAAAGTGTCTGCTTATAACCAAATAAAACTGTTTTTGACACATTATTACTAATCATAAATTTAAAATTTAAAACACCCCCGACTCGAAAACCCCATCAACAGTTAGAAAGAGCTGATGATCTTCAAACGGTTGAACAGATTTTCTTGAATTATATCTAAGAACACTCTCGATCACCTTTCAAATAAAAAAAACGCACTTAAATCGGTTCATTCCTTTGGGGGCTACGTTTCCACAGACAGACATACAGACACGTCAAACTTTTAACACCCCTCTTTTTGCATCGGGGGTTACAAAAAGGTATAGATAAATCTGTTTCGGATACTAATACCTATTTAATGTTATACTTTCTCCTACAATATTAGGACATACAGGTCATAGTATAACCAAAGAACAATAAAAGGTAATAAATTAACATCAATTATAATACATAGGTTATGCAATGTTATGCAATGGTTTTGCACTAAGTCACAAATAATTATCGTATTATTTAGTTATTGCGATTCGAAATAAGGATATATATATATGCATGCGTCGATTTAGAAACATCGATAACCGCTACTAGTTTATTTTATTTATTAAGAATACTAGCAACGTGGGTCACACATTGCTAGTATTCTTGTAAACGCCTCCAGCTCAGCTAAACGCTTGTGTTAGGAGTGGGTTCACGTCGGTAGTACACGGGATGGGGTTCGAACCCACAACCAATTGATCGCAAGTCCGACGCCTTAGACATTATGCTACCGCCGCTTCATAATTCTTTCAGTTTATTGTATCAGTTTTTCAATGAACATACATAATTATTACATATTTAAACCAACCTTCGAAAAAAAGGAGGTTCTGTATTCGATCCGGAAGTAGGTACCAATATCCGCGATTCTTTTTAAAAGTATTGGACCAATTTTCATGATTGTGTCACTTACGTATTCTAATAATACAATAGGTATTTTTGTATTTGTTTAGATATTTCGTGAAAATCGATTTACTTTTTGTTTAAAAAAATTATAACACGTAAAAATGCTTCTCCTGGTGTATGTGCACAGTTTTTTTAAACAAAATTTCATCTATTTTCGTGTAAATTTTTTGACTTATTTGTTTTACAGTTACCTTATCGGGAGTTGCAAACACGTTGTTCCTTGCACACGATATGCCTAATCGACGCAATTTCTCCTTCTCTCTCTCTCTTTCCTTGTATAAATTCAACATTCTTACAACAGCATAGGATAAAGGATTTTTCAAGATGGACGAATAGACGTCCATTTTTTACGTTTTTGTTATTTAACTTGTATAATTATAAAACACTTGACATTGGCGGAATTCCTGCGTTGATTCTTCGCGCAGGACAGAGTCCATAATAAAATACTAAATATATAACAACAGCATATAGCAAGAAAACTAGAACATACTTGATTATGTTCAATTCCTGTATTAGTTTGGATTACACTTATGTTAAGTTCATCTATGTCATTCTCGGTCTGTGTGTATACCTCCTAATCGCGTTTTGCTACACTGTGCACTGTTGTGCAGTGAAGGTCGCACAGCGCCAGCAGCTAGTTTCACAAACGTCAATATTGATTTGAGTTAAGTAAATCGCACTTGCGACTTCCTACATGTTTTGGTTTCTTTTTTTGTTATTATTTCATTACTAATACTTTTTTAACATAGAATAAAGAAAAATACTAATACAAATGTAACCGATCTTAACCTAAACTTAAAAAAAAACCGGCCAAGTGCGAGTCGGACTCGCGCACCGAGGTTTCCGTAAAATATTTTTATTATATGATGTAACTAAAAATTTACGGTTTTCGCAATTTTTCCTTTATCTATGCTATAAGACGTTGCTTCGTACCAAATTTCAAGATGTAGGTTTTGATTCCCTTGCGAATGTCGAAAATTTGCGGAAATTTGCGGCATAAACGGCTGTATCTATTGATTGCGTTGGCTTAGAAGTTTGATTTTATCACAGCTCTAAGGGACAGTAGACCTGAGTATTTGATATAAATTCCAGCTTGATACCTAAACGCGTTTCTGAGAAAAAGGGTCTTGACAGACAGACGGACAATAAAGTGATTTTATAAGGGTTCCGTTTTTTCCTTTCGAGGTACGGAACCCTAAAAAGTTCCTTAAATACTCATAATCATAATGTACCACGTTTAAACTTTTGTAGTCTTAAACTTAAACATACCTATAGAAACATCTTAGATTAGGTACCTATGCGATTTTATCTTTAACTTTGGACCATCTAGTTTAAATAGCATTTTTGATAAAGAATCTGCATTTAGGAAAGTCTCGATTACTTAAATGATTAATTTAATCATTTAAGTAATCGAGACTTTCCTAAATGCAGATTCTACGACACATGTCTATGTAATTTACATATGTAGATAATGTTCGATAAGTTACGTAATTTAGTTCCGTCAGATTCAAAAGAAATTTAGTAATTTAAATAAAACGCTAAAAAATATTTCCCCAAAACTGCGAACTCTCCGACAGTATTTAAGATGCAGTAAACCCCAGCTGGCACTGTATAAATTACGGAATTAATTTAAATTAATAAAAATCAATTCAGTAAATTTGCGTAACATTGAATTACATGGTTACATTGAAAAAAAACTAATCAAATAGTTTTTCTTTTAAGTTTTCTTAGAGAACGACTTATTCAGGTACAAGCTGATGGAAATGGAAAGTTTTTAGTCAATTCATAAAAAAACATTGGTATTGACAATGTCTCAAATAAAGTATGAAACATATGCCGCATTATAAGTGTTTAAAGTGTCAAATAAATACACAGTTGTTGAACACTTAAGGTAATTTTTATGTTTTGCAGTGTTAAAAGATATTGTTAATTAGTTTACTGTATAAATGATATGATATGTCTTATATTTATAAGGAAATAATAAAAAAATAATTATTACTAGCAACCCACCCCGGCTTCACACGGGTAGCAGAGACACATCTTCAACAATCATCATCATATTTCAACCAATTTACACAAAACCTTAACAAATTATATACCTAGCCCTTTCTCATGAATCGCTCTATATATTGGTGAAAATCCGTTCAGTAGTTTTCAGTTTATCGCGAACAGACAGACGGGGCCTTTGTTAAAAATAGTAGTGATAAGTTAAAATACAACATAAGGGGTAACTTTGAATAGTTCAAATTTCCCGTTTAAGAAAACAGGTTGCCCAGTTTACTTTCCAATTTCATGACAACTCTCCCCAGAGTGCAAAAAGTTAAGCATTTGCAAAATTGTTCTACCCGATTAATCTTTACTATTAATAATAAAAAAATATCGTTTTATGCAGAGAAAATAAATGCATTAACATTGAATGCATTTATTTTCTCTGCATAGGATCAATGTTACGTACCGAAAATTGCTTCTAACTTTGAATGGCATTTTAAATATTATAATTTACAGTGTTCAAGTAATAAATGAAAAATTCCAATTGTTAAATTGAATAATAGCACTTAGGAACACTGCAGACAATAAAAGCAAGACAACAACAAACTAGTTTATTAACAAATAAATGAATTAACTTGGCAAAATGCATTCAAATCCTTCAAATTTACCCAAACTGACTCTAATTATATTGATTTATAAACTGCAAATAAAAAAATAGAATATTCCGCGTTCGCGGCCTTTGCAAACGAGCGTGTGATGCGAGTTCGGTGAGGTGGGGGGACGCAGACGCTCGATGACATCACACTGAGTTGCAGTGCGGTGCGACCGCCAACTCTTGCGCAATCGTGCGCCCTTGATCTTGACTGCGTCGCGGCCGCACGCGTGTGCGCACAACACCTACGTTTAAATAGTAGGTACACTCGCAGCTATATTTATCTTCGCGCATGTAGGCGCGAAGCGGTAATCAGAGAATAAAAAATTATACTGAAGTGCCATTTTGTACTTATTAGCAAATCTGACGGTTCCGGCTGTTGATCGTGTTGCACGTAAATGCTGTAATTAGCGTGTCGGGTGCGTCACAAAATTTGATTTTATTTTAAGTCATATGCACTAGAGCATTGTATTTGTAATTGTTGTAAAAGTATGATATTAGTACTGACTAACAACTGCGATAGTAAGAAATTATTTGAAAAGGATAAGATTAATAACATTCAGTTATTAATCCTCCTATCCTATTATTACTGTAACTTAAAAAGCAGCACGGATATTATTTTCGATTAATTTAGTCCTCGCTGTCGTGAATGCCACATAAAACTGGATACCAATTCCTCATAAAATCATAGCCATTTTTATCTCCTTCCCTGCCACGGTAGTAAAATGTATCTATTTTTCAAAGTATTAGATATTCCTGGTATCTCTGAGTCCAAATTATATGAAGAACATAATAATAATAATGTTTATTTTTCTCTGCCACAAAGGTACCTTAAATCTAACAAAATACATATTGCGAAATAAAAGTTGATTCTTTGTGGGAGACTGGTATCTGTACTAGGAAACCCTGTCACACAGATTACCAATATCTGGGTAGGTACTTCATATTGTTTGAGAAAAAAATCTGCATTCGATATTCGTGAGTTAGTGACAATTAGTACATCGAATTAGAGGGACATGCACACCAGAATCCGCGTTCTCTGGAATCCCATCGCCGCCAAGAAGAATAGAAAAATCCAAGCCTACAACTTGACTCACTTCCGCACTGTCAGAAACGGCAAAAAAATGGGTTTGCGCCTTCCTTAGCGTCTACCGTGGAGTACACCGTAGAAAGGCTTTCTAGACAAGCACCCTGCTAATGAGCACAATTTATATGATTTATATGTATTATGATTACTTAGCTTTAGCTAAAAATAATTGTGTAATTGTACATTATAAGTACTTATGTATATATTCTGTGTATGCCATTTTAACATAATCATTTAGCCTTGATCAGACATCATTGCATGTAACATTAGAAGGATATAGGTATGGATAGATGCATGTAACATTTTATTTCTTTTAAGTAAGAATTATAATGATGATACAATGTTTAGACAATTTCAACTAATTTGTTAAGTAAAAGTTAGTTTGTGTATTATTTGTTCGTTTGTTACAATTGTCTATTTTTAGAAGTTTTCGCTCTCTTGAAATGTATCAATATCAATTCATGTATCCTAAGAAAACAGTAGGTATTTTTTACAGATGAATGCCCGGTTTCTATATAATCAAGAAACGATTCGATTTGCTTACGGACGGTATTCAAACGAACGGTATTCAAATTCAACGAAATTTTACCGTCCGTAAGCAAAACGAATCGTTTCTTGACTAATAGGAACCGATCGGGAATGTACCCTAATTACTTTTCTGTAGCCCTGTCAACGTTTACGTCAAATTTAATTATGATCGGTTGAGTAGTTAATGCGTGAAAACGTAACAAACTAACATTCGCATTATTTTATAATATTAGTTAGGATGTAAAAATATTTGTTGTACATACACTTGCTTGTATACCTTTCTCAAGTCTTTAAAATGTATCTACCCGTATACTGGTATTAGCGATAGGTTAAAATTAATAACAGGTATTGCAGACGTAGTTTCACATGTGAAAGATGATTCTGCTAAATACTGCGTGTTGTAAAAGCTTTACGACATATTTATAGATCCTGCAATGGTATGTACAACCTTGTTTCATAATACAATGCTATTAACAACGCAGTCACCGACATCACCGTAGGCACTTCATATATTTTTACAATATACAAGAAACAGTAAAAACCATACTCACTATAAGTATGCTTCTTCTACCGTTATGAAAAACTTCACAAGAAAATTAAAACCAAGTAGTGTATCTACTGCCCACAGCGTTTAGTTTACGTCAACTAATAAATTTGTTCGTCCACGATGATTGTTTTGAAGTTTAATAGAACGTTTCGTTTGTTATCTTGAATTATTAAGCCTAGTAATTAACACTACATTGATAACAATGATTAAATATTTTTTTTTATATCCAAAAATGCAGTATATTAATAGATAAAGGGCTACGCTTTGGTAACATTTTCCGTTGAATCCTAATTTTGTATCCAATTCAACAGATATACCTTATCCAGGAATATCTGAAGAATGGGATACAATATTCTTTATAAATTACCGTTGGGTCCAGTTTTGCGATACCTATGTTAAAAACACAATAATTATTTTTAATGTACAAAAGGGGGTAAATGTATTTTGTACATATTCCAAAACCTTGCTTCTTCAAATGCTGCATGTGTGTGGAAATTTAATAAAAAAATATTTTCAAAATACATGAAGTCACAAATAATATTAGATGAAATTGAAAAACTTTAACAGTGAATTTATAAAAAACATTATGGGTTCGTACAACGACGATAAAGAATCTTTCGGGTTTCCTTTAAAATAGGAAGAAAACTTCTAGGATCCAACAAATCCAACAAAAAATACCAAATTCTTAGGTACCGAAATTATTTTGAATGACCCTTTTTTTAATAAATAAAATTATTTTTTTAACACATTTTAGGAGCTAGAGTAGAATGCTAGCGGGATACGGCAATATTTTACTCCTATATCCAGTTATCGAAGACCATGTCATTAAATCGTTATTTATTGTGTCCTTGACAGCGGCGGGAGCTAGCTCAGACATGGGAAGTGAGCACTATTGCCTAAGGTGGAACAATCATCAGAGCAACCTGCTGGGAGTATTCAGCCAGTTGCTGCACGACGAGAGTCTGGTTGACGTCACGCTCGCCTGTTCCGAAGGTGCATCAATTAGAGCTCATAAGGTAAATTGCACCTTGTACGTTCACATTATATGAACACTATGCTTGGCAAAACTATGCTTTGAAGCGAATAGATGTAGTATTCCATTGAAAACATTTTGTTCGATTACTTCCCTATTGAAAGGTTTCGTATACAACTACAAATTAATATTGATTCTATTATCGCGTTCAATTTTGTTGTTATTTTTCATGACAAAAGATATGCCATTTATTTCAATCATTTTAAATAAATATCTATATTATATAACTACACTTAAGTTCACTTTTTTTTTAAATAAACTTAGGATACTTCTAATTTAGATTAGTAACTATGTGGGTGGGTAATTATTTTTATTTTTCATTAAGTTGTAAAGCTTTCAAATAATCAAATAAGGAAAACATTTCTAATAATAGGTAGTCTTACGTCTTAATAAATTAATTCCAAAATGTATGTAAATACATAGAAGTCGATAGGAAACAAATTGTTATAAAATCTAATACCATTTAATTGTCATTTTGAATTTCCGTTAAATGTGATGATGATGAAAATGATTTATCTTAAGGGTTACTTTAAATGATTTGATTCCGACAATTGATATGCCTGAATGTTTGTATTGTTTTTGTTTTTGTTTTTTTTTTTTTTTAAATAAACTTTTTAAAGGCATTCGTTAGTAACACAACCACAATGATCTTCGGTGAAAATTAACATTTTTCCAATTCGCTAGACCGCTAGACTTTAACGACTTCTAAATCTACATACAAAATACCTATTGTTAATCTCGGGTAGACATGACAGCTCTCATACACTACAACAATGTATAGCGCGTTTTAATTGAAGAAAGATGCACAGGATATCAGCTTGCCTATATACGTCACATAGACTTTGTTGGACTTGAACTGCGTTGAAGCGACGATTTCGCAGTACAGTAAGATGGATCATCATCTGCTGCTGATGTAGCCCTGGCTCTGCCCGTGCCTAGACGGCAATCTAATGCTCTAGTCTCTAGGTATCGCCTGGAAACTCGTTGCACCGAAAATCTACTGATTCGTGCGACTGAAGTCTTCGAGCGACCTCACGTTGCGCAACGCCCGAATGCTTGAAGTAGTGCTACAGCTTGAGCTGCTTCCTAAGGTGTCGTATCCATTATTGACAGAAAAAAGTAGTAACATACCACGCGTCTGAGCAAACGATGGACAAAAGCTAAAGAAATGATAAGAAATATCTGACTACCCCCATTATAAAAAAAAAAGAACGCTAATCGCGAACTCTAGTCAACACAGAGCAAATCGTTAGCATTGTGTTTGTTGCTTGATTACAATGTGAGTTGACGGTACTTTAGAATGGGTGAAGGTGGCACCGGGTGATCCGTCTAGGATAAGACGGGTCAATGCCTGTCGGGGGTTGCGAAAGAATGCAACAACTATCCTCGCTCCCTTGATCATAGGCAAGTAGTGGAACACCGGGATGGTTTTTAGTCGGTAAGAGTCCGACAGACCCCTGCGCCTCCCAAGGCGGAGGACATCCATGTAGGATCTTCCATCTCGTCAAGAAAAAAAAAAAAGACTCACTGGTCATCAATTAACTTATATTTTAAAAATAAATAGAATGGTTAAATCAAAACAACTTCTTAGACTGTATGCACGCAAAGGGATTAAAAGAAAAAGGAAAAAAAATGTTCTTGAGAAGGTGGTTAAGCTTAAAAACCCCATGTTTAATAAACCAGGAATAGTTGTTTCAGCAAGACTCGGTACTGAATTACCTACCTAGATGATGGTGGATGGAAACTGATTAATTATCAAAATTTTAAATGTACCTGCGTAGAAATGGAAATTCAGGTAAAAGCATAAACTTAGTACCTACTTATAATAAGTTTATGGGTAAAAGTGAGTGGCTTGAGCTTAAGTTACTTACCTTTACAAACTGTTAATGGTAGAATCCCAAAATGCTTGTGACACCGTTGGTATTGCGGGGCATACCGTTGGTTATATGTATAATAATAGTCTCATAAAAATAAATATTTATTTGTGTTACTACATCTACTATTACTTTTTCCTTACTATTATTGTATAGTTACTATTATGTCCTGGGTAAAGGGTCAAATCGATAAAAAAAAAATATCTATCTCCTTTTAGTTTCTCTTTTCACCTTTACAGTTTAAAATAGTACAGACATGGTTACATACATTTTGGCATATCAATTGGCGATCTTATAACACGGCGACTTCTTCCAGACAAGAAATACCTAATAATAAATTTATTTATTCAGACAGAGTCCATAGTGTTATCATACAGTTTTTCTTAACCTATGTTAGTGTACAGTTTTTCTTAACCTATAATAGTTTTTACCAGACTTTTCATTATGGCGGAGTCATATTTATCGGCTATGACCCTTAGGATGCTATTATTGCTGTCCCTCACTCTTCTTAGCAAAGAGGCAGTACGCTTGCGTATGATGGCATGGAAGCCATCAACTCTTGCTTCCATAAATATTGTAGAAGCACTACAGTAACGGGGCAACCTTAACAGCATTCTAAAGGCATTATTATATTGGACGCGTAACGCGTCAAGAGACCGCTGGGTATAGCTGACCCATAGGCTGCTCGTGTAGAAGGTTTGACAGTAGGCCTTAAATAGTGTTATTTTAACTTCATCACTACAACGAGCAAACCTACGGGCCAGCATATTTCCCCTAATCGCCATTGCCCTGCGCTCCCGTTCAATGTCCTTTTGATCATCAAGACCCTCAGTAAGGTAGTGCCCAAGATATTTAAATTCGTGAACCCTCTTCAGTTCAACTTCATTTAGTATTATAGGTGGCACTCTTGATGGACAATTACCGCGTGACTTGAAAACCATGTAAACACTTTTTAGGCTGTTATAAATTAGGCCATGTTTACTCCCGTATTTTTCACAAATGGCTAATAGCTTGCGCAATGCACTGAAAGTTGGACTCATCAACGCCATGTCGTCCGCATAACTAAAATTGTTCATGCAGACATTGTCTACTGAGCAACCTATTTAGGTGCTGCTGAGTTCATCTATCAGCTCATTCACGTACATATTAAATAGCTTAGGAGAACTTAACCCTCCCTGTCTCACTCCGCACTCCAAGCGGTTACGTATCAGAGTAGCCAGCAGCCCACTTTACGCAATTTGTCTGGTTACCATATCAGAACTGAAACAAACTTTGAACCTGTGTATGCACGCCTGTTTTTTTTGAGCTTTTGCCAAAGAACATCATATGACACCAAGTCAAAAGCTTTTGACAGGTGGAGAAAGCAGGCATACACAGGTGTACCTCTCTCTGTATAGTCACAGTGTGCTTGAGACTGAGTATCGCACTTTCAGTAGAGAGACCTGGACAAAAACCAAACTGTGCGTCATGTATCTTCAGATGTTTACCAAGATCCGAATCAAGCACACTGTCCAGCACTTTAGCCACCACTGTAGCCAGAGATATTGGTCTATAGTTGCTTTTCTGAGATAAATCATCTGCTTTGTTCTTCACAATAGGTACAATAATAGTCCTCATAAGTTCAGATGGTAGGTATGTATGATTCAGGCAAAGGGAGAAGAACATTGCGAGTACTGGTGCTAGATGAGCACCAGCAAAACTTTAGGTGTTCAATGCTAAGCCCGACATGCCCAGGCGACTTACCTCTCGACATGCAACGTATAATACGGCGTACCTGGTTAGCGGACACAGTAAACAAATCACCGGACATGACGGGACCCTCATTCACACTCCTACCCAAAGTAGAAGGACCGAGTGGCGATTTTATTGTAAAATATTCTCTGAATAATTCAGCTATACCCCTGTTATCATTTACACCTTCAACGCTTACAGGGAGCCCAGGCCTAGGACTCAACTTGTTTGTCGCCGTTCCATTAATGCAGCCCTATCTAGACTTAAACAAACACAGCTTGTACTATAGCTTATGGCTTAGAACGATTTTGGATACCCCCCCAGGATCAACAAAATTAAATTTTGGCCCCTCCCGGAAGTAAAAGCTGGGAACGCCCATCCACTCAGACCAATCCACATATATTCACGCATTACGCTAACATTTGCACTGAGCGGCAATCGAAACCGCGAACACCGATGTCTTAGCCAAATGTTCGTCCTTCATCAAATGTCATGTCGTAATACTTGAATAACAGCTTTTGCTGTTGCAGCATTGATAACCGTTACGTTTTTCGTAAATTAATAGTCAGTAAATAAATAAATACCATTATCTCTAGGTTTCTTCTGTTTCTACTGCATATAATTGATCGATTTTAAATATTTACTAGCTGACCCGGCACACGTTGTTTTGCCATATTAATTATTTTTTTTAATGAATATTTTGGTATTCAAAAAATAACTAACTTATTGTGGGATGGTGATGACTATAAAAATAACAAAACACCAACCATTCATCCATTCATTTTCTTAATTCAAAGTACTTCATTATCTAAACTGACATATTTAAAGTTTAACAGTGGGAGAGCAATGCTTTAGCACGTATGGGCCGGCTCGATCGGCATATCGGTAAAGCAATGCTTACGTTGTGTTTCGCCGAGCGAGTGAGGTTATCGGTGGCCCTAACCCTTCCCTCTCTCCATTTTCCCCCCCATCTCTCCATCTCCCCTCCTCTCCTACACCCACCTTAAAGGCCGGCAAGGCACTTGTGACTCTCAAGTTGCAGGTGCCCATGGGCGGCGGTAATCACTTATTATCAGGTGACCCGTCTGCTCGTTAACCCCTTATTCCATAAAAAAAAATCGATTATAACAATCGCACTTTCTATTTTCAATGGGTTAAATACTTTAAAAAAATTGTACCAATGAAAGTAAAAATACTAATATCGCTATTAAAAACAGGGGTTGATCGTAGAGGGTTGAAAATTCAGGGTTGTATGTATTTTCTAATGCTGTATCATAAAAAAATTACTCTTGTGTCGCGGGGGACTTTACAAACATACAAACAACGGACACAAAGAACACCCAGACTCAGGTGGGAATCGAACCCACGACCTGTAGCATAGCAGTCAGGGTCACTAACCACTAGGCCAACAAGCCTTTTTTTTTTTATATAATAACTAAAAAAAAAATTAGGGGTGGACTACCCTTAACATTTTTGGGGATGAAAAATAGATAAGAGCCGATTCTCAGACCTACCCAATATGCACACAAAATTTCATGAGAATCGGTCAAGCCGTTTCGGAGGAGTATAACATTGTGACACGAGAATTTTATATATAAGATAAATCAGTATAAAAAGCCTTTCGTCTATGGTTACAATAGTTTTATTTGCAACAATAAACATTAAATTGTGAAATTTAAGTTAAAATTTGAGAAATGATCAAATTAAAGACGATACACAAAACACATTAAATTCGTCACTTTAGTCCTCAGTTAAATTAACACTTATGTATGGTATTAATATTGAGCGTGAGTAAAATAATTTATTAAACGTATTCAGCATTTTTAAATAAGTTTTTTTTTTATCGATGTAAGCTTCCCCTTAAATAGAATCGATTAATATTTTTATTCGAATCGGCAGCGTGTTAGCGCATCACTTCATTGATGTGGGTATTAATTTACGCCTTATTTTTTATTACAGCTATTTAAAGACACAAACACTTACCGGTCTTGCTCCTTAGTATATCGGTTAACTGCCAAAAGTCCCTGAGCGTATTAACTATGGCATATGAATGTGTGGCAGATGAATCAATGTAGATACACAGTCAATTGGAAATCGCCTTGGGGCCCCTAAAACAAAAAAAAACTATGTTAATAATACCTTCAAACTTTATTTTTAGGTTTGTGTGCTACATTCTTTTAAATTTATCTCACAGATTCCATACATTTTCCGGAATAAAAAATAGCCTATGTCCTTTCTCAGGGTCAAATCTATCCCCTTGCCACATTTCATTACGATCCGTTCAGCCGTTGAGTCATGAAAAGGTAACAAACATACAGAGATACTTTCGCATTTATAATATTAGTATGGACTTAACCTGAGATAATTCAGTAAATGTGGAAGGCTTTATAAGATCACTCTATAATGTACTGAATCCCTAAGAACGTAGCCTTGAACGTCACTCTGACAAACTGTAGACTAGTACATAAAGTATGTGTGGAAAAGGCATAAACAATAAAATTTTCCACACAGTCAATACTATACATCATCCTCCGCGCCTTTTCCCAACTAAGTTGGGGTCGGCTTTCAGTTTAACTACGATACGGGCGAACTTTGATATTTTACGTGAAGGGACTGATAGGGATATCGAAGTTCTGTAGTTAGACCAGATTGTCGGACTTTTTAGGGCTCCAACTATCCGTAACGAATACCACTGATGTTCGTATGGCACCCGGGACTGACGGTTTAACGTGCTCGCCGAGGCACGGAGGGGTCTCAATGTGTTAAGAATGGTCAACAACTTAGCCACGAGCCCACTATACAAATGTGTACTATACAGTATAGTAAACAAAACCCCACTAGTACTATGAATGTGAAAGTTTGGATGGGTGGATGTTTGTTACTCTTTCACGCCAAAACTACTGAACCAATTGCGATGAAACTTGGTATGCAGATAGCTGGAGACCTGGATTAAAACATAAGCTACTTTTTATCCCGATATTCCCACGGGATCGGGATTTGCGCGGGTGAAACCGCGGGGCGCTGCTAGTATTTCATAAATCTGCTTAATAGGAAAAGTGATGTTTTTGTAGGCAGAGTGTACCTAAGCTACAAAACTTATGTAGCGCCCTACGTATGTTTGTCCAAATACATACGTAGGGCGCTACATAAGTTTTGTCGTATGCAAACTAGATATCATAATATTGGGTTTTGAAGTCATATACATAAACTCTAAAAAACAAGGAAGCAAGGAATCGTATGTACGATTTTTTTATTAATTTTCTAAATGTAAATAACAGGCTTTTCTCGTTATATCAATCTTGTAATTATTGTGTATACCTAACTTTAACCGTAGTTTAACTAATAAAAAATGTTTCGAGGAACTGACTAGTGCACTGAGGGAAACTTGTCCCTCTCTAAGGACCATAGAACGATCGTAATCGTGGCAATTTTAACTTGGAGTATGATGCAAGCTCCGGCAGGCAGATAGAAGTGACTACAGATAAGAGCAATGAGACTGTACAAAAATTATTGGAGAAGACCGACGTGTGACATGGGTACTACGCTACGGGAGCAGCAGCAGGAGGGTGACTTGGTTTCATATTAAAAAAAAATGAAGAGTAACGATGAGTCATGAGGAGCTTATATGAGCTTTTGAGGAGATATACGGCTGTGTTCCAGAAGGATACTGGAGCAATATGTTAAGCGCCTGGTTTACACATATGATGACCAGAAGAATTACTCCCTGTGGAGACTATTTCGGAAAAAAATTATGGGATAGGGGATGGAAACGAGCAGACGGGTCTCCTGATGGTAACTGACTACCGCCGCATATGGGCACCTGCAACTCAAGAGTCACAATTGCGTTGCCACCCTTTAAGGTGGGAGTAGGGGAAGGGGGGGATAATGGGAGAGGGGAGAAAGGGGAAGAGTGAAGGTTAGGGCCTCACTCGGAGAAACACAACACAATCATTGCTTAACTACAGGTTTTCTGTGAGGCCGTGGTATCACTTCGGACGAGCTGGCCCATACGTGCCGAAGCACGGCTATAATAACGCCCTAGTACCACGTCTAATGCTGCCTTTAATAAAGACTAGTGGTCGCCCGCGTGCAATCAGTGCTTCGTGTACAAATTTTAGTTTTAGAACATATTACGAGAAAATTTATGCAGTGCACGCCAATAAAGGTTTTAGATAACAGGATTTTTTCCTACTTAGTTTTATATTTTGAATTAATTACATAGTATATTTATATATTATAGCTAATGTGTTATTATGATGTGTAAGCTATATTACTGTAAAGTTTTACCAAAATCCAAAAGTCCAAAAATCCTTTAACGTTCGCCTAAAATACTTAGCAGTAAGATTTCTAGTATACCTACATTGTTTTTTCCTAATCATAAATACTTAAAACCACACGTAATAAGAAATCTATGATAATTACAGGTAGTGCTGTCTGCGTGCTCATCGTACTTCCGATCGCTGTTCGTGGACCACCCGTCCCGCCATCCCATTGTGATCCTCAAAGACGTAGGCTTAGAAGAGTTGCGCACTCTCGTCGACTTCATGTACAAGGGCGAGGTCAACGTCCAATACTGCCAACTGCCAGCTCTCCTTAAAACAGCAGAGAGCCTTCAGGTAAACAAAATACATGTTAGACTAGTTGAGAAGTTTTTAACGTCAAAACAGCCGAAGGAATGCAAAATATAAAGCACAACCATAAATAAAATTGTTTTGGTTAAAATTTTTAAGGAAATTGTACTAAAGTAGTGCAATGTACCAAACTTTGCACTGCTTTAGTATAATTTGACTAAAATTTGTAAACACAAGGTTAAAACATAATTTTGACAGGCTAGTATGTTAATTTGAAGTAGGTAGTCGCTTCACGAATAGGTATTCATTTGCGTAGACACAATATCCGTTTGCTCTCAAGGCAAATTATTATTGCGCTTTATTGCATTTGCATTTTTTGCATCTGTTTTTTGCATTTTTTGTGAATTGTGAATGATGTGTATAGTTTTAATTGGACTTCAGGTTTGCAATTGTACGTTGTTACTTGTTACCTGTTGTACCCATTAGGTAAAAATAAAATAAAATATTGTTTTAATATTTAGACTAATATAATATAATATTTCGTCGTCGGCGTAGAAAAACGACTGATTTGATTTTTAATAACTTTACAGGAGAGCACTTTAAAGTTTTCAAATTATGGTTTAAGTAATATTTTGAAAACGGCTGTTTCTGGTAATGAAATCTGAAAATGTCACTGTGTGTATGAGCTTTGAATAATGTTTTGTTTTATGATAAAGTATAATGTTTTCAGTAGGTAGCCTTATGTCAAAAACAAAAATCGTCAAAAAATCAAATCCACCGTTTTTCTACGACTGCGAAGATTTGTTTAAACGCAAATAATTATATTTGTATTAGAGAGTGTTCATTAAGGAAAGTTATAGGCTATGTAACACCACGCTACGACTTTTAGGAGCGGAGTCGTAACCATAAACCCAGGTGAAACTGCGGGGATCGACTAGTATCTAATATGTTTGATTATATTATCAGAGATCAGAATAGGTAGAATGATTTAGAGCGAAGAACTCAAATGTTTTTTTTTTTTTGTTTTTTTTTTAAATAAAGAATACTAGCAATGTGGGTGACACATTACTAGTATTCTTGTTAACCCCTCCAGCTAAGCTGGACGCTTGTGTTAGGAGTGGGTTCACGTCGGTAGTGCACTGGGTAGGGTTCGAACCGCAAGTCCGACGCCTTAGTCATTACGCTCCCGCCGCTTAAAATGTAAAATGTATAAGTTAATATGGACATGCCTGATTTCGTTTTTTTTAAATTAATTAGCCTTTTGCCGGAATTTAAAAACTATGACGTGGAGTTAAGTGCTAAGAGATACGTCATACCCTCCGTATCAGAAGGACATGTTAGCAAAATTATACAAGCAAAGTTATAACCAATATGTCACCCGAAAATAAGGGACCAGCATTGTAGGTATACTACAAAAAATGTGTGTTTATAGACTTAAATATGGCTTTTTCTTTAAATAATCCAAAAAAAAAAGACAACACGCGTTCTTTTAAGCATATTTTCTTAAGAAATGTGTTTTTTCGAAAACTTGAAACTTGCACACTGTTACTCAGTAAAGTTACAATAAAATACTCAGTAAAGCTTTGAAACAATGCGAGAATTTTAATAAGAATGTAAGAACAAAAAGTAATATTCATTTTAATATTAATCAGATAAATAGAATCACTATAATACCTTTAAGTATAATTTTGTTTAAATTTCATCTAATAATAAAGTCGATTTCGAAAAAAACGTTATTTTCCCGAAATAAGTCATGTCCATGTTAGGACATCATGATGCAAGTACATAAAATCTTTCTACCTATTCCGACGATTGAATTGAAATTGAATTGACGAATAGATGATTATAAATACAGGCATAAACAAAATGTTGAATCACTGGATTCATGCTAATTACAAAAGTGCAAGTGCCAGAAGACGAATTTTTTTTTATCTGCCTCTACTTGCTTCCTGTATTCCGGATACCAGCTAGGTATTCCGAATATAAAAGAAAATAACCTGTTCATTATTCTTTTAAATAAACTTGTCTCTAAGAGAAACCAAATACATATGTTAAAGTAAAAGCAATATTACAATGAGTTTTCGTTTCAATTCAATCAGCCTATTGCAGTCCACTTCTAAACATAGGCCTCTCCGAAAGTGCGCATCCAGTCTATCCTAGCTACTACCTAAGCTCGTCAGTCCGTTACCTAGTTTTCTTTAATAACAATAAACTTCTTATTTAACACTGACACTGTAACCTTATACCTTTCATTAAATACCTGGATTGCAAAAGAATATATAATAAGTACTCTGTTGTAATGAAATTAAAAAAAAAAACTTAAATGCCGTTATTTCCTAAATCATCAGATTATTGATCAAAAATTTCCCATTTTATATTATACTACATGTTTTATCAATATCTTTGTCTTCAAGGTTAAAGGGTTAGCTGAAATGACTACCTTAAGTGCAGCCGGTATTGACACAAGAAAGGTTCCTGAATCAATGGCAGAGTGCCAACCTCAGGATACAAGAGATAGTACAGAACCTCATGAAAAATTAGACGGCAGAGAACATAGAGAAAAAGAGGAACGGCGCGAATTAAGAGACACACGGGAAATCCGTGACAGAGAAAATAAAGAAAGTCGTGACTGTAGAGAGAGTCATACAAGAGACTCCCGAGAAACAAGAGACTTACGAGAACACAGAGATAGAGAACCAAGAGAATCTCGCGATTTGCGGGAGACTCGAGACAATAGAGATCCCCGTGATTTGAGGGATCTACGAGAAGTTCGTGAACACAGAGAATTGAAAGATATTCCACGTGACCTGAGAGACGTCCGAGACCCGAGGGAGCTGCGTGAGTGTAGAGAACCTCGGGATCAACGGGACATGCCCGAAGCGTCACCCCTCAGAATATCACCCTTATTATCAGTGCGGCGATTTAAATCTGAAATTGCGGCTGAAACATCGATACTAACACATCCTCCTATACTAAAAGACGAGCCTCCTGATGAACCTATGCGCTCATCGTCACCAGAAGAAGACACTGTATCTATAAGATCAAATGGCACACAAAATGAAAATATTGGTGAGTATAAGTGTAAGCCAATCAAATATAGTTCACTCCCTAAAGGTATTCAACCTCAGGGTATTCAATTCTTTGAAACAAAAGATATTCAATCAAAGACATACTTCATCGCATATTAAATAGGTAATTTTAAAGAGTGTCCATTGCACAAAATAAATTAGATAGAATTATATCTTATCCTAAGCTTACATGGGGTTATAGGTCCTGTATATCTACAAAAGAATGATTAAAGTGGGTGAGTATAACGGTAAACAGAAAACAGACAGTTCAATATAGTCGCACGCAAAGAATTTAAATAACAAGATAATTAAATTTTAAAAAACTAATAAATATTAATTAAGTAAAAAAAACTGCCCTGCCCAATAACAAATTCAGCGCCATATAGCCGCGAGTGTCACTCCGGATCACAACGTACTCTTAAAATACTGAAACTCGGGATGATGTAAGGATTCTAGCAATACCCCACATACATGCATGTTTAGGCATTTAGAAGTTATGGTGGAATAAAGAAACTCACATACATAGAGGAGTATAATGTTAGTCATGAACATGAATGTAACATGAACAATGAAAACATTACACTCTTTTTTTGGGCAACCCTGTAAAAATTAAATTAATAAAGCGCTAGTCTAAACGCGCTTCCTTAGTAAGGCGCCATGTTGTAAACTGCGAAAAACTAAGAAACTAAAACCAATAAGACGTGTGCATCAATTACTAGTTACTAGCCACCTTTTATTGTTAACTTTTGCAGCTACACATACAAACTACAACAAATATTTATACTTACACAGTCACAAATCGAACGCTAAGTACTTCCAACAACAAAAAAAATGAATGAATAATGACAAAAAAATGAATAGCGAAATTGACTTTCTCGTCTGTACAAAATGTTATTATTATTGGCCTCAATTCAGCACAAGGAGACACGTGTGAGTCCTCGGGCCAAAGTTTTATTTAATTTGCTTTATTCTAACTGGAGTATTTTGTTTATGGTTATGTTAAAATGTGAAGATGGGGCGTAGCCCATCTTTAGTTCAGTTTGGCAGAAGATCGCAGTTACATAAGTTTAAGTGGCATTCGGTACTATATACCTACTTATACGGTGCACATCACGTATGGTTTCTGTTGGGGAGTAAGGGACAGCCCATTAGGAAGGGGAAATAGTTGATAATGCGAGAATTATGAATAATCAAATTAAGAACCTACTTACTAATACCATCTCTAAATTATTGTGCTATATTTCAGTGGATTTGCTTAGCTAAGTTAACACTAATTAATGAAGTATATGTTGATAATGCTTTATTATTAATGTTTATTGGACCTACTTAAGAACATTTCAACAATTTACATAATGTTCCTATTAAGTACCTATAGTTTGCATGTGATGGCGTATTGTTACAGAAAAAAATTGAAGCGCTTATACCATTCTGCACAGTAAATTATACTCGTATTGTGAAGTCTTTACGATTATGATAATACTTATTTGTTTTTTGGGTGCCTTGTAAGGCTATTCTGAGAAAACCTCACACAATTTAAAAATTAAAACAAGTAAATTATATAGATCTCAGACGTCATCTGATTGCTAAAGATGTAAAATTTAATGCCAGTAAAGAGAGATATCATTCAGTTTTAATTATATATAGCGTGATATTCTTGTCAGGTACATTCAAGAGATTAGCAAAACAAGCAATTTACGAAATCTGTGATAGTCTACTGACTATCCCCCATTTCGTAAAATGTTTGTTAGGTATGTAATACACACACACAGACGGTAGGTATACTTAGCGTATGTGTATTTGTGTAACGATTTATCTAGTTTGTATTAAATAAATTACCTTCTTGATTGAAAGTTGAAGCATTTTAGGTTTTTATTTTACACATTTGGGCATGCGGTGGCTACATCTACATATTTTTAATCTAAGAAAAAACGTGCATGGGGCAAAAGTAGTAGCCGACAGCTGGTAAACAATTTAGGGTAGGTTCTTAAGGCACTATGATTTTTTTTTATAGTCCACTTTTATACTTCATTTTGTAATAGTCCTCCAAAGACCCCTGAATCATAAAGTCGAGGTCTGGCTAAAGAGTGGCGGCCCACTACCAAACCTTGAATTTTTTTAAATGGTTTTTTTTAAGTGAAACTTCTTTAGAATCGTTGTGATTTGAAATTCAATGAAACGAAAAACACACTCTAAAAAGAGAAACATTTCATAAACAGGTTTGCCGGCGAAAGAATGAGATAGAATACAAGTAAACAACACTAAATAGAGATAAACATATGCATAAATAGGATTTAGCCTGTGAGAGAATGAGATAGAATACAAGTATGAAGTGTATCCTATAATACTAACTTTTGAACTTTCGCGTTCCATGATATAATATTATCTATGTATTAACGGGAATTAACGCGATCACGAAAAGGTATTACATACCTCTGAATTGCCTGACGTTTCGACCAGGTTGCACTGGCCGTGGTCACAGGCTGACTGGCTCAGCGGTGCACGCCCTCCGTCGTCGACATCGTGAGGTAGAAGGTTCTTCATCCACCTCCACTTTTTTGATATTTTTGGTATTTTCGTTTCGCCATGTACCGTCACATACTATACTAACAGTGTCCCTATTCTGTAAGCAAACCGATGTGGCCCTATTCTGGTGTTCACCCGACTGCGCATAAAAGCGAGGTGGCATGTTTTTTATCACTGGATTCCACGCTGTAGATAATTTGAAACCATCTTCCTTTGCGTACGGTGAAATTCAATCCAGTAATTGGTGCCCGCTTCGAGTGCATGTTCTGCAATCGCTGATTTGCTAATCTGTCGATTCTTCACAGCAGCGATGTGTTCTTTGACCCTTTCAGCAATAGTCCGCTTTGTTTGGCCTATGTAGAAACTACCACAGCTGCAGTTTATTTTGTAGACACCTGGAGTTTGTAACGGCAAGACGTCCTTCGGTGTACCCACGATGTTTTGAACCTTCATGCCTGGTGTGTATACTGTCGGAATGGAGTATTTCTTTAATACGGAGCCGATCTTATCCGTTACTCCTTTCACATATGACATGTAGGCTGGTTGTCTGTTCACCTCCGGATGCTTGCATCTCATTGTCGGTTGCTTCCGTGTTCCATTCACCTGATATCCGTTACTTTTAAGTACCTCCTGAACATGATCCAGCTCTCGCTCCAAATGTTCAGGGTCACAAAGATCGTATGCTCTGTTCTTGAGTGAAGTCATAACAGACTACAGGTGTCGGGGATGATGATGAGACGTGGCGTGTAGGTACCTATCCGTATGAGTAGGCTTGCGGTACACACAGTGCGACAAGGACCCATCTGACCTCGCGGTTACTTTGACATCTAAAAATGACAATGACCTATCCGCCTCCACCTCATATGTGAACCTTATTTTGGGGTGAATGGAGTTGAGGTGTTGTAAATATTGATCTACTTCCTATTTATTTCCTTTGACGACACTAAAGATGTCATCCACGAATCGCTTCCAAAGCCTAACGGTCTTCGGGCCGAGACTCAACGCCTTCTCTTCAAAATGCTCCATCCAGATGTTGGCTAGTACAGGGGCTACAGGACTACCCATTGCGACACCATCAATCTGAAGGTAATGTTGTCCTTGGAAAAGGAAATAGTTGCCCTCTAGACAATGTTCAAGTAGATCAATATAATTGAACGGCAACTCGTGGTCTCTCAGCAGGTCTTTTACGACGTCCAAACATTCTTTTATTGGAACATTGGTGTAAAGTGATTCCACGTCAAAGCTCACCATGACGTCATCAGGTTCCAACTTGAGATCTTTTATAATTTGTATGAAGTGCCGCGAGTCTTTCACAAAAGACGGTGTTTTCCCTACAAGTGGTTGCAATACTGACGCAACATGCTTCGCGAGATCGTAAGTAGGAGAGGCAATTTGACTTACAATAGGCCGCAGCGGCACGTTGGGCTTGTGTATTTTGGGCAGACCATATAATTTCGGTGGCTGATGTGACTTTGGTGCATAAAGTCTGTTGTACTCGTCTTCTGAAAATAGGTCCTCGTTATCCTGGATAAGATAACGCGTAGAATACGATCTCTTTTTTCTGCCCAAAATACACAAGCCCAACGTGCCACTGCGGCCTATTGTAAGTCAAATTGCCTCTCCTATAATAATAATAATAATAATATATTTATTTGCATTAGACATGGTATACAAAGGTGTTACATATGTTTTTTAGAGCACATACATGTTTTGCTAATATGTACTAGCATGCAAAATTTTTAAACAATCTGCTTTTTCTGAAGAAACGCCTTAATACTTTAAAGCTATTAGCGAGTAACCATTCCTGCAATTTAATTTTAAAGGGTCTTAAATGTAATGATTTGATTGGGTATCTTATTATAAACGCGAATGCACATCGCTATACAGTTTTTGTTGTATTTTGTTGATCGAGGAATGTCATATAATACTAATCTATGTGGGTCTCTCCTGTTGCGTGGATTTATATCATTAGCTGTGGTGAATAAATGAAGGTGTTTTCTAACGAACATACAAATTTCGTATATATGTAATGAAGGTAACGGTAACAAGCCAAGGTTTTTAAAGGATAATTGACACGATTCATCCATTTGTAGTCCACATATTGCCCTGATACACTTTTTTTGTGAAACGAATGCTCTATTTACATCAGTACTGTTGCCCCACATTATAAGGCCATAGCGCAGCACTGACTCAACATACGCACAGTAAGACATTACAGCTGTTTTAATATTAGTAATGTTTTTTATCTGCCTCAGTGCATACACAAATTTATTTATTTTGTTTGATGTATTTTCTACTTGCATTTTCCAGTTTAAATTTGCGTCTATAGTTACGCTTAAGATCTTGGTAAGTGTCACTTCTTTGATTTTTGGAATATTTAGTTTAAAATTATATTTATTGTTATAAGACTGATTAAATTGAATATACGTAGATTTATCAAGGTTAATATGCAAATTATTAATACTTAGCCAATGGATTAAATTATCTATCGTATTATTGACGTCAGCTTCGTGGTCGTTAATTGTGTTGGTTTTTTTATCAGTGGTGACAATAATTGATATGTCATCATCGTATAGTATGCAATTATGACCGGTTACCTCTGTGATGTTATTCACATATAAAAGAAACAGTATTGGACCCAATATGCTCCCCTGCGGGACTCCATATGTGTTCAGACTGTAATCCGATGAATATGGTATCATGTCCTTGTTTCTATCTACTTTAGTGATAGTGACACACTGTCGCCTGTTACTAAGGTATGAGGATATCCAGTTTAAGGTAGGGCCTCTGACCCCAACTGATTGCAGTTTTTGAAACAGTATATCGTGCGATACCAGATCGAACGCCTTTGACATATCAAAGAACAGTCCTGTGGTTAAGCAATTAAACATATTCTTGAGGAATTTTAAGATTTTGGGAGAGTAATAAAGGTATTTTAAAACAAATAACCCCCAAAAGCCAGATCAATTTTGTGGAATTTTTCACCTGCCAGATGATCGTGAATATAACAGCACTATACTTAGCTTGAGGTGTGAAAAATGTTCTTGAGGCATTTTGAAATTATGGGACAGTAATAAATGTATTTAAAAATAAATAATCACCAAAAAAAATTTTTAAAAAGTTCAAGGTTTGGTAGGGGGCCCCCCCCTTTAGCCAGACCTCGACTTTATTTTTCAGGGGTCTTTCGAGGATTATTACAAAATTTTTCATAGGGCCTCAAGAACCTATCCTAAATTTTTCACCAGCTCACCTACTATAAATCCTTCTAAGTAATATTATAAACGTGAAAGTTTGTGAGGATGTATAGATGTATGAACGTATGGATGTTTGTTGTTCTTTCACGCAAAAATCGATTGCGATGAAACTTGGTATGTAGATAGCTAGACACCTGGATTAAAACATAGGTTACTTTTTATACCGATATTTCCACGGCATCGGGACTTACGCGGGCGAAAACGCGAGGCGCAGCTAGTCTTAAATATACTGTACCTAACTACATTTAAGGTTTGATTTCCTTTTTCTCGTTACTACTATTTTTGTAGGAGATTAACAAAAAAATTGGTAGGTTTACATATAAAAACAGGATTAAAAATTTAAGAAATATATAAAAAGTTGTAAGAAGTCTTCATAAAAAAATCCAAGTGATCGTACCGCAATGATGGGGATTGAGACGTAGAAATATGATTTACTGTGTAAGAAGCAGTAATTCAAGAGCTAAAGAGTATACAAACAAACACTACGTTAAAGAGCACTTGCTGTTTCTCGTCCTGTCACGCTGATCTTCGATTTAAAGGTATTATAGATTAGATACGAGAATAGTAGGTAGATAGGAAATATAGTTACGTGACCCGAAGCCAAATGTTTCTCAAATATGACGGAACCCCGCATTTAACAAATAGTGTTGTACTGGTTTTGTCGATAACATATTTTTTTTTCTAATGTTTTGTGTGGAAAGAGTACCTAAGTATAGGGATATTTAAATCGCGTCTTTCTTAGGCGAAAGATCAAACAGATATGATTTAGTAAGTAAGCGTTCTAAACTTAAAATGTAGTCTTCTCTTCTGGTTAGGCTTAAAGGTTTTTTCATCTCAAAAATATAGCTATGTCAAAATTGAAGTCCATTTTTTTTTTATAATATAATAATATTATATCACCTGTATACAGAAGCATTACCATGTTGTAGTTATTAATAGTTTTTAAATAATTTTCAACATGACAGAAAAGCTGTTAAAAAATGTATGTATAGAACCAAAGACTTCACCTCCAAAAGAAGCAAAATGATGAATGTTACTCATAATTACAGAGATATTATAAATAAACTGCTGTCTTCTTTCTCTTTTTACCGAGTTGCCAGTTTTTTGCTTGCTCCCCGCCTCTAGCTATAATACCTATGACCTAGACACAAACCTAATGAACGTGAGAATAGGGCTCGATAAAGGAGGCAGCGATTTATAGCATACCTACATATACGTGCTCTAAATATTAGAAACATAAAAAGTAATGAACTTATTGTCCACAAATAAGTAAAGAAATCCGTTCACAGTTTCACACACATCACACGTTTCACATTTAGTAGATAACACTCATTTACCTAAGTAATCAAATAAAATTAATGCTTACCGATTTTAGGTCATAGAATATACAAACACTCCGTTAGACTTTAGGCCGTGGACTTTTAAAAACATGGCAACACTTTTTTAACATTTACTGACATTGACATGCAAAGAGTATACGAACATGTTGACATGTTTGTAATAATTTAAATTATTATTAAAAACTGCACTAACATCGAAGTTGTATATCTGCTTTATACGTGTTATCAGTGTAATAAAAATGTTTAATTCGTTTTCGAATGAATATTTTGAAGATTTTTTTGCTGGGAGTTCTGGCATAACTCTGTACTTGGGAGTAGTTACTTGATATTCAATAAACATACAAGAAGTAAATCAAATATGTGTATAAACGTAAGAATTTATTATTCTACAATCTGTAAAATAAAAATGATACGTAGCGAACGTCATATTAAAATATTTTTTTTAAACTTTTATAACTCAAAAAAATATTGAAGTAAAGAATGTGTTATTATAAGTTTATAACATTTATGAAATGTTTTCTTTTTATAATTCCAGGTTTAAATATGACGATAAACAGCCACACTAGTGGCGTGCTAGGACCTCACTATTCGCCGGTAGAGCAAAGGATAAGTGTATTAAACACAATACCTCACCCAGGACTGTCACATCCATCTCATCCATCATTGCCTAGTCCGAGGAGTGGAGTGGAGCCAATAGCTGGACCCTCTGGGCTACCTCCAGTGCAACAAGTACCCTTGGTAAGATTATTTCATACCATAGTGAAACTTTTTTAATAGCATTTTATTAGTTTACATTGTTTGGAATACTTACTGCTGAAATTTGTACAATAAACAAAAAGTATATAGTAATATAATGTAAAATACCAAGGTGAAGGCCAATTAAAAGTAGTCACAGATAATGTTACAACTTTTAAAAAGGAGAAATACCTATATAGAAAACTTTATGAGTTAGCTTGTTATGAGCATTTAGTTATTTCCGAAAGTAATGGTCGCATTAGACTTTCTTTAGTTTGAGAAAACTTGTGAAGAAGAGATCTATATCAACTTCCCGGCTTGCTACATTGTATGTACGGCTAGCACGTAGTTGATAAAAATTTTGGCTATTCATAGTCCTTTCTATAGGAAAGTGCATTAAATTTAAAAATTTGTATGTATTATTGTTTGTATTTTATTATGATACACTAAGAAATATATATTTTTTATTTATTAACCTTACAAATCAGATGCAAAACACATGTCTATATGAGCTTGCTCTGCATTAATTAATTTTCTTTTAACCTAATTCTGGTTTAGTATGGGTTTTCAACTTTTTGTATTATAGGCCCCTTTATTCATCACTAACAATTAGATTCCTCACATCATGTCTATGAGATATGTTGAGGCAAGTGTTGACACAATTTTGCTATCCTTGATTAGTGACTATAGGGTTAACCGCATATTAGTATGTGGTTAACCCTATAGTCACTAATCAAGGATCAGAAAGTCATCAACAAGAAAGTCATCACAACAATAAAAAAAAAATTAGTCTTTTTTTTATTGTTGTGATGACTTTCTTTAAGGGTTGTTACTTCTGCATTGGTTTAAGATGAATCTGTTTCCATCATTTCAATGGTTATCAACTTTTGTCTTTGGTCGGTCATGTGGCTCATTGTTGAGTTAAAAATTTCTAGAATATATGGACAAATTCCATTATACCATTGTTAAAGAAATGGCAATATAAACAAAAATAATCTAAAATATTATAAATACACAGAAAAAAATTTAAATAACTACTTGAAAAACCTTTATTGCTCTCAGTATATAGTGAAGTTTTCGAAGGTTTTTTTATTTCCCAGAGAAAGATAATATCCCTAAGAGTACAGTCTCCAAAAAGAGTATTAGTTTTTTACATGACCTATGCTAATTAGTGATGTTTTCAAATGATATTGGCTCAGATATCAGATTTATTTCTAATTAAGTGTATGCAGAAGTCTGCATGTAATCTAACTGCCCAAAAACAAGTGTTTCCTTTGCGTAATATGCCTTCATAAGACTTTGTGATCACAACCCATTGTTCGTATTTTTTGAATTCAAATATAATCTCCTCTTAAAGGGTAAGAGCTACCAGTCAGATATTAGACAAATACAATTTAGAGTTACTGCAAATTAGAAACCTGCTCCAGAAGTTGAATGTTACTGCTTATGCTATAGTGGCAGGATAACATGCCACTCGCTACTGCAAAAACGGGCACAATTGCACTTTCGTAGTGCATTTTTGAGGTGAAATTTAATCTCCATCCCTTTTTCTTGGCCCTCCTATGGGAGGTTCCCTTCCTGCACCAACCTGTCAGCAGTGCATGGAGTACCATACAAATTTACCGCATTTGCTCAGAGCCTGTGCAATACAAAGCATAGTTCACAGCAAATATAGCAGTTTTCATATATTTACAGTCACTGAAAAAAGAGGTGGACTGGGAAAGGAGCAATGAAGAGAAGAGTGGAGAGACATCATCAGAATATAGAATGCAACATGAATCTGTAAGTACAGATACCAAGTTTTATTATAATATTTTAAGGTATTTACATAATATGTATGTAACAACACAACATTTACAACATAAAGTTTTACAACAATTTATGTACAACATAAAGTAGTATACATGTATTATCAATTCTTAGTAAGTGAAGTATTTATTACATAGACATCATAATACCTATATGTTATGATGTATGTTTTTGCTAGATACCTAAAAGCTTTATTTTTTTACCATCACCAAGTATTTATGGGATTGATTTAAATATGAAGTGCTTCACAGCTCCACAACTTTTATTAGAAACTATTTCAGTTTAGACAATATGATTATAATACATATTTAAATAGATTAAATGTCAATTCAGTTATTTTTTAAATAATCTAGATTCAAGGGATATATTGCTGGCATAAAATAAACATTTTTATATAGAGAGTACCTAATTAACATTAACATAAGTAGTGATCTGAACAAGCTTACTTCCCACTGTGTTTACATCTTTACATTAAAGAATGTCATCATAATTTATTTATTTCAAATGACATTCATTAATGAATTAGATTTAATGGTATGCATGTGTATTAAGTAGGATTTAATAAATATCTTTGGATAGTTAGGGGTTTGGATTTATGTTGTTTTGCATGTTTCATTATTATTTCCACAATCATAACTGATGTACCAACAAAACTGGGCATAAAATAAAACCTTAAGTTAGCCTTGAGAGAACATTTGCTTAATATTGATGTATTATTGAGACTGCCTTGTACTTGTCACTAATCTAATATCTTTTTGCTGATAATATTACCTTTTATATTAGCAGTAAGGTCATCGATAAATTATGTACGCCTACTAGTTCGAATGGTGGCAAAGACAAACTGACAGAAAGAGATATGTTAAGTTTACGTAATTTTTGACATATAATTTAGTTGGTGCTTTATGTGAAAGTTGTGTTAACACGCATGCTTGTTTTAATACGCTGCGCTATTTTGAACATCTATTAATATGCCTTGCTGTCAAGAAGTTGACCTTCATTTTGTTGGCCATCATTTTTATATCCATTAATTTTCTTTGATTTTGGGCAGATTATTATTTTAAACTTTGGCCATATACATGCATACGTTATAGTAAAAATCTGTGATTCAGTACGCGTGCGCGTTGCTTAAGAACAAGGCATTACGCGCAGACGGCTCCCGGGTCACTCCTGCACATTTTTTGGGCAAAAATGAGCGTCAACTTCTTAATTATATAGTGGAAATTAAAAATATAAAGAGACTGCATCTCAATTTAGAAAGTAGTGGTAGAGATATTGCACACAGTTTGATCCGTGTAAAAATGGAACAAGAAAAAAGAAGTTGATGTTCTTTTTTGTGGTTGCAGGAGTACGATGGGTCCGGTAGGGGGCGAATTGATGAAGGGGAGAGAGGGTATCCTTGCATACACTGCGGTGCGGCGTTTCCACATCAGAGCAAACTGACCAGGCACATATTGACGACTCACACTTTAGACACACTGAAGTACCGTGATGCCATACTTGGTAGGCCAATGGGACTACCAATGATAGGACAGTTTACTGACCCCACATATATGACCATGCACACAGAAGAATCTCCTATTGAGTTGGATATAGGGCCTGTGGAGCCTGGGAATGTAGTACTGTGCAAGTTTTGCGGCAAGAGCTTTCCAGACGTTTCTTCGTTAATAACCCATTTACCAGTTCATACGGGCGATAGACCATTTAAATGTGAATTCTGTGGAAAGGCGTTCAAGTTAAGACACCATATGAAAGACCATTGTAGAGTTCATACAGGTAAGCTTTATCCAGATACATTGTTTTCTAATTACGTATTTATATATAAACTTTAAGGAGTACTTTAGTAAGTACATTTTCCCTTAACTTAATGCCAAATAGCAGAAGAATTCTGAATAACAAGCTTAGAAAACTAGTGCAGTATCATAGTAACATTTAAATGTTCATATGTTATTACAGGTGAACGACCATTTCGTTGTGGACTCTGCGGCAAGACGTTCTCACGATCGACTATTCTGAAAGCGCATGAAAAAACGCATTATCCAAAGTACGCACGCAAGTTTCTCTCTCCCAGTCCTGTTGATACGGAGGAAGAAAGTCCGCATCAATGAGTATAGGACTTGGGTGGCGCACAACAACCCTTTGAACATATATTAACCAATAATGTAAAGTATTATTGGAAATAGTCAATGGTGAGCGAGGAGTGATAGTTGAATGAACAAACGGAGGACAATATGTTGTAATTAGTTAAGAATGTGATTTAATCGCCGCAACTGTGATCTGAATGATATGAATAATATTTGATATTTCACTAATAGATAATTGAAACACTAAAGTTGATACTTCTGAAATTTATTTGAAAAGCTTTTTCAGTTGTTAGCTTTTGTTTAAGTGATTTTACCTTAGACATGTTTTGAAATTTAGGTGCTTTTTTATGACTTAGTTAATAATAAAAATAAAACTCTTTTAACAATGGGTCATAGACGGCATAGCCAAAGTTAGCTAGAGAATTATAATTCCTTTTCACTTTCTTTTCTAGACGAGATAGCAGGAATGCTTTTAATTTATTTTTCTTATATTTGTACATTTTCTTTTTTTTTATACTGTCGGATTTTGTTGCAATTACTGAATTATTAAAAAATTAAAGAATTTGTAAAATATAATGTATTAGGGCTGGCATAATCTTTAGACACTTGCGTATTTATTATTGTAGTATCACGTCAGAGTTGATTTGTTAAACAAAATTAAAGATTGATTATGAGTGCTTTAATTATTAATTATTAGAGATCATACGAAAATTGCACTCAACATAGTTGGTATCAATTAAGGAGTTAGGGATTTGAGATTTTTACTAATTTTATGTCTTTCAGAGTTAATGACGCACGCTCCCCTGAGGTAATTCAAAAGCAATATTATGACATATAAATGTAAATAACATATAGTTTGGTAATGTCGGATTTTTAGGAAATTTATTAGAATATAAACGCTTCGGTAGTTCTGTATTCGGTATACATGGGGAGGGTTGTGGATGTGTGATTATGGGAATCAAAGCTTTAAGCATTGTTTCTGTTCTGTCCGAATGTTATGCCTCTCGCTGCCTGCGCCATCCGTTCGATCAAAATAGTTATTTTGGACGGTGTTTCAGTCAACCTGGTGGCACTGGTGGTTAGAGACATAGCATGTATATTAGTATATATAAAATTTTCTAACTATTTTCATACTGCCGAACCACATTGTTTTATGATTATTTAGGTGGTTTCAAACACTGTGTACATCAAATTTAATTAATTTAGCTAACAGGTCTTATAAATTAAGTGGACTTATACTTCTTTTTAGGCTTCAGGGTCTCATTCAACTGGTCAGCTATTACGAAACGACAAAAGATATATTAAATAAGTTTTGTCGTTTGTCATTACACTTTTTGAGTGTATAACAAATTTGCGCACCGTGTTTGAAAACTTCTAATAATAATCGCTGTGTTCAATAAATTCAACAGAGTCAAATACAGGGATATTTTATGAATCGTAAGAAGTTAATTATTTTCCAACACCCCATATTTCTGTTTCAGTTACAGTACAATTTATAGACAGTTTTTATTTATGAGGCTCCGTCTCTGTAAACTATACGTAATTGTTTCTCGTCGAGAAACTTTAACTAACATCACAACTGGGAATAATTAAAGCTTTGATTTAGAATTGATTGGATGTTGGCACATATAGTCCGTAAGTTCAATGGAAAAATACTTATATATGTTTGAAGTGCACACGGTACTCTCAGGCTAGGGCTCGATACTCATATTCTTATAGGAACTAATATCATTATCTTAAAATATTTAAATGATTTACGAAATTGTTGTAGGTGATAAACTGAACTGCCTAATCATTTCATAATCTTTTGGTCGTGGGACATATCATGTTTGTATAAAAAAATATTATTAAATATTTCAACAAATAAAATAAGAGTGTTTTTTCACTTATTTAAAAAAATATTACATTATATTTAAAAATAGAATTTTAAATTTTCTTTCTAACTTTTCATATTGAATTTAGGCGTTTAATATCTTTTTAATATAAATTAGATATTTAGTGGTTCATAAATTTGGGTTTTCTCAAAAGAAAGTATTATGGTAATATAGATAAAAGATCTGTGATATATTGTATGTCTAATACGTATAAGGGTATTACATCTGGGAGTAACAGTGCGATCTCAGATTGTGATTTCAACTACTTAGGATTTTTAGGCAACGCGGTCGGTAATTAGTTAACTTTATGTTATATACTAAGGTACCATGGTGTGATTCCTACGTCCACTTGATCTTTTTATTTAAATAGTAAATACTAAACAATATTTTATTGTCGCTCCTCAAGTCAATTAAGTATTTTATTGTTTTTATTCGTTTAATAGATATCTTAATAAACGATTTAAATCAAAATAACGACACGTTTTCATTGTACTACGGTGTTAACGTTACAGTGGCCGCAAATACAGGTGCAAACTGTTAAAGTGGATAGATAAGGTCAGAACCGAACTCAACTGACACTGCAAGTAGTTAAGGTAATCAAGACAAGAAAAAGAGGGACGTAATAATCACGCGATGGGATCTTTGACCATCATTGACATTAAAACAAATATAAAAATATATTTATTTCATGCTAAATTAAAAAAAAACTTAGGAGATTCTAAATTTATAAACTTATAAGTCTGTCTTTATCGACTATGATTTTATACAAGGCGAAAATAATTTAGGTACAAAAATGTTTTTTTTGTCAGATCTCATTGCTATTTATAAGTTTTAGGCGTCATGTAGAAATAAAGGCCAGCATGACGATCGTAAAGTTATTCTTTTGTGTTATTATTTTATAACTGAAGTACTTATTTGTATATTTCGATTACAAACGCCTAACATTCCGATATTATTCCAATGTCAAAATGGTTTACTTTAAAACAAATGCCACCGATACTATTTAGGTAATATTGTAATCTATTTTAATGTAAAGATGTCAAATTCTGAGTCGTGTTCGTGTTCGCCGTGAGTACCGGAGCATTTCAAATTCATTTATGACCTAGTTTGTTTCCTTTAAATTGATTGTCACGATAATGTATAAGAAAGATGTAGTAGTGTTGTTAGGACGCTCTTCCAGACGCACGTGCTAATGATTGTTACATTAGATATATCTAATATTGTTTTCTGAGTACTTATTAGTAGTTGTTTTTTACAAAGTGGTTGATGAGAATGCTGGATTTATATTGATTAAAGTGATCCGAAAAATTGCTAACAATATAATTAACATTCCATAAACCAGCAAATGTTAAAATTAGCTTGAAGTACCTAAGTACCTAAGTTAATATCTTTGTTTAATGTTTTCGTTTCCTGCTAGCCTTCCGTGAGAGAGTAAGTTTAAACATTTGTTACAATCGATAATGTGAATTGTTTAAATATTAATGAGTTCGTACACTCCTGTGTAAAGTTTTAGCGAATTTACTATGAACATAACGTGGGAAGTAACATAAATGTTGGTCTATTGTTAAAAAATATCTCACACAGTATATTATAAATGCATTTTAGGTAATAGATTGGTAGATGCGCTACTTTCCGGAGTTAGAATTCAGAATTAAAATATTATAAAATAAAAAAAAATTGAGCCACATGAATGTTGTTATTTGAAAAGCTGCACTAGTGTTTGTTTTGTCAGAGTGGAACGTTACCCAAGTTGTATAGCAATATCGACACCTTCATTAATGTTCCTCTTCTTATTTTAAGAGAGATTAATATTTACAATTTACACAAATACTTAATAGCAATAAATAAATGGTTAATAGTGATGCGAATTTGTACGAGTTTTATAATACAGAATGCAGTTTAAAAATACTATTTTGTTTCCTAACTTTCAGAGGTAATATTTATTATTGAAATAGATTTATATATCTATGTATTTAAGTGTATATAGGCAATGGTGAATGTTGTTAGTAAAATATAAAGTAGCTACATGAACAATAGATTATACTACCCTCAAGTGCAGTTATTCAAATTTTAACATTTACCAGTTGTTGCCACGTCCCTGCAGAGTTCACGCCGTTAGCACAAATAAATAAATGATTCATATATATGTATATATACGTGTATATATAAACTTTTATATATATATATTTGAAATATTCGTAGGTATTTTCTAACTACCTACAGAGCATGATAACTTTTAAGAAAACACTAGCACGAAATATTTCATGTGTTGAAATAGATATGACGTAGATTCATTTTTAATATTAACCAAAATTGTGACCACAGTTTTATATTTAGAGTGCCTCTTGCCTATACAAGACTTATATAAAGGCTGCAAATCACGGATTATACATAGTATATGTAGCAGATAGAGAAAATACTGTAATTTTATGGTGAAAATTGTAAGTTGCGTTATGATATGTGACTTGCGCAGTCTTCTCTGTTGGCAGCATCGCATCTTGGCGGCAAGCGACCGAGCCTCCCATCTCCGTAGCTAGCGCATTCCAATCGTGATGTAATGTACTATTAACAAGCAGTGATACATTTTGTTTTAAAGACCAATATAACAATAATAGTATCGCAATTTAAGTGTTGGCAAGTTTAATCCAACATGGTGGAGATAGAGTGGTCGCTAAAGTGTAAACTGGCTAGTTACCCAATTTGACTAACCATTTTTAAGTGGCATACCTAAATATAGAACTTATATTGCAATTTTTCTAAGTTCCTGTAGGTGTATTAATGATTGTATATTGGTACAATTTGTTTTAATAATTGTAATGTGTTTATTATAAATTATTTAGGTTTAAACTTTCGTGACTAATATTTGTATTGGCATAATATACGACTAGATATTAGATGCTCCCGTTAATGGGTGGCTGCTGTTTCTTCTCAGAAGGCCTCGTTCCGATATATGTCGTGTATTATGCTGGTATACAATATTTTCAGCACAAGTTCAAATAACGTAGGTCCACTTTATTTATAGAGCTTCATATATATAGTTATCGTTTCCATGTCTAATGAAATGATCATGTTTTTCTTTAAGCTGTTTTATTTAACAAACATTGTTGATGTTTTAGATTAGAGAGAAATCTGTTTTGCCTTAACATTATTAATAGTTCACAATGTTGTAAAAGAGAGCCGTACAGTTTTGTTAAAAAAGTGTTACATTATATCAAAACGGATAGAGGATCGAACGGTGTAATGTTTTGTCAATTGTGCAACAAGAAAACCAGCTGTCGATCATTGTAACTCTTGAAACAAATATAAGCATATCATAGCTGTAAAAATACAATTTTGACAAATAAAAGCTCTACAATCATTACAGAACTATTCTTTTATTGACGCCGGGATGTGATTCCGCAGAAGACCAGGTACAAATCAATGTCATCGTTAAACACGGTCGTAACTCCCGAACGTGCGTGTGACCAAGGGTTCGTTTAACCGTTGCAGATGTGCGTGGACATGTCGTGCGTGCCGGGTGCGAGCGTGGCCGGCGCGCTGCCGCTGTGGCCGCCGCTGCTGGCGCTGCAGGCGTGCCGCCTGCGCCGCTACCTCAGCGACGACTGCATGGCGTACCACAGCCGCCACGCGCTGGCCTCAGAGCGGCGCCGCTGCGGCGTGTGCCTGGCCTCCTTCCCCTCCGCGTGGCTGCTCGAGCGCCACGCCGCCTTGCAGCACGCCTCCCAGGCGCCCTGCGACGACAAACCCTTCGTCTGCGAACAATGCGGCCAGAGCTACCGATACAGATCCGCGTACGTCAAGCATCGCGAACAAAATCACCGCGCGCGCCTTCCGGCCGATAAACTGTTCACCTGCGACGTCTGCGGCATGCAGTTTCGATACCTAAAATCTTTTAAGAAGCATCGCCTCAATCATACGCTAGAAAGACTTCATACCAAAAATACTGACGCTCCCGAGGGCACGGAGCGAGTTTCCAGTACCGACGAAGCCCTCATAGGCCAATGTGGAGAGATGGATTTGTCTATGAAGAGAAAAAGTCGAGGTGAAAATATTAAATCCTCACCCTCCGAGGTGATTCGGGACGCCGAGCAAGACAGCACCGTCGACTCGAACGGTCCTACAGATTCTGTCGTGACGGTCGACGATTCTGTAGAGTGCCGTACTTCCGGTGCCGAGAGCGAGAGCAAAAGAGATGACGATACGACTTCCGAGGAACGAAGGCGAATTCCCGTTTCGTTCGCCAGCATCAGTTCCATGGCGGACAGCTCGGAGAACGAATCGCGCACGGACAGCGTCAAACGTGAAAGCTCCAGCTCGCATTCCGGCCTTCTCGGGTTTATGCAAAACGACGATAGACAAAGAGACAAGGAGAGGAAATTCGCATGTCCGTTTTGCGGTAAGTGTGTGCGATCGAAGGAGAACCTGAAGCTGCACGTGCGCAAGCACACGGGCGAGCGGCCCTTCGTGTGCCTGTTCTGCGGGCGCGCGTTCGGCGGCAAGAGCGACCTCACGCGCCACCTGCGCATCCACACGGGCGAGCGGCCCTACCACTGCGAGGCGTGCGGCAAGTGCTTCGCGCGCGCCGACTACCTGTCCAAGCACCTCACCACGCACGTGCACAACACGCGCTGACTCGAGGCGGCACCTTCGCGTACCTCTATAGTTAACGACCGACTCATATTATTACAGTAAATCGGAATATTTTTTAAAATGTTTTTGAACTTTACATCATAGTTATTAATATAAGCAGGTTTAATTAGATTTTTACAGGACTATTTTCGTTTTGGAGTGGTTTATCCATATTTATGAAATAATTTTCTATATTACCTGTACCAAATAGTGAATAAAAACTATTTGTATTTATTATCTACAACAAAAATTGTTGTACATTGCTTACTTTTGTTACGCTGTCCTCTTGTATACTTATTGGTGAAGGTTTTAGCTACTTCCGTCTAATATCAGTTTCTTCTAGTCTGTCACCAAACTCTCACGTCAATAGTAACGCCCAATTATGATCGCCAGTGAAAGTATGTAAATGGTATTACTGTAGCTCTGTGACAACAAATATTATCTATCCCGATCTAATCGGTCAGTATCATTTAATATACGGCCATAAAATTAATAGAGCGATCTAGTGACGAGTGATTGTAAGATATTGACATAATTTATTTATCGAAAATTATGTTTGCTTTTCAGCCAATGTTCCAAAATGTATTCTAACCTCTTAATAGGTTTCACCCTAACCTAAAATTAGTGTCTACCTCATCTGCAGTTTTCACTTTGTTCCTTAAAAGTAACGAGAACGACATAAATAGAAAAATCCATTATGTTCTACTATAATTGATATATGTTTTGTCACCGCATCCTAAATTGGGGCCTTCACTCAACAAGAATGTTACAGAAGCTAATGCAAATAATAGAGTTTCTCAAAATACAACGTAGATGAAAAAGAAATTAGACGGAGGCTGGTTCTACCTGCAGGGTTTCATCGCTTAGAAATTTACTAAATCAATATTTTGCATATTTTATGAAATTATATTCACTTTTATTTGATTATTGACATTGTGGTAATTTCGGTTTCAAATGTTGCTATTCTTCCAGTAAAGTGAACTTCTAACATGAGGAGTCTCCTCACCACAAAGGAATATAAGCATTTGACCAAACTAACACCTTGACTTAAATATTAAAAATGGCATTAGTGCGATGATCACAATAAGCATTAAGTTCGTAACAATGCCAGCCACAATTGCGTTTGTAAGACGGCTAAACAATAGCTCTTTTGCCATATTTTTACATGCCTACGTATATTTAGATTTTTTTAATAACTCATTCCATTGAAGAACTAGAAAATTGGTAGCCGTGACGATAGGTAAATAGGAGAATGCAAAAACTGTGATTCGTACGATTAAGACCAGTCAAACAAGTTTTAGAACATCGAAAAAAATGTTTAATGTAATTTAAAGTAATGTTATCTTACAAGTAAATATACCTACGTATTATATTAACTATAGGTTTAAGAAATCTCTCTGTGCCAAAATATGTACCTCATAAAAGTAACCGCTGAATAGATAAATTAATTATTTGTACACATTTTGTTTTAAACTTGGTGTTTCAGATACATAGACAACTGCGCACAGTATACACTGAAATCGCAGGCCTCAAAGAGCCTAAAAGATAGATTTTATTGTTGGTGGAATTTTTGGCATTGGAACTTATTCGTCTGCAGGTTTTCAGGTAATGGTTGCCTACTGATTACGAAAACCCAAGATTTTATTATATCTAATTGTTTCCTCGCTTATTTCTGATTCTTTAAAGGAATGCATACACTCAAATTTGAGTACCATAGATGTAATTAAAGTTGGAGTGGAAATCTTGTCAGGGAGCTGGGTCACTGGGTGTAACGAGATTGTTATTAAAACTTGATTTAGGTATACGTTTTCGTGGTTTTCCATTTTTAAGAGTAAGACAAGAAACGGTTCTATAATAAGTATATACAATCAATATTTAATTACTAACGATGTTCTTATACAACATTATTTTTTTTGTAAAGCTGACACACCTCCACCACTTAAAAAAAAAAACTATTTTTTGGTAAAAATATACCATGGTTTAAAAACTATTGCAATATGTTATGTTACTGATTCCTATCAAACCACTTTCGGATGATTTCGGGTTTATTAAATAAAATGTCCATAATTGCTTAGCATCATTTCTGCTTATCAGATTTGATCTCTAAATACATAGACCGTCTTTATTACACAGTGTTCATAGTAAACTTTATTTTTAAAACTATAACTATTTATTTTTATTGGTAAAAATGTTTTCCTAATAATAATGTCTGATAATTAAGGTTTCAGATATCGTACATTTTAACCATTTAATTTAATAAGTAAACTAATAAAAATTAAATCAAGTAGGTGTTGTTGATATCTACAAGCTTCAACTCTAACATCTATAGGCGAAATGACCATCAATCATTATTCGACATAGCATTGTTTTTATATTACGTCCAATAAATAGGCATTTTAGTATTTGAAAATAAACGAGTTAAATGAAATACCTACTTACTGTCAATTAAATATAGGGTAAGTGATACATTTTATAACTACATAATTATAAAGGAATTGGTTACCTTGTGGAAATTGCAGGCGAATATTTCCAGTGCAGTCGTGGTCTTAAAATATTTGTGTCCATAGGGTTTTACTACGTTTTACCACATCTAATAAGTAGTCAATGCAACGAAATTTTCAGGTACAGGAAATATTGAACGAAACATTTTAATATAGAATATTACTGTTTTAGTTAGTACTGTTATCACTTATCACCAGCCGGTTTTAGCTGAGGATATTAACTTTTTTTAATGTTTTTATTTGTTCATTGTTATATAAGATACAGTCGAAAATAAAGAGTTTTATTATATTACGACGACTTTGCCAGAGGGATATAATAAGTTAGGTAGGTAGTTGAAAACATAAGTATAAACGAGAAGCAATACTCTGAATTTTTATTTTTACTACCGAAATACTCTAATTGCAATCAGAGCGAATATGGGGACTAGTCTTTTTAAATATAAAATATATGGATTTTTATAATGTGTAGCTACGGTGTGTTTAACATTGCCATTGAATTGTAATCTTTCATAGCCGGTCTTTGTATTCCCTCTGAACGAGTTTATGCAACACTAACAAGATAACAATGTAGTGCATTCACATTGTGTATAATGTAGATATTTTGCCATTACTTCAAATTTATAATAAAAATATTATTCAAAATTGATGTTGACTGTTTTTATAAGTATATCTGCGGTAGTTACTTGATGTTGTGGCGTAATTTAGTGTCTTATAGATTTAAGATCATTAACCACTCGAAGTACCAACCATGAGTGGAACACGTGTCCAAGGCCAGTTTTAACAAAACATTCGGATCTATTAGATATTCTAAAATGTCGCGCTTACTTCGAGTGGTTCATTATTTTGGATTCTCGTAGTGTTAACATTGGTGTGGTATTCTTTATATCTGTTCTTGTAATATACATTTTAACTCTACAATTATATAAATAGGTAATTTTAAATCAGATTCTAAAGTATAGTAAGCACAGCAAACGTTCTGTAAATATGTATGTGCTAACCAGGACAAATGTGATAAATTAGAATTTAAGCAATTCTTTCACTCTGTTTATCTACATTGTAAAAACTTTAATGAAAAAGGTTTGATACCACTTATCAGTTCAGAGTTGTGTTTATTCGTCCGTTGAGTCTGAACAGATTCGTACGTACAGTGGGCGTACGTTAATTTTCTATACTTTTCTGAATGTTATCATTATACTTACTTATGTTTTTTTCGTCGACTGTGAGTTTAACGGGCATTATTTATTGTACTACTATTATTTTATAGATTTACTATTCTAGGAAGGTTATTACGACGGCAAAGTAAGTGTAAGATATTTAAGAGAATGATGCGAGGCGTTCGATAGTCTGGTCTGAGGCAAGTCAGAACGTGACGCACAATTTTAACACTTTTTAAAGCGTTTTATATATTATCTCCGTCCACTAAATATTGTGTGTCTTATGTTTTTTACCGACTGAAGGGATATAGTGTCAAATGAAATAATACTGACTGTTCCACTTAACACATTATAATTTTAACACAGGAAGAAATAGGTAAACTCTATACCGAATAATCAACATCAGTTTTACATTAATCATTCTATAATAGCCAAGTTTTTTAATTTCGACGATATTGGGAAGTTGAAAGTCTCTTGGTTTAGTTTAATTATATTGTTAAGCAGAAATAAGGTGTCTTTGTTTGCCGACGTTTGATAGAAGCTTTGTGACCCGAGTTAACGCGGAGGCTGACTCATATCACGACACGTAAACATTGACAAGATTGAGGGTGATATTGGATGTAAATAATAAAGTTCTACAGAATTCGCAATGAATGTGATATTATTTTATGGGGAAGCATCGGGGAAGGAATAGGCGCTAAGTCTCTTCAAATCTAGCCAACGATGGTTGAACGTAGATAGACTGATTTTCGGGTAGAAGTAAAGTAGGCAGGAAGTTCGCAGTCAATAAGTAATAATTATAAATAGGTGTTAATTTAAAAAAAAATAATTAAACGCCAAAACACATTTTCAATAGTTTACGACATAAAACAATAAGAGAGTTTATTTAATTTTTAAACATAATTATACAGAATTTTTTATATACCAATCTTAAATTATTTTTCAGATGTATTGATTTTTATACATCTCCATATACAACAATGAATAGAGGTAAGTGTAGACATAGATGGGTCTATTAACCGCGTGGTGCTACAATGTGTAATGAAATGTGATAGAAACTGTTCTTCAGAGACATTTTATTTATTGAAGCTTCCATAGATAATAAATATAGTCACATTACACTATAACATACCCACAACAGCAATAATTTGGTTTAGGTAATTACAATAAGGATTTATTTGTCCAGTATTTATAAAGGTGTCATGTGGTTGGTCGAATACGTCTCTTAGAAACCAAAGTATCCATTTATGTAAGAAATTGTGTTCGATGGTATAACCATTCCACAATATTAATATATTGTGTCTTTCATGTGTAATTTATTTCTATGAGATTGAAATCGACCAAATACCATCTACTTGATGGTGCGAGTTTAGAAATTGTAAGTTTTAATGATTTCTAACAAATACGTCCAAGTCTTATAATGTAATAAGACGAGACCGTTGATGTATTTAAGCGTAATCAGACAAGCTAGTTAGTGAATTTTTTCTTAGGTTTCTCTGGTCAGAAGTGTTGACTCTCATACAGTACTGGAATTTGTGAAACATTGTTTTATGGCCTTATTAATGTAAAATTATCTCGGTATAAATTGTATGTACGTATAGAAATAACATTAAAAAGTTTCATACCATGTTAAAATAATGCAAATTATGACGTAGACATGTTGAAGTCTTCATTTCTTTATTACACTTTATTTAAATATTCCTAGTGTTCGTAGATTGACTACGGACACTAAGAATATTATATATTATATCTAAAATATGTACTTCTTTGGCGAATTTTTTTTTGTTACTAATTTGTCATGGGTCAGTTATTCGAAAACTAGTTAATAGTAGGTACCTACATACTGTTACATAATATATTTTTTTTACTTGTATATTTCAGATAATTATTATTGTTATAAAGATCGTTTTATATTTTTATCATAATTAACTATTACTTGTTTCAAGATTTTTATTTTTTAACGTGACTATTCTACTAAAATAAAATAGTCCTTTTAATTTTTAATATCTTGTCCATTGTCCAAACTAACTTAGGCATAGCTCATATTTTGGATGTGTATTATACCACAGTCTAAATTTAAACGCTATTGTGTATTATATTTCTTTTAAATATCGATGTGCAAAATTATAGTAAATGTCTTGGATCTCTAAAAATAAGAAAAAAAAAAGACAAAAACACTTTACGAAATTTCTAAATGTGCAATAAATATGTGTGTTGTAGTGTTACCATTAGGCGTAAAATTTTAGCTTTTCAAGTGCGGTTACTGTTCGTATTCATGAGCAACGTGTTCACATGTCGCTCACATTATGTTGTATTACAATGATCTCAGAGCGCTAACAGTAGCCACACTTGGCCAGCATATTAAATGAATATTTGGCACTTTTAAAAAAGGCACATTTCCCTATCATATTGAAAATGGTTTGAAATCGTGTTGAAAATGGATTTGTTGGTAATTAATTTCGTAATGAAATATATTTGTTTCATTAATCGCAACGCTTTTATTTATCTTTCCAGACCTTAATACATTTCTTTAGGTTTATTGGTAATATAGATGGAGAAACTTGTTGAATTTCTTACCATGTAAGTAGTAATTTCGGAACATTCTGACGTAATAAAACTTATTTACCTAAATGATACCAGGTAAGCAGACTAATGCCTTCCCGTCTGGGGAACTGGGGTCGGGTGGCTGGCCAGGAAACCTCGTTTGTTTACCACCGACGCGACGTTGGGCATGGTATATCTGGGGCGCTGTTTCCGCACTTAGACTTATTGGCGGTCCATTATGTGTTCAAATAAGGCTGGTTAGTTGGGCCAGTCTAGCTCCTTCCAGAAGCACAGAGAGCTCCTGGGGCTTTCACAGGCTTATAGGAGCGACATAGCACTCGCGAGCATACTTGCCCGTTGTGTGGTCCCTCCTGTGCACTTCAAAATAACCAGGGTGGCTGTTTTCTCTAACACTAGTAGCACTAGTTTCCGACCGCGGCTATACTTGCATGCAGCCCATTATCATTACATATTATTATTATTAAATATTATAAAACAAAGTTCCCTAATACTACGGACGAACGGATTTTCTTGTGGTTTTTAACAATAGATAGAGGGATTCATGAGGAAGGTTTAGGTATATAATTTGTGAAGGTTTTGTGTAAGTTGGTTGAAATATGATGATGATTGTTGAAGATGTCTCTGCTGCCCGAGCGAAGCTGGGGCGGGTTGCTAGTAGATTCTATTTTAAAGAAAATGTTTAATGGCATCAACCGATGTGATTTAATTCTTATTAATAAAGAGAAGAATTCCATTATATGTTAACATAAGGTTATCAATAACTATGAGATATGTATTTTATGTTATCAATCAATCGTAAATTTAATCAATCACATTTTTTAATAACATATTCTTGAACTGTCTCTTTGCGCAGTTGCTCTACTTGCAAATACCTGGCCTGTTGCATCGTAATGCCAGGTAGATTGTTTTTCCGCTTGTTGTTCGGATTGACAAGACACAACACTATAAAGAAATGACGATTCGGTTGTCGGATTAGCCGTCTGTAAATTCTGTAGATTTTGGATTGCTGTCAGGTCATGGACAGAACACGGGGCTGGAAGGAAGAAAACATTCGAAAAACCTAAGTAAAAAAAAAATCAACAAATATTTGTTCGGAGGCAGTGGACACAGTCCAGTAGAACTGTCGTGGTTGAAGTCGTTACTTTGAACGGCGATGGACTGCACGACTGTTTGATAGTCTCTGTAAAAATTACCCACCAATTGAATTTGTTACCTCTGGATTCGTTCAGACGTGGTTTAATATGCTTTCACCGCCATCACATGCTCTTGACCAATAATGGGGATTCTTTGGAATTACCCAGAACAAAACCTCATTAAATCCTACTAATATTATAAACGTAAAGGTTTATGAGGATTTGTATGGATGTTTGTTACCTACTCTTTACGAAAAAAATACTGAACCGATTGCAATGAAACTTGGAATGTAGATAGCTGGAGACCTAGTTTAACACATATTTTTTTTATTCTGATATTTCCACTTGATCTTACGCGGGTGAAACCGCGGGGTGCATCTATTTTTTCGTATTTATCAGTTGGACAGTAGACAGGTCCATATAAATTAATAGTCTCGTTTTGTGGTAACCAACTAGGTTAATATGGTAAATTATGGAACAGTGCTCAGGAAAATAAGTGTTTTCTAGGACTGAAAAATTATATTTGTTATTAATTTTAGGTTTGTCATTATTTCTTCATTGAAAAGTTAAAAGATTTGACTGTAGCGGAGATGTCATGGCCCCGAATGGCATTTAATACACCCCTATTTAATTTATTACAAGTTTCTACAGGACTTGACATTCGATTTAACAGTCTACTATCCTACTAATATTATAAACGTGAAAGTTTGTGACTATGTATAGATGTTTGTTGCCCTTTCACGCAAATACTACTGAACCGATTGCCATGAAACTTGGTATGTAGACAGCTGGACACATGGATATACGCAGATCTCTGTATGTCCTCTGCGTGAAACTGGTCCAAAGACTGCACGTGTAAAAAGACTGGCAGAAAGCTTTAAACGCGTAACCTTTACTTGATTTGTACAGCGTGCAAATCTTCGAACCAGCATGTTACATCGAACAGCCAGCGACCTGCGCTCCCTCTCTATATCTGCATTATCCCTAAGATCATCAGTCAAGTACTTGAACTTCGTCGCCCATGTTGAGGAGGTGCCACAGATCGTGACACCGGGAAATCTGGATAGTTTATGGCCCGCGCTTTGAACATAATAAATTCGCTCTTCTTGACATTGTACTGCCCATGGACCATCGCATATGACTCACAGATCGCCACAAGTTTCCTCAAAGCGCTTATCAATGGGCTCAGCAGCACCATATCATCGGCTTAGCTAATGTTATTCATATAAACGCCGTCAATATGGCACCCAACTCTGGTGCTGCTGAGGTCACCGATAAGCCGGTATATGTATAAGTTGAAGAGGCGGGGTGAACTCAATCCCCCCTGTCTCACCACGCACTCCAACTCATACACATCCGATTGAGCCTCCACCCATTTGACACTATTTCTCTGGTTGTAGTACCAGTAACGAAACAAGGATGTATTTTCATTCGGTAGTCATATCACTCTGCAATTTATCCCATAGTACCTCGTAGGACACCAGGTCAAACGCCTTTGACAGGTCCAAAAAACAGGCAAAAACAGGTGTCTTTCTAGAGGTATAATATTGAACAGTCTGCTTTAGGCATAGAATGGCAATCTCAGTAGATAGACCAGGTTTAAAGCCAAACTGCGCGTCATGGAGTTCAATTTGTTTAGCCAACTGTTGATCATGCAAACTGTCCAAGACCTTGGGCGATTGCCGTGGCGTATCGTATAGGCCTGTAATTGGACACCTCAGAGGCGTCCCCCGTCCTGTCCTTAATGATCGGTACTACCACAGTGCGCATGGGGTTCTCAGGCAGGTAACGGTGACTGAGACATACCTTCAAAAGCAAAGCAAAAACCCTATACAGATGTGTCCTCGCGTGCTTCAGGTGCTCGACGCTGAGGCCGTCATGGCCTGGCAACTTACCTCTTGTCATTTTCTTATTAACAGTGGTAACCTGTTTAGGTATAGCACCTGCCACCCATTTTGCAACAAAGACTGAACTCTAAAGTGTCGTTGGAAAAGGTTGACGATCTCTATCGGCTCACTCAGACCCGCCAGACTCACAGTTAGAGTTGACGTTGAATTTGTTGGTTGATTTCCAAAAGTTAGCAAACTCTTTTTTCGAATGACTATTTGCCAAAATATCTAATTTAATTTGTTCTTGATTATTTTGAACAAATTTTTATTTATTCTTAAATCTTCCCTGTGCCTCACGCATTTTCTCATACATAGGTTCCTGAGTGGGAGCACCAAGTAATAGCCACATTTGGTAATAAGTACGAGCCTCCCTATGAGCATCGCTGACATATTTGTTCCAGCCTGTGACATGTTTCCGTCGCTTGATGCGCTCACTACCGACATATGTATGTATACTGGGCACCCTCTTGGAGAGTTGATATTATTTCCTAATACAGACTGTTTATTAATAATAAATTGTCTGAACTATTACACATTTTATAAGAACAAGTAATACATTGTTCGGGAGGATCTATTTGTCATTACAATACTCGTAATATTTATTAATTTGTTCACTATTTCTTTCACCCCAGCGCACTTTATTACTAAAAGGATTTTGAACTTCTGATTAATTTTTGAAATTACATTCGAATAAAACAGGATAGGGATCAGACTGGTAAACTCCATATGAGACTGATGCTTTATTAATCAAGTTTTTGGCTTACGGTGGATCGTCTTTAAAAAAAAATAAGTTTAAAAAATTATAACACTGTGTTGTTTTCAAAAGGTCACGAATATCCCTTCAAAATAGAACTTAAAGTTACTCGAAGAACTAACTCTGACTAGATATGTACATTTATTCCACGTGTCTATTAAAGGTTGATGAGAAAATTATAATTTCGTTCCTATTAAGTTATATCTTGTCAGTTCGTGGTACGGACGTGATTCTACGTATTTCGCTGCCTCGAATACTAATATTGAAATATACAATATACAGATAGTCTCGCATCGAAGGCTGAGTTTAATAGACATAAACGTTAATCGAACCTGAAAAAATACTCTTTATCTTCTTTACATCAATGGGCTTCTATTTCTGCGCCGAATGGTCATGACTGCAAGTTCTGCATAGTTTCAGCATTACCGTCACCCACTTAGTATATATGTTTAAGGTCTATATCTTAGTGGGTAGTGCTAATGAAATATAGGAAACTGTTTAAGTAGGTACACATGAACTCGTCTCGTGTTCGAACCCATTTGACGTAGCTCTTAAATTTCTTTTTTATAATTTAGAGATAAAAAGGGTTCAAGAGGAGTGATCGAGTTTCAGGAGCTTCATTATGTCGAGATATCATAACATATAATTTGACTTTTTTAAAGGTCTGACAATTGAGTTAAAGTAATCAAATATAACTATTCCACGAATCCATCCACCCATAGTATTTAATTTATACATAATATATAATGAAATGCACATAGGTTTTTAGTTAGTAAAAATCGATTGAAGATATAAAAGCATTTGGCTTAGTCAATATTACGAACTGTTTTTAACCAACTTCAAACGAAAGGTGGATTTTTTAATTATATATCGATATATACGATATCTCGACTGTTGATATAAATATTCGAGTGTTAGATTACTGTCTATCAAAGTTCATAATTTATAGGAAACTTAAAATCTGAAATACTTTGTTCTCTGATTTCTTCATAGTCACTGTTCAGATAAGTCAACAGTTATTTTCAGGTACAAAATTAGCTGTTCTTGACGGATAATAGATTACCTGTCTGTTATCTTATTTTAAATGAGTTCTATCCTGAGTACTATCCCTAGAATTAATTGGCAATGCGAATCAGAAGTAAAATATTTTTATTTCAATCTTGTATAGCAGACAAATTAATTTGTTTATCAACTGTAGTAGGAATATAATTCACGTACCTAGTAATTTCAATGTCGTATACAATTAAACATAGAGTTTTCGGTGTTTCGAAACTAAATACGGTAAAAGTTCATTACCGTTTCACACACCTGCATTTTCCCAGACGGGCGGTTGAAAAGTTTGTTCTGTTACGACAACTTTATTTAATTTTTCATTAAAGTTTACAACTCTAGAGTTTGTGTACGTGATAATAACCATGCCAGGGTCATAGAATTTTAGGACGGCTTTTTAGTTCATTGATCAACTGTTAAAATTATTTTTAGGTCAATGCAAAGGCTTTTCGTCTACCCAACCTTTTCTATTTGGGATCACATCTTTATTTATACACATTACTATATTTAAAAATATATGTATATTCTATACCTGATCGGTGTTCTTATTAACAAGCCATAAATATAAAATTTGATTATTTGTAATGAAAAAAGGTTTTTGATGAGAGGGTACAATACCGATCGCTTCACCAACAATATTTAAGTTCTTAAATAAAAAATTAAGAGTTATGTAGGCAGGGTCGGACTGGACCGGAAGCGTCCGGGTGGCTGGCTCTCAGCAACCTTGGGATAAAGGTAGAATCCTTCCTCATATACATATATATTTACACACTATCGCGTAATAATGAGAAGTTATTCACTTTCAATGATGTAATATTTTCAATGATATAATTGTAAGTAGTCTCTTGATTAAAACCATGATGCTATCGATGGGCCATAGCAAGAGCGCAAGGAATTAGCGTGTGAGGTGCCGAGGTGATTCTGTGTGAGGAGGTGACGAGCACCAAAGAGGCGTCGGAAAGGGAACGGGAGATATCTAGAACTTTCCGCCGGAGAGATCTATGATCGGGGGTTGGGAGCCAGCCCCTTGATGTTCGCGAACGTGAATAAAATCGGGTATCCAAATGAAAAAAAAAACATGAGAAGGTATTTTACATGTGTTTACAATATACTTGAGATTGATTAATTTTTATTTAAAATATTGTATTGAATTAGCTCTTTTTGATTAAATTACCTATCTAATATCAATCTCAATTTAAGTCGTAATAATTTGAACGACAACACAATTACATTAAGTAATGTTAAGGTCAAAGTAACACCCGGTTTCTGAAAGGCTGATCGAAATATTGTAAAACTCTGGTATCATATAGAAAGAAAGAAAGAAAATGTTTGTTTTTGGCAACACAAAAATAAAAAATATCAGAAACAATTTTGCAGCTGTGGTTACCGTTATATATCAGTTCGAGTTTCTGAAACGTTGATCAAATAAAAATTTAATAATGTATAATTCATTAAAAATATCAATTTCATTAAAAAGTTAAAAAATTAGATTATTATATATATATAACATTTCAACTGTCTACCCACTACTGTAGGTAGGTAGGTAGGGACACGAGATCCAGACCGCCGACAGACAGACGGATACCCAAAAAATAACTCTGCCTTTTATGCATAACATATGTCTTTAAAAAGTCTACTGTTGTTGTCAGCATTTTCGTATCCAATAAAAGAATATCAAATGCTAATTCTGTCGTAGCATCGACGCTGCACAAATGGATCACTAAATCAATAGTGTTTGGAATAGCTTGGTTTCTGCAGACATTTAGTGTCACAGATGACGGTCGATAATGATGAATTGAAAGCTTTAGTTGACCTAGACCTATATATTATTACATTTCGATATGAGGATTAATCATTTTGACAACACCGCAACCACTTAAAACGAATAAACCACTTTTAAAGTTAATGGTGGGTTCATCACTATCTAAAATCTTTTGTTGTAAAGGATACATAGTCAATCTTTTTAGGTTTACTACATTAAATTTAACCAGTTAAAGTTCTAGAACAGATAGTTGTAATACGATTACTAAAATAGTATACAATTGATCTTCCTGTTAGATGTGTAAATCGGGGCTTAATCGCGATAGTATTCGTAAGATACAATACCTGTTTTAGTTATCCTGCGTTTCGACTGAATTGCACCGATCGTGGGGACGGGTGGACTGATAAGAGCTTAGCGACCTCCGTTTGTTGCGAGTTTCGAGAAATATCCGCACTTTGGTCTTTTTTTTTATAGTTTTGTTCTTACTGTCGGTATATATTACCATACATACTACTCTTACACTTAACTTTACGACGTTCGTTGAATGCTGTTGAGTTACGTGTATTCGATGACGATGGCATTTACTGATGATGAGAGTAGCTCGGTTTGTTAAAGAAGCCACGAACGGATTGGAGATGACATGGATGATGGTACGAGAACACCTACCTATACGTGTGTGTGGCTTACGGTAAACAGCGTGTCCGTGGGTCAGTACATTTTTAACCCACCGTTAATTTTACATCTAGAAATGGCAACGATCTGTCTATCTTCATTTTAAATGTGAATGTTATGCTCTTTTGAGGAAGAATAGCAGCTAGTCCCGGGCTAAAACCGCTTGATCATGATTTATGGTCTCATTTAGAGACTTAATGCTATGCATACTATTAATGCTATGATAATTTGGACTTGACTATACCCTGTACTTTTGTCTACGTTCTCGACCAAATAATAAAATCAAAAATAAGAAAAGCTTTATTTGTTTTTGACATAACATACTTAATATTAAAAACAGTACTTAGTGGACATGAACAACTTGTAACGGCAAAATGTTATTGGACTCAGCATACGGATGACAGCGCAAAGCATGCCAGCCGTTGTTATTCTGTCCAAGCTAATCATTAATAACCATCTTAGAATACACACTACGACAACATCCTAACCACGAACATTGTCACTTCGCATTCCGGTAACAATGCAGTTGTTGCAACCTCGCAAAGGACAGGAGGAGCTCAAATTCGAATAAAAATCTACCGTGCCCTAATTTTTACATCAACATACACTAGTGTTATTTTCGTTGACAATTTTCACGGTCGTTCTTAGTATGTTTTTTACAACGATTGCTGTGGTGTTTACTTAATTGAATAGTATATAAATGTTGTCTTGGAAACGTCCGGTTTATAAAGTTAATATTTTGTCAAATTTTGCTTCCCGCCACCGCGTACGGTGGTAAGAATAATCCGGGTCTTATTGTAATTGTAGATCACTTAGAATTAGAGCCCAGGTCTTGAAAAAAACGTTATAACATCAACCAATATTTTATTATTATTGTTCGTAATTTTTTCGCTTATGTTGTTACATTTGTGTGCTCTAGGTGTAATGAACGAAAATTGCTGCAGACATAGTTTACATAAAAAATGAATGGTTGCATGCATTTATTTTATGTTATTATATAAAAGCATGCAACCCTTTTTTTGTGATTTCTGAACGTCAAAATAATTTAACATCAAGCGGACTGGGCGCTTGTTTCATCATCTTGGTAGTAAAATTAACTTTTAAAAAATTATCCCAGACTTCAATGAACTTAAATTATGATAAATTGTAATAAGCTGCATTCTTCATCTCTTAATTTTCCACTGTTAGAGTTTACTTCGAATTTAACTGGGACAACCTTGAGTACGACTAATTTTTTTTATACCAATTTTTTTTTTATTGAAGGTAGGTCCACAAATGGCTAAGATATCGTGTAAGATACACAAAAGAAAAACGGTGTAATTGAGAACTTCCTACTTTTTGAGGGCAGTTAAAAATATCAATTGTTGCGTAACAGGTATACTCATCTTTAAGTAGATTTGATAAATCCCTTGACAATTTCAATCTGTTGTGCTAAAGCGTTGATTTATTATTTTTACAATTAATTTCATTTCATCTAGTACATCGTTCACTTAAAATATTAACGAATTAACTGCTCTTATTTCTAATTAATTAGCTAGTCAAACTCTATGCCACAACTTAATTAATTTTAAAACAATTTGTGATTATATAAATATTAGTTTTGGTAATGTCTTCAATATTTACTAAATTTAGTTTGGGCACCCTTTTACGCATTGGTAGAATAAAATATTTTCAAAAATGAGGTGCGCTAATGAAAAATGTAGTTATTAAAAAATACAATTGACTCAATGCTTCTTCTTTATCGTAGAACTAAGTTAAGATATAAGAGATAAATACTTGTTACACCAGATATCGCTGTTACGTTGATAGTCTTTTTTTTACCTTCGATCATATTATACCATAGATGTTAAGGCTCTACCGCAGGTGAAGGACATAAAAACCGTCTCATCCACCCATAGCCACTCTTCGGGCGACATTAGGCGTTCGTAAGCGCGCCGTCGCCGCTCGGGGCATCGACGGTGAAAGGGATTGCTTGAATGTCTTTTTTCTGGATCCACTGCACCACATCCTTCTGCGAGACGACACTCTCTCAGGAGGTCGTGACCGCGGTAAAAACACTGTCGCTACCGGCCCGTGCCCGCCACAGATGTGACGTATTCATGACAGTCAGGGACCCCACCCACATCGTTATATACGCGTTAGAACCCGTCCGCCAGGGCCGACGCATCACCGACAAGCGAAGCGGGCGGGGCGAGCGAAAGTGCTCGTCGAAGTGCCAACTCGAATCTGTCCTATCAAAAATTCAGCTATGAAGCTCTGGTGGCCCACCCTGTCGGCAAAGAAATACAGCACTGCGGTAATAGCGCCGGCTATCTGAACAGAAGTCTGGGCCTTACCTCCTTATAACCTGTCCCACGTTATTACGATCGCATATTTTTTAATACAAATACAAACTATTTTTACATAGGAGAGTTTTAAATCATGTATCATGTTTTCATGTATAACACAATGGTATGATTAATTGTCTATAGACTTAGAAGGATGCTACATAGAAGTTTCACGTCTCACCTCTTGCGTTTAAGTTTCGCGTTTTAATAATATTATCATGCGTGAAAAAATTGTACCCTGTTGTATTCAGTACACACTCACGTGCTTACTCTTAAGAAGTGTACAATATAGAGTAAATTTCCAACCCTATGAAGCTGTCTATGAATACGAAATATACATGAATAAGAATACTTGTCTTGTATATGCTAGTTGTTCAGCAAGGTGGAGCGGACACCGCCTTGCGCACGTACACGAGCTCGTACAACGATACTCAGAGCGCGGCTTGCAACTAGCAAATTTAAATGTAACGTGCATCCATTTCCATGAAAACGTGTTCGAAATATTTAACATAACTCATGTAATAGGTTTTATGTTATTTTGGTTTTTATTTTACATATTATTTGTGAACTGTGATTATTCTTTTTTATTATTATTAAGTCAGCTTAAGTAAACATTTGTTTGTATCACTTATTACGTAAGATATCGGTGACTTAGTTCAATAAAGTAAATTAATTCAAATATATAGAATGCCTGAAAGCAAACCCTTCAACTAAATTACCATTATTTATTCATTAGGTTCAATGTAATCAAGAAACTTTCCACTGAATGCCCCAATTTCGTTGAAAATTCAGGAAAACGGCGAGCTACAACCGCGAATCTGCAATTATTTAATCGTTTTCGAGGTGTTGCTCTACGGAAACTGTGGATTCATAACATTATCAACTATCCCTTGTAGCATTTGGGATTACTTCTTCATACATTGCTATTCCGTAGTAGAATATTAAATTGTCAAGTAGGTAGAGCGAGTAATAGAATTGGAACAGGGCGGGTTATGCGTTCAATATGAAGCTAGTTGTAAGAGGTCATCGTATGGGGTGCCCCGGGCGCGATACCGGTCGGGAAAGAGTGATCATCCACAGTGAGAGAGAACAGTAACTGAAAATTTCCCTGGATTTGTGTCAACTTTTGAACAAAACTTAATATTTTTTTGTCCTGCTTTATTTTCAAAGCAAAACGTTGCTTTTATTAATATGAACTAGCCAATCAATAACGTGAGTGGATAGTAGATAAGATATTCTGAAAAAATGAATTCTTTTGTTCACATTAAGATAAAGAATAAATAAAACACTATCTAGGAAAATTTATGTTTTTAGGTATACTACACGAAAGCAGCTGGCAATAGACAACAGTATTTCGATGTAGTGATAAAGCTTTAGTTCATCATTTATCTAAAGCGTGGAAATCGTGGCCTCGAGCTTGCCACCCTCGGAGCCACCGGCCCATTTTACTTCGGCGCTCAGTCTACTCTGTCACGTTGATGGAGACACATCGCGGCCGATATTCTCGTCCACCCAATTATTACTTTATTACCATACAAAACGCGAGTGAGTGTGTGTGAACCTTATAGCAACTCAAGTGTCGGTGTCATTCCTCCTCCCCTTTACGAACTGTCCAGTCAAGGTCATCTTTCAGCGGTTTGACACCTGTTGTGTTTGTATACTATATGTATGTATGAAATCTATAAAGTAATAAGTAATAAAAGAAACTGCAGAACTGTGTAACGCTATGGTTAGTAATAGGTTTAGACTGTTAGTATTGCCGCTTGCGATTTGGCTTTCAACTTTGGTGCTTGTTAATTGACTAATTACTATACACATGTGTGACAGATATGTGGCAATTAGTTAATTGATGTGTTGATTAGGCTATGATTTAAACGTTTTATGTTTGCTTTTTGATGTATATTATGAAGCCAAAAACTAGCTAGTAGTGGTAAGAGCTAGCTTGCTCTAGTATATCATTTACTACTGCTACTAATAAAGCAGGTGATGGGATATTACACTTTACCGTAGTACTAACATAGAATTTACATATTGCTTATTTTCATTTTTATATTCTCTAGGATTCAATATATAATAATAATAACTTTACACATCTCACACACGGCCGTCTGATCCCAAACGAGGCAGAGCCTGTGCTATGGTAACCAGACTACTGATAAACATACTTATATATTTCTATTTCCTAGATACATTCAGATTTTTTTAATTGTGTAGGGATTGTATACTTATTTCATATTGATAGGTACGTAAAACACTCGGTTCACGTTTACCAACGTATAGAATTCTGTTAGTGTAATGCTATTATTCGATGCCTGTTCCATATATATATCATATAAAATAAATAATTCTAGAAATACGAATATTGAAGTACTTACTTAATATACTTTTGTATTACGAGTATATTGGTAATTTGAATATTCGTAGCTATGTGACATCCGAAAAACTCCTTTGTCACATAAATAAAACACAAGACAGTGTGATGTAGGTATGTATCGTTTACAACATAAATAAACAGAAATACATATTTTAAAGTGGCAATTGGTATATCCTGCACAGTTGGTCGAGTCGGGCTCGGCCGGCGGAAGCGTCGTCGGGTTCATTCAAATAATTCAATTAAATCCCGTGCTCACAGGGCAGTCTCGCTTCACGGCTGCAACTCAAAATAGGGATGTTATTTATTTTTTAGATGATATTGTAATTAACTGTTACAATTTCTTGTTTAATGAATAGTAGCTTTTGTACGCTTCAGGCTTCATTCGTCTGACCCATACTTTTTTTTTGGATGAAAGAAACTCTATGGCCTATTCTGTGCCTCTATCGATGTGTATGCACATGATGATCGGTTAAGTAGTTGATGCGTGAAAGCTTACAAACAAACAAATTTCCTATTTATAATATTAGTTAGGTTGAGCAAGTAGGATACTCTATTGCAAAGGGCACATTAAAACATTAACATGTGTGAATATTAAGAAACGTGATTATTTGGACTAAGTCACTAAAGGATTCTTTGCAAATAGTACAGTTGTCGACAAGAGGTGGGTCATTTTTTAGTGTTACTGGCAATACAATGTTAATAGCGTGCAAAAGTAAAATGCTTTTAAGAATAATTTATTGTAGACTTATTTTAGATTTCCAACAATGTAATGGTTATCTTAGTTAATGGGGATCATAATGATAATTTGCTTAGCTGCATGACAGAGCTTGAACAAGATTATTTGCGGTCTACCACTCAATTTGCCTAGGAGCGTTTGGTTTTGTAATTTTTTAACTAATTTAAGGTCTTAGCTTACTTATTACATTAAAACAAATCATGTCCTCAAAGCACTTTTTCGGGAGCTTTTTGTTGTTCAAACATAAGCCATGACTAACATTAGGAATTATGTTGTGAAGGTAATATAAGAGATAGTATTCATGGATTTCATAAAGATAAATGAAAAATTCGCACTGTTAGAGTGCTAAAGTGCTCCTTCTTTGTATCATTCCTGAGTAAAAATTAAAGAACGGGTTAGTTACATTATTACTATGCTAAATTACGTTTTAAAGAATTTACATCATTTATGGGGTCTATTGGAGTTACGTAACTGGCTGTCCAAATTTAGTAGTAGTTGCAGTCTTATTTTAGGGCCGTGTATAAGCTGTGTGTGAACTTGAAAATTTACCGATAGGGCTAGTATTTCGTAAAAGAGAGGGCCGACATAAATTAACATTTCATACTAAGCATGTTGATGGAATATCCGGATTTTTTGAAAATGTCCGCATAAAAAATTTAAAACACTATCTCTACAATATTATATTGACAATTTCATAATATGCACCAATATCAGGAAAGGCATTATCCGAATATTTTTTTATTGATCCTTTTTTTAAGATAAATCAACTATTTGTCGGCTACACATAACGCTCCTAAAATTTGATCACACCTCTCTTTAACACCATGTATGTTGTGTATCTTATTACACAGTTTTACATACAAAAAATCTATTTTATAAATGCAAACATAGTGCTTATCGTTTTAAAACCTTGTTTGGCAAAAAGATGGTGGTAAAATATATGAAGCCCTAAATGGCATGCTGTACATTACCTATGTAATACTAAATTTTACATATTATTATAGTTTTTTGTAAGAACATCCCAATCCCTTAGCCATTTTAATGACTTCTTAAGACTGTCCTTAAGCATTCGTAGATTTATTCTCTGTACGAATCTGTCTACTGCGCACGTTAAATTACTAGGCAATTTGCTAATGGAAAACTTAGTTACTCCATTTCGTAAGGAAATTTTTCTTGCAGGATTACTGGTTCCCCATAATGTTTTCCTAGACTGATAAATAGATTCCATTAATGAAAGCCAACTTCAATAAATTCTGTGTTCGGTTTGCTCCTATTGAATATAAATATCTTCTTAGCGGAAAAAAGGTTGCGCAAGCCGTTGCTTCTTATATCTCTGAAAAGTAAAATCAAAACGTATGCGTATATTACTTTCATGCGTTGTATAAGAATTTTTGTTTTATTTAAAGTGGATATTATTATCGACTAAACAGGTCGATCGATAAAGTAGGATATGGTTTTCAGTTTGCCTTTTTTGAATATGAAGATCATGCAAGAAAAGGAGGTTGAGCTTTTATTTTTTATTTATTCTTGAGAAGAATAAATTACGACTATTATCAACCCGAAAATATTTAATGTCAATATCATGCATGCGGCTAGGACGTAGGTAGGTAAAACGTATGTTGATGTTGACAGAAATGCATCACCGCCTCGTAAATTTGTAATGGTTTGTCCCGTTTTTCGATAGCAAACAGAATATTTTGGATAACCTATGTATATTTAATTATAAATGGTTGACTGAGCATTAATATAAAATAAGAATAAACATGAAACTAAATTACATGGTTACCACACATACATATGAATATATTGTAAATATAGTATCATATTTTAGTAGTTTATTAGTAGTTTTAGGATAACAATTTGATATGTTAACTGAACAACTGAATATTGACGTACGAGTATACGTCCCAAAGAAAACACGTTTTACACACAACGAAAAACTGTTCTTATTAAGCTTTGGAATTTATCATGAAAAGTTCTTAATGTTTTTATTGGCAATTAAATGCTACTTAGGTAAAAGGCTGAATATCTGCCTGGGTAACAGATGATTAGAATGAATCAACCCTTCATTGTATTTTGATTTTATGTTAAAAAAAAAACGTAATACTAGTTTGTACATCGAAGTATTTATAAAAAAAATCTCGTAACTGATAGTTACAGTAACATTTTACGCATGTATAATGTTAGCCTAACATAACTGTACATTACTTAATTCGTGTCAAAATTAGAACTACTTATAATATATGAGTTTTAAAAATGCATTGAATACTTCAATAAATTAGTGATGAAGTTCACCGATAACAAAGAAGAATAATACTCAACATAGTCAAAAGGTGGTTAGATCTCCAAAGAGGTGATGAAGTTGTGTAGGAGTTTGGTCATCATTAGTTAATAACAATGACCTATCATCAACGTTTAGTTAAAACTAATTGTTAAAATTAACACGAACTATTTTATTACCGTGTCTGAGAACGGGTGGTTTCTAAAAATATTAAAATAATCTTAAGGATAATAATTTATTCAAGCTAAAATTTTAGAAGGACATACTGTCCCTTGAAACTGTTTGACTAAAGGCATTACATTAACTTTAAAATGTGTATCAAATAGCTTCCAATGGCATAGGTCACTTAATTGTTATGCTTTTGGTACATACCTATGTGCATTATAATAATCTTTATAAAAACTACAACTACAACTATTCAATAAACAAAATAATCGTTATAAGTAGTTCACAATTGGTGAAAACTATATAAGTACAGGCTATTTGAGAATTCACTATTGTTCTAAATTAGTCAAAAATGCATTTTTATTCTTTTAGAGTGACAACCCTTCATTGTTACCAAGGACGTGAGTAGCTTTTATTTATTTGTGTTTCTTACTTTAGAGATTAAACCACACGTAAAGATAAACCAGGACCCTTAAAAGATAGACTCAAAGTAGTTGATATAATGTGGCTACCTACTTTGCATCATAAGCTGTACATATTTTATGATGATATGGATAATGCTTTCGCCTCTCTACGGTTGTGTAAATAATGGCTTTGTATATTTATACTTGAGACCTAATATGTTATGAGAATGAAATATTTATCGCTACGGTATTATCTACCCGGAATACGCATTTATTTTGGTTACTCGTACTGTGCAGATCTAAAAAATCATCGTCAACCCTGTAATCTTTTGTTTGTTTTTTTTTTAGTTTTCTAACTACAACATGGACCAGGAATTAAATATCTGAAAAAAAAAAAATGGCTAAAAAGGGTACTTATACAATTTTCTCTTCACGTATTATTAAAGATATATCAAGGTTCTGAAAATACAATTATTAAAAGGTTTTGAGATAGAACTCCATCCACTAGCGAGATTAATCTACACTTTCCATTTATTCCCGCAAGAGACATCTCTACTTACCGTGTACCGTGCATCGCTTTGAGATCGCGCTTTTACTGCGTTAAAAAATATTCTGCTCTATTTTCTGCACATAAAGCAGGGAAGGCTGCGTTGTTAGCTTAGCCGGACGGCAAATAATAAAACACGCAATAAACCATGATTCACATAGTGTTGAGGGAGGTAGGGCACAGGTGATTTCTGCTCGAATTGGAGCTGCCTGAGTGGAAAAGTACCAACTTTACAGTAGACTGTAGTTGACTTGTACTATTGAGCTAATTCTGCTTGTAAATAGGAATGTTGTTACGCCTTTCTACAGTTTGCCGTAGGAACTACGTAGAAGCTCGTAGAGGGCTGTAATATCTTTTCGGTGATCATGCCGGACGCGGTACGTCATTGATCATAGCTTGGAACGTGTTGTCACATGTTATATTAAAGGCAGCGTTTAACGGACATAATAATTCTGAAAGTAATATTTCAAATTGAATTTCTGCCTAAATACCTACTGCTTCTACTTTTCAATCTATACAAAAAAATAAAATTGAAGTATCTGTTTTAATGTCAAAATAACAGTTTTTACGAAGTACATAATATTTATGATTGTTTATATGGTACTTATACCAAAGTTTTGTCTGTCTGTCTGTTTGTTCCTCCTAATCTCCGAAATGGGTGGACCATTAATTTTAGACCATAGACCTAAGAAAGAACAATTTTTTTATTTTTTTTATTTTAGGTTAAATAGTTTGAAATATAAGGGCGTGGGGAATGGTCACGTTTCATCTATATATCTATATTCTTAAATAACGTTTAAACTATTAATCTGAAAATTAAATATTGAGACCGTCAAAATAAGCACAATTATTATTCATTTCATCTGTCACACGGTGCATGGTACGGTACGGTTTGCAATTTATTTTTAAATTTGTCCCAAAAAGTGACCCCCATATCCAAAATTCATTTATTTGCGTTGCACATCTATATTTGGATCACAGGAATTGATACGTTACCAATTTCATACCAAATTTCAACTTAATTGCTACTATAAATTCATTTGCTGTGACAGATAAAAAACATTTTCGTTTTGTTTGCCTTTATATTTGTTACAGTTCAACTTCTTACAAGGCAAACGTTAAGCAAAGAAGGTCGCTTGCTGCACCGGCCGATATACGTGGCATGTTCACGAGTGGGAGATGTCACAAGTGTTGTTGTTTTATCTCATGAAAATTGTACATTAAACATGGTATATAAGGTAATTTTTCAATGATATTAAACTTTATTTAGATTCCTTCATGAGGAATACAGAATTATTATATCCGCTGTCTCAAAGTGTCAACCATTTTTGCCACTGCGACATACGTACAATCGTCATGGTAGTTTTGACCGAATAAAGTTGTCATAATGAATAATAATTATGTTACACTTATGTATGAAAACAGTTATATTAATATTGATTTCAATAGCTTGCTGCGCTTTCATACTTTTAGACACATGTTAAATATTTTTCACATATTTCATATATGCCGGGAACGCGGGAAGAGCTAATATTATAAATAATTAAATAAAAGTTCTTATTTATCTCATGACTGCATCTACTTTATTTTACTCTGCCATCAGGAATATGATTAAGGCATTTAATTAGGCTTTATACTTCTACTAGATTTAAAATTCTATTTAAAAGGCCGATTTGAGTTCCTTCATGATACTCATGCGAAAGCCTTACGATGACTAACAACTTTCTTTGACATAAAATTATGGTTCTGTCTGTTCGTTTGTGGAATCAATTACCTACCGGTACAAAAGCGGCAAGCGGAAACCCTTATACCTTTAAAAATATAGTCAAGCAGCATTATTTATCACTGTAATATTATTACTATTTATAATACTATATAATCTCTTAAAATAGCTGTATATATTATATACGAGTATATCTATATGTATAAGTATTGGTCTATATCTACAATAGTACGCCATCAACTACTATGTTTTTATTAAATGATTTTGTTATTATCTCCATCCTAAGGTTGTCTGGTAGAGAGAGCTTTTAGTGACAACGCCCATTGTACTCTTATTTGTTAGATAAGATTTTTTTCTATGTTTTATTAGTGGTGTACATACAATAAAGACTATTTTATTTATTTTTAAATATTGACACTTATAAATGTACTCCAGGCGCATCACAGATGAAGAACATTATTGAATTTCGTGTGCACCTTGTGTTATGAACTTATGAACGATACCACTGATTACTTTTATTAAATAGTTTGGGCCGGAAAACTGTAAGTCGATTTTCATGAAGTTCGTGTAATTGACTGGCTGAGCACTTTTAAAGCATTATTTGTTTTGCATTTATATCACATTATAAGTTGTCGGCATGACGCGTGCAATGTCTGTATCAGCTGCAAATTTAGATCATATACCATGAAGGCTGAACACGTTATTATTGCTTTTATTTTGTGTCGTTCGATAACCAGTGGCTAATTTCTGCGAGTATTGATTGTTAGAACGATTAGTACTATGCTATGAGTATAGCTTGAATTTAGATATTAATTGTCAATCTTGCAGCCGGTTTTGATGCTGCTACGCTCGGATGAACCAGGTTAGATCATTAGAAGTAGTGCGATTATTCATACGATACGATACTACCAAGTTTTGTGATTCCTCGTACGAAACTAAATGAACAATTTCATTTTGTTTTAGATAAATGTCTTTATTCACAAAGACAAGTCAAGATTAAGCTTAAATACCTATTAATTGATATGTACATATGTGCTATATACAAAAGATGGTGTTACGATAGGATCACTACCTTAATTTTCGTATATTGTATGTTAAGTAATTAAAAAATAATTGATAAATACTAATAAATATAAATACCTAATTAGGTATATTGTTATCTAAATACGACCATCACAAAATCAAGTATTTATTCAGTTAGGCCTGAGCTAAGACTGAACTAGCAGTTTCTTGCCGTTTTACACCCTCATAGGTTAATTTTTTTAAAATATATTTTATAGTTGTTTTATTGTTTTTTTTTATTAATAATGGCTTAAATACTTAAATAAAATAATTCATAATATTATATCTAAACTATCTTTGCTTTCTTTCTTGTTAAAATCACTAGTTGAATCATAGATAATATTATGTAATAATAAGTCCTAGCGGTTACATTTGAAAGTAAGTACATATATATAGTATTAAGATAGATAGATCATGCTTCACAGAATATCGAACCTAAATTTGTCTTAAAATAGTTGGGTACATGGATAGGATAAAGTTGAATTTACTTAAAATATTTTCAAGCACCGTTAAATTATATGTAGTAGTTAATATGCAATACGAACATAGTATTTTGCAGTGCATGACCGGGAATCAAACTCAAACCATCACGATCACTGCTTAAATAACAATAAATATCTACTCCATATGTATGTACAAGCAAACAATTATACACAAACATTAAGTTAAAATATATTATATTGGCGTATTCAACATGTAATGGCAACTGATTTAGCTTAACTGTGAAACCGAAACAGTCACTGTAATTTATTACGGTTACAGTTAGTTAGGCCCTGCTATATCCAAAACTATTTTATTGTTCCCTATTTATTAGATTACACTTTGTTTTGTAACTTGGATCTACCATTTATCTATTTCAGTTGAAGAAACGGTAAATAAAACATTGATACATACTTTGGCTTAAATATGGATCTCAAATTTTAGAACAAAGAAACGTCAAGGTTCTCCTGCGTTTAACAAGTAATGCAAGAACTTTACTGTCGTTCTTGCGTCGACTGTAAGAGACCAGGCTCTAATCTTATTACATGCAGTGCAAGCAATTCGCCAAGTTGCCTGGAGTTCTTCTTTTGAGGAAAGTTCATCTAACACAACATGAACATTGTAATTTATTATTAGAGTGCTTTTAGATGGTTGTACCTAATTTGGTTTTAGCTTTCGATAAAGGTCAGAATGTATTTTGATATGGAGAAAAAAGACTAGAAGAGATTAGAATTTTAATATAAATTTTGACCTTTTAAGGTTTAATACTTGTATTAGAAGTTGTAAATAATATATAGAGTGCATAATTGTCTCGTAGGTATATGAATTTACCGCAATAGTCGAGAGTTACCTTTACTCGAGGCCTTACCTTAGTTGGTTTTGCGCATATGCAAATATTTCAAGGACCGACTATTTGTAAGGCTACTTTAACAATGTTCGAAAGGTCATTTCAGGAAATACGTCAATGTTGCATTCCTTTTGTAGAAACACACATTTATTGCAACCGCTTTGCATATGAATTCATGGACATTTAAAATTGTGTATACTAGTATAAAAGTAACATCTGTATTAAAGTCATTATTAAAATCTTATTGTACAAATCATTTATGTAAGTTTGTTACCAAATTCATGACGATTCTCAAATCGACGCGGCACGCGGCACGCGGCAGGCGCATTGTAAGGGATAATCGATATTTAAAGGGGTTACGTAACTTGGCTCTTATTTTGAAAACTAAGCCGTAGTTCCTTATGTTTCCATTTTAAGTGATCTAATAGCGCCTCTGCGAGTTACGTAATCGATAACAAAAGACAAAGGACAAATAAAAGATTTATGTTGGAATATATCGTTTAGATTTACAAGACTTATCACGAAGAAACTTGAGACATTATGTTTGTATTGTAACTATACTTGTTTTCTTTCTTTAAATTCTGCCAATAATGGCCTTAATATTTGACAAGCAAGTGATTACTAACGTCCTAGTAATATTGAGATTATATTTTCAAAAGAGCATTTCGCTTGCATATATATGAACATTTTAGATATATGAACATTTTGTGTCACATTGTTTGTCCGCGATGAACTCTTAAGCTAATGAACCAATTTAAATCATATTTTGCACACTCTGTGCAGTTTGGTCCAACTTGAGAGATAGGATAATTTTTATCTCAATAACTTAGAAACTGGGTAGCCGGGAGTATCATATATGTATGTATTACTGCTCAATCTAATCATGTAATGACGTGTCGAGGTTGCCTGTAAGAAATCAATCTTAGCGATAAGGTCGCCTATTGTACATATCCACTTTGCGTTTTTTTTTTAAGGATTTGTCGTTGTACAATAAAGATTATTCTATTCTATTCGATCGAGGTTATCTCTAGTTAGTCTCTAATTGTCTGTGGAAATTGGTATTTTGGTATGAATTGGATTTATGTTCTGGAAATCTGGAATCTCTAATGACGTGACTCGCTAACAAACATTGACTTCACATTTGACTGACCTGTTGATCTAGTGGTAAGGGATCCTGACTGCTAAGCCAGAGGTCGTGGGTTCGATTCTCACCCAGGACAAATAATTGTGTGTTGAGTATTATCATTTGTTCTGTGTCTGGGTGTAATTTATTTATAATATGTATGTATTTAGAAATATATGAGTATGTTTATTAGCAGTCTGGTTACCATAGTATAGGCTGTGCTTAGCTTGGAATCAGACGGCCGTGTGTGAGATTTGTGAAGTTATTATTATTTATTGTTGCGGTTATGACTCTCGATATGTTATCGAACGGCGTTCATAAAGCCGATACAAAATTCGTAAGCGGATTGTAGCGTTTGCACCTGCCGTAGCACACATCGGTGACGTTGACAGACGTATGTAGCGCTACACGATTTCATCGCCGTATCTCAGTACTGTAGTATGTGAACATACGAGTACATATTAGAACAAAATATAGCAAGTCACATTTTTAACAGGATGCATTAAATTTAAAGGAATATGACAGATTGTTCGTGTGTTTGCCACTGATGGAGTCTAGAATACAATGGTTCTCAAATTTGTCACACTCTTATTGAAGAGTTCTTGTATCTCTTTCATTATTTTATTCACGAAATAAGTAGTGAGCCTTAATAGGGTCTATCCTAAATACTTCAGTGAACACAAATCATTTTACGAAATATCTCTAAACAAGCAAGCAATATCTTAGTGACAATATTAGTATAAGTTTAAAAAAAAAATTGTATTTTAGCCTAGACTCTTGGATAAGATCGATTTTTCATTATACCTACGTAAAAAAACATTCAAGTAATTCGACTCAAATCTAAATACACGGATGGGCTTAAGACTCCCTCTTAAACAACTTTTTCATATCTTGTTCTAAGGCACTTTGGTAAAGGTTTTCACGTCAGGAGAACTTCACAGGAGCATCAGACATTAGAACATTGTGAGTTTCTGTGCGTTGGTAGGGTCCATTTTCGTAAGAGGGTAGCTGACTTATTAATTTTACTCATATGATCCACCGATTGGTCACGTAGTGTCTGCTAATAGTTCTAAATGTAATTTTAAAATCGGATCATGCTTGTAAATGTACTTTCTGACCTTAATGAATCAATATGTTTCACATTGTTCACACATCTTCGAAGTTTCAACGTGTAAGAGGCGAAGACATACACTATACACATTAATAGATATTCAAAATCTGTATAAATATTGTGATAATAAGGACTTATTGCTTGAACGTGTAATGTTGTGAACCAGAAATAACTGGTTCGAATTATTTTTTTTGCTTTTAACAAAGTGTAAATTATCCATTAGATAGCTCGTTTAGAACTCAAAGACGCGCGACGCCAAACGCAATTAAAGTCATCAATGTAAATGTATGGCTCAAATGAAAAGTTAGATCGGATTGAAAAGAATCACCTTAAAAAGTGGTAAATTTTAATATTCTGCCATCCTTGCCCACTTTTATTTTATTGCTACTTGCCAAAATCTTTGATTCTAGGTCCACGGAAACATTTTAATTATTAAGTTTGCAAGTTTTATAGTATATTATTTATAATAATGTTAATAATATTTTTTATGCAGATGCTGAATTAAGAGTGATATTTAAAAAAATGTGGCTCGCATGAAGGTTTTTATTCAAAAAGTATAATATAAAAGTTTCTGGGTATTTTGACAAGATTAATACTTCCCAAAATGTTTCAGAATTCATTCTGTAATAAATTGTAATCAGTAACTATACTTGGTTCCAATCAAGTTGTTACCGAATTCAATTCACTTCTAGCACAATTTTGAAAAAACAAAAATGAACAGAGGGGTTTAAATTTATTTATAAAAAAAACTAATATTAACGTATTACGTACGTTCTTACTATCACATCGATTGTAGTTGTTCGAGCTGTAGCTAAGAGCAGAAAACGATAGGACTATGATACTAGTCAAGTCTAATATCTTATTTTCATAAAATTCCTTAAAAATTGCAAAAAACGCATTTTTCACCAAAAGTTTCCCCGATTTTAAATTCGGGGAAAACTGAGAGTGCTTTTTCCAGAAATTCAAACAAATTTGTTAGAATTTTGATAGGACCACTTCTGTCGGGTCAGTTAGTATAACATAAAACAACACATAGCACCTGTTCTGTGAGGCACATGTGAAGTGGGCTATGTGTGGCCCCTGTACGGAACAGTGTTCATACATTGGTACGATTGCCGAGTGCGATCCTCGCGCTCCGGAAACTGCATTTATTGAACCAGCTGCGTTTCATTGATTCATATAATATGTAAGTGTGACAAACATTATTGCGATCAATAATAAGGTCTAATGTCCTCCGGTAACGGATAAAATTTTCTTTTCGGAAATGACAAAAAGTGTTTACAGGATGATTCGAAATCATCGTCATCATCATCAAACACCTTCAATATTAGATTCGTTGACGGATTCGCGTACGCATAGAATTCCCATAATGTATTGAGTTAGTAGTAATTCCTTAATACCTTAACTTGTCCTACAGTGGATGATTACCAGCAATTGCTTATACTTAATTATTATGACATCTTTTTTTTACTAAACTAAACATAATGCTGCGGTATAGTATAGTCTTTATAACACCACCTTATAGAAGTTTTTTTTACTACGCAATAAGCATTGCCTGTTGGGGAGTGATGTCCGGTCATTTATAACTCTGAATCAAAGGTTACAAGTGTAAATGGTGATTTTGATTCTGCGGACTGCATTGACAAATGAGGGTCGAACTCGAGCCTGTCGTCTCATATGATATTAGTCTGCCGACACTTAGAAATTTAGTACAACGATTTATTTACAACAATAGCTAGGTAAAATATATATCTATAATTTAAATTGAAATGTAAGCGATATGTGTGTGATATCGGCAAGGCTAAGTCGTCGATCTTGTGAAGTGCTACGAATGAGTTACATGCATAAATAAACCCACATACCTTCCTTACACACTATTTTTGTGGTCAAACGCTATGTTTTAAATGAAAGTATTACACGGGTATTACTCTCATTTGTTGTACAGCGCAAACACATTATCACTCTCAATATATCAAAACCTTTATATTACCTTGTAATATCATTAATATCATTCTAACTACGTTCTGCTTATCGATAGACTATAAGAGCCATTTGTCAATGTCAAGTCCGCTGAAAGAAGTCATTGGATATCCTTTACAAACTGTTCATTATAATATGTAGAATTTAAATGATGTTTTCAAAACTTATTGTGTTATTCATAGCAATCACGATTAAAGTCAGATAATAGAGAGTCCCCTCAAAGAATCATAGCCTGTCTATAATCATAGCTTTCTATCGCCGCCAGAAATGGTGGCCAGGAGCAGTTCATTGGTTGGTGGTTTAGTCGTTACGTCTTATGTACGAGTATATCGTCTCTTCTGGAAATATTTCTGATGTTGGAGACACTGTGTTGTTGTAATGGTTGGTCTTTGAAATAATTACTGTTGGAGGTAGTACTCGAAGGTTTTTTCAAAGAAAAAAAAAAGACGATTCTGGACCTGTATTACACGAGAAAACTTTTTTGTTAACAAAGAATAATAAATATGCTATGCTATCTATCTATTCTATCGTAACATTGTTGTTGAGTAAGACCAACGAAAGTCGTAATAAATCATTGAGCCGAAAATTTTCTCTAGTCAAATCCATTTCGGTGCACGATAGACACTTTTTAAATTGTCGCCAATTTGTAAAAACAAATGACATATGAAATCATTAAACATCTACAGATTCCCAAAGAGTTCCTAATTCAAAATATAAGTAAGCTGCTTTTCTTTGGCCTATTCTAAAAACTTTTAGTGTTACCCACGTAATAAAGGCAAATTTAAGTCTACAAAAGATATTAAATTTTATTAACTACGAGTAACTCCCGTCTATTCGTAGGACAAACTTTGTGAGTGGTTTCATATTACTCTTTTTGTAGCTAAACAATTTAAATTGTATTTTTCTTTTTTTTTTTGTAAAGAATAAAGAAATAAGTCCTAAAATGTAAAGAAAAGCTTTTTGTAAAAACATAATGCGAAGTCAATTACGAGGTGCAACTTACGCTGTCTCTTGTTGAAAACATGAAGAATCAATAATGGAACAGTTTAAATATTATATAGCTTAATTCAACTATCTAGCTTATTTTGAAAATGTCTGTAAACTTTGTCCTACAAAGACACTTGAAGTTTACTTACCTGGAAAAAATAACCTGTGGATGAACACTTATAATCATCAGCGCGTTGTAGGATTAAACACAATAAAAACGTTTCATCAGGTTCTTCAACGGGTTCTTGTTCAAAGGGTTTACATATTTTATATTTATTAAAGAAAAGTAAATTACAAAAACCTACTGTCAAATGTTTTCGGACTTTGTATTTGTATTAGATGTGTAAATACTCTCTTGCTTATCCGACTTTTAGAACGAATAGCATCGATCGTGGTCACGTCCGACGCCTCTGTGAGTTTCAAGTAATCACTCGGTTGGTTTTCTGTTATTTCGTTCGCACTATCATTACTTCGACACATTTACGACTGCAACACAACATGTTACGAATCTGTTAAGATTTGAAGGGTTAGTGTTCGTTGACGCTTTGCTGTATTACAATCAAGTTGTTTTTTAAATTTAAAAAACATATTGTTTACGTATTTAGTTTTGACTATATATTTTTTTTATTTCTCATAGACACCACCCAAAATACCTTCACTTGTCCACTTTGCTATACTTTTACATCTATGAATCCCAAATATTACTGATAAATGTAAATTTACATAATATATGATCGTAACTTCAGCTATGTGCTCATAACAAATCAATGTCAAATAAAAAATAAATGTAAATATGATATACATACTATATATATATATATATATATATATAGTATGTATATCAAATCTCGTACAACATTTAGTTAGATTTATATGTTAAGGAATTACATATATTGTGAATCTACAAAATATTTTACTAGATTTGATAGGTATGTATTGTATTTACATTAATTTTTTATTTGACATTGGCTTGTTAGTAATCATATCTATAATATATTAACCCTTCTTTGCCTTTCCAAAATATGTTGCAGTCAACGATTTAGGTTTGTAGTTTAACTTTGTTTTCGAACTCACAGCTTCGAAACATACATATTCGTCGCTTACACATTCCACCTTATTACAAATCGGGGAATAATAAAAGTTCTTGGTGTTTGGCTAGAAAATTCAAGCACTCTAACGCCGCGTAAGGCTACCATTGCATAGTGGCACTGCGAAGATTTCGTGTGTTGATATGTCGCTGCTTCAGTGCAGATATGTTTACTATGTTTAGGCAACGTAGGTTTTCATTTGAGGCCGCGTTGTTTTTCTGCGCGTCATCATCTTCTTACCCTCTTCCCAAATTTATTTGTTCGATACAATGTGTTCTTTTTTGTCATTCTACTTTATCTTTCGTCGTTTCACTGCTTACTCCCTTGCTAGCCATACCCTCTTTTATACTGGCCATCCATCTTTTCTTTGGTCATCCTCTATACGAGTATTTGTATGCGTCAACTTCCATACATAAATTCTCTTCACCTTATTTTGCTCATCCCGACGCATCACATATACATACCACGATAATTTATTGCTTCTTAAAATTTCATCCACTGGCGCTACTTTCAGGCACCCTGTAATGTATTCATTCCTGACCTTGTCTGTTCTAGTCACACCACATTTCATCCACGGGCGCTACTTTCAGGCACCCTGTAATGTATTCTCGTATTGTGGTCTCGATTTAAGATCCATACGTAATAACATAAGTTCGGTGGAAATCGGTCGCCCCGCTTCAGAGATTAGCCGGAACAGACAGACAAAAATTTAAAAAACTGATCTTTAGGCATAGGTATCGTGCAAATAATACTGTGTACTGACCTTAATAAAAACTATTATTATGACATTACAAACAGACACTTCAATTTTATTTATTTGTATTGATGGTCACTGCTCTGTTCCTAACAGTCGTAGCGTGGTGTTAAATAGCCCATAACCTGGTCCTGTCCCAAGAATTGGGCTACCAAAACAAAAGAAAACTCCGCAGCTTTATTAAATTGGTATAGAAATGAGACGAAAACCAAATGTGTCACATTTATAACCCATAATGTGAAATAAATAAAGACTACAATAACAACAAAAGATGATCGATTGGACCTTCTGGATGCCACACATTCTTTTAGATTCGAAGCTACAGTCGTGGCGTGTTCACTTATATAATTGTCAAGTTTTCCTACAATATGTGCTGTTAGACAATATTCCCAACTAACGTAGAAATAGATGACTAAAATTTTCATAGTTACTTTCACAATAACAATATGAAGTCGTACGGCATTCTGTTATTGGGAATACTGTCGAATTTCAAATCAACTCTGTGCTGCAATGCGAGCTGATCAAAACCTCTTTTAACTTAATATTAAATATTTAAGTACACAAATAATTATCGGCTGACTTGTTGGCCTATTGGTTAGTGACCCTGACTGCTATGCTACAGGTCGTGGGTTCGATTCCCGCCTGAGTCTGGGTGGACAAAAAGAATTTTAAAGTATCAAACTTGTTAGATGTGGCCCCTTTGCCAAACTACAATACTATAAGGTAGTTCTTTAAACAGTAAGGGCGGTTTATTATGCTTTGCATATTTAATTTAAAAAAAAACCCAATCCTTATCCCATTATCCCATTGATATTATAACTGTGAAAATTTGGATGGATGGATGGATGTGTGGATGTTAGTTACAATTTCACGCAAAAACTACTGAACCGATTGCAATGAAACTTGGTATGTAGATAGCTGGAGACCTGGATTAACACAAAGGCTACTTTTTATTCCGATAGCCCCAAGGGGTCCGGATTTACGCGGGTGAAACCGTGGGGTGCAGCTAGTTATAATCTAAATAACAACAGATGCGTTTAAGGAACAAAATAAATATAAAAAGTAAGAAAAACAAAGAAATCATGTCATAACTACTTTATATAAATCATGCACAACATACAAACTATACATTTAAGGGATATATCAAATTATAACGAAATAAGATAAACGAAGAATACTAAATTACTTCATGACTAACATAGCCATATTTAAACCCCGTGTAACACACGATAACAGAGCCGTCTGACTATTTTATAGATGTTCTTAGAAATAATTATCGTTTAAACTCATAATCACTATCATAATTCCTGTCCTTTTCCCAATTCTCATTAGGGTCAGCGCAACGTGTAACATTGCAATGGGTTTTGGCTGGTTTCTGGACCGACCGCCTGCCTGACGCTATCCTTGGGAATATAGTCGTTTTAAGACGGGAAAGTAGGAAGAAGAAAAATATGTATAAGGAAAAATGGGTAAGGAGAGGAACTAGGGAAGGGATACCGCACCGCGGACTGCGAAACGATTCGTTTGGCATACGGAACGGATTTTCAACGAAAATTTTACCGTCCGTAGGCAAAACGAATCGTTTCTCGATTATCGGAACGTGGCATGAGACTACAGTAGCTCGCAGATCTTGGAGTCGCGCACCCGTTCCCGAATGGCCATACCCCTCTATTGATGCGATAATAGTACAAGATATACAGAGCTCGTTCACCTATTAAATTAATTTCAAGATCATAACTACAATTTATCAAAGTTCTTGTGGACATCAAAACGCTGGAACACTTGCAACATTCACTTAATCTAGTTTAGATTTATATTGCAGCCGTAGTAATCAGTACTCCGTAATTTATCAAGCTACTACCGAACATACTGAACAGGATGGCGCAATCACGTTTTAAACCAATTATTAATAATTTCCTTGAACAGTTAGGTATCAGGCGTTAAATTTAGATTCTATGTATGTCTAGTAGCAGACGGTAGTAACTAAACTATAAAACTGATATTGCGAAATAAGTAAGTACCTAATACATTAAATAATCGTTTAGTAAACAAGTAATTGAATAAATGGTACATTAACATACATAGGTATATAAATGAACATGTTGTCTAACATATAAATTTCAATGAGTACACCTATCTGAACTCGTGTACAAAAACAAGTTATTTAACAATAAAGTTTCAATCTGAATTCAATTACTTCCAAAGAGATGCCAGTCGGACGTTAAGATCAGAACCTTTGATGTTGTTTGGATTCCTCTACCCTCGCCTACATTCTTTATTCGAGTACCTACCGGGATCGAGATTACGTAAAATGGTGATAGATCCCGCAATTCCCTAGGGGCTCACGAGATTCTTATGAACAAGTATTAACTCTCCAACTAACTTGAAGTGGTTTGGTAAAAAAGGGTTTATTGACGTACACAACATATCGATACAATACGCATATACGACAAGTATAACAAACAGGAAGAGAAAGAATGTTTAAGACCCATCTTAACATATCTAAGATATCGTAAAAAGAGCGTAGGTATCATGGCTTTAGTTTACGTTCTCAGAAAACGCTTAAGAAAAACGTCTCTCCTTCATATAAAAAGAACTCGATAAGCATTCAGTTCACGAATGAGGGGTAGGGACGACTGAGACTCCCGAGTCAGAATTAAGTGTGATTTATTAGTTTTATGAGCCACCCTAGCCTCAAAGCGCCTTATTTGCGTGAGTGAGCGGTCTACTTTTACGATGGCTAGTTTTGACTGATGTTACACTCATACATTACTGTCATTCACTACGTCATAAAAGATGAGCGTTTCAAACTGGTAGATTGTCAGTGTCAGTCCTGGTATTGGTAATAGGGCAGTAGAACTCCACTATTGAATACATCCGTATACCTGCCTGTGCCGACATTACATTGTGTGCCGGGATTTTTGAATTGTGAAAAATTTCTTCATGCAAAATGCAATTTGATATATTTAGTATTACCTACATATTGACATTGACGTATTTTTTTTAAACTTAAATCGTCTGCTAAAACTATTTAGACTAAGCGTTTTTTGAGTGTCTGTGTATCTGTGTGTCTGTGTGTCTGTGTGTCTGTCTGTGACATCGTAGCTCCCAAACGAATGGAGCGATTTAACTGCGTTTTTTTTGTTTGAAAGGTGACTTAATCCAGAGCGTTCTTAGATATAATTCAAGAAAAGCTGTCAGCCGTTCGAAGATCATCAGGTCTTTTCTAATCGTTAAAGGTATTTTCGAGTCGGGGGTACCTATTTAAAATTAAAAATTTATGATTATTTCTTTTTCCTCTCAAGTCAGATGTTAGGCATTTTATTTTAATCACTGTGTACCTACTTGTAATAATATTAAAACACCAAAATAATTTGATTTAATACTTTTTGTTACTAAATCGTTAGGTTAGATTATTTTTGCTCAACATCGAGCGAAGGTCGATTTGCTTGGCTCAGAAAATAGATTCTTCAAGATTTCCGTCCCTGATGAAAAGACTAAACAGAAAATAAACCCAATTACAACCAACAGTGATGAACTTGAAACTATTGCTCAAAATATTAAACTTATTTATTTGCTTATTGCTTGAACAATTCTGCTTACATTTCATCTATTTACTAGACAAACTCTTCAGTCTTGCCAAAAAAGAAAAAGGTAGACGAGTGAAATCAATAAATATTTTTCAACATAATATCTACTTGCTTATTATATAGGTGCCGCCAGTGCTGCCAAATAAAAATAATTGGGACGAACACAGAAATTATTAATGTATTTTGTAAGGCTTGTCAATCAATTTCTTCTTTTCAATTTCAATTTCTCCGGCAACAGAATAATATGAGGTGTAAATTCGTTCATTTTAGGCTGATTTATACTTCTAAGGAATGTGAACGTGTACACGAGTTATATTTGTTTGAGATTTAGTTGTTAAATGGTAGGTTTCTAAAGAACTAACCTGACTGACGGAAGGATTTAGTTGTTAAATGGTAGGTTTCTAAAGAACTAACCTGACTGACGGAAGGATTTAGTTGTTAAATGGTAGGTTTCTAAAGAACTAACCTGACTGACGGAAGGATTTTTTTGAAAGATGTTTTTCACCTTTCACCTTTATATTACAATTGAAAATTGTAGCGTTTTGATTTTTAAATCAAATCGTAATTTAAATGTTTTCTTGTGATAGTAAATGTTTGAAGTAAATAAATATTTAAATTCAAAATTTTGATAACTTGGACCATTTTACTTAATTTTTTACGGACATTATCACGAAATAGGTATTACATACCTCTGAATTTTATTAATTCTAAATAATTTAATTCCATCATAAATACATAATTAAATGATGGAACGCGAAAGTTTAAAAGTTAGTAAAGCTTAAGATGTATAAATTATGCAAAAAAAAATGTTTAGAAGGTATCAATTAGAGTAGGTACGTACATGTCGCACTGAGCGAGATACCTGGCTCTTGCTGAAGGCTGCTGGTTAATGTAGAAATTATAATTGCAAAACTATTGATTACGTAATGTGTACCTACTACTGTGTTTCCCAGGATGGGGAGAAAAGTTATAGAGACTAAAGGCTACTTTGTTACCGTACCGTGGGGTACTGAAAACGTCTGAAATCTATATAACATAATACTATTTGAAAGAGGAGGTGACCAACATTAAACTTGACATTGAACGTGAATGATAGATATCTCTAAAATAATTGAAATTATTCGGTTCTTCCGTATTCGACCACATTTTCAACCCACAAGTCAAAATTAATAATAATAAATCCGTTTTCTATCCATTGGAAAAAAATAATTCCGTTCAAGCTACAGGATATTGGTTACGTAACGTTCAAAAACAAAATAGTCAAAAATAATTGCAAAAATTGAAACTGAAAGCAAATTTTGAATTAAATTTCGATGTATGACAATGTCAATTAGAGCAATATATAAGACTTATTTTTAATTAAAAATAAACATTGTTTCTTAAACTTAAGTAAAATAACAAATTCGTAATAATAAAAATAAAATTCAATTATAAAATATCCATCCACATAATCTTCAACCCTGTGACGTCAGAGGTACTCTTATACCAAACCGAATAAGACATGTACCTCCTGTAGAACCTCAGTAAGTCAAAATTCGAAAAGTAGAAAACCTCCATTACCCCAAAAATAATATTCGTTCCCTTCCCTTCCAACCCCAAAATCTCCATTGCTCGAATTGAGTGTCTACAAGCCATTTCAGTATGTACATATTTTCCCTCTATAATTCGAATAAATAAATTACACCTCTGTATCGAGATACAGAGGTGTAATTTATTTGGTGAAGGTGTATTTGTTCGAGAATATAGCAATTGTTTGATTTTACAACCTCTACAACTCGATAATATGAAACGAATTTTCTGTATAATTCGAAGAAAAGTCAAGTAGGTTACCGACTTTAAGAATATGCCTACGTCTCTTAGAAAACAATATAAGAGTATACAATAAATAGGACTTATAATTCTAAAAAATGACTAGCTGTTGCCAGGGGCTTCGGTTGCGTGTTTATTTTTTTCTTCATTTATAGTAATAACAGTAGTACCCCTTTGTAAACTTACTAACTACTCGTAGAGATTACTCTGAAGCCAACAACGCCTCTATCGAGCGTAGATGTAAACTTATTTATGGTATAAAATAAAAAAAAAACAAAAAACACGCCGATATTCCTTACAACCGTTCATACCTTATTTAATCCCTTAGACATAAAATATCCAAAAATCCTTCCTTGGTGGATGCTCAAAACATAAAAGGCATCAACTGCCAACTCTTCAAGTTTTTAGTCAGTACTAACTTTTAAAATTTCGCGTTCCATGATATAATTATGTATTTACACGGGAATTGACGCGATCACGAAATAGGTATTACAGGCTAACTGTCAGCCTGTGACCACTGACAGTGCAACCTGGTCGAAACGTTAGGCAATTCAGAGGTATGTAATACCTATTTCGTGATAGCGTTAATACCCGTGTAAATACATAATTAAATCAGTCAGTTTGAAGCAGTGAGCCCACTCTTCTTTAGGGATCTCTTCCACGCTGTTTTCAAACGCAGCATTCGAGTCACCTCCGTCATGCTTTTCGAGCATTGAGCGGCACCATACCAAACGACGACGATTTTGATCATCATGAGGTATCCATCTATTAATCTAGTACAAAGCTTTCTGACGCCTAAATGTTGATGTAAGACTTTTTGTACTTGACTCATACCAATGTCTTAAGCTGTGAATCTGTTGATATGTCACCCGTCTATCAGTTTCTATCATTAGACGCACAGCACTCACGTTATCTTCAGTAGTCGCCGTAGAAGGACGTCCTTCTCGAGAATCATCAGTGAGTTTGCTTCGACCACGTTTACACTCATTAAACCAGTTGTAAACAGTGGCACGAGATGGAGCTTCGTAATGAAATGCCAATCGGAGTCTATCGCAACATTGTTGTTGAGTAAGATGGCAATGAAAGTCGTAATAAATCATTGAGCGACAATTTTCTCTAGTCATTGAGCGACACTTTTTAAATTGCCGCCAATTTGTAAAAACAAATTACACATGAAATCATTAAACATCTACAGATTCCCAAAGAGTTCCTAATTCGAAATTTAAATACATTTTTGCTTTTCTTAGTGGCCTATTCCAAAAACTTTCAGTGTGATCTACGTATATGTATATTTTCCGTCACTATTAAACCATATTAAATGCCTTAGAAGTGTTACGATTCTTGGAAAAAATCATCTCATCCTCATAATATCTCCTGTATCTGTTTTCATCAATTTTCTCTTTGTCTATCCAAAGGTTAAGATATTGATTTTAGTGATAATGGCCTTTGTACGTATCCACCAGATGTTATTATTCCTTTTAAAATTTCTTTGTGGTATACAATAAAGTTTATTTTATTCCAAAATATTCATGGGTTGAAAATATGGGTCGAATACGGAAACACCCAAATTATTTGATAAATTTTTCACAAAACATTTTTAAACATAACAAGAGCAATGAAAAACTTCAGATACTGAATGTTGCCCATCAGGTAACGGTTATCGTCCAATGTGTACTAAAAGAGACGTCCCGTGGCAAGCATTGGGCAATGCGACACTTTATGAACAGGATTGATATTAATGAGTATTGTAGTCCCTTCCACCATTAAGTTATATTGAATAGTTATACTGAAGCGGAAGCAAAAAGCAATCTAGTTTATTTTTCCTATAACGTAATGTTTATCTCTTTTACACGACTGCCCAAAAGAAAGAGTATGAAGTTTCAGGGTTCATGTATGTATGTGAGTTTCTTTATTTTACCACAACTTTGAAGGACTAAACATTTGGATGTACGGGTTGTCGTTAGAATCCTTACATTATGCCTAATGAAACTAGCTAATATAAAAATAAAATGTTTTTGGGCAGAGAAGTCGTTTTTTAATTTATTTAATTAATAACTTGTTTGTGCTTCGGTATAAGTTTACTCATTTGTATGTCATGTCGTTTTCCTTGTTTTTTTCTTGTTGTTCCCTTTTTATACGTATATTTGTGTTTGATATCTTACCTAAACATAATATATTTCAAATATAGTATCGAAATATTAAAATAAAGTTAAAGTCTCAAACTATCTACTAAAGCTTAAAAAGTATTAATAAAGATTAAAGACACCAGAATGAAAAATATTCCAACATTTCAGTTTTCCATCTATGAAACATGTAGAATGTGGCTAGTGTGTAATGGGCTGGAGTTTGTGATGGTTAGATGACGGTCTTGATTTAGTAACTTTTAAACTTTCGTGTTCACGGAAACCGGTTTTTCACGTGGGAGAGCCATGCTTCGACACGTATGGGCCGGCTCGAGTCCGCTCGATACCACGGCCTCACAGAAAACCGGTAGTGAAACAAAGTTTGGATTGCTTTTCGCCGCGTGAGTGAGGTTACTGGAGGCTCTAACCGTTCCCTCTCCCCTATTCCCGTCCTTCCCCTCTCCCCCTCTCCTCCCCTCTAATCCCCCTCTCCTGTCTTCCCGCTCTTCCCCCCTTTCCCCCTCTTCCCCTACTCCCTTAAAGGGCGGCAACGCACTTGTGACTCTTGAGTTACAGGTGCCCATGGGCGGCGGTAGTCATTTAAAATCAGGTGACCCGTCTGCTCGTTTGCCCCCTATAACATAAAAAAAAAAAAAACCGGTCAGGAAATTCAGAGGTATGTAATACCTATTTCGTGATCGCGTTAATTCCCCATGAAAATCCGTTCAGTAGTTTTTCAGTTTATCGCGAACAGACAGACAGACAGACGCGGTGGGGGACATTGTTTTATAATATGTAGTGATAATTTACGACTTTAACCTATAAATATGTGTGACACTTAGACAATTAATGTGACAGCTGATCTCAGCTCAAACTCTTATGAAATAATATTGGCAAGGTATTAGAAGACCATGACTTGTGACTGTTTAACATTAATGTAAAGGATGATACACGCCTCAAACCCACTTGCGTTTTACTTAATACATATTTGCATAGACGATCTAGAAAGTGACGTCTCGATTATTTCCTATACAACAAAATAGATGTCCATGAACCAAAATGTGTTTCTAGCAACGACAAGTTAAATGTTCTATTTTTTGTCCTTGTAGGTACTCGAAGATTTCGAGAATACTGTCCAATTTCTGATTTTTATTGTTTAGATTCTGGTTTTTCATTAATATTAAACTAGATGAATCGTAATAAAAGGTAAACCTTAAAATATCCTTATAAAATCGGTTAAAATCGATATTTCTTAAAAATTCCAACGGGAATTTTTGAATTTCCTAAGCTGGTCCAATTAGTTTTAGTAATTTAAGGCTAAAAATAAAAAAATATCCATAATAATTTAAAAAGTTTAAAACCGATCTCACTGAAATTTATAGTACTTTTTAATATTATCACAAGCTATAATTTCAGAAAGTTTCAGACTTCTACGTACGTTCCTTTCAAAGTTATTGAATGTTGAAAAAATGCTCTTTTTTACTTTGACCTTCATTTGCAGTTAAACAAAAGCACTTCGCGACTTTGAACAGGTCTCATTTAGTAGGTTATTTAATGGAGAACAAAAAAGCTTTAAGCACATATGACAAAAACATACTGGAAACGAGATACCACACGAAATTTAAAAACGTCTTTTTCTTTTGTTAAATTAAAAAAAAAATGACGCCCGCTTGTCCAGACTGCGGGTATCAAAATTCTTAATCAACGCATTTTTTTACTGTTTATCCAAAAATAAAAATGTGTGGTAATCCAAAATTTAGGTATTTTAGTTCCTTGACTGGGCTATTAACTCTTTTACAATTGTTTATAATACATTTTACTATTATTCGAGACCAGGTCAACGCTTCAAAGTAGATTTAACTTTAGCAGCGGAATCAAAGTGAAGATCTACTTGGTCACTGTAGCTGTTAATAGTTTTACACATTCTTGAACATGGGGAGTTGGCACAGAGGTCAGTCCTACTAAGAGGTGGAACGAGTAGAGTAATAGAGTGACAAGGGAGTCTAGAGGGTACACACAACTTGAAAAGAACTCGCAGATACGATTGTCAATTTTCGAGCTAAAGACATGTGCATGAAAACAGTGCTTCATAAAGAAGTCTGCGACTAGCTAAGGATTTCATTTGACATATATAAATGTAATATGTGCATACCTTTAATAAATTATACATTTAACTTTATTAAGTACTAGCTGCACCCAGCATGCGTAGCAATGCCATTTTTTATATAGATTTTTTGTGCCAGGAACCCTCGCGGGCGTACCCAGAACACCCTACCAAAGTTTCATCACAATCTGATCAATGGTGTCGGAATGCATAGGGGATAAACAAACATACATTGATTTATATATATAGATACGAGTCATACGTACCATGGATATATAAAGGAAAATAAATGATAGTAATTTTGGGGCTATACAAACAATCTTTGAATAAAATGATTATGCCTTTCACCTGCTACAACATGAACGTGATGACGACGTCAAACGACGAATCGTTCCAGCCCGACGTGGAACCATTATTTTCAATTTTTTTCTGTAGCTTATTTCTTATTCTGTAGTCTGGGTGTACGTTCTGCGTCATAACCACTGCAATAGTTGCTTAAAAAAAAATATTTATTTGATTTCACCTACTTACCACATCCTTCTTATGTATCCATCTTTTGTTATATATATTTTATAGTAACAAAAAAACTTGAAACTAAGTACCGTAAGTTAGATATTAAATCAGAGACTTAATCACCTTTCTAAATAAACACGTAACAGGTATTAAGCTGGCACATACATATTTAGTTCCGCTTTTCGTGACCTGACATCACTATTCATGCTAACACACTGTTTCCATTACACAATTCAAATCTGAGTAATCCGATTAATACCATGGGAAATATTATATCAAGGTCAACTTTATAACCGTCGCGTGGTAATTTATAGTCATTTGTTTCATTTATAGTCGTATTTTCGTATTGATTAGTGTGATTTAATGGTAATATTTGGGTGATTTAATTTCAATTTGAACTATGGTACGAGCTGAATATATAATTCTAAGGACAATACAATACCCACAATACACTCCTGCAACACGGTTTTAAATTAAAAAAATGAATTTGAATTTGAATTTAAAAAAAAAATCTTAAGGGCTTGTATTTGGATATACTCGTAATTGAGACTGGCGTGAGTCTTGAGTTACAGGAAATCGTGCTTGTTTATTACATTCCTCAGTCCTCCCATTTTGATGTGGGTGTCAATAATAATTTGATTCTGAGCTGCGATCCGTTTCATCAGCACTATATTTGGATTATAGGCTCGGTTATATAGATGTATTTTTAGAAAAGATAATATGTGTTATAAATTAGTTAGTGTAATCGCTAAGTAGTAGACTAACCTTTTATTCTCTGCACTACATTTAGTAAAATGTTTTGGAAAAATTATATCTCCAAATAAAGTTTTCATGTGCGATTTTATAACACTGAAGTGAGCAAAACATTTAGCTTCAATATATTAGTAAAATTTCCTATGTACTGTATAAAATACTTTACAAAGAGTATAATAAAATTTAATAAAGAGTAAGGAGTATTAAAAAATATGTCCTTTAAGTCTATTTTGTTCGCTACATCTCAGCTGTACCATGAACTAATAGTTTTAACAGCTAGGAAACTCTTCCTATTAACAGTCATACTTTGTAAGCACGCAGAGCTCCTTTTTATTAGTAATATCAATAAACGCAGAATAGATAGAGTTTGTATAATAAAAATGTGTAAATCGCAATTTGCTAAACGACACTTTCACTTTTTTTGTTCCCTCGCTGTATAGCAGAATAAATAAAATCTTGAACATTTATCCCAACACAATACTAGAACGCAAATCACGTTATTGAATGGCTACTTATTGAAGAAACAGAAGAATTCATTACATCTATTATATAATGCAACACATAGGGAGGGAGGGTGTCCCTCACACAAACAAAAAGCACTTTCAAATCCTCATGTTTCTACTCTACACACGTAGCTTTAATTAAAGTTATATAAAACTATTATTACCATTATATAACTATCTGCGTTTCACCCTGCCGTTTCACCCTCGTAAATCCTGGTGCCGTAGAAATATCGGGATAAAAAGTAGCCTATGTGTTAATCCAGGTCTCCAGCTATCTACATACCAAGTTCCATCGCAATCGGTTCAGTGGTTTTTGTGTGAAAGAGTAACACACATCCATCCATCCAAACTTTCACATTTATAATAATAGTGGGATTAGTAGGATCTATTAGATAACAAATGTAATGGAACATATACGCCTCATCCGGAGGTAGGTTAGTGACAAAGGTGGGCGCCACAGTGTTTCACTAATGCGGTCATTATCGAACACATGAATTATTGTAATCAGTTCCAAATAAACAAAATTTTAATTTATTTTAACCATACGCAAAATATAACGTAAAGAAATTATGATAATTTGGGATCATTAAAGGAAATCCAACTACTCAGTAACCTGTACAACCATTGTCATTGTGTAAGTATATGAAAATGATTATTTTCACATTAAACTTTACCTTACAACTAACCATTATGTATCACTGATATTGGTGAGCGTTCCTAGGGGTTTTACTTCGATGAAGTCTAGTGAAAGCCTGGAGGAATCCTCATCATACCACTCGAAGAATTTTGTGTACTATAATTTAAAACCCTTACCCACATGTCACTTCAGAATTATAGATGTAGCGTGCCAATACGGTCTTCGGAAGGCCATGCCTTATACATATATAAATACCTACTATATTTCGTAATAAGTCGGCGATGTATAGTGTTTGTCTACACTGTTTCCTTTCCATCAAGTTGTCATAGATCACTTATAGATTCTGTGTTTTGTTATTTTCTTACACCTCCATAACAGAAAAGCATTGACTTTTACGAATTCAGTAAACATTTTCGTGAAGAGACTGTTAAAGTATTAAGATAAGCAGTGAGTAAGGACCCTTCAGAGATCGTGATACGAATTTTGCTTCCCTTTACTACGGTGCTACAATACTAAGCTATCTACCAGCCATGATGGGGTGCTTACGTCATATATCCTATCTGTCATGTGTTCTTTGCATTAGAAGACTAATAATAATTAAGGTATTTAAGTATTTATGAACTAGAATAAGGTAACGGAGATGTACTATTAAGTAAACAACAGGTGTATACATAATACATATATATATAAAAGTGACATTGCGGCCTCGGCTTCACTACGGCCTCGTTTCTATTTCTAACGAACTCAGGCTTCGAAGGACGTTTTAGCTCAAAATATCTGATCTAAATGCAAATATGATTATTTCTACAACGTGCATATATTGCTTTGTTGTGCATGCCCAAGGCAAAACTGACAAAGCTTTGGTGTTTTAAAAAAATATTTAGATAGGTATACAGTTGGCGTGAAACTGGATCACCCGAATCAACAGTGCATACTTACTACATAGTTGGTTATACATTGATGTGATGACTGTCTATAGCACGTACATTGGCAATTGTTAAAATTCTGTTGTTGCAAATTTTAAAACCATTTTAAATATAAATATTTTAATGTTTGGTTAACAGGTTTATGAATATTTTAACTTTGGTATAACAGATTATGTGAAAATAGTGGCGTCATTATGCTTGGAGAATAGGGTGTTCTTACGAACATAAAGCACTACTTTTACTAACTACTATCAACAGTTGAAGTAAGCTAAAGCTTAAAATAACATAAATATTAGTGGGATTATTTTTAATATTTTTATGAATAACTGCAATAGATGTTTATAACTTATCAAATTAAAATAAAAGTTAGAAAAACTGCTACTACGTAGGGTGCTACATAAGTTTACTCGTATGCAAAGTAGATATCATAATATTGTGATTTAAACTCAAGGAAGCGTTTGTTTGATTTTTTATTAATTTTCTAAATGAAAACGGCGCGCTTCTCTCGTTATGATATTCTTGTAATATTTTGGATAAATTTAATCGTTTACATTTTTGTTTAACTAAACAAAAATGCTTCGAGGAAATGAGTAGTGCATAAAACGGTGGTATATTCAACTTAATCGCGGCAATTTTAACTTGGAGGATGATGCAAGGTCCAGGTAAAGTTGTACTTGATAAAAGGAAGACTGTTACTGCTGCATGGTATACAGAGGAAGGTTTACCTCAAGCATTGAAGCCTTAAAAAATGAACGACTAAACTCAAGACTTTACAAGACAATACTTTTTTTTTTCTTCAACATAATGCCCCTACAATTCGAGCCGGAAAAACTACGAAATATTTGTACCTAGCTGGAATTTAACAGCTTTGAAACCCTTCTTATAATCTGGATTTACCCTATGCGACTTAGCACTATTACGTGTGTAAAAAAACAACTGAAGGGATGCAAGTTTTCAAGCGACTACTATGAAAAATAAACAAACCCCCATGTACGACAAAACTTATGTAGCGCTCTATTATATAGGTATTTCAAATTTAATTTATCATTATCCATATGCTGCTTAAACAAACGGCTCCCATTTGTCATTACAGTACTTAACTATATATAACTAGAGTAGCCATTAATGATATTAGGTACAGTTGAAAAATAATTCAGTAGAATGCGTTTATTGTGTAAGAAAACTCGACCGATTCCCCGACTGTTTCAATATTATCTTTCAAAGTAATTGTTAAAGTAGTTGGATGTCAAGGCCATGGAAAGTACATTTACAGTGATTGGTTTTTACAAAGTGGCTTTGAAGCCCTCCAAGTCTCTCAAAACTGCACACTGAGTTAGGACTGCAAACTGCACGCCTACTGCACCCCTTATTTGTTTCACAATCTGTGATACGTAACGCCGTGACAAAAGCATTTATTTTAATAGATTTTTCAGCGGAAACTGACAACAGGGTATTCTTTACCACAACATTACTTTAAATGATTCTCCCTTATAAAAGGAGTTAGTCCGATGTATAGAACTCCCGTTGTTTTCCCAAAAAGTTTTGACATTGATTTGCCAAAATAGAATAGAATATAATACGACAAAATACTATTCCATTTATCTTAATTTTTTTCATACTATCCTTTCATGATGACGACGTATATAACATATTGTTAAGTGACGGTATTCGAAGAAAACGAGTGATGTCACACATTATCCGATATCGGCCATAAAAAGCCGCACTGGTTGCATGCGCACATCACCCACAGCTGCCCTTGAAGTGGCTCTAGATCTAGCACCACTAGATCTATATATACAACAGGAAGCAGCTGTGGCAGCCATCAGACTCAAACACCTGGATCTGCGGTACAACCGAGAGGGTCCCCCTTCCAAACTATGGAATCAATTAGTGGAATATCAACCACTAATAGCTGCCCCATGCGATAGGATCTCTAAACAACACATCTTCGGAAGGAGGTACCAAATACAATTATCTGAAAACGACCGAGATCAATCTGGCATAAACGAAGTCCGGATATACACGGACGGTTCCAAGATGGGGACAGGGACTGGAGCCGGAGTCTTCTCACAAGACTTGAATATAACAATATCACTGGCGCTGGGCCAACACAGTTCCATATTTCAATGTGAGTGCGTTGCGATAACCTACGCCGCTACCGCGGTCATGTCAAGGGGTATAAAGGAGTACAACATCCGCATACTGTCAGACAGTATGGCCGTCCTAAAGGCCCTGGAGAGCAACACCATGAACTCCGATCTCATATACGAATGCCACCAGACCCTGGAACGTCTAGCCTCTGCCAATGGGCTAATTCTTCATTGGATCAAGGGGCATAGCGATTCACTCGGGAATGACGCCGCCGATGAGCTGGCAAGGAAAGGATCTGTAACGTCAGTGGCAGGTCCAACTGTACTGCTGCCACTTCCCTTTAACCAACATCGCTCATGGGTAAGGTAACGGACCCGTGAAGCGCACAACGGCCGTTGGGCCGACACACCCGGCTGTAGGCAGTCTAAACAGGTGCTGACGGAGGTCTCATCACGTTTAACACGCAGACTGCTCAGTCTCAACCGATTTGACATCAGAATAGTTGTAGGAACCATTACGGGCCACTTGGCCCTAAACCGACACCTATTTACTATCAATGCGACAAGCAGTCCTCTATATAGAGGCTGTTTCAACGCGGAGGAAACGGCCGCCCACGTTACCCTGGAATTCGAGGGAGTGGCCACACAACGGGCAAGTATCCTCGCGGGAGCGAGGTCGCTCCTAGAAGCCTGTGAACGCCCCAAGAGGCTCCTGTGCTTGTGGAAGGAGCTAGGCTGGCTCAACTAGTCAGCCTATCTGAATGCATAATGGACCGCATATGAGTCTAGACGCGGAAACAAAGCACTATACCAATACCTATACGAATACCAAGCCGCACTGAGGTGCTGCTAGACCACTTTTTGCATCGTCTCCATATGTGTGAAAGTGTTGTTCTTATTTTTTAAGTAATTTTTATGTGTTAGTTATAACATCAGAAGTGCGATGTACAATGTACAGGTACCATTCGGTCCAGTGCCGAGGTGGTAATAGGTGAAGTGACCTAAAGACTTGTGAGTGTAAACAACGCCATACCGGTAAGGTTGAATCACATTCTTTTAATTGAATTTTGATCTTTCATAGAATTAATTTGACGTGTGGTGTTGATCACGTACAAAGTTTAAATCAAATCCTCCACGAGTGTTTAACGCGTAGTTGTGGCTTAACGAACGGCTTAGTAACGATCGCATATTTTAAGTGGAAATTTAAAATGTCCGTCTCGAACAGATTTTACGAATATTTTGTTCGACGAAATGAAATTAGGTTCCGACAACTACCCTCCATAAGCAGAATATGCTAGACGCTTTGTATTACGGTTACACATTGTTCTTTTTATGAGTGATGAGTTAACGGTAGCGGTAGTTATAAGGTATCACGACCCCTAGATTCGCTCAGCTGCTACTAATGCGAATTTAGTGCCTAACAACCTAATATTTTTTTATTGATTTCTGTTCCGCGTTCTGAACGTTTCGGATCGCATTTACTCGGGAGGTGTGAGTCGCTGAGTGTGTGCGGCCTGCGCACTCCTGCTGGAGCCTTGATTGGGGCTTGCCGGTGATGGGTAAAAGTTCTTCTGGTGTCTCTGCATTCGATAGCCACGCATCGTGTTGTTGATGCTATGCGGTTAATCAACAGTGTGGTGAGATGTACCCAACATTTTTTACTGTGATCCCAACGTGAACAATATTGAAATTTTAATGTATACGAGTGACTTTCGTATATAGGGATCACATAAACGTACGTGTTGGTTGAATAAGTGGGTGATAACACGTCGAAAAATTTTTAAAGGGAATTTAGACCTTTGTGCCCATAGAACCCCCGATATTGCAAGTGTTTATGTTTGGGTTTTTGAGGACTAGCTCTGGCACCATCCTAATTATGCGGATTATGCTTGTAGTTTGCTCTTTCGGTTACGTATAGTGCAGTGACTTTTTGACAAATTGATAACAGCCAGAATAAATCGCGAAATAATTGACCCTCAATTAATAGTATCTGTCACAAACTCCAAGCTCTTGCCGAATGACTCTTAATCAATCGAGTTTCTTAAGCAACCGAATGCGTTTAAAAAGTGCGTTTTAAGTGTCACATGTACCGAAGTAAGTAATTTCTTAGATGGGCACTTAATAATTAAAAAAAAGAGAAAAGAAAAGAAAGAAGAAGAAATTACACTCGAAATGTACCCGTCTTATGGACAGGTAGAATGTTATTGAACATGATTCTCATCGAGCATTATCATCGGTGAGACAATACTTGGTGCTAGCTACTCATGGTTTGAGCAGTAATCAAAGGCCATGCGCGCTTGCCTCTGGGCACTTGTGGCGTGTGCCGGTTCACCTGCGCTTGCTCCCAGTAGCTACCTAAGGCTTGAGGTATATGTGTCTGGCGACAGGATTTCGTAAATGTGCTAAAACAACCCCTCCGTTACATCGCCATCAAACTAAAACTATAGTAACTACTATCATGTACATCAGTAGTATTTTTGTTTTTGCGATAAATTTTTTGTCGCTATAATTTACATTAATTATAAAGTATATAATATAAGGACACAAATCCAATTTTAAATCATGTGTGATTAATAATTGTAAACAATACCAATGCAAACAAATGCAACAAGAATAATCGCATAACATTAAATTATACATAGATAGATGAAAATCCTTCGCATGCAGGACTGGCGCGGTAGACAGCGATTGGGGACATGCAACGGCATAATTATCAATGCTTCGTGAAAAAAAAACGAAACCGCCAGTATTCGATGTTGTATCTTGTCGTGGAACATAGGATTTGAAAAAAAAAATTATGATAGAGTAAAGTATTTTAAGTAAGTTTAGGCATATGAAAAATTAAATTTGTAAAAAAATTAAAACCATCGTTATTCTACTACTGCGACGAATTACTGTTGTAAAGGCATAATACAACTAAGTTGATTTTTTTAAAGTAATATTAGCACACTCAAATAGCCGAAAAAGAATTGAAGCATTTATTGTTTTTAACTTAGCGATTTTGGCAGCTAACTGACATAACAATTTTCAGGGCTGTTAAACAAGATCTGACTAATAAAACTTTTAAAAAACTTAAGTACGTTCCAAAATAATGTAAGTGCTTCTTTGATACTTTACGAAAAATATTTCTTTTAAGAGAACATTGTTCTCAATATCGTAATGAAATGGGATTGAAAATGGGTCCAAAACTTTCGCACCATGTTCTGTTTATGCTTTGAAAAGTACATAAAACTAATCCCAACTCTGAAGAACTCCGAGTAACTTTATGTCTTTTTCGTGACAATCTGTTAGGTATCGATCGTATTGAAGCGTTCAAGCATTCGTTACAGTAAATATCGGACTTATAAAACTTAAATTACCCTTGAACTTTCTCCGTTTTAATATCGAGTGCTGGTACGTCGGGAGAAGGCTGAAGCTACAAACGTCTACAAGCGAGCGTGTTGTGCATAAATGAAAATTGTTTTAATTAATTTATTTGTGTAATATCTTGTACACAATTTGCCTTTTACTGTTATTATATGAACACTGAAACAACGGTTAGTTTAAAATTGAAAATGTATTCACTTCGGAGTTGTGAATGGTTAGAAAATTCATTTGATATTCTCTATTGAATATTTTAAATAATAATGTGTCTCTTTTTTATAATTATTATTTCCAAAGAAACTTATCATGTCTTAACGACTAATAGTCGAAAAATATAGATTTTTCTATAAAATATTAGACAAAAAATGTGTGCAACATGAAGTTTTGTATCAAAGACACGTTGTTCTTTATCATAGATTTTCATGGCATGATTATTATCTATTAGCCATCTTATATATAGCAATATTATAATGATATATTTACAAATTGAAAATCCAATACAGCTTGGTGTAATATTATAAGAGGTTATTCATTACGTTAACGTACAAACTAGGTATGAAATGGAAATCTGTTTGGCCGGATACCGGATATCTGGCCAACTTTGAGGCCAGATAACCGAATATACGGCTGCCGGATACCTGGCCAAATATTGTCAATTGGCTATCCTGGATGTCGAAAGTAATGTAACGTTGTTTTCTTAAAAAAAATAAAAAAGATGAACCTGTATCACGCATGAGGGCTTCGTTGTAAGCTGAATTAGAAAGTCTTTTCAATTCCTTATGTCAGTGTTATTAGTCGACGCAATATTATTTAGACAAACTACGTGAGGGTTGTTGAAGTTAAAAGAACTCGACAGATGATTGATTCTGTTGGAATTTATAAAAATGTCTTAACCCTTATGTCAGTTAATGATAAATGATAAAATAATTTATATTGCAAATAAGTCTTTTCAGACACTTTTACAAGTCGATTAGTCCTGTAAAGCTAAATTATGCCGGCATTACTAACTAGGCTTGAGAAAAAATGGTGAAACAAACTTAAGGTTACAAGTCGATATAAACTTAAACTCTGCAAGTGCCATGTAAGTTACCAGGGTGGTATATATATTGAAGAACCGTTCCAGGTTTGAGCTGACCAGTCACGACGCTCAGTAGACTAGATAAGTCGATAATCACGGAGCTCAACTACATCTTGGGGAGCTCCACGCATTGGCGTAACTATACCATCTGAGGCCCGTGGCTAATTCCTCGTACGGGGCCCTCTCTTAGGGTGCCACCACACACAGGATCAGTTTTTTATTATCAATAGGTCAGAAAAAGCCACAACACCAATCAATCGAAGTCAATCGGTAGCATCGATGCCATTGCCATTTTGACCGATTGGTGTGCTGGCACCCTTAATGTAATAAGTATTATAGGTTTATTTTGGTAAATTACTAACTAAATTGACAGATTTTAAGACATTGAAATTGTAAACAATTTCTTTGTCAGAAAAAGCGATGTCAGTTGCTAAATCATTATGTCCAATACACGATAGAATACATTCATTTAAAATAAACTTTCGGGATCTTGGAAACGTTCAAGCTCGCAAATATCATCAGAATTACGTTTACCTTTCTATGAAGAGTTTTAGGAAATGCAAGGCGGATGAACCATTTTTATCAGACTTTCAAAAGACTTTTCAATTCGACTGAATTTTGTTTTTTGTAGGTTTAATACACGCAGCAGAAAACACAAGCTGTTTGCTGTGCCATTTTGGGGTACCGGTGCTAGGGCCAATTCGCTAGTACTGCGTAAGCTCATTGTGTCTCCTGGATTCGGACTCGATTAATGCCATGTTTTGTTTGCGGATGGATGGGCCATGATTTTGTTTGCAAGTTTGAATTTCGGTGGGAAAGATGCATGAAAGGTTTATTATATTTTTACATTGGTTATTATTTTTTAATTTAATTGTATTGTATTGTTTAGTTAGATTGGCTGTATGCCGTTCTAATTAAACTTAAAATAAAAATAAAATTAACTTTAAAATTGAAGGAAGTTTCCGTATGCTGTAACATGCAGGTACTAAGAGAATTTATGTTTGTATTTTTGTATGTATTGTCAGATACATCCCCTGTATAGTATGTATAGTCTATTATTACTGGTATTACTTTATGTAGTTTATACCAAAAATTATCAAAATAAAATAATGTTAACAAACAAAAACGTGTTTTTTCCTTAATCTTAATTATTTATTAGCATTAGATAGACACCTGAAACGATTACAGATTATGTACAAAATAAGCCTCTTTTGGTGTCTCCTATGTTCATGTTGAGGGCCTTTGCGGCTGGGGGGCCTCATAGGGCCATGGACCCGTGGCATTTTGACCGCTCTGCCACCCTATTGTTACGTATCGCTACTCAATGCACGGATTTCACGAAGATTGTTAGAGTTTATATGAAAAAAGCACCCTGCAGCATTGTATACAGCTGAAGACATTTTTAGCTGGCTTTGTTAACACTATTATTGCTTTCTTAACACACTTGTTATTTACTAATTTTTGTCCCCAGCTTCGACCGCGTTAAAGTCTTTTTTCGTGAGCTACTATACACTTATTATTTTTACTGGATGATATACCCTTTCTTCTTTTCTGTGTCCTTGACAAAGTGTCACCCGATTATCATGAAATGTTGCATACATTTCATGATGCTTTGTTGACTACGTAAGGTGCAAAGACAGCTTTAAATCCGGTACATTATTAATTTGGCAAAATTATGAAAAAAAGTGCTGTCTGTCTGTTAATCATAAACGCATGCAAACTTATAGTCTAGGTAAGCTCTTAGAAGACTTCACTTAACATTCTAAAGCTCTCTATTGATATATCAGAATAATTTAAATACATATTTTGCGCTGCACAATGGTTGGATAATGACAGTGTAACACACCAAATGAGATATTTCTAGTAAATCTATTACTAGAATAATATTTCAAAGTAGTAAATAATCCTATTCCTGCTAAACTGTCCGTAATTGAATACTCTCAATATTTGAATTTTAAAAGATCAACTCAGTGTTGTACAGCCAACGTCTTCATAATGACACAAGTTGAATAATTTGTTATCTTTAAATTTATATAAGCATAACTTTGTACCATTGTATTGGTTGTGTTTCTAATAAACAACAAAGTACTGATGACTGATAAATACTGACGTGGTGGTAATTCACTTTCAAACAGTTCACTTTGCCGTAATAAATATCAATTTATCCGCCACACAATGAAGGCATAAATGACGTAACAGAAACGAATTATGATGATTTGATGTAAGTGTAGTGTATAGTATTTTAGACTACTTTTGCGCAACACAATTATAACTAGATCATAACAAAGTCTATTGGAATTTATGTAAACAAACGAAAACTACTTTCTTTTAGCCCATAACACTAAATATTTCATACAAACTTCACTGGTTAACTTGTACAATCGTGTAACGGAATGCATAACCTACCTATTATCCTAACTAATATTAAAACTGAGTTTGTTTGTTTTGTTATAATAATAATAATAACTCCACACATCTCACATATGGCTGTCTGATCCCAAACTAGGCAAAGCCTGTACTGTGGTAACCAGACTGCTGATAAACATACTTATATATTTCTAAATACATACATATTATAGATCAATTACACCCAGACACAGAACAAATGATCGTGCTCATCACACAATTATTTGTCCTGGGTTCGAATCAAACATACGACCTCTGGCTTAGTAGTCAGGGTTACTAACCACTAGACCAACAGGCCAGTCAAAGCAAGCAAGTTATTAGTTTGTTACGCTTTCACGTATTAACTAATGAACTGATCGTCATGAAACTTCGAAAAAATAATGTCAGGAGTACAGGAAAGAGCATATAGTTACACATCTCATCCCAAAAACAGTGATTGATTCTTTTTGCCATTGCATGCTAGAGTCGTTCCTTTTCAGTGATTTTAGTTAGTGTTCCATTGTCAGATACACCCTGTATAGCCAGGCTGAATATAACTATCTAATTAGAGATAAATCACTTTGTAAACGTTTTATAACAAAAAAAAGTTCATTTTTTTATATTATAGGGGGCAAACGAGCGGAAGGGTAACCTGGTGGTAAGTGACTACCGTCGCCCATGGACACCTGCAACTCAAGAGTCACAAGTGTATTGCCGGCCTTTGAGATGGGAGTACGCTCTATTCTTAAAGGTTTGAAGGTCGTATCGGTCCGGACATACCGCAGGCGACAATTTGTTCCAAAGAATGGTTGTGCGAGGCAAAAAAATTCTGGAGAACCGCACAGTGGTGGATTGCCAATTATCCAGGTGATGGGACTATCGTATATAGTATATTATCCAACGTTTTAAAATTATCCCGGGAAACTGTTTTCTTCCACAATCTGCATTCTTGCAATGAAAAGTTGTGTCTTGCCTGACGCCTTAAAAAAGCTCACCCAATCCACAAGAGTCGCGAAAGAAACTGTGTCAACAATTATGGGCCTATTTCAGTACTCTCATCATGATTAAAAAATCTGTAGGAAATTCTAAACAATGCACTCAAGAAGTACATTAATAAATTTAAAAATATATTTGAGTTTAGATCAGAAACTTCTAAAGAAGCCGTCGGGACTGAACTAAATTATACTATAGCTAACAATTCAAATAGCAGCCACAGAAGTGTTTGTGCATATCGGTCTATTTACCTCACGAACAGACGTCAAATTGTGAAAATTGGGAATGAGTTGAGTGATGAGTTTTTGGTTTCTTACGGTGTTCTACAAGGAAGTTTTCTAGGCCCCACGCACTTTTAGCTGTACATAAATGATCTCTGCACTATGTCTCTTTCTTATACTAACATATTTACTTATGCAGACATACTGTGATGGTTATAGAGGGTGGCCGACCTGGGTGACAGTAAAAGAGCATGAACAATACTCCTTAAAACAAATATTTCTTTCTAAAAATTCACTGTGAGTTGGTAAATAAATCTGGATTAAAAAACTCTATATTCCTTTTTTTTGTCCATAATGAGTTTTCTATCAGAGCTCACACCTGCCAGGTTGATTATGATTGTACCTGCTTAGAAATGACTCGAGCTGCAACTGTGAAATACTTTGGAGTACAGGTTGAAAGCAGGCAATTAGTAGTGGAAGAGCTATGTTTCGGCACGTATGGGCCGGCTCGACCGGAGTGATACCAGGGCTCACAGAAAACTGGCAGTAAAGCAATGCTTATGTTGTGTTGCACCGAGTGAGTGAGGTTGCCAGAGGCCCTAACCCTTCCCTCTCCCTCTCTTCCCCACTTCCACCCCTCTCTCCCTTTTCTCCCTTCTCCTACTCCCACTTTCAAGGCCGGCAATGCACATGTGACTCTCGAGTTGCAGGTGCCCATGGGCAGCGGTAGTCACTTACTATCAGGTGACCCGTCTGCTCGTTTGCTCCCTATGGCATAAAAACAAAAGAAGTTTTACTTGAAATATCCAGGCTAGCGCAGTAAAAACAAGAATAAGAAGGCATACATATACACACATGCACACATATACATATATGATACACCTCTCCAAAACCCTGCGTGATACCATCGGCCAAACAAGGTTAAGGATAGTCTATCTAGGCTATCTATATTTGTCAGTCTATTTATCCAGTACTATATCCTGGTTTGGGGAGGGTCTGCAAAAACACAAATAATAGAATTGGCAAAGACACAAAGGGCTGTTTTCAAAAAGCCAATCAGAATCCCCATTACACAACTTTGCGCCAACACGCTCCAGTCATGCCAACACGCTCCAGTCATGCCAACACGCTCTCTTACAAAATATTAGCTGCATTGGACTATTGAAAAAAAAAGTTAAGATTTCGGGATTTTAAAAATCCCGAATTTTCCTAAAATTGACAACGTTTTACTTTATTCACGTTGTATGACGATTCCAACTACGAATACGACCTTAAAATACGTCCACACTCCACACCTTTCTGTAACACCTGTATAGCTTCACAGAGCTCCTTGGGAGGTTACGCGATGCGAACAATCAACTCATGCGCTGAATGCGTGGGCGCTTGATCGCGGCACTGTGTCACAGTCATGTGTCAGCGTAAGTGGATCGGTCAGACATCACATTCGTTCGTTAAGAAATGAAGACGTAGCGTTGGCAATGAACTTGGCTAGTGGAGCGGGGGTGTGTCTTGCAGCCTGCAAGAGCTCAAGGCCGTCCCACCGCATAGCATTGTATTACCCACATCGATTTATCGAGCGGCGCGCGCCGGCCTCTTCGTCGCCTCGCGCTCCCCGGCCACCTCTTCACCCCACTGTAGGGTAGCTGACACAGAGCTAGAGCGATCGCGGGCATCAGAAATGTTTTTATTAAAGTTAGTGTTAACATGGCTATAAATTAACTAATATCAGTGTGTTAAGACGTAGAAAACAATCGCTCTACAAATGTTCACGTTAAAAAATTAACATGGTACGTTATACCATGTTAATTTTTTTTTACATAAAGTATTCATATTTTTTTTAATTCATTCTCTTGTATCTGTTCCTATAAAAATATTTAAGTAGTTCAAATTTTCTTGCCTTCCTTCGGACAATGAGTTTCGGTTTTTATGAACATGTGACAATAAAGTTGTTACTAGCTTTAAATAAATAAATAATGATAAATATTAGCTTGAAATAAACAATTTTTACTCCGTTCGTTAAAGAACATTTAAAAAATTGCTTTTAGGAGTAAAATAAAAGTACCGTTGACGAAAAGTAACGCGAGATATATTCTTAAAACGGATTATGAAAACTTTTAGGAAAAAGACAAGCATCAAACTGAAAGTCAACACTGAATAATGAGCTCGTTCATTTCACGACGTTGAAAAAATATTTGGACGACACTGCTTGTTTCTGAGACTTAATACCGACTAACTTTAAAAGGAATTAATAAACCTGCTTGATAAAATGCTCTTGAATAATAAATCGTACTGTAAATTACTTGTATTACAAATTTTAATTCTTGTTTTGTTTCTTATTTTACTTAGTTATAACAAGAACACAAGAAACTGTGTTTTGTTCAAGTATAACTTGAAGTCTGATTCGTTTACTTACTATTCAGTTGTAAATCATTATTTATCTAGCGAAAAGCTATGAGAATTTATAATAGTCCGCTTAAAGTTTTGATAACACTAATAACGGTAGACGTTTATTCACAAGGGGTCTCACAACTCGATCCACCGGGACCCGAAAATTTAACGGGACTACATGGCTGTATAAGTTAGCGACGAAACATTGTCATTTCGTAAACTTGTACTGAATATACAGGCAGGCGAGGTTCCGTGAGGTCTCGGCCCTCGTTAGGCAGCGCGACAGTCTGCATACAGAGTAGAACTCTAAGTTAATTTAGAACACTGACTACTCCCGCGGGGACCCGCTACTGATCTCCACAAATGTACTTTGATATGCGCCAGATCCTGTATATGAATGAAATTACTCTTCACTATGATTGATGACTGACAAGTCGTCCCAGTAGCTCAGTTTAGTTTTTGTAACATTGCATTGAAATACCAAACAGAATAAACTGATATTAGCTACTTTAACAATTGGCCTTGTATGGAGTTTAAGTTTCTAAACTAAGAAACACATAGTGTTAATAACTTTTATTTACATACTTAAATATGTACATAGCTGACATGACTTCAAAAGGAAATCTATGATGAAATTATCGATTCAAGACAGGTACAAATAAAAGTTTTTCGGAAAAGTTGTTCTTCATTGGTATTTTTTGTCTAGAAATCCAATAAGATGGTTTTTGGTACGCCCACATGTTATCGCTCGTGTACTTTATGTGCTCTTTGTATTCAGACAACGTTGTAAATAAATAGGAATGAAATTTCATCCAAATTGAAAACTCACGCAATTGAAGCCACCGGCAAAATGTGGGTACAAACACACTATTATACTACTGCTATTTACACTGTTATTGCATTGCAAAATTTTAGTTTGCTATTGTACCTACTCGAGTTTAATGGTAGTTTCTGTTAAAGGTGGTTATAGACATGTTTATTTCCTCTTAACCAAACACAAGATTCTTAAAAAATTTACAGCGTATAATATTGAACTCCTTTTTTGTAATCATTCAAGATAAATGGGCAATTGTGTACCAAAGTCTGAAGCTTCAACAAATAATTTCGAAGTAGTTCATTTTATTTTTCTGCTTCGTGGAACAGGATTAGCGGTCGCGAACCTCAGAGTAATACCGTTTTGTTAATTACTTCTTGTTTTGGGTCACTAATTTGTTGTTGTTTCCTTGATTTGGAAAGGTATTTATTTATTACCTTTACCTAGAAATATCTGTGTGCACAAAGTAGTGCCCTAACAGAGTTTTTTATTACATGTGCTCTTAATATAGTCGATTGGGTACAAAGTCATTTTATCTGTTTCATAATGATATTGATTAATTACTCGTCTCGTTGAAATTGTAGTTTGATTTCAACTAGACAAGATTTCAGAACTTTCAAAACAAATAGATGTTTTCACTGTATTTATAATAAACCAATGATTATATTGTAGCTGACTGACCACGCATTATGTGTTAAGAACTTATATTAAAATATATTAATATATTATACCAAGTGATTACGATTAGCATCATAGTATTTCTTTAAAAACTTAGGTACAGCCAAGGCTAAAGATAATACAGAAGTATAAGATTATATACGATAATGGCGCTATTAATCTTTTCTGAAAGGTGAGAGAGGCGTAATGTTTTACAAAGATCTTCATCTTTGTAAGACATTACTTTAATGGTAACTTGGTGCCCCTTTATGGCTGTCTAAGCTGTAGGGTAGTTTACGGTAAATTAAAAAGTGTTTTAAAGTACCCATTGTTGGTAAAGGCTATCGGTGAAGTAACGAGTGAGAAACAGCAATAGTATTTCTTCACGAGACACCGCAATCAATTCAAAAATACATTACACGTCGACAATAACAATAGCTATGAAGCGAACATTTTTACCGACCCTTATTTTTCACGCGACTGTCGGTAGCAAGGTAGCTATCCAAGCCAAAGGTTATGCGTCCCCTGCGGCCAATCCCAGGGACCGATGAAATAATGATCAGACGATCGTCACCCAGATCGGTGGATAAGCGCGACCTCATCGAAAGGTGAATAGAAAATATACGTTTATTGACTATCTGTTGAATTTACGGCTGTATATCTTGGTACTATTATTAGGTACCAGTTCCGGCGTGGCGCTTACTTATGTAATATTTCATACTTGTTTGGATTTTCAAAGATATTTTTTTTTAAGAAAATTGATTTTAGGAATTAATTTTACATGTTTAGATCTTTGTTGCTGATAAAAAAAACATATTACAAAACTTGTGTTTAGTTGTCAAGTACGTAAATAGTTTACTCAGATATTTGATTATGACGTAGGTTCGTCCCTGGCATGTTGTAAGGTCCTCGCGGCCCGTATAAAAATAACCTACTCGAGGAGATAAATTTAGACTTCAGTTTATGCATCGAAGACTAAAATAACAGAACACCTTCTGTTATTTTAGTCAGAAGCACTGATAAGTAAGTAATTTGATTCCCAAAGCTAATAATAGAATCTCTTGTAGTATAAAGGCTTTACATAAGGTGGACTACGGGCAATAAACGATTCAAGTGTTTCAATGTTATTTGAAATAGTGCTTAAGAGTTAGCAGGGAGACGAAATTCAAATATATTTCTGTTAAAAAGATAGGAAGATACTTTCTATTGCACACTAAAAAGTTTAATACAATCTAGAAACAAAATTTTAATAACAGTACAATGGGCAGTCTTGTCTTATCGCAATCTGCGATCTTTTAGACAACCTTAGGAAGGATTATATTGTATAGCAGTAGGTAACTCGTGGGGCACAAATAAAAATAATAAGAAAAAATATACAGTTTGTAAATAACAGTCTGTTTAAGTATACTACAATTTGTGTTATTTTTTCAAGAATACAAATACATACATATGATATCTTTAAATGAACATTCCTGTATATATGTTTATATATATAATCTAAATCTCGGAAACGGCTTCAACGATTTTCATGAAACGTGGTATCCAGGGGGTTTCGGGGGCAATAGATCGATCTAGCAAGGTTTCATTTTTAGAAAACTTAAAAAAAAACCGAGAACCAAAGCTCGGTCATCCCGGTACTTTACATAAAACAAATTAAATACATACGTGAAAACACTCTCTAGTACGAAGTTAAAAAAGTACGAAGTTATTAATTACATTAACTAAATTTTCTTCTTATTCTACAAGAGGAGCGTTAATACCCCGATACTATTATCATTTAATATAATGAACGCAACACAATCAAATTTATGGAATTAATAAATTAAGGGGTCATGCAAAACTTTCTCTGGCCTTCTCCACTCAGTAGTTACGAGTGAAACAACCAAGTTCTAAAACCGTTTTGTGCATTATGTCTCGTGACATTAAACATTGTATTATGTATGGAGTTTTAAGTTATAAACTTTGTTGAATTGTGAATTACTGCTGACTTCATACATGCCTCCACTGAATACTTGTACAGAAATTTATTGTTTCGTTTTTATGGTACTACGATATTTCCAATGAAAAGATTTGAAGGTAAGAAAGATTAAAAAGACAAAAGAAGAAGAGTTCATGAAGTGTGAAAGTAGTCATGAACGCTATTTGCGCAAAGCTTAAACCTATTAGGGATTATAATATTATTTGATGCCTATTTTATATCTGCCTTCATTTATTTCTCTAAACTATTGAATTTATTTAACTATAGCTAGACTTAAAATAAAATATGCCTAAGTTAGAAAAAAATTTAACACAACATAAACCATAACGGTTATAAAAAAATCAGTTAAAATCCATGTTTGTCGCGTGTGGCAAATGCAAATACTAAACCATAAAATTATATTTCTATTCCCTTTACCATAATATAATGTTACTAAATAACTAAATCTGGTAATACATAGTGGAAATTCTACATCAACCGGTAATGAAATAATCTGGCACCTGAAAACCATTCATATGTAATATTCTGCATATAGAAAAAATCTGTGAGAACTGTTCTGGAGCACTGCCTCTCATAGAATTGCTTACTTACATTTAAAGATTCTCAGAAAGTGGAGTATTTAACTAAAAACATATCACCCATATGATAACATGATATCGTAGAAAAAAATAACATTACATCGTTTTTATGTAGTTTTTATTTTAAAAACAACACACGTACGGTGGAAATTCCCTCTGTGTTCCGGGGAACTTTACAATCTAGCAGCGTATATTTAGCATTTCCTGTCTAACATGCAAGACTACTCAGCAAGAAATAAACTGCTAAGTAATACACTACAGTTTTAAATTTCAAAACGTAGAAGATTTTTCAACAAGTATTTAAATTGACCTAAAAGAATTGCCGAAATCACCACATGCAATTCTTACTGTACCTGGTTCCGAAATACGCGACACAAGAATTGTATTTTTTTTATATTGTACAAATTTTATGTATTTTATTAAATTTTTATTAGATTTTAGATCGACCTTGCTAGATCGAAATCGATCTAGCAAGGTTTCATTTTTAGAAAACTTAAAAAAAACCGAGAACGGTCATCCCGGTACTTTACATAAAACAAATTAAAAACATACGTGAAAACACTCTCTAGTACGAAGTTAAAAAAGCTATGCACAGTGCAACTCCATCCTGTTCATCGTAACACCTTCGTCATTATTACGGTTTTCTCACGGCATACCAGTCATGCTTCTTTTCATCTCTATTACTGCAATTAGGTCACGTAAATATGAGACGTTCTTTAGCTTGGAACGTGTTCCCTAATGATAACGGGAAAATATGCCTTTATTCATGAATTCTCTCACCTCTTTTTCAGTCCTAGTTTTAGTAGTTAACGGACCTAATAATATAGTTTATAGAACGTTACCTGCTCAATCGTGATGGCTTAGCGGTACGAGTATGTACTTAATTTCAATATCTTGTACAAACTGTGTAATGTCATTTTACCCACGTTGAGGATATTAAGAATGTATTTACTGCTCCGTTGCTATGAGTCTTAGCGTTGCAAGGCTATAAATCATCCTCTCGTCAAAACAATTACATTGTTTTAAGGATTGGTGAGTGATAATTTCACTCACCGATGTATCATAGATTATATGTATACTTATGTGTACATACCGCAAATAAAGCAATCTCTAATATTATTAAAAATTAATGTTAAAAATAATTAAAAAAAGAAAATATGACAATTAATATAAAATATTAAGTAATATAATAATAAAGAGAAAATAAGAGATGCATATTATACATAGTTTTGACAAAGAAAAAATAAACATGATGATGAATTACTGAAAAAAACTTATCGGGATATACAATTCTAGCAAAGAAACTTGAAATAGGATGTACGGCCAAACTCGTACATTAAAGGATTCATCCTTTCCTACCTACAGCGTCTTCGATTTGTAATATAATTTTGTGTGGCTAGTAGACTAAAATAACATGATAAAAGTAGTAGCGAGGGATGTGTTTTTGAAGAACCAATAGAATCGCTTCATTTACCTAGCCTCGGTCAGCGCAGCTCCTGTGAAAACGGTTAGCGGAACGAGGTTTTTGTACGTACAAAACAAGCGAAGGATGGGTGTGCTAGGGATGGACGCGAGCTAGAAACTACTTAATTTTTGTTAGAGGTCGATGTGTATTGTACAGAACCATCTGCCAATATCTGGTAGCGTTTTGTGTTGTCAATAAAAAAAGCAGAGCTGCCTGTCTATATCCTACCCGTTTTACAGCTTCGCTACGAAACCTAGCACATCTCTGGTGGAAACGCCCATAACTTTTCAAAGCTTCGTTACGCATGCTCGTACCGCTCAGCTACCTCGCACATAAAGGACATTGCAGAATATTAGACATTCCAGACAACTGGAATATCGGAATTCTGCAGTCTGTGTCTCACTACATATTATAAAACAAAGTCCCCCGCCGCGTATGTTTGTCTGTCTGCCTGTTCGCGATAAACTGAAAAACTACTGACCGGATTTTCATGCAGTTTTCACTAATAAACAGAGTGATTTATGAGGAAAGTTCAGATGTATAATTTGTACCCGTGCAAAGCAGGTTGCTAGTAAATAGTAATTAAATAAATATTGATTAAAAATTCTCTTACAAATGACAAAGAATACAAGATCTTTGGTTTTAATTGTACAAAATTGTTAGAATGGTTTTCAAGTGGGAGAGCCATGCTTCGGCACGTATAGGCCGTCTCGACCGGAGTGATACCACGACCTCACAGAAAACCGGCAGTGAAATAATGATTGCATTGTATTTCGCCGAGTGAGTGAGGTTACCGGAGGCCCTAACCCTTCCCTCTCTGACTCTCCGGCTGGCAACGCACTTGTGACTCTTGAGTTGCTTTTAAACAGTCAAGTAATCGATTTAACTTTTATCAGCCGTCGTTACTTCTTTAAGAATGTAAAGTTATTTTAAAACTTCTTTCTTTTTCTAAATAACTGCCAGCTCCGTAATATAATAGGTAATTTTGTGGATAGCGTCATTACCCTCACAATCCACTCTCACTTCAAGCTTTGATTGTGATTGATTTACCATTTCGTCGATACTATGTAACTCTTTTTGTTTAAAATAACCTAATGGAAACACAACACGCAACAGATTCTATCTATCTTCCGTTAGAAAGTTTTCTGCAAAATCTTGTATCTAATAAAATCTAATAAAATTTAAATAAAATACATAAAATTTGTACAATATAAAAAAAATACAATTCTTGTGTCGCGTATTTCGGAACCAGGTACAGTAAGAATTGCGTGTGGTGATTTCGGCAATTCTTTTACGTCAATTTAAATCCTTGTTGAAAAATCTTCTACGTTTTGAAATTTAAAACTGTAGTGTATTACTTAGCAGTTTATTTCTTGCTGAGTAGTCTTGCATGTTAGACGGTCAATGCTAAATATACGCTGCTAGATTGTAAAGTTCCCCGGAACACAGAGGGTATTTCCACCGTACGTGTGTTGTTTTTAAAATAAAAACTACATAAAAACGATGTAATGTTATTTTTTTCTACGATATCATGTTATCATATGGGTGATATGTTTTTAGTTAAATACTCCACTTTCTGAGAATCTTTAAATGTAAGTAAGCAATTCTATGAGAGGCAGTGCTCCAGAACAGTTCTCACAGATTTTTTCTATATGCAGAATATTACATATGAATGGTTTTCAGGTGCCAGATTATTTCATTACCGGTTGATGTAGAATTTCCACTATGTATTACCAGATTTAGTTATTTAGTAACATTATATTATGGTAAAGGGAATAGAAATATAATTTTATGGTTTAGTATTTGCATTTGCCACACGCGACAAACATGGATTTTAACTGATTTTTTTATAACCGTTATGGTTTATGTTGTGTTAAATTTTTTTCTAACTTAGGCATATTTTATTTTAAGTCTAGCTATAGTTAAATAAATTCAATAGTTTTAAAAAATATATGAAGGCAGATATAAAATAGGCATCAAATAATATTATAATCCCCAATAGGTTTAAGCTTTGCGCAAATAGCGTTCATGACTACTTTCACACTTCATGAACTCTTCTTCTTTTGTCTTTTTAATCTTTCTTACCTTCAAATCTTTTCATTGGAAATATCGTAGTACCATAAAAACGAAACAATAAATTTCTATAGAAATATTCATTGGAGGCATGTATGAAGTCAGCAGTAATTCACAATTCAACAAAGTTTATAACTTAAAACTCCATACATAATACAATGTTTAATGTCACGAGACATAATGCACAAAACGGTTTTAGAACTTGGTTGTTTCCCTCGTAACTACTGAGTGGAGAAGGCCAGAGAAAGTTTTGCATGACCCCTTAATTTATTAATTCCATAAATATGATTGTGTTGCGTTCATTATATTAAATGATAATAGTATCGGGGTATTAACGCTCCTCTTGTAGAATAAGAAGAAAATTTAGTTAATGTAATTAATAAAATAAAAATAAATTTAAAGTATTCACAAACATTTTGTGAATACTTTCAATTAGTTTAAATACATTTTGATATTAATATACGCGCGTATGAATTGTTAAAGGTTTCAGTCGTTTGTAAAACAACTTGTTTCAGCGCCACATTAAATATTGACTGCTTACAAATATTTTATTATACTGAAAAAAAAAAACGCTTGCTTTACTGCTTTTGTAGTGTAATATACAAAAAATTGTCTGAAATTGATTGAAAGCGACATAATAAACTAACTGATATCCTTATTTTCATAAATCTGTTTTAATATAAATACTACTGGGTTAATTACTTAACAAGATATTTCTTGTTTCAGGTACGGACATAGCAGTTTATCAAATTACACTAGAAATGTGTTTCAATAAGTATCTTATCAAGCTGGCGGACTACTTTAGATTGTGCTGCAATACATCTTGTTAATGTCAGCGTGAATAGTATAATTCGAGATGATTAGCAACACGAAGATTGTATTTACCAAACTGTTACTTTGCGTGCTTATAGCCAGCGCCTGCGGTCGGTCATGGGCTAATCACCATGACACGACGACGTCTACAACGCAAACTACACCTACAACTAGTACTGTACCAAAGAATTTCCATAATGATCCACTTATCGTCGAAACGAAGAGTGGTCTCGTCAAGGGTTACGCTAAAACGGTTATGGGCCGTGAAGTGCACATCTTTACCGGTATTCCCTTTGCAAAAGCTCCGTTAGGACCTTTAAGATTTCGTAAACCAGTCCCAATTGATCCATGGCACGGAGTTCTCGAAGCTACGTCAATGCCAAATAGTTGTTATCAAGAACGATATGAATATTTTCCTGGTTTTGAGGGAGAGGAAATGTGGAATCCGAACACAAATATTTCAGAGGATTGTTTGTATCTAAATATTTGGGTGCCACAACACCTACGAGTGCGCCATCATCAAGATAAGCCTCTTACTGAGAGGCCGAGAGTGCCAATATTAGTGTGGATTTACGGCGGAGGCTATATGAGCGGCACAGCAACACTCGATCTATACAAAGCAGATATAATGGCTTCTTCCAGTGACGTCATAGTAGCTTCAATGCAATATAGAGTTGGTGCGTTCGGATTTTTATACTTAAATAAATATTTTTCCCCGGGAAGTGAGGAAGCGCCAGGAAATATGGGCCTTTGGGATCAACAGCTCGCTATTCGTTGGATAAAAGATAACGCTCGTGTTTTTGGGGGTGATCCCGAATTGATCACACTATTTGGCGAGTCGGCTGGAGGTGGAAGTGTAAGTTTACACATGCTTTCTCCTGAAATGAAGGGATTGTTTAAAAGAGGTATACTTCAGTCCGGAACTTTAAACGCTCCTTGGAGTTGGATGTCAGGAGAGAGGGCACAGGACATTGGAAAAGTTTTAGTAGATGACTGTAATTGCAACAGTAGTCTATTAGCTGCCGATCCAAGCTTAGTGATGGATTGTATGCGAGGAGTAGATGCCAAGACCATATCAGTACAACAATGGAATTCATACACTGGTATATTAGGATTTCCGTCTGCACCGACAGTGGACGGTGTATTTTTGCCAAAAGATCCGGAAACAATGATGAGAGAAGGCAATTTTCATAATACTGAAGTCCTTCTGGGCAGTAATCAAGATGAAGGTAAGTTTTTGTTGTCGTCTTCTTAATGTTGAGCCGCAGTGTCCGCGCTCCCTATTATCACATAATTATATGATATGTCAAAGATATTAGTATTTTCTTACGTTTTTCCTATATTCTTAAGCATACGAATTCATGGTTGTTGTGGAAAAGTAGCTTTCTGAAATAATACTTCAAAACAAGGTCATTAAAACTTTCAACTTTGCATTTCGGATATAATGAACATAGATTACAACTGTCAATATTTACACACGGTATTTATGTAGTAACTTTGATAATTAAACATAGTTAATAACAACGTATGAACAAATACACGATCGTGAAAAACCAACAAATAGGGCTTAAGTGCGTCTTATCAATATTTGTAATAGAATTCAAGGTCTTTTAACAAGGATTCGCACACCTATCGGAGACGTAGCGGGGTAACGCGCCTGCGCAAATCTATGTAGACACAACAACAACATGCTGTAGATTTCTAGCCGTACTACCAGGTACTACAGACTCGCCCACGTACCCCGGTACCACCCCCCCTACTCGCGGGGCCTCACACCTCACCCTAAAGCTGTTGCCACGCACCCCACCTCTCGAGCAGTGACTTTAAGTTCAGCAAAGGGCAACTTGTAGAAAATTTAATATTTTACTGATCCTAGAGGTTTGTTTATTAAAGACGTCACATAAATTGCAGCTTTTTAAACACGAAACAAATTGTACGTTTGGTTCAGATGTTTTAAGAGATTTATTTTATTGATATTTAAGAAATATCTATACCTACTAATTAATAAAGCTGAAGAGTTTGCTGATTGATTATATGTTTGTTTTACGCGCTAGTCTCTTGAACTACTAGTCGGATTCGAAAAATAGTTTAGGTATTGGATAGAGGAGGATTGAGGAAGGTTATGGGCTATATAACATCACGGTACGACCTATAGAAGTGAAGCAGATATCATAAACGTAGGTGAAACTACGGGGAACCGCTAGTATCTTAAATCAATTGTATGTTGAGGCGACAATATGTCTAATATATGGGCCATTCTACTTTTTACTGCAGGTTTTTGGCACTAGTAGTAACAGGTTTCAAACATTATTGGTTAAAGATAAATGAAGTTATTTTATTGTATGTATGTGTAATTATACCTAAAAAATTGCAATACACTGCCAGCAGCGAATTTTGTACATATATTTTTCTGAAAATAAAGGATTTGTCGACCAAGGTAGAAAAATCATACTACTTTGTTACCCATTAAAATATTTTGCAGCTTTAGTCACTCATTACAACAAAAAAAAAATACAAAAACGTGTTTTAAGAACGTAAATCTTTCTTTCTCATAACTTTAATTAGAAATTATCATTTATTAATTCATATAAATCATATTTAAATGACAACTGTGTTACTGTTGTGCATTTTTGTTTCAAAATATTTGACATAACACGTATACGTGTAAAAATATCTTAGCAAAGTATTTAACATGGATATAAATAGATATTATCCTGCATCTGATATATCTGTAATGTAATTTATAATCCAATTATACAACTGAAAACGAAAAACCTCTACGTAGAAACAGGGACATAATGATAACACAGTTGTTCAACAGTAACAAAGTTGTTTCAATAGAACATTCTCTTTAACACAAAATTGCTAATCAGTCTCCTAATTATAACAAAGGTTGAAGATAATAATTTAATTATTATTACCACTTTACTACTCTACTTTTTGCCAAATCAGAGCACTTACATAGGCTACGTTACTTAAAAATTAATTAATAATTGCAATTATTGTTCGAACTACGAATTTCCTAATTCTCTGGAAGTGTCCAGAGAATTAGGAAATTCGTAGTATTCACGTTTTCCTCTAAAAAGTTTTTTTGGTGCAGGAACTACTTCAAGAATGCTATGATAATGCTCAGACCTAATATCTGTTTCGACAGCTTTAAATAGTTTGCCAGTATCATTTGTACCTCTGTAAAACATGGCTTTTGCGTATCCATCTTCATCAACGTCACTCAATGCAGAAGCCAAGTACGTATAAATTCGTTTTCTACCTTGTATCTTCCATAACACGTTAATAAGTTCCGGGAATGATTTTACTGGGATGCAGATTTTCTTTCTGAAGTAGTTCGTTGCTTTTTTTTCAAGTACTGGACAAATTGTGCCCGTTAATGTTGAAAATAACTTTAAACACAGAAAGCGGTATATCGTCACTGCTGTCGGAGTCTGAGGAAAAAATGTGGAATAGACATTGGCCTGGTTTATTTATTTTTCTTTGGTTTGGCGATGTTGACGTTCCTTCAAGTCTTTGACAACGCGTAATGTTCTGTGGTACCTTTCCAAAGCCTTTTTTCTTGCTTGCTCTTCTCTATCAGATATGATATTCAGATCGAATGAAATTCTGTAAAAGATAAAAACATCGCATTACTATACTAATTTTACCTAACTGAACGTTAACTATAAAAAACATAGGTCGATAACGAACAAATCAAGTTACATTAGATTGAAATAAATCAGTGAGGGTATATGTACAACTGTGTTACCATCTTTACAACTGCGTTACCACATGAGTAACGAAGTTGTCCGATAACACAGTTGTAAAACAACATGATGTTACCTAATATTTACGAAATTACCCTGGAATTTGCAAATCTTACGATATGTGTGACATAAATTGTGTACCATATTGATATTGTTCATTAGGGACAAAATTATTTAATTTTTTTTGAAAAAAACTAAGCAGTATAAAAATATATAATGAAAACATATAAAACGCGAGCATATTTAATAAACATATTAGATTTTTTTTACATAGGGCTGCATTGAAAGAAAAATACTTTTTTGGTTAAGTTTGTCTGCGCATTAGGTCGGGGACACGTTGCGTTACTATGAAAAACAACTATGTTACCATGAAGCTCCACTTTGTGACCCTATATATCTTAAAATATACAAAAGATTCAAGTTTCAATGTTAATAGAAGTTGATGAAATAATGCGGCAGTTTCACATATTGCGTACGTTTTCATTTTATTCTATTAAGAAAGTAGCAGTTTCAGATTTTCTTTACCGGGGGACACAAAAACCTGCAGTAAAACGTAGAATGACCCATATAGCGTAATATGTCTGCTAATACTTATTAAAGAATATAGCGTAAGGAATTTAAGGTATTTTTATCAGTACTGTCTTTGTCCAGCAAATCATTCTGCCAGCTTTTTAAAAAAAGGTGTCCGATTAATCCTACGTTAATGATAACAGTTTTTAGTCTAGCTAACCTATGTATGATCCAATTTATTTTGCGAACAAAATTCTGTGTTGTAATTAAATTATTACGTCGTTAAACCATTTACGATGACCTCGTTGTTTGGTAAGTTCAAGGTTAGAATAATTTTGATACATTAAGATCCTTTTGCATTGTATAAAAAAAAATACGGTTGTCTTCTTTTTATAACAGATAAGAACTTGTTTTCTACGACACTCTGTTTTCTGTGTTTAAGTATGGAGAACAGTAAGTTGTGCTGGGCTGTGGTGTAATTTTTATCAGTTTTAATTTGCTTCCTAATCAACTCTTGAAAAGTAAAAAAATCTGGTTACTTACAATTTATCAGATTTAACAAATCATACTCAGAATTTATGTTATTATTACCACAATCATACTAAGATTTTTTTTTAATAAAGAGAGCAGGGACTAACAGGAAAAGAATCAGTCAAAGTGAAGAACTGCAAATGCTTGCAAAATTCCTTTAGTTACTTCGGAAGTTTTGGTTTCGGATCGAGAAGTTTCTGTGAATTGAAAGTCCTTGTCAAATTCTACGAATTTTCTTGAAGGCAAGCATTCTAAATTAAATAGAAATTAAGGAAACCATTACCTTTACTTTGTTATCTACCGTGGAATTTAATGGTTTATCGGTACTCTTACAAACTGACAGTCAATCAAAATCTACAATTCTATTAAACCTCTAACATACGACGAGGTGGCGGTTGGCAAGAAAACCACTCAAATACAGCGCTAACTTTGCTGTCTTTTAATATAGTTATAATCTTATCGATATCTTCTAACTTATTTTTATTATCTGACAATAAATTTTTCAGCATGTGTCAGTGCCAACTGCCAACCTTAAGTTCCCAAGACAGAAGCTGCGAGAATTAATCCAGTATTTTTCAAACCGACTTCTTCCACAACAGTTTATTTGCTTTGGATTAGACATCACTCGTTAATTTACTGTTTTGCGATGAATACGCTTTCACAATTTTATACAATAGCATAATGTATGTCTGAAAACACATAAAAACTAAATATTCTTAAATACATTTTTAAAGTGTTATCTTGACCTTTTCAATAGGAAATTATCATACAATGACATTAACTTTGAACAAGAGCATAAAAACACGTTTAGGCCACCTATTACGAGTGTGTGAAAAAGGTAACTTTCTAAATTACCTAATCTTAGTATTTGTTTCATATTGTTTCAATACTCGTGAGATTTATTTCGCAAAGTTACACTGTTGACTTATATTGAACAAACAGCAGGATACTAATTTGACATATTGAGCATGTTATCATAAATCTCATCGTAAAACTTTTAGATAGAAACATATATGTTTTCAAATAAGTGAAGAAAATTCTCGGAGTATTATGCAATACGCATCTTATTTGTTGAACAAATTTGCTGGATATTATACACTTGCAACTTTTATCCGATTCCATCGTCCGGTCCGGTTTTTACTGAACCTTTATCTATTAAATTTTTCATACAATATGGTATGAATGAAATAGAAACACGTGAAACTCAATTTTTTAATACTCTAAGATATATATATATATATATAAAACTTAGCCCATCTATTAACAGAGGATAATACAAGAAGAAATAACTGTGATGAATCGCCTTCATATATATTTTTTATTCAATTATAGTAGAACTAGGTGTTAAAATTTATTTAAAAAAGGACGCGCGTAATTCAAAACTGACTGCACGGATGGCGCAATGGTTTACGTAGTCATCTCGCCACTATGCCGCGCCGAGTGTTGTGGCTTCAAATACTATTATTATCCACTATTTGTGGATCACACAAATTTTTATCCCGAGTCTGGGTGTATTTTGTGTCCGTTGTTTCAATGTTTGTAAAGCCCCCCGCGACACAGGAATATTCCTAATGCGGGAGTTGTCTTTAAAAAAAAAAGAACATATTAAAATTAGCAGTACCTTTTAACTATTAACGTTACTGAAAGATAGGCAATACTACACCGTGGATTAGCAATGTTTCTCATATCTTGTTCTCCTTCATATAAACTAAATAATATTATGTAGAAACTGAATAATAATATATTTTTCTTTTAATATAGATCGTGGTGCCCACGTTACTCAAAAGTTATAAACGAAATATAATAGGGTTCCCCATAGCTAAATTATAATTTTATTTGTTAAATTACCATTATCGCTAGAGGCGCAAAAACTAAGGTATCATCAAAATCGGACCGGTTTTACACAGTCTACAGTCTCTTTAATACGACATCTACTATCTTAGGACCCGGGACGGAAATTGCAACGGACACGTTTGAGTCTTCAAAGGATTTTCAAGTTCTTTTCTTGAGCCTTGAAGCTATGTGTACAAGAAAAATAAAAAGAATATATAGAGTAGCACAGAAAAAAATCGTATTGTAGGATTCTAGACTTTAAGTTTTGTGTTAGTTCGCCATGTCGTGCTTATTAGTTGATTACTGTCGGTATGAATTTGTAACACTACTCTGTCTTTGGCTTAAAATTCTTGTACCTTTTTCTATTTGACTAAAGGTTAGGGGCTCGTAGATAAGTTGTAACCGAGTAGGTTAGCACATTACAAAGTCAAGTATTACTAGCCAGAAAATCTATCCGTAAGTTTACTTCTAAACCGACTCTCTCTATTTTTTAACCTTTAGTCATGTGTAAAATATTAGTATCAGTTTTATGTAAAGATTTATGTAATTACTGTAGTATTCTTATATATATATATATATACATATATATATATATAATATTATATGTTATACTTAAACATTAACTTATGAAAACTTAAGATTGTTCAGGTGGAATAGCATTTACATACTCGCACATGGACATAGATTACTCTAGCTAACATGCTGTTCTAAAAAAAAAAAATTTCTAGAAACATTCCATCCCCGGTGCTCACTTTACCTTGACCTCGACCCAACAAACATGGATTGCGAAGTTCCAATGTCGCGCGAGTAAAGGCCCGCCAGTATTATACGTCATTATTACCTACTTTATCTGTAAATCGTAGCAAGTAGTTTAAGCTTTATTACCACTGCGGCTTTTAACTAATGATAGTGTGAATATAAGTTTAACTTTGTTATGAATTTACATTTCATTAGGTATTTTTTCCATTTACAATAACAGACGACGGCGACGTCCTTACAATAATTTTCTCTAATCTGTTTAACGATTTTTTCTTCAAGGAAAAATCTTTTGATGTGTACATAAACTCAGACGTCCAATTTTCTTGGCAAGGTAATATAATAAGGCTTGTTCATTTTAACGGATTCTGAAAAAGGTATTTGTTTTGTACGACTTTATTATTTTATGTGAATTATGTTTACATAAAAACATACCCAGTTGGTTTTAGCCTAGAGTTAGTAGACCATACAAAGAAAGACAAATAGAATTGATATTTTGCGTAAAAAATTACGGGAATATTTTCAGAGGACTTTTGCTAATGTGGTACAATATAAATCCTTTTAAGTATATGTATTTCCTGATGTCGCATCGTGAGTAGGCATGACAATGGTGTAAGAATATTTTGTAAAAGGTTAAGAAGGATATCCACTTACACTTTTGTGAACCTGCCTCTGAAGGTATTCTATATATATAGAGAAAATAATAGTAGTCACAATAATCTTATTAACAAGCCCTTGGCTGAAAACCCTCCTCCTGGATGATGAAAGTCGAGAAGATTCTCTTCTTTTTATTGTATAAAGTGATAGACAGTGGCAAGTGAGACACAAGCAAAGTTACTAGGCTAACTGGGAATTATTTTAGTAAAGGTATTTCAGGCATCGTAGAAGAGTGTACACACAACAATACTACTACCAACATGCACTATTATTGTTTTATATATTGTAAATTACCTATCATCTATGAAAGAATATATATATTAACTTTTAAACTTTCGCGTTCCATGATATAATATTATCTACGTATTTACGGGAATTATGTATAATAAATACCTTTGAATTGCCTGACCTACCTTTTCGTGATCGCGTTAATTACCGTAAATACGTAGATAATAATATATATGTACGTAATAATAAATGGCGGTGGCGGATGGCGTAAATAAAATAAATCAACTCGCGGTCAGCATTTTTCGTTGCGCTAACACTTTTTCCATCTAGCGCCCCATCCGTAGAGCGTCTGAAGTGTAACGATAAAGTAAATACATTACATGTCATTATGATACTCCAAATTATTTTAGTTTAGTTAAGTTCTACATTTTTAAAGCATTTTTTTTTTATTTATTTCAGACAACTTGGGAATATACATATGTATGTCATCCATATGATAATTGATAATCATTTTCACAAAACACTACATAAATATTTTCATATAGATGTGCTCTGTTTTGTGAATTGGAGTATAAGCACAGAAAGAAAGCAAAGAAATTATATCCGTACTGAACTACAAATGTCATAAATCACAAACTCACTCTAAAAGAAGCAACAATGTTCTTAATATTGACGTACGTATATTCTTCACGTTGACGATCCGTCTACTAAGTAAATGGTGTCAAGCTATTAGAATCTAATTTGTTTAGGTAATATTTATAAATACTGCTAGCTTGTGCTCGCGTCTTCACTTGTGGAAATGTAGATTTAGTCAGGATTTTACCGGATTACTGTCTTAAAATCATTTTGTATCCTTCGAGAACAGTACTATGTAAAAATATTTTTTTTTTCTTTTATTCCTTCTTTCTTTTTCTTTCTTTCTTTTTCTTTCTTTCTTTACTGTTTCTGGATTAAAAGTACAATATGTCCTTTTCTTTACCTCTGACAAAATGCACATGCAAATGCCTGGCGGACCGCGACTCAACGGTTGACGTTGGGAAGTTGTATAATTATGCTAATCTGTGCAAGAACTTACATTGCGCCATACAGGGTTAGTATAGTAGTTACTTATGTAGTACGGCTTGTGTTAGATTAACGAAGCACAAGATTTTGTTGTATGTGGATGTCGCCACAATATAAACAAACTCAGACTTCGCACACATACCATCGATAACACAATATTCATATGATGAAATCACTTTGCAAAATGTCACTTATAATTTTTAATACATTTGAATGGTTTGATTGTAATAGCACTCTCAAGCTATCCCTCATTTTATGAAATGAAATTAATTAAAACGTCAATATTTTTCGTAAAGATTTTTTTCCTGTAAAAGAAACCATCACAATGCCGACTTTGTAGGTATATATGGCAATTGATTTTTATTTATATAGATCATGTACTTCTATATTACCAAAAAAACAAACAGCAATTTACTGTAACCTACCTATCGATTGTTTAGTTGTAGTTTTCCCCCTCCCCCTCTTCTCCTACTCCCACCTTAAAGGGCGGCAAAGCACTTGTGACTCTTTGAGTTACAGGTGCCCATGGGCGGCGGTAGTCATTTACCATCAGGTGACCCGTCTGCTCGTTTGCCCCCTATACCATAAAAAAAAAAGTTTTCTGTAGGGTGTACCAACGATAACAGGGTTATGACGGTTTATTTAAGTTGTATAGAAAATATTTAAAACAAGTACGGAAATAGCAAAATATAAATTGGTTAGGTTAAAATTATGCTGCAGTTTTCCTACTATTATATAAGTCAAAAATAATATGTCTAATATTCGCGAATGCGAATATTGACGTGAATAATACCTCATATAAAGTTACTGAATCACTATAATATATTTTAGTATAGCCTGTATTTAAATTTATTTTGCGTATCTTGAAAACGGCTCTATCGATTTGGATAAAATTTTACATCTCTATTGAATGAAAGTGGACACGAGTTTTATGAGGCTTTAGAGACAACATTTAGTATGTCAAAATAACAGTTTACACGAGTTTAAAGCTTATTATCTCTCATTCGGAGGTTGACTCTTTTTTTTACTTAATTGACTGGATTCATTTTTATTTCTTTATTTAAAATAGATTCTTTATTTAGAAGTTTCTACAGTACAGAAAATACAAACCCACTAATATATTATAATAATATACTCAGAGGCATATTTAACTGTTCACTCCTCCAAAACCGCAAACCGATGGTTTACGATAACGTATGTTAAGGTTAATAGGTATATTTGTTTAACTGGGTAGTTCTGCAATAAATAACATAATTATACCCGTATTTTATTTAATTTTTGATGTTTTGTCACACATTAGTCTGTTTAGTTAAAGTTTAAGATCCTCACTGTCCGTTTTGCGTAACAGTAAATTTGTTTTTATTAATTAGGGTTCCGTACCTCAAATGGTAAAAAAAAGCAAACCCTTTTAAGATCACTCTCTTGTCCGTCTGTCTGTCCCTGTGTCACCACCGACTTTCTCAGGAATGAGTGGAGCTAGCAAGTTGAAATTTATACCAGATACTGAGATCTATAGTTTCTAGTAGGTGTATAAAAATCAAGGTCCTTAGTCAACACGATAAAAAGATATGGGCAAATTTAGATTTTCGCGAAAACTTGTAAGTACCAAAATTTACCTTAATTTTCAACTTTTTTTATTTTTCGGATTTTTCCTTTATTTGTGCTATAAGACCTTACTTTTTACCAAAATTGACAATTCTAGGTCAACCGGAAATACCCTATAGGTTTTTGGTCGAAAACTTATAGGGTACTTCCCATTTACCTAGAATCATAAAATTTGGTGAATGAAGGAAAAAATCCGAAAGTTGTTATTTTGTTGTTATATCACATGAAAAAAAGTTTTTAAATTACAAACTTATATTTTGCATTTGCACATATTGTACGGGCTTTCAAATCTATTACAAGTAGTAATTGATGCCAGGAGACGAAATATCGATTATTAATGTGACAATTAAAATGCAGATTTTCTTTAATATCAATATTTTAGTCATTGTTGTTTTTAGGAAGGAAACTCTGATTTCACATTTTTTGCATATTTTTAAATAAACCATTTTATATCCGACTCCGGTTCGATTATTTATGTAAAGGGTTCACGTTTAGCATTGTATCAAAAACAAGGAGTTTTGAAGGAATCAACATGTAATAAGCGGCCGGTTGAATGTGCCTTGAGTGTATATACATATACATATTACAGGTTATTAGATATACAGGTTTATACAGGTTTATTAGATATTATTATTTTATTAGGCCTTTCAAGGCCTTTTCTATAAAGATATTATTATGTATTATAATTATTTATTATAATATAACTAAAAAAATATTAACGTTAGCAGATGTATTACCACAAATAAATAATTTATTTTCGTTTGTCAGAGATATTCGCACAAACATCATCAATGCGAATGTCAAAAATTATGCGAATATTCGCGAATGTGAATATTCGTTACATCACTAGTATGTACCATGTTTGTTCTAGGACCATCACAAGCATATTGTGTAATTACTATAAAAAGTGATGGAGAATTAAGAATAAAAAACTGTTTCTATTTTTACTTTTAATTCTCTACCTCTTTTCTTCTGTAAGAAATATCGTATTTAAACCAATTTAAACCAGTAAATGGAGCTAATTGGTACAAAAAAGCTGTTGAAAATTGATTTAAAAACTGTTATATTGTTTTATAACTTTATCAAAAGATTATAGTTCCAGGAGTAATTTTTAGGATAGTGTATAAAGTAGTCATCCTTTTTGCATCCCTTTTGATTTAATTAAATCATTTGAATCAACTGAATCGGTTTCATGACCATATATTTATCAAAATTGTGGTGTTCCTAGTGTAGAGCTGTCTTTGACAAACCTTAACCAATGTTTAATTATCCTTACTTGGTAGGTATTCACCGTATTTGAGAGTTCTCCTATGCTCTCAATTTGGATTATATGAAACAGTATGTTATACCGGAGTTAAACCGTGTTTTTCATCTGCTGATGAACAACACGGTTTAACTCGAGTGGAACACACCACATTCTATTTCACAGTTTATTTCAGATTTTACTTTTTATTTTAGACTAGCAGCGCCCCGCGGTTTCACCCGCGTAAGTCCCGATTTCGTGGGAATATCGGGATAAAAAGTAGCCTATATGTTAATCCAGGTCTCCAGCTATCTACATACCAAGTTTCATGGCAATCGGTTCAGTAGTTTTGGCGTCAAAGAGTAACAAACATCCATACATCCATACATCCATACATCCACATATCCCTACATCCATACATCCTCACAAACTTTCACGTTTATAATATTAGTAGGATTTCACATTTATTTATCTGTACTATTGCGTGTAAATAGGTTTTTAGTTATTTGTAATAATATCATTAAACCATTATTCTAAAGAAATCTATTATTATTGAATAATATAGGTGTAGTCAGATCGAATTAGTTTTTTGGTCCAAAAAATCCTATTAGAGCGGAATTATTTTTTTACCAAGATAATCTAAACTAATATTATTATAAAGAGGAAACATTTGTGTGTATGTTTGTAATGTTTTCATACTAAAACTATTGGACCGATTAAAATTAAACTTGGTATGTAGATAGCTGGAGACTTTATCCCGACATTTCCACGGGATCGGGACTTACGCGGGTGAAACTGTGAGGCGCTGCTAGTTGCAAATAAAATTATAGCATGATATTGTCAGGTAAGGTGCAAAAAAATGCCAAAAATGGTAAAAACCGGTTAGTAGACCGTTAAAAAGAATTAAAAAGAATTGCACTCCGGGAGTGCCGGCAGAAGTGAAAAATTGCGCCATCTGTGAAATTTGCCTTAACTAATATATGGATAATTAATATATATCAAACTACAGTAGAATCGCGCAGACTCCATAGATGGCGTAAAAATATTTTTTTTAAATATATGAAAACCGGGCACATTTTCGATCAGACTCACGTGTCCTGACGCGGACACATTTTCGATCAGGGTCACGTGTTCTGACGCGAGTTTAACATTTTTTACCCATCCCAACAAGCGCACAACGCCGCTAAAGAAGTTTTCACTTCAAAAAATTCGAGGATATTGTCTATGTAATGTCAGAAATACTCTTTTTCTTAGGTTTACGTTTTTATTGACAAGTTAACATTATGTTTAATCGCTATATTTTGTAATACTACCTCAGATTAAAAAAAACGTTGATATTCGATTTTCCGTTCCGGAGATATTGATTAGTTTTACATAGTTCCAGTTCTCATAGAATTCTCACTGAAACTTATTGTCGCCATAAGACGCATCGATAATATAATATGAGGAGCAACACTGCGGGGAAGTGGGCGTGGCCTATCGCGGCGGCTTTCCCTTCTACGCGCCATTAATAATTATTTTATATCATGATTTAATTGATATTTTTAAACAACTTCACATTTGTCAAATGATCTGAAAGTTTGGAAAGTTGTACTTAAACTCCTCCTTAATAGAATCGCTCCGGAAAAATCATTTTTCGAAAAATAAAACATCCTCAAATCAATTGAAAAAAAAAGGTTTGCAAAAAGATAACAAAATTTTGATTTGAAAATTTAACTGTAGGAGTTTCATGGATTATACTTAGAGGATTTTTTAGCTAATTCGATCTGACTCCACGTAAAAAAATATAGTTTGTGGGTTTACGAAAATAATCCTAGGAGTGTGACTAAGTTTTTGTAGATCTGAAAGTTGCTACTACAGATTTTGCATGATTATACCTTCTGTATGACTTAACATATAACAAAAAAAAATGTGTCATTAGTTGATTTAAAATCGATAATAGCGCCATGGTATAAAATCTCAAGCGCTAAATGTGGTCTCAAATAGTTCTTCGAGTTTTTTCTCAAATAGCCTTTCGTTTTTTAAATAGTCTCATTTGAATATTAATACTTAAGTACATACACGTGAACCTTCATTTTATTCTCAGTTAAAACTGCATGTTGTATTCCAATCACTATTTTTAAATATGAAACCGAATGTTTGAAACCGTTTCTTAGATAGACCGCTGAAAGATGATTCAACATGCATTACTACAATTCATCATCATTATTTATTTATTTATTTATTTATCTCTTTATTGTACACCTTTAATGTAAGATACAATAAAAAAAAACAATACAAACATTCAGGCATATCAATTGGCGGTCTTATCGCTTACGGCTATCTCTTCAAGACAACCTTTGTTTCAGGGTAGTCTGTGGTGTACTGAGATAGGTTAATATATATTTTAATATATACTTAGCATACTATACTTATATTACCATAAACATACTACATACATACATCATCTTCCTAACCTTTTCTCATTTTTTTTTGTTGGGGTCGCCGCAATGTAAAACATTGCAAAGGGTTTTGGTTGGTTTCTTTTGTAGCCGGCCGCCTGCCTGATGTCAATCCTCCTTGGAAAGATATTAGTTTTAAGACGGAAAAGGAGGAAGAAAGTAAACTTGTATAAGGAAAAATGGATAGGGAGACGAACCTAGGGTTAGGAATACCGTAAGTATCGGTTGAGGAACGGGACTGAGATTGCAAGAGCTCGCAGAGGAACTGGTACACCAGCTGCATTACTTCAATTCATCAGTGTACAATTAGGTTAAAAAAAAAGACAATATCAGTCAGTTGCAAACTAATAAAGGAACCTAAGAGATTGTTTTATTAAATGAGCGTTAAGTAAGCACGTTTCAGATTATTTTAAAAAGACAACATACTTAATATTCCTATCTTCTTTCACTCAAATTCCGTGTAGTTATTTGTCGCTACGTAATAACAAGCATTGTTCCGCTTTGTTGGGTACTCGTATCGGATAGTTCGTTAGTTTCCACGGCGCGGCAGTGTGACAAGCTCATTTTACCTTATTTATTAGTTTCATGTGACACTGTCTCAGTTCTTATATTTCAAACTAGTCATGACCTACTTATCGACCTTGATATAGGTTTAATAACACAATAATTATTGTTGAACGCTCCCTGCTAATGACTTATAATTATCGTCCTTCCAAAATAAATGGTTTCATTTTATGTTTCTAAATTATTTCTTATTGTTTGTATAATATTTTGATATTACTGATATGATTTTAACCCATTTTTTATAACATAAAATTTGACTAACCTTTATCACATAAAGTAGTAAACATTTTAGATGTAGAACTTACCTTCTTCTACTTCAATTTGATAACTGGTTAGAAAACTAAGTTCAGTCCGAAACCTCTGTAATATATATAACTGCAGTACGGTGTATTTATAGTAATATGTTAACGCAAGCAAACTCGTATAAAACTCGTGTATCTTTGTAATTTACACCAAGTAATTATGTTGCGACCGGCTTTTTAACAACATACTTGCAACCCAAACTTGTCCGTCACAATTAGTACATAAGTATCCGTCAAATTGAAGTTCATTAAGATTTCATTGGAAGCTGAACCAATCAGAGTACGCTTTTACTGTGTGAGTGTCACCGACAGTAGAAACGAACCTTTCTGGTTGATTTAATTTTTATTTACAGATAACCAGTCTTCAGGCCACTTACCCTGATTTATATCAAGTATTATATACCATTAAGGTATGAAATGAATGAGATTTAAATCCTTACTAAGTATTGTATTTTATGTAAAGGCAAAAATTATTTTTTATTTTATCTGCAGCCTTCAAAATATGTCCGTATATGGTTACAGATGGGCATATGGTTGTGGTTGGTATCCAAAAACCGTACCAACTCTCAAAATACCTCTCTCCAAAAAATTTTTTTGTCAAAGTCACAGTGAGGTTTTAATTGGTTCGACTCTGATACGATCTATTCACGCGCCCTTTTCGATATATTACCTCCGTAGGTTTCTATAAAAAAATTCAACACATATTTAAACCGACTTCTAAATATGTAGGTAACAAGGTTGCATCTCGATGTATAAGTATTACTAATTACAAGAGTGTCATCATAACATCTACCTTGTCTGTTTGGAAGCGTTTGCTTATTGTGTAAAAGACGTCTGTCACTGGATGTGCGTTAAGCGTAGTACATAATTATATATGTCATTTACACAATGCCAATGTGGCACCAATAAGTATAGAAAAAAGAACAACCGCGATCCAGGTGGATTGCAGTAATTCATTATTATATTGTAATATGTAGGCAGACAATAGATTTATAATACTTTCACACTATGATGTAGACGAGGTTTTTATTGAAACCTAGAATCGAGAAAGAGCCCATAAGCGGTGGTTCATAAACATTACTAGAATTCATTACCGCATTTGGTGTAATTTTGTAAGAACATTACCATAATAAATTATGTATTCATTTCAGGAACGTATTTCTTGCTGTATGATTTCCTTGACTACTTTGAAAAGGACGGACCGAGTTTTCTGCAGAGAGAAAAATTCCTAGAGATTGTTGATACAATATTCAAGGATTTCTCTAAAATCAAAAGAGAAGCTATTGTATTCCAAGTAAGTGCAGCAGTAAAAATATTCATTTTTATTGCCCTTATTCACTTTAATAATATTTATTTCATAAACTAGAATGATGGTACTTATAACATTTTAGTTATTTATGTGACACATTCAAAAACCAAAGTGTCTTTGAAGTTAGTAGACCGTACTTTATTTAAATTACTTCTTTACTGTAGAAAACATACAAATAACCCAATGGTTTAACATTTTGAACTATGTTATCATAATTCAGCATCCTACCTAGTGTATATCACTATCCTACCAAGTGTATATAACTCGGTATTATCAAAATACCAGAGCTACTTTCTCGAACTGGCATAACGCTTAGCTAACGACCATTTTAAACCCACAAAAAAACAGGAGAAGGTTTTCAATTCGACCATATATACATATATATTTCTTTTTGGACTCATGCAGAGGTATTTTTTTGATAATTGTAAATTTAATTCTTAGTTAATTATAACTCTGTTGAAAATTCCGTATACCTATGTCTGGGGTAAAAAAATTGTTTCTTTCCTTCTCTCATCCAAAACAGGCTATAACATTGCTTATTTCCTATAGAAGCAAAATACTTATGTCCGAAACATTGCTAGTGTTGTTTTAAATTCACAATAAGTAGTACCTCACAAAATAGCTTTAAACGAAATAAAGCGTTCTTTTATGTACATAAAAGCGTTCTTTTATGTACATACAATGAATTGTACTTACTGCTTTTTAAGTTTAGATTGTCAAAATGTCAGGTCAGGTCGTGCGATAAGGATTAAGTTGTGTTACAGTACCTACTAATGTTACTTTGTTATGACAAACGGTTAATTTTAATACGTATTTAGAATGATGACAAGTAAATATTAAACATTTTAACACGAACCTCAAATATGAATTACCATAGGTATAAAATCATGAACTAGAAGTCTATACAGATGGTATTAGTAGATGGTTAACTGGGTGGACCGCGAGCAGAGTCAGCGAGAGTCGCGAGAGAAAATATATGATTATTGTTATCATAATTTATTATTGAATATTTAGAGTTACTTGGGTACAGTTAATATATAAATAACATACAATGAAAAGAACTGACAGGTGTTTTGTATTCACTGCTAAAGTTTTCTAGAATAGAGCAGTGTAATCAAATAAATATTTTGTCTATGATCCCAATCATCGTCAGATTTATCTCATATATGTAGTATGCAGACAACAGAAATTAACCATAATAGTAGCAATTATTGCCCAGTCATATACTCATACACCACCCATGAGGTAATAAAAAAAACCTTTTTCTAGGACGTATAAAAGTTGTTATTTTAATTAATAATACGTCTTTCTACGTCAATCAATTCTGAGGAGTCAATATTAAGTACATCACCAGCGACAGGTCCAGGGCCAAAGTCCCAAAATGTGTACCATACACATAAACTAATATGTATAAAATCGATTGCGGGACTTTGACCCCCTTATGAGACATACGCGAGTACAATTATATGTCTGACGTTTTACATCTATAACTAGGTCGAATTCGATATTATATTACTCTTAATAAGGTTACATGTAAAGACATGTAACCTTATTACTAGTATATCCACTTCTTACGTATAAACCATGTCCTTCAAAGTTTGAGAAAAAACTTTGAAGGAGATGGTTTATGCGTAAGAAGTGGTGTGATTTCATCACATCCCGACCGTCCACTAAATAGGATGTCCCTCTCAAATTACCACCAATAATTCTTTTCTCATTGTTGCGCTTGTTTTGCAATTTACCTATCAAGCAAATATTGACGTCGCTCACGTTCAATCGTGGCAATGTTACTCATGCATCATTCCTCAAGAAAAATAGTCTTGATCAAAGTGACATTTACGTAATGAAACCAATTATTTCTATTAGAACTATATATTTTCTTAATATCCCTTAATATAATGTAGAAAATTTGTACGTTATAAACGTGCTAGACTTCACAAATTACTAACTAAATATTACGTGAATATTGAGGTCAGCTCCAAGAGAGGTATTTAATTAAGTACTTTTTATTTTAAGGTTTTAATGGTTTATTTTGTTTGCAGTATACGGACTGGGAGGAAATTACTGATGGTTATCTGAATCAGAAAATGATTGCTGATGTAGTTGGCGACTACTTTTTCGTGTGCCCTACCAACTATTTTGCTGAAGTGCTGGCAGATTCTGGGGTTGATGTTTACTACTACTATTTTACACACGTAAGTACCAATTTTAAAGTAATAGCAATTTTAAAGTAGATTCGGTAACTGTAACAGCGTGGAGTATATATTTTATAGAAATTGTAAGACTACGCATGTGTAAATTATACATGCTCTGTTAAGCAACACTCAGAACTCTTTATAAAACATTATTTAACAATTAAATATTAATTCCTCTTATTTCGTTTGAGATGAAAGTCTTACTGCATCGATCAACATAAAACGCACTTAAATGTTTAAGTGCTATTTATAAAACCATAACAAAATGTTTAGAAATGTGGAAACCTTTTATACCTAATTTGTAAAAAGAACGATCATTCAAGGACTGTTATTAAAAATAAGTTTAACCTTTGCCTCGACTGGTTTATCATCGTAGACTTGGAACAACCTTTATTTTCGATTCTGATCTAGTTAACGGTAGATCGAGTTGGAGCATAATCTTTTTAGGTGAAGTCAGTACGTTAGCCGGGTTGAGGAAATCGTTATTGGGTATTTTATTAGACAATGCTCGTGAATATAACGGTCTTTCAACGTGTGTGGTAAACAGTAATGTGGGAAGAAAAATGGCGAAATTTAACTGTTGTTTGCCTCTGCCTATTTTTTTGCGCATCCTTTCGGTATATAGCCATCAAAACCAAATATTGATAAAAATTCAAATATATGACATTTCCAACATTTAAGACGTAAATTACAGATAATTTTTTAAATACTTATACGTCTAAGTCAAGTAGTTGGCACCTGACATCAGGTTAACCAACATTCAAAGGCAAAAAGGCTGTCTAGGGTTAACATGGTAATTTAGCTAACGAACCACCCACGAGAGCTCTTAAAAAGCCTGTCGGAAACATGGCTTTAGGCCTTTAACACTACTGGATTTAAAAACTGAGGCGCACATAAGCGTCCATCATGATATATGTATGTTTCTCAAATATACTTATATAAAGCAATAAGATCTTGTTATTCTAGAAGTTTTCGTTAAATTTTAAACGGTTATTGTTTGTGTTAATTATATTTTGATTAAATATTTAGAAGAAATTGGAACTTGCAAGCGCATGGGCCATCGCAAGCTCTCCATTTTATTATATTGATAATGGACCTCCTCCTTCTGATACGTACTGATGATGAAAAATACAACTTTGCAGTAGAAATGACATCTTTGGTTTAATAACTCACAAGAACAATAGTAAAGTTACTGTCGCGTCTAAAAATATCATAGGTGAAGGACTAAAAACAAAATAATACATAATCCTTTTCTGGTTTTGACGATTTTTCGCGTTTGCCTATTCGACTGGAAACGCTTATGACTCTTTTACATTTTCCTGTGTAACCTCTGCTTGCTAAAGGATTCCAATTCCAAAAAAACTTTATATCTTTATTCCTGATCAGATCATTCTCCATCCTGTTTCTTCAGGACTTCGAAAAAGTATTAAAATATTCTTGTTAACTCTAAACTCAATTTTTTTTTTAAAAACATGACTAGTACTCGTATTGTTGTTAACCCCTACAACTAAGCTTAATGCTTGTGTTAGGAGTAGGTTCACGTCGGTAGTGCACTGAGTGGGGTCCGAACCCGCCACCACTTGATCGCAAGTCCGACGCGTTAGCCATTACGCTACCGCCGCTTGTTATTCTATAAGAGTGGAATCGTTTTACCTGAGTTAAAAACCTAGTTGTGTGTAATCGTTTTTGTGAATGTATTGTTGTAGTTGTATACAGCAAACGGGTTGATTCTTTAATCGACCAAAAAATGGAGAACATGCAATGTAAACATGTCAATCCGTATATTTGTTTTTTTTTATGTATACCACGTATAACTTTTATTAAATACAACTTTAGAGCTAGCGTTGACATAAACTTACTAGTAGGTAAAATTATAATAGATATTTTTATCGAGAATCAAACTAGCTACGGTGGGAGCGAAATATATTTTTGTACACTACTGCGCAAACCTACGGCAGCAGTCGTCGGCTTCTAATAATAGGGTAGATAATTGTCAGGTCACATCAGTATCTTCTTGGTAAATGTCAAAACGTTTTCATGTTAATTTGACGATTATAAAATAAATTATAAATATGAAAGTAAAACTGGACCACAATTGTCACACAATTTTACATTATTTTCTTGCCCGACTTGGCGATATACTTCTTTTAGTATAGGCATCTACCCAATTGGGAGAAACTAGTTTGATTCCTAGATCTGATTTCCTAGTCTAAAGAAGATTAAGTGTGGAAAAGATATAACTTCTACAACTTTAATATGGCCTCCTTACTTTCCCTCTCAATATTTTAGCCATGCCAGTTCTATATTGGATTACATTTTTCATACGTTTACGGAATAAAAATCTGCGAGCAAAAATTTACACGAGAGGTTGTATTGCTCTTCGGCCTAAATATTTATTATGGTTTGTAACTGATTATTAGAGATCGGATATTCGGATGCATATTTACCTAAAGTTGAGATGTTGGCTATTATGGAAAGCACTTTTTTATCGAAAGAATCCCGCGCCCATGTACAACTTTTTTATCTTTCATTTATCTTCTATGTAGTTTCTGTGTGTACAACATAAAAATATTATGTGATGTAATGAATAAATAAGTTTGTATTAATTTATGTTTTCTTATTTACCACACCACCATTTCTCTTACACCTCACATACGTACATACTCGAATGGGAAACACCTTAACTTAAAAAGAATTAACTTAAAGTAAATATATATCCGATTAGTTATGCGAGCCCGAAATACCGGGATTTTATTTTAAATAAAAATATACTTAGAAGCCGCTTCCATAATTTGTTATCCAATAAATAACTTTAGGTAAATATGCATCCGATTATCCGATCTCTACTGATTATTATTAATATATTCGGGTATAATAAAATCACATATATGTAATTCTTTTTTTATATTCTAGACATAAACCTTTTCGAAGTATTAAATATTTACACTAATTTCCTTTAGATAACGTGATTCCTATTAAAAAGTTTTTTTTTGAGTCATTTTAAGATGAAAGTCTATAGACCCACGCAAGCAATGGTAAGGGGCCTACACGATAGATTAATAGATCATCATCAAAAAATTACTTAAAATTAGTCATTTAGGTGAGAGCGGTATTGTACATTGACCTGATTTATTTCTTTACAAACTCTTGGCATCCGATTATTTTTGTGATACTCTTAGGTACGGCAGTTTGGACACGAACTCTTGTTTTTAGTTTGTCCCAGAAGTGCTTCACGGGTTTAGGTCCAGGCTAATTCATAATTATATCGCATGCATTGAGAATCGAGTGTATTTTATGAATTCACTATAAATATAAAAACTGCTTGGTGCATTTAAATATAGGTACTAAAATGCTACACTGTAGAAGTAGAACAACAGACCCTATTCATATTTCATGGAAACGTCAAGTGCGTTATTCAATTGCATCGCGGTCTATTGTCCGCGCATCTCTCAACCTCTTGTTATTTTACTGCCTTTGTCATTCAATTCTGTAGAATAACCACTCAAGATAACCTCCATTGTGGCTAACACTAAACGATTCTAGCGTTTCTTGTTTAAATATATGTGTATTTTAAAAAAATCTAGATAACCTACATTGTGATATGTTCCAATTCTGAAACTATTAGACGTAGATAAAAATTAAAATATATCATTGATTTTAGTAGCTACCGAAAATTCAATATTTTGAACAAATAAATATTTAATTAGTTTAATTGTTTTAGGGTAGAAATGTTGTATTTAGCTGAAGGTTACTATGCATACATCATTATATTAAATTTCATCATATTACACCGAAAATAAAAATCATTGTCTTTGAAATCATTGTTTTTAAATTATTGCGACTTGTTTGAGTTCTAGATATATAAATCGAGATTTCATCTTTGTAATATTTATAAGATGAACGTAAAAAGATTAAATGCAATTCATTGTTTCGGATATCAATATCAAAAAATATATATACATACCTAAAAAGCTTATCAAGCATTAACATTTATAATTAATCAATTATTGCCTTGAATAAACTAGTAAAAAAATAATATCAAAACTTGCTGTGAATTCAAGTCACGCCGAACACAAACAACAATTTCTGTTTCTAAATCAAAGGGGCTAAAATACAAAGACGGATAAGTATTTAATGTAAATCCATTAATATTGTATTTGGGAGAGGGAATAGGTACATTGGGTTACTAACATGAACCAGGGCGCTGTAGAGTAACCTTTGTGTGTACTACAGCCACTGTAGTACACACAAAGGGCTCTTACATGTTCTCAACAGACTCTTGGATTTAATAATAGTTAACAAAGTATCAGTAAAATGTTAATGTAATTGTTAATTCACGATTGTGTATTGATTTTCTGTGTGTTGAAATTGTATGGGGATTTATTGAAATCTTTCGCCTGCGGCTGCATGGACAATTCTCGATATGTTTCTTTTTAGAATTCAGTTACAAAACCAAAAAAATCTATGCAAAGTTTCTTATAATATTAATATAGATTTGGGTATCTGATTATAAATCCCACTAATATTATAAATGTGAAAGTTTGGATGGACGGATGGATTAATGGATGGATGTTTGTTACTTATTCACGTCAAAACTACTGAATCGATTGGGATGAAACTTGGCATGTAGATAACTGGAGACCTGGATTAACATATAGGCTTTTTTATCCCGATATTCGCACGGGATCGGGACTTACGCGGGTGAAACCGCGGGGCGCTGCTAGTATCTAAGTAAGGAGCTCAAATGTAGTTATTAAATTAATGTTACTCTTGGAACATCTGTGTAATCTTACAATATGACCATGGTCACATGGATCGAGTCCCATTAAATAGACTCACTTGTGACGGAACATCGTGTAGTTTTAGTCGATTCGATTCCAACATAGCACTTTACCAGTAGCCATGGTGAGGTAAACATACAATAAAAATCTTTTCAACAAAAAATTAAACCGACGAAAAGAACTAAAAAGCAAAAAATAAATAAACCTTAAGTCTTAAGTATTGACCTTATTGACATAAACTATCAAATTTTATATAAACTAATTTTGAGTCGGCGCCAAACAACAAACTGATTAATTATTAAAATTTTATATGTACCTACGTAGGCTCTGATTTGTCGTTAAGTAATTATAATAACTTGACACACCTCACACACGGCCGTCTGATCCCAAACTGCAGAGCCTGTACTATGGTAACCAGACAGCTGATAAACATACTTATATATTTCTAAATACATACAAATTATATAGTGATGGCACCAGTAATCGATACTTTAAGGCAACTTGCTACAGTTTTGAACTTAGAGTAATGGTTAAAATTGATAATATGTAGTAGTTGACACTCCCAAGGATAGTTGCTGTGGTTTAAAATCTAGTGTTGATTTGTAAATGATTAAATAAACGAAAAAAAGTATTTTTCATAAAAAAGTCCAGTAAAGAACACAAATTAGTCAGACTAGACTAGAACAGACATTAGTCTTCCAAGTGGATTTTGACACTAGACTTGGACAAGGGAATGGAGGATCTAAAGGGGCGATTAAGAAAAATACCAAAAACTGGCATTATAATGTAATTTAATCAAAACAAATCACATCTCAAAACAATTCGTGTGTTAAATTATGTCTACAAAATACTCAACATTAATATTAAACAACAAAGTCAAATATCATGTTATTTCTTAAATTCAACATGTATTAAGACGTTAATCATGACAATGATAATAATAAAGGAAACTTATCAAAGTTTGGTCAAACAGCGTTTGGTCACAGAAGCATTGAAAAACAAAACAGTCAATATTTCCTGAATTATCAATAAATAACCGTCAATATTTCAATTACTTGTTTATCAGAAAAGTATTCATCCTCATATTTAACTATAACGTAAGACCCTGTTGGTTGGTTACAGTTTTTTTCTATAAATGCATTTAAATGTAGGTTTTTAGTGTCTTTTTCAACAGAATCATCATTTTCTGCGTATTCTACTTCCATGTCGCTATCATCTGAAGTAAACTCCTTTTAAGTCACAATTTTTCTTTTTAATCTAAAGTTTACTTTTCTTTGCTTCAGCTATCTTTTCTTTTCCTGTCTCTGTCTTGTTCTCATCTCTTTCTTTCTGCTGTTTTCTCTTTACAATTTCTTTCTTTTCGTAACAATCTCTAAAAGCTTTATAGGTGGTTACCAGTACAGCTTTTAAAGCAGATGGTATTTTTAACCTCTTATAGTTATCGACATGTAAAAAAGTCAATCATGGACACATTGTTCTTTACTGGTACGATACCACGTGTCATTATTTTAAATACAGCCCATATTACCGTCTTGAAAAGAAGCGCTTTCTGTTCTTATCGAAAACATTCATACAAACAATAGTTTCGACTCTTGTCGATAACTGGGGAAAGGCAACCTCACTCATGCGGCGAAAAGCTGTTTCACTGCCGGTTTTCTGTGAAGTCGTGGTATCGAGCGGAGTCGGACCGGCCCATACGTGCCGAAGCGTGGCTCTCCCGCGTAAACTACTACTACATTTTCAACGGTAGTTAAACACGAAGCCACAATATTTATGCAAATCTAAATACATCTTAAATAAAATTAAAATCAAAACTTGATAAACGAAGTCACTCGGTAGGCATAATTACCATATTTAAACAAAATGGTTTATTCTAGTGAAGTCTGTCGAATTGATGGCAGCAAAAATACATTTTATGATTGCGGTGTTGCCAATTCATGAAAATAATTAAAATCTTATTTATTGGGTTTTATTTTTAAAATTATTGGTTCTTGTCGATTACTAGTACCCTAGATAAATTACACCGAATTAAAGCAATGATACTAATTAAAATTAACTTACATAATTATCTAATAGATTTATACCAACATTATAACCATCTTTTGTCAGGCCTGTTGGTCTAGTTGTTTTGTGTCCTGAATGCTGAGCCAGTCGTCGTGGGGTCGATTCCCACCCAGGACATATATATTACTAGCAGCACCCCGCGGTTTCACCCGGGTTAGTCCCGATCCCGTGGGAATATCGATAAAAAGTACCCTATATGTTAATCCAGGTCTTCAGCTATCTACATATTAAGTTTCACCGCAATCGGTTCAGTTGTTTTGGCGTGAGTAACAAACATACATCCATCCAAACTTTCACATTTATAATATTAGTAGGATTGTGTGATGAACACGACCATTTGTTGTGTGTCTGGGTGTAATTTATCTATAGTAAGTAATATATGTCTTTATCAGCAGTCTAGTTACCATATTATAGGCTCTGCCAAGTTTAGTGTCTCAAGTTATAATTATTATTATCCAACAACTGAAATAAAGACACAAAGTACGAGAATGTTCCTTTAGGGTATTTGTCTATTGGTTTGGTCTATGGACGTCGATACACTAAGTACTCATGGTTAAATCTCTAATCGTAAAATCGTATAGTACTATAGATTTAAATAGGTTGAACTTCAGGTAGGAACAAGAATATTACTAAGCCAAGTTAAATGTTCCCAGTTAATACGATTGTGCGTAAACAAACATTTACTTTATGGTTGGTAATAGCGAAATAAAACTCTGGTGATAAAACGAACACGACCAGCAGTTCGTTCTCACTACAATATGAAGAAGAACAGGGTTGGTACTTACCTAGTGGACTTGTAGATTTACTAGTTATATATTACAATTAAGTACGTACACCTATCACATACTTAAAAAGTTAAAAAAGTTATTATTGAATCAGTTTGTTTGTTTTCTACATTGACCAAAACAAAAGCTCACCTAGAGCTTTTGTTTTGGTCAATGTCAATGATTTGATTTGATTTTGAAAGTAATATATGCTAATAAGTTATACTGGTACCTATAGTTCTAATTGAAAGGCACTCATACGCGTTACAAGTAATCTTAGATAAATGATTTCGAGACGCATTATTTTTTTATCCATATGAATTAAAGTTCAAACACCTAATAGTCTTAGATCAAATATACGATCGAAGCCTAATAGTTCAACTATTTATCAGGGAGTCAATCAAATCGGCTTTCAATTGTTTTATTATTGTAAAGAGATTTACTAGGTGCAAATGTAAGCTACGACATCATCCTTATACTCAAGTAGAGACAGTACGGTGTGCAGATGTCGGTAACAAACGACTGAAGCCAGCTTTAATAAATTAGGCATGGGTCAGCCCCGGTTGGCGCGGCCAAAGGTCACAGATTAACAACGTGCTATTTCGGGTTGTGACCCGTCGCCGTTCCATTTCTGCTCCCGACACTGCGTCTAGTTTATTAAAGTAACTTTATTTAGTCTATGTCTTTGATAGAACCATTAAAACAATCGATTGGTGTTGCACGCCTCGATAAGCAGAATACTACCGCGAAATTGAGAATTAATCTACTAGACGGAGATTCGAATTTGGTCTTGACTTTGTACCGCAGGGTTAGCCTTAAAAACAATAACAAAGTAGCGTTGTTTTTAATAAAAATAATATTATATAATCCTCTTACTACCCACCAATATTTTATCCTACATACATTTTATTGCCCTATGTAAAACCCTCTCAACTCAGTACAAACACTACCTATTATTTTGACTCGTCTAGTAGTTAGTGATCCTGACTGCTAAGCCAGAGGTCATGGGTTCGAATCCAACCTAGGACAAATATTTGTGTGATGAGCATGCTCATTTGTTCTGTGTCTGGGTGTAATTTATCTATAATATGTACGTATTTAGAACTATATAAGTATGTTTTTCAGCAGTCTGGTTACCGGCTCTGCTTAGTTTAGGATCAGACGGCATTATTACTTTAATTTAATAGATACCTATATAGTGAAATTGTTAAGGATCAAATGGTAATCTCACCCAAATTCCTGCTATTATAACTCCCAAATAAACAGCAGTAAGCACGAACGACTCTCACAAAAAAAGGTTAAATTTATTTGAACCCGTAATAAAGTAAATGGTAGTTTTGAGCAGTTAAAAACCAATGAGAAAACTTCCCTCCTATATTAAATAGAAGACGACAGAACAAAAATAAGCACACTGGCCCTGTGAAGAACACAGTAAACAAAAGCATACCCGGCGAGATCCCACTGTTAGTGTCTTCAATCAGGACAGATATTCGAATTTTATTTTAGATGTGAAATGGAAAGAATAAATCAGTGAAAAAGTAAATTTTTACAACATTTTGCAATGTTAAAACCTGCGTACTACCATACTGATTTGCCTACATCGAAAACAGAGAAACCCTTTTAATAGTAGGCCCCTCTCCCTTTACACCGTATGAGCAAATACTCACCGACCGTTATGTTATGTCTTTACTCGCGGCAGTCAGTCAATTACTCTGCGCTAACTTTTCTTTATTTACTACACAATCACCATGTTCCAAAAAGTTGTTTGCGGGTAACGTCAATCTTAGACGTGGTTAGGAAAAATATATTTTATGTATAGGGACACCTAGGCTGTTAAGCAGTTATTCTAAATATGGGCAGAAAAATAAGAATCTGAATATTTCTTATAGGTATATGGTAATTTGGTAATGATAGTATAAACGCATAACATTTTAGTTGAAAAATTGAAAATTAAATCTACTTATTCAATTTCACTAGTTATATAATAGCATCATATTTAATATATATGCCTTACGCGAAGCCCTTTCATATCCAGGGTTCCGCACGTTTCGGCTGCGTTTCCACCAGAGATTTGCGTGGAAGCGGAGCGGCGTTAGGATGCGTAGCAAAAATGTAAATCAGTGTCAGTGTTTCCACCAGCGATGTGATTGAGTGGTGCGAGGATGCATAATGAATCTGTGAAACGCTGTACACAGATGAGCAGTGCAAAAACGAATAGCGGAACGTTTTCCCATATGATTCCCTCGTACACTTCCTCGATCACGTCCCGCGTTTGTCCTTCGCACACATTTTTCGCTTGTTTTGTATGTATAAAGACCTCATCCGCTAAGCCCTTTTCCACCAGAGATGCGCTGAGCAAAGCTAGAAAAGGGATTTGATACTATTGGTTGATTTTATCGTAGCATACCGCTCAGCTTCCTCGCACATTCCTGGTGAAAACACAGCCTTATGCAAGCAATGGTGATTTAACTGTAGCGTATTTAATAGACTAATTAGCCATTGTACACTACTGACTGACTACAATTAGACATTGTAGTCAGTTGTCAATATTATATTGTCAAAATCATCCAATAATATGTTCAATGCGTTATAAGTTTATAACGAACGGATAGCATATAACCTTCTCTTCTTCATCATTCAATTTTCCTTTCACCTTGACCTACATTTATACTATTATTATATTCGCACTTTTCTCACATGAGGATTAGGCGGCGTGCGGAGACTATTAAGCGAATATGACTTGAGATTAACGTCAGTCTGAAGGGATTTCGGTGGTTCAATTTGTTTTGTAGTCATTCTAGGAATGCTTTGGGAATTATTAAATACAATTTATTGTAGTTGATTTAAGACTGTAGTAGCTGGCAGTCGAAAGCTTCGAAATAATTAATTAATTTCAGTCTAGGGATATATATAAAATATCTTTCGTGCATAGGTCCCCATACATAGGCTGTTATGCAGAAAAATAAGAATCTGAATATTTCTTATATATGGTAATTTGGTAATGATAGTATAAGCGCATAAAATTTTAGCCAAATGTATTTAATTCAAATTCAAATTTAATTTAAATTCAAAATAATTTATTCAATTAAGACACTAAGTGACATTTATAAACGTTAAATTGAAGCTAGAGTTAAAATCATAGATCGGCGCAAAACAGACGCCACTGCATGTACTGGATTATCGAGGTAAATTAGGTAAAAACACCAAAATCTACTGCCTGCTTGTGTCGATCTATAACTTCCAGATTCCAAAATGCGTAGAGCCTTATGAGAAGAATACTGGCAAAGAAACTCATGGCCACTCTTTTTAAAAGTTAGATCTTCAGTTACAATAGTGTTAGTGTTACACGAAAGGTAAACCACCTGAATTTCATTTTATTGAAATGCTCCAAAAGCTAACGTACTAAAAAATTAAAATCACTCAGTGATACCGTTGAAGGTTTGAACCTATTAAACATAGAAATCATTCAAGGTGCACATCTACCTTCATTCAGTTACAAAATCTACTGTTAAAAATAATTCGTGACTGGATTAAGAGGCTAGAGTTGCAGTTGATCGAACCAAAATAATAGTATAGGATAAAGCATCGCTGACTAGGCCGACCAGTCACCCCAAGCAGCACCCGTTCACGAGTATGACGTATAGACCAGCCATCAATTAAAAATTAAACCAACTTATATTAATTTTACTATATGATATGTAATTTATCAATAATATGTATGTATTTAGAAATATATAAGTATGTTTATCAGCAGTCTGGTTACCATAGTACAGGCTCTGCCTAGTTTGGGATCAAGCGTGTGTGGTGTGTGAAATTATTATATACGTTCCATAATGCAAATAATTTACTAATTTAAGTTTTTAAAACCAAATACAATTAATATAAATTGAACTTTATAAGTTTAGAATAAGATTCTTAATTGGACTCCAATTGTAGTTGTAAATAAATTTTAATGATCTAAAAAAATGATAGCATGCTTTTAATATTTTATTTTAATTTTCTTCTATGGAAGTTCGCTCAGCTCGTTCAGTTCACGAATTATAACTTACTAGCGACCCGCTGCGGCTTCGCACGAGTGCAATGTATATATACTAATGTGTGGAACAATTATCTCAAGGCGGTATCTTATCTCCTTTATTATTTTCAATATTTATTAATCTCATAACCCAACACCTTCAGTGTGCGTATCACCTGTATGCTGATGACTTGCAGTTGTATACACAGTCAAAGGTTGAAGATATATCGCAAGCTATCGATAAAGTAAACAAAGATTTAGATTTTATTAAATGCTGGTCGATGAGGTTCGGTTTATCAGTAAACCCAGAGAAATGTCAAGCGATCATCGTAGGTAGCAAACAGATGGTGAATAGGCTAGATACTGCCACCATTCCACCAGTTGTCTTCAACAATTCCATTATACCTCTGAGTCCAGTGGTTAAGGACTTGGGTTTGCATATCGACTCGACCTTTGATTGGCGAGCCCAAGTTACCCACGTAAGCCAGAAAGTCACCACCTGTCTCCGAACTTTATATCGTTTAAAGAATTTTCTTCCCACGAAAACTAAGATTTCGCTTATGCAGTCCCTGATCATTCCTTTGATCGACTACGGTGATGTGTGTTATTTTGACCTGAATGCAGACCTTCTTAATAAACTAGATCGCCTTCTCAATAACTGCATTCAATTCATTTTCAATCTTCGAAAGTATGACCATGTGTCTGCCTTACGTTCCCAACTAAGATGGCTCCCAATCCGTCAGCGCCGCAATCTGCGAGCATTAACTTTTCTTTTCTCGTTTCTCAACTCTTCGTCTTTACCTGCTTACCTAGCTCCCTACTTCCATTTCTTATGCTCCAATCATGATCTAAATCTTCAATCAACAAACAATATGCTCCTGTTATGCCCTCCTCACACCTCCGACTTCCTTCTATGTTCAATCAGTTCTTCTTTGGAATGCGCTCCCGGTCGAAATCAGGATGTCCACAAACCGTTTTTTGTTCAAGAAGAAAGTACGTGATCTTCTTCACAATGAGTTGGCAGACCGTTCACTACGACAGTTATTTACACGACGGCGTATTTTAGTATTAATATGTATGTATTCTTCTTTATGTGTACTTCTTTTATAGGTTCTGTATGTATTATATATTTTTATGTTCTAATGACGTATAGCAAGCTATTTATGTAAGTAATAGTATTTGTTTCATGTAATATGTGTATCTACTTTGTTATGACTATCTAAGTGTTATAAATAACTCCAAATGTTAAATTCTATTTGTGCATCTACCGTTTAATATTTCTACATCACCCCAAGGTTGACTGGCAGAGAATGCCCTGGGCATTAAGTCCGCCTTTGTGCAAATTGTGCATTAAGTTCAAATAAATAAATAAAAAAATAAATATCGTCATATTTCAACAAATTAACACAAAGCAATATTAAACTATTCTACTACTAACTACTCCTACTATATCTATTGATGAAATCTGCATTAAAGTGTATTGCGTAGTTTAAAAGATCTAAAGCCAAATACACACCAAGGACGCTGACCCCCCGACACAGCCCGCCGACACAACCCGGCGACTGATATGAAAAGATTCATGTCGGCAACTTGTGCCCGCGCGTGCTGCCCGCCGATACGTTGGCGGCATGTCAATGCAAGCGTTCACTGCGTTCAGTTGCCAGGCGACACTAAAGCTGTAGCGACATGTAGTAGAACGACGAAAATGCTCTTACGTTAATCAATCGTTACCATATATAATATAATACATAATTATTGTGGAATCCTAAACACAGTGATTACAAAATTCGACCTAAACGTTTACTGTCATCGTCCATGTTTAATGATTATTTATATTTATTTACTGAATTATCCTAGAGATACAATACACAAGTTTTATACACAACGTCTTTTGAGACAATGGCCCCAATTCTGTTACTTCACTCGCTAAATTAAAATTCACTAAATATTCTTCATATAAGAAGTAAACCTTGTACACTTAGAAACAAGGTCTTATTTCAAATTGAAACAAGTAGGTAACATATGTCGCTATCGAAATAAGCAATTTATTTGTCGACTAAAGTCTGATACGCTTAAATAAACTTTAATACCTGTAGCGAAGTTATAGCTGTAAATGTCTTTTCTACTTTACTATATATTGTTATAACGATAGCATGCGTTGAACTCTCTCAATTGCCACTTATAAATGGTTCGATTATATACGTTTTTAGTACATATAAAATATTTGTTAGTAAGATTTACCCAACAAAACAAATAGATAAGCTGAATCTTAATATGAAACTATATACTCCCTACTGAGTCCCGTGACGCCCTGGGTATTCGATAAATCAAGTTAACTAAACATAACATTGACATTAACAAATAACACCGCATCATTGTGTACTGTCTGTTTTCTTAAGTAACAATATAAACATTAAAGCAAAGTTTATTCAAAACCAATGGTAGGTAGGTATTATTGATTCTAAACGAACTAACCTACTTTTGAGTTCACTTTCTTATTATTTTACTGCCAAGTGTTTTAGTCAATTTCATGATTGACAAACTAAAACATAACTTAGTAATTTAATGAAACACATGCCGTACATAGTATGTTTTGTGTACATATTGTGATTTCCATGGAAAAAAAATATTCCATTAACGATTCCGTACAGAAATTTAAATGCAATTTTTTAAATTTTATTTGATACAAATAAATGAAGTTTCAATATTCAAACCTTACCTTACATCTTACATTATTAATTTGTGAAATTTCTGCACAGAAACATGTATTATATAATTTTCTTCATCGATATAAATATTTAATGTTAAGTTGCTAGAATAGTTATATATAATTATTCTCTTGTCGATATACATTTGTGTTATTATAACATATGCGTAGGTTGGCAACTTGTCAGGTACTAAACGACTTTCTACGGCTACGCTGTCGTACCTGTTTGTGTCAGTTGGAGATGACATATTTTATACCCCTGTAACGTGTTAGGTGGGTGATGTATCTGCGTCCGGGTATGAATAGTTTTACGTGCAAATGATTAAAATCACCAGTTTTGTGTGGAGTTGCGTAGGGGACGTTACGTTGTATGTGAACTGACCTTTCACGGATACGTACAAAGGTTTGGGTGCCCACTTACGTCACGCACTTACTCAGCTCATGCATGACAACGCATAACGTTGGCCTCCGAGCGACGTGCATTATTAATAAGGTCTTACTGTGTACCAAACAACCGCTTTTAATTTTATGCCCATGCCTTAATACTTTAGTAAACATAAAGAAATAATTACTTAACTGTTTGCACTATTAGTAAGATTCTATCCGATGATTAGCGAACTACGACTAATGGAGAAACAATGAAGGTGCCATGTTTATGCGATCCGAAATGGATAATTACCTTATTGGCCCTATTGTTACGCGTATCTTGTCAATAAGGGGTGTAATTTACCTTATGGGTTTGCACCAATTTAGGTGTTGATTTTATTACTTTGAGGACCTAGCTGGTAATGTTTAGTAAATTGGTATATTTATATATTTGAATTGATTGTACACGTTGGCAAGAATCGGTGTCATTTGACAAAGTTGATACACTGCTACAGATTTTCGAGTAGAAAAGCAAGCACAGGAAGCCTTTGGAAGGAAAGGATCCTTGTTGCCAAGTTTTGTTATTCACTGAATGTTCAGTAGCTGAGATATACTCAAGGCGCGTTCATTTTACGTTAATTTCATAGTGAATCTTGTAATTGATAAAAAATATAATTTCAAGAAAAAGTTAACACTGATTCAGATGCTGATTTTAGCAAAGTTGATGAATAATAGAATAGAATATTTATTTGAAGCAACTATCACTCAGTTTTCAGTATAACTTAACACTATGTTAGTATTACAGTATTTTATTTTTTGTTTTATTTTATAAAGAATACCAAATTTTACGAATATTATAGCCACATTCGTTTTAATTTATAGGAGCCTTATAAAATTACAGCCTGCCGCTCACCCCTAACCTTATATTATAAGGCTTTGTGTTTTGTTACCGTGACATTTGAAGAATTTAATGTCAATAAAACTTTGAACCGAATGAGTGAACAGTTAATCAAAGTTAGTACACTTATATAACAATGGGCGAACGAAAGTTGTTGAAATCGATTCCATTTAGAAATCATATCCTACATAATACAATAAAGTACCTATATATAATTTTATATTATAATTTATATTTAAGGGTCAAAATTTTGATTTAGGTACTTCTTGTGCGAAGGTGCGAAAGCTCAAGGAGTTACGTGGTAGGAATTGAAGAGTTCTACTATACACCTTGTGTTTATACACATACGGTTGTGGCGTATATGTATAAACACGAGTTAAAGTTTAATATAAGTTATAATTTTAAGTTGATTTAAGTACCTTAAGTATTTTATAGCTGATTTATAGCTGATTTATAGCTGATTTAAGTATTTTAAGTATTATAAGTATTAAAGAAAAAATGCAGTTACTAGCATATGCAACTTATAATTGCCCATGTAATCTGCTAAGGCGCTTTATTATATATTTCAAATTCAAATTATCATGTAGACCACTTTTTTATTAAACATCTAGACTGCGTTAGGAGTAGACCTCTTTTTTAATTCCCTGAGTTCTCTAAATTACCTGAGTTTTATAAAACGATCTTCATCAGACTTGGTGGAGAAGGCTCCACCAAGTCTAATATGTAGTTAGAGGTCACAGTAGAGGTTAAGTATAGTATGCTTCCCTATTTTATCGATCGATCTTTCACTGATTCCGTTCTTAGTCCGTCAACCGGGCGGTAGAGACGACCCAAGCAAATACAAACCTTCCGTGACATTCGTAATTTATATTTCACGCGGTATGCCGATAAGTGATTTATTGGTTTGCGATTAAATAAAAAATGTCGGTTGACGTACGTATTTAATTACTTCTAGGTATGTGTTAATTTGCATCTGCCGTCTATTGTTATCCATGACAAATTAAATAGATAATTAGTTTGGTTTGTTAACCTGTAAATCTTGTAATTGTCTTGTAATTGATTTCATGAAACTTTTAACACAATACTAGATACAGTATTTAATAATTATAGTTTAATAAAACACGTTTTAATGGTGAACAGAATTTAAAAGCTTTTTCTTTTATTTTCCTTTTAAAAAGACAACTCCCGCACTAGGAATGTATCTTGTGTCGCGGGGTACTTTACAAACATACAAACAACGGACATAAAGAACACCCAGACTCGGGTGGGAGTCGAATCCACGACCTATAGCGTAGCAGTCAGGGTCACTAACCACTAGGCCAACAGGCCAGACAAAAGTGAAAAAGAGTTCCACTGTCAACCTCCTGGCTTCATCATGAGACCATCATTACTAAACCCAAAGAGCCCAAACCCGAGGGGTTTACTAGCAACAGAACAGTTCCGCCATTCACCTCATCAGATCAGCACCGAGATCCGAAATTATAGTATCGTCATCCACACGTTACGTTCGTTGAATTTTACTTCCTAGGTTTGATAACATAGTTACGAGTGAAGCTAATACAAGGGTGTTATGAATCATTAGACTAATTTTAAACATCAGTCATACGATTGGCGATAGTTACAGAACAGGTAATCGTTGTTTTATGTTTTAATTGGGACTAGATGAATTCTATAATACTAGAGACTTAAAAAGATCCAAATATGGCAAACAGTTATGATCTTTTAAAAGAACTTAAGCACAGAGTCATAAGATAATTAAAGGATAAACTTTATAGGATGCTTAGTGCGACGTCTGACGGATTTTTGATAAAGGATCCCTGTCCCCCACAAAACTAGGGCATCCCCCCTAATACAGTCTTAAATATATAAAAGCGATGTTTTGTCCCTGCCAACAATATTTTTTTTTTTTTTTAATAAAAACAACTCCCACATTAGGAATTACTCCTGTGTCGCGGGGGACTTTACAAACATACAAACAACGGACACAAAGAACACCTAGACTAGGGTGTGAACCCACGACCTATGGCATAGCAGTTAGGGTTACTCTAACCACTAGGCCTGGCCTAGTGGTTAGTGAATAAATTTTCAGACATCTTTTACATTTATGTTTTCTATTAAAAACTCTATAAAAATTCCTATTTAATGCTATAGCTTCAATTTTGATAGCAACTTGGTGACACACTGATATAAGTGTCGTTTGAAAAATAATTTTTATGTGTTTTTAACCTTTCGAAACATAGCCCAGACCAGAATCCCAAATGACACAAGCTAGACACGGTTTGTCTTCAAAACCTGTACTTACCTAAATTCTCTTATTTTTTCCATATCGATAATATTTCAATTATTTATCACGTTTTACTCGTCCTATTTGCAACAATTTAGGTCACATAAAACGTTCCTACTTATATTTTATGTACGACCGCTAAGCTTACAACGAGAGTGCCATAAAATGTACCAAAAGATAAATGTATGATGCACATACTCGTAACGGGTGTTTGAAACCCTTCTGTAACTTTAATACGGGCAGTTAATCTTTAAGCCCAACACGTGTGTGTATGTTACACGTAACTTCAAAGGGGCGTTTGTGGTCCCTACGAGGAATGTAAGTGAGATTCAAGTAATGAAAAGGGAAGGTTAAATGTTAAATGCTAGTTAGTGTATTTAGTAAACATTTACATTTAAAAATATATATTACTAGCTACACCCGGCGTGCGTTGCAATGCCATTTCTTTTCTTTTTTTAACGATTAAAAAATGGGAGGGGGGGCAGGGCAAGGGTGTCAAATACGACCTATTCTCATTTTGTAAAATGGGTAGATTTTTTATTCAGATTCATTTCTGTTTGTGAAGCGAAGTAGTAGTGGATATTTTTGGTTAATTCTCATATCTAACGTATAAAATACAATCTATAATTTTGACAGTTTTAACTTTTACGAATATGGTATTATCTGGGGGCACAGTAGTGTCCCCGCCAAGACGAGACAACGGAAGCGCTGGGCACTACCTACCTTTTCTCGAAGCGTTACGTCGTATTTTTGTACCCTTATAGATTCGGTCGAGATAGTGCTAGAATAGAAAGTCCAAATTCTCAGGAATGTTTTATTGCTTGCCCATAAATGTTTAGGATTCGTGTTCAACATGTAACATTTCACTGTGACATATTGAACACAAATCCTAAGTCCATAGTGAAAATGTGACATATTGAACACGAATCTTAACCTAATATTATAAATCTGAATGTGAGTTTGTTTGTTTGTAATGTTTTCACGTCGTAACTACTCAACCGATCATCATGAAATTTGGTATTATAAACGTTGTCAGAGGTTCAGACTTTTCTGAATCATTATTTTATCCATTTATACCTTGTGCTAGTCTATCAAACCTTACCAAAACTCCATATTTAATTGAACTTTTAATATTAGGCGTGTTTGCTCTGAACTAACCGTGATAAACAAACACTTCTCAAAAACTCACTGTACAAATTTTCCGATTGAATCAACTGTGAAATGTGCACTAAGAAATGATAATTTAATTATTTTATCAATATAATTCCGACCGATGCATCTGTTTTAACCATATTTGCAGCGCTTATTGTGTCAACCGCGCCAACTGAAACGACTAACCGTTATGTCAACAGCGCTAAGATTACATTAGAATAGTGAAAATGGTCGTTAAGTTTTCTTCAGTTTTCTAATTTTCCGCGCAACTTTCTTATTTTGTTCTTTCGTAAGAACCTTCTCCTGACAATAACAAATACAAAAAAAAAAGAATTAGCGAAATCGGTCCAGCCGTTCACGCGTGATGCCGTGACCAAGGGAATTAGGGAATATGGATTCATTTTTATATGGTTATATAGATTTGTTAATTCAATATTTCACTGTAAGTAGGCGACATAATAATTTTGTTTCTATACATACATGTTTTAATGTTTTTAGTATCACGTACCAGTTATGTAAAAATAATTTAACGTTAACCAACCTTTTTATTACGACACTACAAAGGTAAATGATTTATAAAGGACACTATTCGCAATTTAATAAGAGATTATTAGATACCACAGGGGTATTTATAAAACAAAATCGTATTTACTGTATACTGTATAGTAGGGGGTAACGGGTCGGGCTGACCGTTACCCTTGCAGAAGCAGGCCCAAGACGGTGGCGCGGTGGTGGTTTTAGTCGGTTCGATTCCGACATACCATCTTACCGTTAGCTCCGGTGAGGTGATAATCCCTGGGGGTTTCCACACAATAAAAAAAAAATACTGTATAGTAATATATTATATAAATTCTAAGTGGCAATAAATATTACAACATACGTAATCAAAAAACAAAAACATAAATTTATTTAAAATTATATTTTTTTAACAAATTCAAAGAAGAATTTTATCAAAAACACAGGATAACAAAGAACAAATGTCTAAATACAACAAAATGATTATGAAAACCGTAAAAACTAACGTCCATAGTTAAAGCATATTAGTTTAACAATGTTAACTTTCACCTTTCAGCGAACAAGTACGAGTCTGTGGGGTGAATGGATGGGTGTGATGCACGGCGATGAGATGGAGTATGTTTTTGGACATCCGTTGAATATGTCTCTCCAGTACCACACTAGGGAACGTGATCTTGCTGCACATATTATGCAGTCATTCACCAGATTTGCGCTCACTGGGTAAGAAACTTTTAAGAATTTTACGTTTATTTTTAAGTTTTTTTTATGGTATAGGGGGCAAACGAGCCGACGGGTCACCTGATGGTAAATGACTTCCGCCGCCCATGGGCACCTGCAACTCAAGAGTCACAAGTCCGTTGCCACCCTTTAAGATGGGAGTAAAGGAAGAGGGGGAGTGTGGGGGGAGAGAAGGGAAGGGCGGGAAGAGAGGAGAGGGAAGGGTTAGGGCCTCCGGTAATCTCACTCAAAATCGAAAAGCAATGTAAACATTGCTTCTCTGCCGGTTTTCTGTGAGGCCGTGGTATCAATCCGGTCGAGCCGGCCCATACGTGCCGAAGCATGGCTCTCCCACTATGAAGTTTATATTATTGTTATTTTCATTCTGCCACATATACCTATTATATGTGAAAAAAATAATGTCAAATATTTTACAAAATTGTACTTAATGTAATGTAAATGTTATTTTCATTATTTATTTGTTTTAATTCTTTGGATATTCCAAATCAGTTAAAAATGAGAATTAAAACCCTTTACTTTTATATATTGGTAATCATTTGTCACCAACATCTAAAAGTAAACAGAGTTTCCATTCTCATAAAGGATGCAGTGAGAAAGAAGGCCATAGCTTCAAATTGGTAAATAAGTTAATTTTTCTTTTCGGTGCTTTAGTAAGTATTATAAATTTAAAACAATACCAATACAATACCAAAATATATATAACAATAACAATACCAAGAAACCATTAATGTGTCAAAAAAGCACCGTTCATATTAGATGTGTAAATCTGGATTTAATACAAGGTACAATACCTTAGTTGATTACCCGACGCGACGTTTCGATCGAATTGAACCGACTCTTGTAATTATCATCGCTATTAAGTCCACCACAACCACGAAAGTTTAAAAATAAGCATCATTCAGTGTTATTTAATTTACATTTATGCGATTTCTATGTCAATTGACACATCTGTGCCAAAATCTATTCAGTTATTATTTAGTTCTATAGATATTTTCATTCGAGTAAATTATACTTTCAAAAGTGTTCAAATATTCATAGACATTCGAAAGATGGACTAGTTATATTCTGACCTTGGTATTGATTAAAATTGGTAGACAGAAATTAGAGCCAGAACTCAAAATTACTTTCAATGACGTAATGGGTTGCTAGTGAATAATAAAGTATATTATTTACTAGCCACAGTAGCCACCCGCCCTGGCTTCGATGAAGATGTCAGAAGAGACATCATCAAATTATGAAAATATTTCACAAAATTTACACAAAATCTTAACGAATTATAAATCTAAACCTTCCTAATGGATCACTGTCTATTAGTGAAAACCGAATGAACATCCGTTCAGTAGTTTTTCAGTTTATCGCGAACAGACAGACAGACGCAGCGGGGGACTTTTTTTTATAATATGTAGTGATTTTCAACTGCCCTTTTTAAGCAGCTTTAAAGAGTGAAAAAGTAGTGAAAGTATGGCTCATTTTTTATTTTCAACCAAACAAAAGTTAAGGGTTATCATACTATTTTTAACCGACTCCAGAAAGGATTAGGTTTTTAATTCAATAGTTTTTTTTGGTTTTTACGCGATTTCTTCACCCTTTGTAAACCGATTTCAATAATTCTTTTTTTAATTCAATTGGTTGTACTTACCGTTGGTTAAATTTAAATTTGGGAAAATATTTCACCTCTAGGGGTTGAAGGTTAAGGGATGAAGAATACAGCTTATTAGCGCATTATACGCATTGAAGTTCGGTTATATACTTTTTTAAAGTTAATTATTCATATTTTGCTAGCAATAGTAGAAACGTACGTTTGAAATGTGTACGTAGAACCTACAATTAGGTAATGTAGGTAAATTCTGCAAAGTAGGTACTACAACTGGCTAGTTACTTATCGTAAACACCGTAAACACAAAATCCTTAAAAACTCCTTAGTTAACAATTTTGGTTTTTAAGGCGTTTGGGTGAAAATCAGGAATTTTTGTTATTTTTATTCATCTAATAGAACACTGAAAGTGTCAGGATTAATGAGTGTAACTTATAACGTCACATGATTTTATATTTCATCCAAATATCTACATAATTTAATCTTTCGACGAGATTTTCTATCGTTCCCAAAGATTTCCATCGTTAGGTGTACTTTTTTTTTTTATTATATACAACTCCCGAATTACTCCTGTGTGGCGGGGGACTTTACAGATATACAAACGACGGACACAAAGAACACCCAGACTCAGGTGGGAATCGAACCCACGCCCTGTAGCATAGCAGTCAGGGTCACTAACCACTAGGCCAATAAGCCAGTTGCCTGCCTCGGTCAAAATATAACCTAAATCCCAGTTCTACACAAAAGTTTTTTTTATTAATTTAATTTTATTTAAATAAATCGTTTTTATTAAAAAAAATACGTTTAAAACACGTGATTGTTTTGGAGTTTTTTGCTCGACTTTAATAATCGCTGTAGCTGACTTCCAAGAAGATCGGTGGGAAGCTGCCTACATCCACCAATCACATATAACAATACAAAAACTAAAAAAAACATATTAAGCATAAAGGTTTTTGGCGTTTTCTACTCAATCATAATAAAAGAAATAGGCAAACGCTTGAAATATTCAGTGTGTGTATAACTACAAGTATTTCCATATTATTATGGCACCTCTCTTGGTTCTGGTATGAAAGTATTTAAAAAGTGTATATTAATAAATCTTCCACAATTGCATGAAGAGTCAGAGATACGCGAGTCGGAGTCACACTTGTCAAGTTATTTTTGATATTGCTTTTGAAGTTACAAAAAATAAGTTGATTGTTACTTTAAAGTAAATATAATATTTTTTACGTATGTTACAGCAAACCGCATAAACCTGATGAGAAATGGCCGCTGTATTCCCGGTCTTCGCCTCACTATTACACTTATACGGCAGATGGCACCAGTGGGCCCGCAGGTCCCCGTGGGCCACGAGCTTCAGCTTGCGCCTTCTGGAATGATTTTCTCAACAAGCTCAACGGTCTGAAAGGCATACTGAACCCCTTGATATTTTCTAGTTTATAAGTCCATAGTTTTCGGTAGTAGTACTAGATGACTGCTTTAATGTGTTTTGCTGCTCAGAAAGTATCAAAATGATGCTGTGATTTTGCCAAAGTTGTTAGGTAACTTCTATTTACCCAACTTGAGCCACCAGCTTTAAAACTTGTATATTATTTTTTGTGAACCTCAATAGTAATGCCATATTTTGAAAGAGCTTTAATATTTTCGAATTTTTAACATTCTTAATGTGTTTCGAACGCGTTGTGAAACGTCCAAGTACATCACTTTCAAGGCACAACTTAATAGTTAAATTAGCAAGTTCAACAAATTGCGCAGTTCAAAATCCAACAAATTAAACTAAGTTAAGAAGTAAATAGTTTGAAGTGAACTAGTTATTCACTTAAGAGCTTCTTAATCCTTTTTGGGTGTAATTCATTAAGTGTTTATCACTGACAGGAATTAGGATATATTAAGCGCCACAGTAGCTGCCGATGCAAAATGATGGCAATGACACCTATCACACAGGGTTTAATGTTTTCACTGATCTGATTTGTCGTTGAAGTAAACACCGGAGTAGGCATGTTTATAAGCATATTATGTTGATCTATGGAGCGAGGCTTGGTGATTGCAGGTACTGATAGGAGAGCTAGGGCTAATTTTCATGTTTCTCGGCAGCGCTTATGTGAAACTTATTTTAGACTCACTTTTGTCTACAATAAGTGGGCCGTATAGGGGAGAGAGTTTTGCTTAACGTACATCATTCCTGAGTCATGGTAAAAAGTTATTGTTTTACTGCAGAACCAAACAAATAATCAGTTTTCTAACACATGTGTTCTGTTTTTATTGAACTAAATTGATTTAAGCGTTTTGCTAATGGAGTATTTTAGAGGTCAACGTTGTTTTAATTTTAAATGCTACAGCAATGGTTGGAGAACTTAAATACTTTGAACAGGACATACATTTTACTTTGTGGGTTACTACTACGTTACGTATTCTATAATTATCTTGGAAATATAGTTTTTCGTAATAAATAAATAAGTGATTAAATATTCCGTAAAACATATTAGGTAGAAGCTGTCGTATAGTTGCCAAATAATGTTTAAAACAAAAGCTTAGAGTGCAATGAACAAACCTCTGTTTAACAAAACATTTCGTACAACATTAACATTATGTAAATATTTTAAAGCAAAAGGTGAATAGTAATTTAAAAAGTTACAATTTTTTATAAACAGTTACAAAAGTAGCAATATATGACGTGAGAGAGAATCACATAATTTAAAAACACACGGTAACAGTGTGGTCTTTCGAAATAAATATTTTTTAAGGAAATAGATCGTAATCTCGAATTAGAGATGGTATTTTAAACATCGTCATTCAAAATTAAGCGGAAAATACGCGTGTATTGACTTAAGCAGGAAAAATCAGAATACACGTGTATTCATAGGGCAAACGTTTAAATATAAATGGTGTAATAAATCCTAGCTGCCCAGCAGAATATTATCTTTTTGTCGGCCTAATATCTACGCGTACGTTCTTTTGTCAAGATTTTTTTCAAAGCTATATTATAGAAATAACATAGAAACGTCGACTAAATTACGATACGATATATTAAGATTTACCGGAGTAGCGTAGTCTTGCTTTAAAGTTCACTGCTCAGACGTATGGTTTCAGCATCAGTGATTGTTTGTATTTCCTGCGGTTGCATGATGTGCAACCCTAGGTTAATACTTCGGTGCCGCATTAGCCACTGCCTCTTGACAGAATCTGCATATTGTATGTTCTCGCCCAACTTTAGGTTGAACATGTCAGTGTTCAGTTTGCCGTATCCGGTGAGGATTCTTGTTACTGCACAGGTTTTCTATCTTTTGAGCTCCAGAAGTTCTTTTGATACTTCGTTATCATAACCCTTTTATTAACGCTTTTGAGTGTCTTAGACCAGTCGTGGTTTTCCATCTCTTAATTGTCATTAAAGTATATTGGATGTTTATGATTAAATAAGCTCGCTGTTTGGTGATGCCGCAGAATGCTTACGATCCATGCTGTTGGCTGTCTGCACCAGTTTACCACTCGTGATTACCATTTTTGTTGGATTGGAGACCTTCCAGCCATGTATCCTTCTGTGGTTTTTTGTTTGGGTGTTTGTATTAACATTTTCTGCCATAAATTATGCACATCTATTATTTTGTTGACTATGTCCTTTTTGATTTCAGAATTGGAGCACGTGCCATGCGATGGTGCAGTGACCGGGCCCTATAGCAGTGTCGCGGGTACCACTCTGCCCATTCTCTTGTTGACAACTCTCGCAACAACCATCGCTTTGTAAACAATGGTGTCAAATGACATCAATCAAAGTGATTATTTACGCATGTAGGGAAAAGTAGATAACTTATTTAAAAAAACTAGAACAATAAAAAGGCAAATAAATATTAAACTTCTTGGTAATTATAAGTAAGCTATCAGCAGAATCGGATATGAGGGAGTATTTGAGTTAGAAGGTAAACATATTTTACAGAACTCTAAAGTTATAGACGGATCTACCAATACCGGCGACAAGTGAAATTTTAATGTCCAATATTGAAATTTTATTTGTCATCTGCAAAAGCAGTTAATAAAACTGTAGTAATATACATATATATGCACATCTATTATACATGTGCATGTATCACAGTATATGTGAAGATCATCACCAATTTTGAACTTCAACGACGACAGAATAGAATATTTGGGAAAGACTTTTTAAAAAGTGATTGAATGGACAAGTAACGTCTAAAACAGATATGAACTTTAAATTAAACATTACAGAATTTCATTTTCTGTATGGTTATAATAAATTGATATTGTAGATTGGTATGTTGGATGTTAAATAATTTAGTTTATGATGTTCCTGTAACTAGTTGTTTCGAATGTTTGGTGTCTCATATATTTAGTTAATGTGTATTTCATGTATTGTGAATGGAAGAATAAATGTCGGTGTATTATTATAATACCTGTGCGTATAAGATATTATAATTAGGGAAAATGTTTATACGTCGGCTTTGATCGTTAAAGCGATGCTTTCACACACGACAGTTTGATAATATCACTATACATATCAAAGTGTGCCTCTGCTTAAATAGCAAACAAATATCTTTATCGTAGCAAAATTTTACGATTTTATATTGATAATTGATTATAGAAGTCAAGTGTATACTGTGAGATGAATTTTTATCTATATATTTACAACTATTGTATGTAGTACGCTAATAATTCGTACCACTCGAGGATCTTATGAACTCCAAATTCTTATGACTTCAAACAGATAAGTAATAGTATATTTTGTGAATAGTCCCTTCTTACGTATAGATTGCGATAATCTGAACGCTGCGTAGACTTATCTATGTACCTTCTAAATATTTATTATAGGCGATATTAGCACAGGTACCGTAACCTTATACCTAACACATATAATTCAATTAAGTCACACATCACTGATCAATTTTAACAGCCCATTTTTTTAAATAATCTAAAACAATGTATTTGAGAACTAAACGTATAAAAATACGTTCGGAAATTATACAGGAAATTTGTACGTCTTAACAACAGAAGTGATTTCCGAAACAGTACGTAATTCGTAGCTTAATAATGCTTTAAGTGAAAAAATATCTTATGAACTTAGTAACAATTTTTATACTTTTAACATAATATTTATACTAAAGAAATATTAGCGGTAATAAATATTAATACCTATATGCGATCGTCAATTACTATCCTTGAACAAGCTCGAAGCGATAGGCTATCATGAAAGAAAGTGACCATACATAACATCACAAGAATAAGAACTGTTTTCTTTTGTGCCATAATAACCTTTCCTTCAAAAGTATTATTTATATCACTTTTCCAAAACACACTGTACCTACCTTCCACGAGCACTAAGTAGATTTATAATTTGAAATTCTCCTCTACATATATTTTCTTATAAATTCTACAGCGCGTTATCTTGTATCAACATATAGAAAGTATATTAAACTGTCAAGAAGTTGCACGACACTCGCTTTCTTGTTGAATAAGCACAATTTGAGAAGTTGTATGGGATAGCTTTAATTAGTAAAAATAAGATGTAAAGTGATCTAAATAAGGATTGTAATATAAGTAGCGATTTGTAATAGTGTTAAGTTCAGATCTGTTTCAACCAAATTACTGTTTAGTAATAATTGATATAATAATCTGCTTCAACAGGTAGTAACTAAAAACAATTATCATATTTGGTAGAAATACAAATTATAGTAGGTATACATTTCATTCTAGTTATACCGAAATATTGCAATTTACAATTGAAATCAATATGTATTCGTATAAGAAATTAATTGTAACACTCTCGTTACAAAACGTGGCAAAATCTATATATTTATATATGCTCATATTAGAATAAATCAAATCGATACATATCAATAATAATATGCAATTGCATTTAAGTGAATAGTAGTAAATATAAGACGGTAAATACTACATATCATTATAGAATAATTATGTATTTATTGAATTTATAATGCAGGCGAGATATATTATGCCGTCTCACTAAGTACTAGTAGCTCAGATGTTTAATAAACCACTCTATGTGAACACAATATATTGTTTGATAAAGACTATATATGTATACAAATCTATTTTCTGTCTATTGTTTATTTTAATAGGCCTAACCCTTATTTTTCTCTCTTAGTAATATAATTTTTACATTTATTCCCTGTTATATTGATCATGGGTGATCCATATCCTTTGTTAATATATTAATACATTTGTTGACTAAACTACTCTTTAGCTGTAGTGTATAGTATAGCATACTTAGATTTGATGTGATTGCCATTAGAATTGTATGTACCTATTATACTGGATATCTTAATTTCCTTCTCATGTGCAAGACGACTATGTAGGTAGAATTTTCAAACTGTATCATTTCAAAATAGCTACACCTTGCATGTGCAAGTAATGATTCAACTGAATATTTTGTATAAACGGTTCTTGAATGTGTAGCTAATTAGGGAATTCTACAATGATATTATTTGTTAGATAACATAAATGTTTAATGTTATTTATATAAAAGCTTTTATCTGTTATGCAATTGGCAATAGTAGGTACTGCTTTACAATTTAGGTGCTAAATTAAGTGTGTGTATACATGGGTGTGCACTTATTCGTTTGTATTATCGAGATCTAAAATGCGAATGACGTCGACAATATATGTTTTATATTTTAAACTTCAGGTGTCGTGTATTCTTAGTGCTTCTGTAGATGAAGAATCAATGTTTTATACGTTCATTCCTTCACGTACTGAATTCTTGTTGATTACTGTGTAGCTATCAAAAGTTGTTTTATTATCATAGAATTTAAAGATCTTGCGTCGAAAACATATCAATTTTTTATTAGAATTTGTAACATTGTATAAATTCGTTTGTACAGTTGCACAAAGATTTGTTTCAATATACCTAGCTGTTTAAAAAATAATTAAAATATTTTTTTCAGGTTATTGTTTATTATCTTTATCCGAAAAATTACTCATTAAAATTTAATTGAAAGATATGTATTTCATTTCACAAAAAAAATACTTTTTCTCAATTTTACACCGTGCACACTCCGGAGCGTTCCGAGGTACATGTTTTTCTTAGATGTATTCCAGTACATTTGCTAGATAGAAATAATAGGTAAAGTATACATTTCATGTGTTGCCTGTTCCTTTTTAACACGGTTTTCCTAGCTTCCTCCTCCTCCTTGTGTCGGTTTTCTTAATTCTGAGGGTCGTGACTTCTTTTCTGGATCTTGGCGTGTATGTGTGTGTATGTCTGTCTTGGGCTGTGTGTATGTAGAGCAGTATGGACCGTGGTGTCTATGGTGGAGCGGACTTGGTCGGACCAACCTACTTCGACCTCTGGATCTTTTTCCTTTAAATTTGCCAGTGACCATTCATCTTCAAAGATTGTTATCTTTTTTCTTTACTAGCTTAACTTGTAACTAAATAACTATGTAAACAAATTTGAGAAGTAAATTTTAACCTTATTGTCGTACCTAAATCAAACTTTATATGCATATGTAGTTCGGATGGCAATACTATGATTTGGAATCTTGGAGCTGATTTGTTGATGGAGCCAGGAGGTGGACAGTAGAACTCTTCAGCGGGTATTAGTAATTTCCTCGAGCTTGGGCTTATATCATTCGTTTTTAGATTGGGCTTCGTAACGATGGTCTGATAATGAAGCATGGAAGTAGATAGTGGACATCTCATTACTTTGTAATTCAAGTCAGCATTAAAGTGTGTTTTTTTAGTTTTACTAAACTAAAATGATTCAGAAAGACCACTAGCAGAAAAGTACGGTTCTGATCTTTGTTTATGAATGAGCTATCACGTTATAGGAACTGCAACCTTGTGACCAGCAGACTTTAGAAAGAGTGAGCTTCATGTAAGAGCGTTAGTCGTATCAGATTTTTGATCGAATTAGTGTTGTCAAAATAGGGAATTATCTTCACGCTACAGAAAACTTTAATTAATTGGCACTATTGGGATAATGACGTATTTCTGCTTTTTAATAGTTAGGCCAGAGTTCTGGGAGAGGCCTGTGGGAGAGTAATGCTAACGCTTGTTTGCCAACTTAGTTATTACAAAGAATAATAAAGATAGAGAACAGGAGAGGCAGAGAGCAGCTTCTTACTCAGCAGATTTTTACTCGAATCATCTTGGAAAACATTTCAACTCTATCAGTTACAAATATTATGTTGACACTTAAATAAATACTAATTTTCTTAAAAAATAATGAGGTAGGTACATTTTCATCCTACACCTCAAAGATCTCACAAAAATATATTTTTCTTGGCTCTCTAAGTATACCAAATAAGAATAAAAGAGAAAAAGAAACCGGCTAAAAAAGTAATAACCGGACAAAAAGGTAATTCGAATATTCTGTACGAGCGGCACTGAAAATTTCGGGAATCAAGGAAGTGACACAACATTACTATTTAAAAATGTATTTATTCCTTTTCGAAGTATTCTCCGCAAAATTTGACACATTTTTCCATACGATGGAACCAATTATTGAAGCAACCATTCCATTCGGAAGTTGGGTCTCCAAAATGGCCGTTTTGTAGGCGTTCACAGCTTCTTCAGGTGATGAAAATCTCTGACCACGCAATTTATTCTTTATTTTAGGGAAAGTATAGAAATCATTAGGGCTTAGGTCGGTGCTGTACGGCGGATGGTCTAATAATTCTATGTTTTCTTGCTTTAAAAACTCTTTTGTTCTGTGCGCGGTGTGAGAACTCGCATTGTTGTGATGGAGGATGATGCGGCGGTTGCAGTTCTCTTTACGGAGTTCAGAACCGACCTGTGGCAAACAAATGCTAGCATACCATTCTGTATTAACCGTTCTTTGTCCCTCAAGAGAAATAGTCGCAACATGGCAGGTTTTGGAGACAAACGTGGCCACCATTTTTTTTGCAACACTCCGTGAACGAACAATTTTTGTTGGCTTTAACTCATTTTCGAACACCCAAACTCGTGACTGGTTTTTTGTTTCGGGTTCGTACGGGTATATCCAGGATTCGTCACCTGATACGATGATGTATACAGCATTTGAGGATCCTGCGTGGAATCTTTCGAGAGTTCTGACGCACCAAGTAACGCGAGCCGCTTTTTGCTCTTCACAGAGCGAATGCGGTATCCATCGGGAAAACAACTTTTTTACACCTAATTGTTCATGCAATGTCTCATGCCAATGTCTAAAGTTGCCTGAATTTCGCGGTATGTCACATGTCGACCTTCCTCAATCAGCTTACGCACAGCATCAACGTTTTCTTGGGTGACTGCAGTTTTTGGACGACCTTGACGGGGATCATCACTGATCAGCTTGACACGTCCACGTTGAAATTCAGCAAACCAGCGATAAATTGTGGTTTTGGATGGGGCTTCATCACCAAATACAGAAATCATCCGGTCAACACACTGTTTTTGCGTTAAACCACTTCGAAAGTCATAATAAATCATCGCTCCTGAATTTTCTCGAGTCAATTCCATTTTCTAAACGACTAAACAAGTTTGACAAAACCTTGTGATAAGACCGAGAATCTTTTTTTAAATAAATAAATGGTATTCTATTTTTAAAAACAAGGTTTTTCAATTAAAAAGATTTTAATATGACAGAAACAGTGGAAATATTCCATTCCCGATACTTTTAGTGCAGCCTATGTATTACATGGTCCATACATGCCTTATGTTGAAACTCGGAGCCATCTATCGGAACTCCCAGTAATTACGAAACAATATGTAATCTTCATTGCCAACTATATCACTTTTACATTTGTTTACACATAGGTGGCATAGCTTTGACTAGCTAATTTACATCTGCACTGAAGGACTACTGTTCTGTAGTGTCTACTGTATTGGAAGGGATCTACAACAGGCAGGTCTAACTACACTGCTGCCACTTCTCTTCGACCAACTTCACTCTTGGGTTAGGTTAGGTTAGGCGCACCACGGTTTGCGGGCAGGCGCTGGGGGGGGTCCGGATGTCTTAATAAAAGCTGTCCCCGGACCCCTCCTATTTGAGGCGCAGTACGGCGCACCGTGTGGTTTTAGTCGGTTCGATTCCAAAACACCGCCCCACCGAAAACCCCGGTGGGGTGACGGCCCGAGAGGGTTTCCACACGCACAAAAAAAGGCGCACCACGGTTACTGGGCAAACTGCCTGGTTGTAGGCATTCCAAAAACAGGTGCTGACAGAAGTCTCACACTGCTTAGCGTGTAGACTGCTCAGTCGCAACCGATATGACATCCAGATAGTTGTAGGAACCATTATGGGCCATTTGGCCCCTTGACCGCAATTCAGTGGCGCCTCGGTAGTGTATACAATTACCATGCCGGGGGTCGCAGGTTCGATTCCTGCTCAGTGCAAGTATTTGTAAGCTTGAGTATATCTATTGGCATTGGTCTGGGTGTTTCATTGTATAATATGTATGTATGTATTTACAGACAAAATGTATCTATGTATGTTTATCCATGTTCTGGTACCCACACTACAAGCTCTGCTTAGTTTGGGTCTAGAAAGTCATGTAATATATGTCTCAGGGTATTATCAGGAGGAACTCTAAGATGACGCTGATCACATTAGAGTGGCCACAAACGGGCACGTATCCCCGTGGGTGCGAGGTCGCTCCTAGCAGCCTGTGAACGCCCGAAGAACCTTCTGTGCTCCTGGAATAACTAACCTGCGATATCTGAACGCATAATGGACGGAGTATAAGTCTAAATGTGGAAGCAGAGCCCTATACCATTACCAATACGGACTTCTGTTTATAATATCTAATATTGTATATAGTTTATTGAAACAAAGTTAATTAATAGTAGAGTAGTAAACTCGAGTTACTTCTACTTGGTTCTTATACCAATCAACAAAGATAGTCATATGTGTATGTGTATCGACATGGGTCGAACACGAAGTGAGAGTTGAGAGCTCTCACGCTGTTCGATTTCCGCGACTCAATTAAGGCCAATTGGAAACGACGTCTTGATCGACTATATGCACGATTATGACAGTGTTGTTACCATAGACAACTAAATTCACATATTTGCTTTCCCGTTACATTAAGGGCATTAAAAATTGAACTGACACAATACGTATATAAGTAGACTGTATATATGTATATATTCTATGATTTTGGCATAATACCTGTTGATATTTCCACAAGGATATATAATATATGACATTAATTAAAATTTAATAATATAAATAATAACTTCACACATCTCACATACGGCCGTCTGATCCCAAGCTAGGCAGAGCCTGTACTATGGTAACAAGACTGCTGATAAACATACTTATATATTTCTAAATACATACATATTATACATAAATGACACCCATTATTATTATTTGTCTTAGGTGGGAATCGAACCGACAACCTCTGGCTCAACAGTCGAGGTCACTAACCATTAGACCAACAGGCCAGTCGTAATTTACTTGAGTCGCTGGAGTTTTGAAGACTGATGGACAAAACTTTAGAAATCAATTTATATTCTATTTGTTACATTCTATTCATCTATTGGAACTAATTTAAAGAATTTGAGTAGTAGGTAAAATCAATTGGTTGTTACTAGTTTTCGTTAACAACTGCGACATTAGATTGTTTCCTTTTCTGCTTTTTTGGAGAGTGTAGAAATCCGCTATAGCTGTCAATTTTCATTAGGCCAGAGTCCGCATTGGACGTAGGAGCTCTCTCTGGGAACTTCGTACCTAAAAGACTGTCAAGGACACGAATTTCAGCCCATCGGCAGTCGCTACTGCAAGTGACAGGGAAAACTCGTTACGTCTATCCGCGGCTACACATCGTGGTCTTCTCGGTGTCTAATCCCCTACTCCCTACTTTCTCGCAGAAGATCGTGACCGCTATCTGTCGCTGCAACGTATGATATTATTTTATAGTATGATGTCTTCCGTGGTTGCATAATAATTAAGTCTATATATGAATGGTTAACAAATTTTGATGATGATATTTAGAATTATCACAAGAAATTTCAAACACTGTACTGGTAAAAATATTTATCTTATTTATTTTGATGGGCGTTATATCGAATTCGCGGCATCCAAAGTGGTTTTAATCGGTTCCATTACTACACACCGTCCCACCAAAGACCTCGGTTGTCATGAAGATTCATAAGAGTTACCATACTCAAAAAAGAGCTACATACCTACAACTAATTTGTTTGGGAAATATTTTACACTTTAATTATTAATATTAAATTATTTGCGTGTAATTGAAAAGAGATTTAGCTGAAATATTCAGAAAATTACTTCCTGATTAAAAGGGCTCAAGCCGCTTCATGAATCTCGTTGTAATTTTACGCTACAATGAGTTTGAAAATACGAAACGTTTCGTGGCCAACAAACCGAGCAGTGAGGTTCTTTAAAACTATTTTAGCTGTATAAATGGAATATTTAATATGCTTTAAATATTATATTTAAAGAGGTGAAGTGTGCTTTTACAGTTTTACTTCATTATTTTGCACTGAAGGCGTATTTGGTGCCTGCTCGTATGCTCCTGTCACTACTAAACCAAATCTTTCTCAATTCATGATATCTCATCTCATTACTCATTAGTTTATATATATTCCAAATGCAGTTAATATTTCTTAGTTATCAGCCTTGAGATTTTATCCTTCTACTTATCGTATCGTATCATATCTGATTCTGTAGAAAAAGCCTGAACTGTATAAATTCGTTAACCATGTTTTGTTGTTGCTGAGTTTTTCCTGATAAAATTATTCCGAAGTAATACAAATTATTGCCATTTTGGTAGTGTATGCTATTGACGAGTGTTAAAAAAGTGTTTTTCGCTACCACCGACGGAGTTGTGCTATCAATAATTAATTTAATTAGCTACGGTCGAATTTCTTAGAAAAAAGTATTGAAATAAAGTTTGACAAGGAAAGAGCCTATGTGATTTTAGATACAATTTCAATTATTTTCTTTAGACGACCATCCAAAAAAAAAAAAAGGTAATGCCTGACAATGTTGCCTCGGTTTGATTACGATAATAGTATATCAGGTGTCAGGAACCGGTAACAGGAAATCAACAAATTGTATTGTATGAACTTATAGAAAATGATGTTTACATATTCTAAATGATCCTCTATAAATATATTTAAAATATAGTAGTTTTATTATTGGCATCGATTTAACTAGCACAAAATAATGAGTGCATATTTTACTTTATGTGTATCTTCGTCTTGGTCAGTCTAGGCTCTAAACCTTCCACAGTTAAGCTTACCTTTTTCTAGGAACAGGGTGAAGAAAAATAAAACAATCCAACAGGTACATTTATTTATTGACAAATAGCTAAAACCTCTGTCCGCTTCTATCTTAACATATGACTAGATAGAGATACTGAATTTGGTAATAAACTTAATTGGAATACTTAGAGGCAAGTACCAGGTAATTACCGTAAAACTTATTACCAATTTAGTGTCTTAATACTACATCTTTAGACCAGATATTCTGTAGGCTACTAGTAACATTAACTTATCTCTAATCTGGCGCAGTTATGATGAGGTTTGTTAATAAGTTAATCTGGTCACGAGTTTACACTGAGCCTTTGAAAATTTACTATCGACCATATATAATGAGACTTCCCTCTATCAAAAATGAAAGATTTTATCTATGATTGCTTCCACCGAATGATCTATAATGACGAAAATCTTTAATTATACTTAATTAATAGAATCAATCTATAATACTTACATTTGCTAATACAGGTTATCTACCATTAATAATATAAGTATAGAATATTCATAGGATAACGTAACATAAGTTTTATAATAACTATTTTATCTACAAGGAGTTGGGAACATGAAACCAATTATGAAACTATATTGTGCCTACAATACACCGATAAACACTAAAACCCGTAACGTAGAACGTTTAATAAATAAATAAGTATTCAAACATCATCCCTGAAGCCAAAGTCGAGAGGCTATACTTAATAGCATGTTTCGTTTCATTTACAGGTCATTTAATCCACATAGCAGGTCAGCGTGTTCAATGTCTTCGAAGGGAGCGAAGGCTAAGGTGACAGAGTTGTGGTATCGGCCACTAGATACCAGCCGAACAACAGTGTCCTCGCAAGCGATGAGCGCAGGACGCCGAGCTAAAAAATATTCATTGTGAATAAACATTTTTGCGCATAATTTTACATTGAACTGTTTTTTTTTTTGCAATGTTGAGCAAAATAAGAAAGAAATATCAAAGTAATACAAAAAGATAAACTAAGTAGTAATGAGAATCTAAATAAATATTTGGACTGCCAAATAGGAAGCTCTGGTAGTATTAAGTGAGTACATATTTATTAAAAACTATACGGTTTTACTCACGTTTGTATTTCGGGGATGCCGCGACGGTGTCAGGCGTCACACTCAACACACACACAACACACCGTCGCGGCAGGACGCTTCACTTCTTGACAAAGGGCCCCCTTCGGGTCCGAAACTAGTCGGGCATCCCCGAAATACAAACGTGAGTAAAACCGTATAGTTTTTAATAAATATGAATACCACTCACGAAAGTTTTTATTGTAAGTGAGTACAATTTGACAAAGTGCAATTTCTATTCAGAAACGTAAAGGAACCTTATCTAGTTATTTTAATTTAATAATATTTTACATTAGGCTACACAAGACTGATGTCATTATTCTGATTTTTGCAAGAGAAACGCATGGGAAAGGAACAGAGAATACCAAAAATACTCTTGTCAATTATTTATATAATCTTGCTATTTTGTGGAAAATTTTACATAAAGCTTTATTTTATTTATGCCGGCTATTTAATCTTTAAGAACCACAATATTCAACACTGTTAGAATACTAACAGTGTTGAATATTGTGGTTCTAAGATAAGTTGATCAACGTTCAGTTTGCCCATGTATAGAAAGGTATTTCCTTTGTAAGCAGATTTCAGATTTCTTTGTTGAAGAAAATTGAAGATAAAAGAGCCTCGAGTTCTGTATACATACGCATAATATATGTCGCTTATGTTTATTTTAATGCCACAAGAGAAAACAATTGCCGTATCAAACATCAAAACATTTGATGACATTTCATTGTAAGATGTTTTTGTTTCGGAATGTTTGTAGCCGAAAATCCTAAAGACGAGTAGTCGAATACTGGAAATATTTTTATTCCTTTCGTACAAACACAAGTGACTGTTAATATATACATATGTGATATTCTCAAAGAAAGAGCTACATAACCTAATTATATTATAAATTAGGGTTCCTAAAGTAATTTCAGGACAAACATTAATTAAGTTTACCAAAATGAGTTGTGCCTTACCTTCAGTGGAGTCAAGGCCGCACACACTGTCGAGCACCTCCATTTTGGTGTGATCAAGCCCGTCCGAACCGCCAATGTCAACATAATCAGGCAGACCGCGCTTTGTGCACTGTAAAAGTATAGGATTTAGTGTCCTGTTATTTTGTAGGTGTTACGTGGATTGGACACTATAATTACAGTCCATTAACTTCGACTACAGTTGCTCAGCAACAGTCAAACTAGTATGATTATGATTACTATAATTATCTTTTAAAAAAAAGTAGCACCGACTTCAATGTGCTTTTAGTGGAAAGAAGATGTATTTTGTTTAAATATAATATGGGTAGGCCAACTAAACGCACTGCTCCAATGAGACAATGATGTTTCGGAGCAAACGAAAACATCATCGATGATTTTTAGATATTTGTTGATTTTTAAACAACCGCTCGACTAATTTCAATAAAATTTTAATGGGACCATTTGGCAGTATAAAATCTTTAAAACAAAAAAAGAATTTTCGAAATTGGTTCAGGCGTCTTCGAGTATAAAAATAAATGATATAAATGAACATACATAAAAAAAAAAGATTCCGACGAATTGAGAACCTCCTCCTTTTTTGAAATCGGTTAAAAAGACTTACACAGAACAGTTATATGCTTATAAACGGTTAATAATGTCTACATTTCCGTAAATTATTAGCTGAGGTTTAATTTAGAACATAATAAGCTTAGTTACATAACTTACTATTGGTATATTGTCGGTTTGTGGATTCAAATCTAAATATCTATGATTTTGTGAACTAATTGCTAGTCGTTTGCAAGCCAGCCATTTTGTATTAGGTACATGAATACCATTAATTTTGATAAACTTACTACTAATAATTTGTTATGCTTGAATAACTATAATTAGCGTTTCAGCACTAATGATTATAATTCATCACGATCATTTTGTAGATAGGTTTTCTTTAATGATGATAATACTCTAATTATTTAGAAATCCTAGCTATTTTCGACCATTTCGTATTTTTTTTTTACCAACTATACTAAGTTGCTGAAAAATTTGTCGCTGACCTAACGGCAAACGGTTCTTAGAGCCTTTATAATACCTTGCCTTGGGTACTACGCGCGCTATTCCCACTCTGTAAAACCTTGCTACCTTGCTACTTGGGTTTTACCTTCGTAGTTATACGTATAGAAAAGAGAATTCTACTTGATCTATAAACACAAATCTTGAGAAGTATAACAGAATTATCTACATAAGAAAAATGACAATACTCTTGTTAACAGTAGGCAAAATTATATTTCTTACTAATGAAGTTATTAAAACCAACTGTAGTTCACCAATAAACACCGCGAAGTCCGAAATTTTTGTGGGCACGGGGTGGGTTCCGCAAAATTTCTGGCTTCGCGGAGTTTACTATTTTTTATTTCGATGTCATAAATATGGCGCATTCTGCACTAAACAAGTTTCGTTAAATATATCCACTTTCCTATTGAGTACCCAAGAACCACTATCCGAAGTGCTAACTGACATTCAAAGCAATCAAAGCTTTCAATCAAGGTACAAAGTTAAAGCTTCAATAAAACTAAAGCCACCGTAATATGATTTTAAAATTAAAATACCCATTACATTTTAAAAAATTCTGCTACTCCACACACATTTATAGGAAAATTGCAAGTACTGAGTACACTCGCCGTTTCTTCACTGAGTACACTCGCCGTTTCTTCACTGAGTACACTCGCCGTTTCTTCACTGAACTCTCTGCTAATTAGAGGGACACGTGAAGAAACGGAGCACCAAAATTTAAGGCAGAGAGCAGAACATTAGCCGAAAATAAAATCATTTCCTCCAACGAAACGAGAAAAGACAATACCAGTCCCATTGCTTAGGGACTCATGGGGCAATGGAGATAACGGGAATACACCGGTGTATAGATCTACATGTATTATATGTATATGTAGGTATATAAACGAGTATATCCATCCATGTTCAGTTATAGCAGTTTATTCAAATTTTGTATAAGGTTTATATAAGTAACTACACTATTACTGTAGCTTTAACTTAATTAAAATCTTATCTAAACCTTATTATAACAAAAAACATTTTTAAAAGTCGTGGACTATATAGATTAAAAAAATATATATCCGCCGTTATTAAAAAAAAAAAAAAAACTTGATCAAGGCCAAGATTTTTATGCTCGAATAACCAACTTGGTCCCAGACACCGCTTGCTACTTAGAGTCGTGTGTCTCATAAAAAATGTGTATCTCATAAAAAAATATTTGGCCTTGTTGGCCAAATATTTTTAAATAGACATTATACTATATTATTATGTTTAATAGTAGTTAATAAAAGCAATAAACATGGAGCTCTGATTTGTTTAATACAAGAAATGGCTGAAAGCATACAGCTAAGAGCTGTAAAAACAATATAATTATGTACATTATTGAGTTGTTCAACATTGGCCCTCACAATCACCTATTGTCGTCGTCTAAAATTGAAAACTCTTTGCCACTTTAATGAGTTTATTTTAAACGGGAAGAATTGCTTACAATGTCGGTACCTTATTCACAAAACAAATTGGTTTATTTCGGCGTGCTTTTAAACGAGCTTTAACTCACTTTCAAATTTTGATGCTCCACTAATTTGACAAAATTGGTTTACTTTACCACTTTCTCGGTACTTTAATGATGTAAATTATAATTCAAAACCGTGAAAACGATGTAATTATGTTCAATTTCGTTTGGATTACTTAGTTTCAGTTTATTTGTCGCCAATTAACAAGTAAGTACACCACTGTTGGGTAGTAAATATTATGTATTATATAATGGCAGATATAAATTAGATATTTGTGTTCACCTATCGCTAGGATACTGCACTTCACACTTTAGTGGAGTGCTTAGCGTGGACGCAATAACCTCGCGGTGGCTATTGGGTTATTAGAGTGGGAAGCCTCTCGCTGGAGGCCATGGTTCTGTCCATGGTCCAAAGTAAGAGTGCGTGGGATGCCGCCGCTTATTTTTTGGAGGACGTAATGTCCGCTAAAGAGGCGGCGGAAAGAGAACGGGAGAGGGTTAGTACTCTCCCGTCCCGAAGGAGACGCCCCAGGCACCAGAGAGGGGAAAATGATCTCCGGCCTTTATGAGCGCTGGCCTGGGGGTAGAGGGTGAGGCTGCCCGTTACTCTATCAGGAGCAGGTCTGAGACGGTGGCACACCGTGTTCCACGCGCGCCTCTTTAAACTGGTAGGGGGGCAAGGCCCTCTGTATGCAAGTGCGTGGCTGTATTTTGTTTAAGCGACGACTATGGTCTGCCGGGGTATACGGGGACTTCCTTCCTAGGATGTACCCGTGTACCTTGCAAAAAACTCATTTGTGACGGAACACCGTGTGGTTTTAGGTTTCAGTCGGTTCGATTCCGATATACCACTTCACCGGTGGCCGAGGTAGGGTTTCCACATGATAAAAAAAGATATTTGTATTCATAATAAGAAATAATTTGTGGAAAAGAATATTAATCAAGTATCTTAAAGTTTCACACCCAGTCACACGGTCACACCTGTGTGTTACAAACTCGTATGTGATTTACAAGTTCTTTTTAATTAATTAATAAGTTTTATTATAATTCTCAGAATAGGAAATCTTTAAAAAAAGATGGAATAAAAAATAAGTTATTCAGTTATGGAACTTGTACGCGATATTGACAGCAAGACTCAGCGAAAGAATATCTTTATTCTACTTACTTATTCATTTAATTAAATGCCTCTGTATTTCTTTTTTTTCTTCAGTTGAAATTAGAAATCTGTAGATAATTGCACCAGGGACAAATCCAGATGTTTAAATTATGATGTTCCTATCTAAATATGATAAAATGTTATTTTAATATCTATTTGAATCCTTGATATTCTGTTGCTTACTAAAGATGTAAAATGACACCAACATATCAGCGGAAACTGGTAATATTTCAAGATTTCTGTTTAGGAATAGTTCAACAAATTAGTTAATAGCAACTTAGCTTCGTATACATGTCGTAAATAGATGTGTCACCAAACCGATCGCCTGACATTATTGATTTTATAGAGTTTATAGAGTTACTATTTGAAAAATAGATTAAATAAATAAACTATACAAAAATAATATAATTGTGATCCCGATCGTAGTCCAGTAGATTAGCAAACATTTTAAAAATTATTATACAGAATTGATTTAAGGCAAATCTCAGTCGTGTCGATAATTTGGAACAATATATTTCTAATTTTTCAATATACATACATACAATATACATAACGTTCCTAAAATATGATTACACCTTTCCTCAACACCTAAAACTCTTGACTTTTTATTACCTGTTTAAAATCCCGAAATTATCTTTAAACAGTTCAGAAATCCCGGGAGTAGTAAAAAGAGCCGAGATGGAATCCTCTATTCTAGGGCTATTACTTGGCCTGTACGTGTTCGTTGTGTCATTTAGTTATCTTACTGTAACTACAAATAAACCTTAACTCGGTCTAAATGTAGTAAAAAACTCATATCTTCGTTACTCTACTGCAACTAACAACCAGCCAACAACTTTAGTTAAAATCCTTATATCTTTCATGACATCTGAAAGATACCTAAAAGTATATAAATACAGTCTGAAAGGAATATCCAAAAAAAAACCCTTAAGACATATTTTAACAACCAAGGTAGACCAACCAGTTTATAAACCAAGGTAGACAACAGTGTTTAATTAAATATTATTATGCTTAGCTGTTGCTTACAATTTCAACTAAGTACCAAATTACTTGGCACCGTTTAAAATTTCACCTGTTTTGCAAACTGTCTCATTTGCTTTATCGCCACCCTGTTATGGCTGTTGACGCTGAAGTTTAAGGAAAATATGAAGCGGAGCTTAAAAATTGATTCAACTTTATGTGAAAACTAATATTTGATTTGATTTTTTTTTAAAGGCAACTCCCGCATTAGGAATATTCCTGTGTCGCGGGGGGCTTCACAAACATTCAAACAACGGACACAAAGAACACCCAGACTCGGGACAAATCATTGTGGATCACACAAATTTTTGTCCTGTGTGGGATTTGAACCCACAACACTCGGCGCGGCGTAGTGGCGAGGTGACCACTTAAACCATTGCGCCATCCGTGCAGTCCTATGGTTGGGATAAAGCGGAAATTAAGTATTGCAAATTGATAGGGTCGATCGATTAATGCACAGTCACGACAACGAATATTGTGATCTCCCTAGAGCCTACCTACTGTTCTATTTCAGTAAAATGTGTTATAAAATGTTATTCTAATGTTATTTTCTAATTTAAGAAACTAAATTGTAAAACTTGGTGAATATCGTTTCTTTATATCATTTTTTCATTTCTCAGTAGTATACAAACTTTTAAAATACCTACACAAAGTCCTAAAATGTGAGGTCCTAAGCTCATACTTTCTGAATACATACAACAATCGACATTAAGACCTTTTAAAAAACAAAAACCTTATCAATATGAATGGATTTGACGATTATTTCAAATCAATTATTTATTGGAAATTACTACTCACACGATGAATGGTCCCTGTTTCCAATTCGATCAAGCGTCCCTTCTTCACTGTCCGACCGACGTTCAGATCCAACACGTGGACGGTGGCCGGCGATACCACCAGAACAGAACAATTGCCTGTCTCACCATGGTTGCGTAGAGTGTACACTCCTTCGGAGCCGAAGAACATCACGTTGCATGCTATGGAAAGATTATTATTTAAATATAACTGTAGATAAAGTAGACCGTATACTAGTAATCGATCAGAACCGGTCGAAAATGTTTCACCACCACTGAGTGGTTGATGAAGATTCTTATCTTTTTAGGTCAACCAGGAAATGTAGGAAACCAGGAGTTGGAAGACAAACGCTTATTCCATTACACAATAAAAAAATAGGCTATAAATGAATCGACGCCAACCGTAGTTGTTTATTAAACCCTTATTTTACGCGATTTAAAGTAAGTACCTACATTTTTTTTTCAGTACAAAAACCAATGGATTTTTTTTTTGGTCTGTACCGTCAAAATAATTAGGAAATACCATAATTATATAATATGTACAATAATAAAACCTCTGAAAAAGAATATAGTGATCGATTTCGTTTTTAATTAGATAAAAAGATGTATTTTCTCTTTCTTAATAGTGTAGGCGAGACAGGTTATACGTCAAAAAAAATAATTAAAAACTTTATGCACATTTGCCAATAACCTTGGTGTGATGTAGAACTGCTATAGGTTAGGTGGAAAGATACATTTGAAAATATTCATAATACAAACTAATATTTACATTACTTACATGTACAGATTTCTAAATATCATTACAATATAATGTACACAGTTTCATATATATACAAACACATACTTATATTATATACAGAGTACATATATATAAGGAAATACACTACGAATACCACTATAAAGTTGTGTGCTAGCGTTGTGGCTTAAAGCTTAAACGTGAAATGATTTGTGGACATCCTGATTTCGAGAGGGAGCACATTCCAGAGAAGGACTGATTGTACATAGAATTGTACAAAAGAGAAGCAATGAAAGAAGAATGAAATTCGATGTTTTTCTTTGTGGGCTACCGCGAAAGTATTAACAGCTAGCCTGTTCATGTAACAAACTAAATAAATACGCGATCACGTCTATTTTTTTATTACTGTCGTTTGCACAGAATACTGTGGCTCATAACTAGTTTACTGTTGGGGTTGAGACCTTCTTGCGATTTCTCTATTTGTTACATAAAGAAACATTTTTTTAACGCTCTGCCGATTCACTTTTGGACATAACTTTGGATCGAAAAGCTCTAGCATATATGATATGTACATATATATTTCTACAAAACTCGAATAAGAGATTATGTTTTTACTTTCGTGATATACCAAGAACGCCAATGTTTTGGCTGTAGAAGACACGCGCTACATATTCTGCGCACACTTGTCTAAACCAGCCATAGGCTTTAGAAAGAGTATGGTATTAGTGGATTTGAATCGGATATAATCTTGTCATCGTGCTTTCAGTAAAATGTAGAAATCCCCATATGAAAAAAAGAGTTTATACAAACGACCTAGTTGTATAAATTTATCATTACAATGATATGGATATAATGTTAACGAAAATGTATAGAAAATACAGCACAGGCATACGCTACCGCAACAACAGCTTTCCCGGTATCGTGTTCATAATAGATATAACGTATGTTATGCAGTGCTTGTTATCTCTGCATTTGAAACACATCAGTGCCCCTGTCTACCCGTAAAAGCGTGTACACAATTCATGTATCGCGCAACATCATTTTAAATGTGGCAGAAGTCAACAATTTTCACATGGCGAGATATTTTTTTATAATATTTAGGACGGAAATAATCCTGTAACATTTAAGGTACGTTGAAACCTTTGTTCCAGTTCTTTATATCAGATGAAATGGAAGACTAGAAGACTATGGCTGTGTGTAATGTTTTATCGATATCTTCTGTAAGTTACATAATGAAACGAACTACTGTGTAGTGACCTATCGAAATTTCTCATCAAAATCAAAACCAATCAATCAAAATTGCCAGCTCCGCCATCGTACAGATCAACCATATAGAAGGGAGCTGAACGACCCGACACACGCCACCAGAGAACTTTAGGCAAATAATAAATAATAATAAATACATCCTGAAGCCCCCCGCGACACAGAAATATTCCAAATGCGGGAGTTGTCTTTTAATACATCGGTAGTTAATAAGCATTCTTCTTGTTGTTTTCGTCTTGCAGGACGACATAGCTATTGATAAAAAGTACAATATTCTATGTTATTGTGTTTCCTATCCCGGACCTATCTCGGATACAGCAATCGTTTGTTATGAAAAAGTATTCCAAGCTTGATCCATTGTCATCGGATCAGAGCACCTCTATGTTTGTTTATGTTTAAGGAGACTTATTTTAATACAGCTCAATTGACTTCGAGAGAGACTTGATATAAATCGTTGTAAGTTAAGTACATTAAAAATGATTGGTATTTTTGAAAACAAAGAATGTTTTTATTTGTATCATTAATAATCAAATATTTTTTTGAGAAGCACAAAAAAGAAAATGAAATAAAGAGAAGCGTTGACGTAACTCACTTGAAATCTTCACACAGAGGTTTGAATGCATAAAGCTAAAAGTAAGTTGAAGGAAAAGAGGCGATGTTTCAAGTCTGAAATAACATTTTCATTTAGATAAATTTGTAAACATAAAAACATCGCCAATCAAATTTATTTTCCTCAATACAATTTAAACTTCATACCATTTGTGTAGGAAATTCTTCTACTGGCAGTAACTCAATAAACACTTATTAATTTCATTTCTAGAACTTTCGTTTCGCCCACTTAATATTACTAATAACTAAGACATCTCAATACCTAATTTTAATTTAAAAATGTCAAGGTTCATTGAGGATTTTTTTTTTTAAGAACGTGACTTTTTATGTACAAATTATTACAAGCTAGAAAGATAATACAATATGAACTATACAATTTTACATTTAATCAAACATTTTAATTAGTTTCTAGTCACCAAAAAAAGTCATTGATTTTTGTTTTAAATATTCAGACAGCATAATAGTCGGCCATTAAGGGATTTTTTGGATTTACTCCTGCGCGGCAGATTATTATAAGGGGATTAATTACATGCTGACAAGTGTACACTTTGATAATATGACGATTTGAGCGTGACGCAAGGCAGTGGGAAGGTTACAAACTTGCAAAAAAAATTCGATCAATTGACATTGTCGAGCGTTGGTCAGCTTGTCTAGGACATTAAGCTGAACCATCTGTATGAAAATCTGACGCGCTCAACTTGGAAAACGGCGATTTGCTTTTGCATTTTCAAAAAGCCGCTGCGAGCTTGCGTCACTTCCGAATCGTCAGATTATTGAATGGGGGTTTCTTTCGGGTGTACTTAACATCCCCTCTTAATATCTGACGCGCTCGAATAAATTATTTTTTCCCATTTTCTACCCTTCCATATGGCCACCCCCACCATGCAAATGGGCAGATTAACCTACCCCCATTATCAGAGACATGTTAGGTATCTACACTATTAATATCTGACGCGCTAGAGTAAGTCCATTTTACTATTTTTTTACATCTTTGAAAGCCTGTAGAAGCCTCCAATGAAACGGATACATCGCCTGAACTCTTTTTCTTTCTAACATCTAATCTTCAAAATCCAATAGGTCCTAACGACGCTGGAGTAAATACACATTTAGCATCGTGGGCTCCCCTTCTATAATTATAGTGGCATAGAGGTGGCTATAATTATATGTACATCAATATTTATATTCACAAAAACCGTACAATTAAAAAGGGAGTTTCTATCTTGAACTTACATAATGCATCAATATTTTTTTCGCTTTTTAAGCTCAGCGCTTATTCTGTTTATACCAAACGGCACCATGTTATTCTATTCTAGCTAATCCCCGCAGTTTCAACTGCGTTGGTCATTACTACGAAAACTCATTAGCTTTATTCTATGAGTATATATCGCACAGATCTATCGCAGAGAGCTAGATCTAAAGGATTTTTGAGTTATGCAGATCATCGAATGCCTTATCTCAATACCTAACGCCTAATAAACCAGATTTAAAAATATCACCACTTCTCGACGCTAGACACTAAATTCACCAACATGGGCTCAACTCAAAATAATGAAACAAATATATTGTTAAGCAATAGGAAATAACTACAAAAATCAAATTTTAGGAACCAATTTTAGAAACAAGGTCTTATTTCAAATTGAAACAAGTAGGTAACATATGTCGCTATCGAAATAAGCAATTTATTTGTCGACTAAAGTCTGATACGCTTAAATACACTTTAATACCACGTAGCGAGAGCCGCTATCCGTTGAATGCCATCTCTTTTGCTCTGTGTTTTTAGTAAGCGTCTTCGTAGGTGTAGATTAAAAACACGTCATCCTTGTTCGTTTTGAACAAGTTTTTATACGGCAATTATACAGCGTTTGAATAAATGAAGACTCTCGCTGCGTGGAAATAAAGTTGAGTATACGTTGACAGGTTTTATTGAAATTTAGCGGCGCTGAGAAATAGATGCTAGTAACAAATGGACCTTATTACGAAGAACACTAGGTTGATTTCATATGAAGAAATTAAGTCAGGTTTTAGTTTAGTCGAGTGTACAATAGAATCGGCACCAATATCTGCCTATAAAACTCAAAAACTTCAGTGCACACTTAGTTTTTCGCCTTTTCTGAAAAAAAGTGCTTTTTTGAGTCAGCTTCCTTTACATACATTACTTACATTATACCTACAGATACATTTTGTGCGATATGTAGAATCTAAGTTCGAAAAGGCTTTCGACGCTTCTCTTTTGTTCTTGTAAATCGATACATTTTAACACGCTTTTATTAGCTTGGTATGTATGTAACGGAATCTTTGAACGTGATTTTCACCCCGTTCAAAACGTCGGATTAATTAGAAACTATGCACACTTAACAAGGACCGATGACAATGCAATAATTTAAATAGTTTGTTCCATAATTCTGATCAAGATCTTCAGGATTAGCGATTTTTTATATCCGAAGACACGGTATAGTATCTTGCGCCAAGACACTACTAAAAAGTAAAAAATTAATGAAAGTTTAAAAAAACTAAAACTATATTTTTCAATAAATTTAATTTAAGAATAGTGTGGATTAACAAAAAAAATATTGTAAAAAGAGTGGGTGCTTTTTAAGATATTTTCATAACGACTACTTTTAACAACTTTTAACATTAAAATCAAGCAACCCAGGCTTTTTACAATTAAATAAATATTTTTGTTAATCACACTAATCTTAATTAAAATTTATTGCAAATTATTTTCTACTTTTTAGTTTGGTTTTCTGTTAAAGCGTGTGTTTTAGTTCTTTGAAACTATTATTTATTTTTCTCGAAAACTTTTAATCAAAGTATACCTACCGTATGGTAAGCTATTGGTCCCAATTCTGATACTTCACTCGCTAAATTAAAATTCACTAAATTGTCTTCATATAAGTTGTAAACTTTGTACACTTCAAAACAAGGTCTTATTTCAAATTGAAACAAGTAGGTAACATATGTCGCTATCGAAATAAGCAATTTATTTGTCAACTAAAGTCTGATACGCTTAAATAAACTTTAATACCACGTAGCGAGAGCCGCTATCCGTTGAATGCCATCTCTTTTGCTCTGTGTTTTTAGTAAGCGTCTTCGTAGGTGTACATTAAAAACACGTCATCCTTGTTCGTTTTGAACAAGTTTTTATACGGCAATTATACAGCGTGTGAATAAATGGAGACTCTCGCTGCGTGGAAATAAGTTAGTCGAGTGTACAATAGAATCGGCACCATTACCAGTTAGTATAAAAAAACCGCATAAACTTAATTGTGTTTGCACAACAGAATGAATGTTTGAATCAATGAACAATTCCGCTTCAAAATTTTAACATAGAATTCACTATTTGCAAATGCGATGAATATTTGCACGAACTAATCCGTATTGTTGGATTTCAAATGAATCATTTGGAATATTCGCGTTCTTATTTGCAATAATATTTTTTGAGTGAGCACTGACGGGACCTCAACTGAATATTAAAATAACTACGATAACAATTATTTCCTTTCAGAAGTTTCACAGCATTATACCTAACTAAGATTTCTATTAGTAAAGCACAATAATATAAATATTAAATTTAACTTATTTGAAATATTGCAACATATAGAAACCACAAACAATTCAAGCTTTGACTATATACCTGTCTAGATAGAGTAACTCAAACAAATAGTGCACAGAAAAAGGGATACAATTACGCACTATGTGTGAGTACGCACGTGTAGTTATTGTCAACAAATTGTCATGGTGCGCGTGTTTAGGTATGCCTGATATAAATTATTTATTTACCTTGTTTTATTATAGTAAGGAGATGAATGGTATTTAAAAAAAATATTTAAAAGAAAACTAATTTATTACAAAACGTATTAATCAACAAAACATAATAAAAAATAAAAAGTGTTTTTAAATATCGGTAATAGGTGTTAATCTAATTAATGTTCATCTGATAGAAACGAAAAATGACCGGCTTAATTCAAATTAGAAAGATACTAATATAAAGTGAAAATAAGTGATTAAAAAATTAAAGTTGGTGGCGAATTCCGTAAACAATATGTCATTTAGAATATGTCATTAGACATGTATATAATCAAAGAATTCAAGTTTGTAGGCAATTGTGGTAGCGATTACTATGTACATTTTAAAGTTCTAAATGCTTTGTAATACATAGCAAGTTTAATTTTTTTTTTTGTGGTATAGGGGGCAAAACAAGCACACGGGTCACCTGATGGTAAATGACTACCGCCGTCCATGGGCACCGGTAACTCAAGAGTCACAAGTGCGTTGCCGCCCTTTAAGGTGGGAGTAGGGGAAGAGGGAGAGGGGGGAAGAGGGGACAGAGGAAGTACGGGAATAGGGGAGAGGGAAGGGTTAGGGCCTCCGGTAACCTCACTCACGCGGCGAAATGCAATGCAAACATTGCTTGAGTGCCGGTTTTCTGTGTAGCAGTGGTATCGAGCAGAGTCGGCGGAGTCGAGCCGGCTCATACGTGCCGAAGCATGGCTCTCCCACATTAAACATAATAAAACCCGCTATGTATTACAAACATTATTCGACAGTTACGCATATAACATGGAATTTAGGTCTACAATCTATTAGCCAGTTCACCGAATTTGTATTTCGATAATGTATATGATAGCTATATCTACATTTACCACGGACAGCAATAACCACACACCGTACGCTTGGTTGCTTTATGTTAACTTACTATCACAAAAGTAAATAGCAGTTATCTCGATTAGGATAGGCAGAGCAACAACAAGTCATAAAAAGACAAACTTAATGCTACTTTTAGTATTTGAGTCCTAAAATGAATCTAATAAACTTATAGGTGTCAGGTCACCTGTCCACTGCCTGTGATTATCATATTTTAACGCAATTACATCACACATACTAATTCAAATTAGTATGAATGCACGTCACTATTTCATCGCTGCTATTGGTGATTATTGAGTCTACAAAAATCAACCATGCCGGTGGGATGAAGGCATTTTACGTTTATTATTTGCTCCCAACTTTGAATAAAAGACTAAATTACTTTAGTGATAAACTTCGTCATCATTTTAATTTAGAGTTTTCAAGCTTGTAAATAACTTTTAAACTAATATCCAATGTCGGGACAAAAGTTACAACTTGGAACTTTTCTTTTACGTATACAAAATTAACTTAACAATATGTAAAAAACAATTTTCCTGAAAGTTATGGAGAAATTCTTCTACAGCATATTTGGTGAAGTGGTGACGTAGCTTTAGCTAAGATAGATGTAAACACATTTGTTGCAAAACAATTTGTCCTTTAAAAGTATTATCATTATCTTCTATATAAATCTTAAGTCGAGATTTGTATTTAGTAAGATATGTGTATGTAGTATATAACATCTCATTAGTAGATATTGTCATGACATCTTATTAGTAGACGTAGTCTTTAATAGTTAGTGCTACTGTGTATGTGGCAGATTTTTCAAAATCTTATGTATATCAAGAAATTTATGAAGAGAAGTTGCAGTAACTCAAATCCGATATCTTAGTCACTTCATGTTTGTTTCACTGAGAAGCAAATAAGAATATTATTCTCTTAAACGATTTAGAAATGTTATATGAGTCTTCATACCTGTCTAGATAGAGTAACTCAAACAAATAGTGCACAGAAAATGGGATACAATTACGCACTATGTGTGAGTACGCACGTGTAGTTATTGTCAACAAATTGTCATGGTGCGCGTGTTTAGGTATGCCTGATATAAATTATTTATTTACCTTGTTTTATTATAGTAAGGAGATGAATGGTATATAAAAAAATTATTTAAAAGAAAACCAACTTATAAATATTTAACTGAAATGAAATACGACAATCTTAACGGTTGCAGGTAAACTTTTTTTTTTCTTTTAAACTTGTCGTGCCATTGAAACGGGCTAAGGAAAATTATTACAGTTGAAGCGAGCTTTTTTATATCATTACGGCCAGGAACAGTTCTACGACGCTATATTTTCGTGCGTAAGCGTCAACCATAGACTAAAGCCTGGGTTGTTAATCCTCTAAAACATTTTTAAATACTGTGTAAATTATAGTTTTATTACTCTAAGTATTTGATTCAAAAATGAGAAAAGACGGGCCTGATATTTGAAGCTTTGCAGCGTTAAACTTTTCAGCTGTTAAAAAACCTGGTTCTAAGTTAACTTTTAAGTATTTGGTTTTCATTGTATGAAGTATTTTTATACCTTTGAATTCGAACTCGCACACCGGTTTATGTATGTATGGAGCGTTTAATAGTTTATCGTGTTACGTAACGAGCAGAACGTTCAACCAGGCGGTATTTTCCTTATACATAAATCCAGCAAGTATAAAAAGTACTTACGTTTTGAGTTCCTCAGATGTCGTATAGTAACAGCAAAGCCCTTTCCTCTAGCAGGCACTCGATATTGCACTAGCGCCGCGTTCTGCCTCGACACAAGTTTGCGCTGAGGCCGCTGACCACAAGACTCTACTAAGCGGTCGTCGTCCCATGAATCAGCGGGCCATACTTGCCCGTTCAGCTCCCAGCCATCCACCCACTGAAAAACCATTTCTGTTTAACGCTGTGAGCTATTTTATTACGATAAGGGTAGTTGATATTATGATAATATAGAAGCCGCGAAATTTTGAGTACGGTAAGTGAATGGATCTCCGAATTATATGATATCTAAACCTAAATAAATAAATGTTAACAGCTTGATTTTTAGAGACTACTTTCTTCCTCTGAACCCTTACTTTTATCTGAATATACAACATTCATTTTTATTAAGTAAATATAAGAACAGTGTCTAATATTGGTGTAATCTATAGTGTAATCTTTTATTTTTGACAGCTGTCTGATAGAATGAGATGGAGAACTTTTATCACTTCGCCCATTTATAACTATCTTATTTTCCTGAGACTTTCCCAAATGATTTGTTGTTAATTTTATCCGGCAGCTCCGTTTCTAATAAAATTAGTTCCGCTATTTATATACAGTTTGTGCTATTAATATGATCATTGAACATAATTAACATTGAATGTTAGAATTGTAAAAAAAAAAACCGCACCGTATTTAGATTAAGCATGTCTATTCGTGATTCCCGGGGTTTTGAGTTACGGGTCTACGTTGTTTCGTATTTCTAATCTTATGTTGGGTTAAATGTCACTCGGAAATGCCCTATAAATATATGTATCAAAAACAGTTCCCATTTAAAACTGTTGCATCTAGTCTGTATATTCATCAAACACGGCTGCAGAGATATATTACACCTATGCACATTCAGAAAACTATATTCATTGTTCCACCTAATTAGGGCGACCCTATTGATGTCTCCCGGCCAAGTTTTCAGGCTCCATGCTGTCACTTAGAATTTCTTGACAGAAAAAACTCGGGACCAACGAGTGAATATAGTGGTATCAGATTATTATTTAAGCAAATAAAATATTTTATGGACACCGTCTTAAATAATTTTCTGCTGTTCTTGTAAATAAATAAAAGAAGATTAAACTGTTAATTTTACTTTTGTTTTCCACCTATTGACGAGCTTTAGTGTTCAGTAAAACAAATATTTAAACACTTTTTACCTACCACCGACAGGGTTGAGTGTTTTAAAAGTGTAGTGTAAGATGTGCAACGTATGTACAAGTACAAATGTATGAGTAAAACATTATAACGTAAAGCGCTAACAATTTTATGAAAATTCACGATTTTTAATATAAAAATCTTATTTTGAAACTGAAAAAAAAACTTCAAAATTGACCGATAAAGCAAATTTTTCGCATATGAGAGGGTTGACATGAATGAAACTATAGGTATATAGAACTAAGGATGTTGATGGAATGTCCAAATTTTTCTGAAAATGTCTGCATAAAAAAATTTAAAAACAAAACCACTGAAATTGAAATAAAATATCATAATGTGTTGTTTATAAATGTGCACCTACATTAGGAAAAGCATTTTAAAAAGAAAATAAAGTTCAAAAATAATCCAAATCCATTTTTCAAGCTTAATCAACTATTTGTCGGCCACACATAACACTCTTACAATTTTACCAGACCTTTCTGTTACACCATGCATATAATCAAAGACTGGAGTCAATAACCATAAATTAAATATCCATTTGATAATAACCTTCTGAAATAATTCAATGAAGCTTTTAAGTTGCTTAAAAGCCACACCGTTATAAAAATGTTTACGACTATGTGACACGATATCATTACGTGACCCGCATTACCACCATATGGATTACCATAAGGTGACAGTGCTGTCATCCCTATTAATTATAATATTTTATGGTGCCTTAAATATGAGAACGAGATCCCATAGGCAACATAACTCTTATGTGCTCGTTAATTAGAAAAATAAATAGATTTTCCAAATTTTTTTTTATTAAATGCATACTTACTTTAAATTTTCATTACAAAATAATGTTATTACATTTCTAATGGCTATAGCGCTGTTTTGTTTGTACTAATGCTTTAGTGTTTAGATAGATTACCTTAGCAATTTTTCTTTACAAATTATTTTTTTACAATATTCTACCTTATTTTTAGACTACAATTAATTTTGAGTTTTCAGTGTATTAATTAATTATTTTCTTACCGCAACTAATCCTCCATTGTCGCACGGCACGTCAAGGTAATTAAAGATGACCTCAATTCTTTTGTCCGGTTCAGCGATCATATAGATTCCGCATACGACCGGATCATTTGTTGGTGACTTGAAAAACAATTCTCCTTCTTCTGATGTCACCAGGAAACAATCTGAAAAAAAAAAAGTTTTGTAGAAACATACCTCTCTCTCCAAAGGAAGGAATACTAACTAAATAGTAACTTAAAAGCTAGTTACAAAGTTATAGACAAAGTCACTACTTGTAGATAAAAGTAGGTATAGCTTCATTTTCCATTAATTATGACCGTTTTTTAGTTATTTGAAGCATGCGGAAGTGTAGGAATGGTTGAACCAAATACGGAAATTAGCATGACTGTACTGACTGGGCTCGTGGCTAAATGGTAACCGTGGTTAGCATATTACAAAGTTAAGTAATAGTAGCCGGGTCAATCTAGGATGGGTGACCATTCATAATACATTGAGACCCTTGAGATAGTTGGAGCCCTAAAAAGTCCGACAACCTACCTGGTCTACTATAGAACTTCAATATCGCCTAGTACTTGGGTTGTGGAGGTCTGTTTGCAGTCGCTTCATGTAAAATATCAAAGTTCGGCCGTATCGTAGTTAGACTGAAAGCCAACCTCAACTGAGTTGGGAAAAGGCGCGGAGGATGATGTACTCTAAAGTATGACAACGAAGATAAGCTGCTATCCTTTCCTAATGATTAGAGATACAATGAAAACTAAGAAATTCTATGTTAAATAGATTCTGCAGGCTTGATGAATGAGTAAAAGTTAAGGACGAAAGGTTTTTCTACACGCCATTACTAAATTTATTTAGAACTAACTGTTGGCTGTTGCCAGCGTTACAAAAATATTTTTGTATCCCTTGGGAAAAGAAATTTCTTTCGGGATGAAATACCCTTGTCATTTCAAAGTACCTAGTCAAGTACCCTATATCATTTTCTGTACCCCATGATAACGTGTATGCAAAATTTCAAGATGATCAATCGAGTGATGATAAGTACTACCGTACCGTAATCGTAATTACAGACTATAACCTATAATAAATTAGGATGAGAATGGAATAAATTAAGAATTCAGTAATGACTAGTAGAAAAACTTTACTTCTTTTAGAATTCATAAATCTAAAATTACTCAACGTTCCTTATCTTTTATTTTATCAAAAAAAAATCCATATCTTGCCACGGGCCTAACTAAAAATTTATAACATATTCATTTCACATCCCCAATTTTAAGGCTATCAGGTGTTCGGGATAGTACTCAATTATCTCCGATCGCTCCATTATCCTTATCAGTGATTTTATAATAATTAAATTAATATATTAAACAATTATGTGGTTACCTTCATCAATATTTATGACGCGATGCGCTACTCGGGAGAGCCGCCGTTCTCTAGCGAACCATGATAATGCTGAAGTTGGATTTCTTTGTTCGTAATGTCCCTGGTGACAAGAAATAGTAAATGTAAACAACAATTGTACCGTTGGAAAGACTCAAGAGTTGAATGCTTAACCACCACGAAACACGTAGGTCATAACAGAATTTTCTATTGTATGTGAGAAAAATATTGACATCAGTTTATTTAAGGCTTATTTTGAGTTTCAAATATAATATCAACCTGAAATAAAGAATAAATATTAGTACATCTGTTATAATTTTTTTAAATACACCCCCTAATATTATAAAAGTGACTGTGATTGTTGATTTGAATAGACCAACGTGATTTCAAGTATCTATCGACAGAACAACGAGAAGAATGGCACTGTGCTGTATTGCCAGGCCACTAAGCACAAACGCATTAGCAGCACTGATCGTCAAACAATACACTCTTTTAAAGTTAGCTACGCTTATCAAGTACCAATATATGGATCCATTGCGTGAAAGAAAGCAACGTATTAGTTTATCTACTCACTATCGTAACAGTAACTGATCCCGTGCATTTTGTTTTCTTGCGTTTACTGCAACTCCATATCGTTTCTCCACGCGAGTATGTTAAATGTTTATAATATTCATAGCCGGAATAAAGTAAGACACACCCTCAGCCTCTTTTTATTATTACAAAATCTTGTGACATAGCCATTATTTGCCAAAATCCACCCCACAATAACAATATAACGTCGTAGGTTCCTAGTTGCTTAAGGATAAATTATTTTTAAAGTGACAACGTCATTGCATAATAAATCCATATCTATTTTAAATATTTTTTAAATACCAAAGAGGCATTACACGCCTAAGAAAAAAAAGAGATCAAAAGAAGAGATAATATGTACGGTGATGACGGCAATGGAACTACTGGGACAACAATATGATAAAATACTAGTTCAACTTGTCCCATGGAACTACTGGGACGTAATCGTCTCAGTTGTCCCATGATGGGACAACTCAATGGAACTAGTGGGATAGACAGGATTTATGGGCCGCAGAAGAAAGTGTCCGGTTCTTGAGAGATAAAGGCGTACGTCTGAACGTATTCGTTATAAATCTTAGGTTTATGAAAAATCACAAAATATTTGAATCCCCGGAAACTATACGGTTCCTCTAAACGTGTTTGGCATGGTTATGTTACTTGAATGATTTACATAATATATACTCTAAATATAATAATACGCTAAATATATATACACTGAGATAAATAAATACATTAATTTTATTGTTATTATACTATATTAATTAAAGATTTACTTGGTTATATTTAGGTTATATTTAGATTTATTTAGATATCGCTTCACGCCTAGAGCCCTAGGATCCCCGTCGGAACCTTGTCGGGCATCGCACGCATATAAAATTCAACTCAAGATAGTTTTTAATGTAATATATCGTACTATAATTATAGTAAGAATATAAGAAAATCTTTGTATTTTCTACTATACATATATATCTGCAAAAAACACAGAAAAAAAAACTAAGTACAAGGGTTATTTACCATTACATAATAACTTTTCTATACAGCTGCTATATTTATTATAAATCTTTTGTAGAATAGTAAACAAATAGAAAACATGAACCTAACATGAACTAGAGGCTGTCGCAATGTATAAATAATTTTATAATTGCGAGCGTTAGTTCAATCATGCAACGTGTGCCTGCTTTTGTTGTGCCTGTGCCTGTCATAAATTGTAAGCTCAGTTTCACCGCCTGTCCGAGACTGGCCGCCATCTCTGCCATTAATGACCCAATATCAATATCTTTAACAATTACGACTTCTTGGTTTGTTTTAACTAATCTTCGTAAATCTTATCACCCCTGTTTTCCCCATTACGAAATAGAGAATAATAATATAAAAATAACTATAATGAAGTAATTTCTATTTTTTTTTTAATGGTATATCGGGCACACGAGCAGACGGGTCACCTGATGGTGAACGATTACCGCCGACCATGGGCACCTGCAACTCGAGAGTCACGAGTGCGTTGCCGTCCTTTAAGGTAGGAGTAGGGTAAGGGAGGGGGGGGGGGGGGGGGAAGATGGTGAGAGGAAAGGGTTAGGGCCTCCGGTAACCTCACTTGCTTGGCGAAATACAACGCAATCATTCCTTCACTGCCGGCTCGTGTGGCTCTCCCACGAACAAAATGTGTACAGAATGGCAAAGTTGTTTTTGTACTTATATAATATGCTTTTGCATCGCAAGAGAAGCCAGTTATTAAAAAGTTTGCTATTTTTTATTCGCTGGAAGTACTAAAAAAGAATTAGGATACAACAACATAATTATATATTTTCTTACAATTTTAACGTAATTTGTATACGCCAATTACCCAGATGTGTAATTTGTAATACAATAATCTAATACCTATAACCAATTGAAGAACCTACCTTTTCAGTCAATACAATTAATAAAACAAAAGAGTAAAAAAACACGACGAAGCTACAAGGTTTATTCATTACTTGTTAATTACCTACTTCGCAACAATTCCCATTTGTCTCTTTAGTGATTCTCTTTCGCTTAAGTTTAGATAAGCTAGTATAGATTATCGAAACTACAAAATCATAAGTCTTTTATAGACATCTCATACCTATAGATAATTTACTCTCGTAGTAATGGTCGTACGAGTATATGGACTAGGTAACGTAATTGAGAGCACCATCCGCGGAATCTTTTCATTCTATCTCTTCGGCATTGTATGCATTGTGGCGTTAAAAAGATTTTTTTCGCCACAGGATCGTTTGTGTGACTTTCACGCACTGGAACCCGTAAGTGTCGGCTCGCTACATTTGAAACCACTTAGAAATGAATGTTTATCTTGAATTATGAGTAGCATGTTTGTTACCCGGTACTTCTTAAGATGCGATTTTTTTTTTTTTAGGTTTTATTCTTACGTTTTCTACCACTAAAATGTAAATGAATATAATCACTACATAGTATAAAACAAAGTCGCTTTCTCTGTCCCTATATCCCTATGTATGCTTAAATCTTTAAAACTACGCAACGGATTTTGATGCGGTTTTATTTTAATAGATAGAGTGATTGAAGAGGAAGGTTTATATCCATAACAACATCCATTAAATATTGGAGAAATACTGTTATTTTTGAGGTTTCTAATGTGATGTCGTAAATAATTACATAACTACTGGATCGATTTTAATAATTTTTTCAATGAATGACATAGGCTATATATTTTATACCCGTGCGAAGCCGGAGCAGGCCGCTAGTAAATAATAAACTTGTGTTGCTCTGTAAACAAAGAAACGACATTTAAAGTTTATTATTTCATTGTCTATACATTCTATTTTAAATTATATTATCTCTACTTTTTATCTCTCATCGACACCCCTTCCTGACAGTACCGACAGCTAGAGTCAGGATACTCTTTGGTGTTTCCCAAAAGAGAATTTAACATTTCAAAAAAGTTCGAATAACATCATAAAATCACTGACCTCTATTGTACAAGTATAATAGAGGTCAGTGTTATAAAATACTTTCTTTACACTATTAAAATGAGATTTCCGTGCTGTGCTGAATATGTTCGGTATCTTATCTGTCTCAACTTGAGTTGCTATATAAATATAACTTTTAATGGTTTACTACTTTCAGGTAACGTGATTCTAAAAAAATCCTTGTTTGCCCTTGTTACAACAAACAAACAATTTTTTTGAGGTTTTTAGCACAAAATTTAATAAAGACACATTTTCGCGGTAGGTTTAGGTACATTATGGTCCAAACCAGTACTTTTATACTATATCTATTCCTGCTTATTCCTAAAAGAGATAATATTATTTTTTAACTGATAGTTATTAAAGTGGCGGTAGCGTCATGGCTTAGGCGTCGGACTTGCGATTGCGACTAGCGAGTTTCTTTGCCAGTATTCTTCTCATAAGGCCCTACGCATGTTGGAAACTGGAAGTTATAGATCGACACAAACAGGCAGTAGATTTTGGTGTTTTTCACCTAATTTACCTTGACAATCCAGTACATGCTGTGGCGTCTGTTTGTGCCGATCTATGATTTTAACTCTAGCTTCAATTTAACGTTCATAAATGTCACTTAGTGTCTTAATTGAATAAATGATTTTGAATTTGAATTTGATCAAGTGATACATTTGTCAATAAAATGATACATTTATGAACCAGAGTATGTTGTTGCTTCACGAAAATACAGGGTGTACTTTAATGCCTGTAACTCCTTCATACCGTGTGATCTGTTACTGATTTAAAAGGACACTGGCCCATTTTTATATAACTGGTTACTTTTTAATAAAAAAGATCCTGTTTAGTTATTATAGTAACAATTTCAACACATTATATATTTGAGTTAAAGAGAAAGGAGACATAAAAATATACATAGTACAAAAAGATGACTTGAAAGGAAGGCTTATAAGTTATAAGGTATTAGCGGCTCGCCTATTGTGCTTTTCATTTCAGCCGCAGATCACTTTATTTCAAGGATTAAGACCCTTTCCCTATATTGAAATAACACAATGGCATTTAATATATCGATTTAGTTATCAATAGGAATAATGTTGCTATAATATAATGAGCCTTAACATGCATTTACAAATCTGTTATCCTCCAATGAATTGAACGATTAGGACGCTTTTATAACTCATTGTTGCGTTTTTCTCGATTTGGACCGTTCGTGAATAACATGTATATTTATAACTGGAAAATCGGTTCGAAAGGTTAAACCCGTATGTACTTTTGGTATATTATTGTAATTTTCCCTACAAGTACTTCTCACAAAGTAACGTTTTTTTATAAAAAGTTATTAAGAATTTACTGTGAATTGTTTTTGTGATGTCGGTGCATACTTCAAATTTTAATTTCGGCCTAAATATTTAAGTAAGTAAATAGTTAGAATGAACATCTAACTATTTACACTATTATAAATAGCATAACACATATAAATAGTTTTTTATAATATTTTCTTAAAAACCTTGTCTTTAGGTTTTCATGCGTTTCCACTACAATGTTAACAATAAAAAAAATAGTCATGACAACAAGTTCATATGTATACAACACACGCTTCATATTTAGACAGAGCACGTCCTTGAAACTGCAAGTTTTTAGTATCTTATATTTTGTATTACATCTATTTTGGCCTTGACTTTACATGGCACTGTTCAATGTTCAACGCTTTCCTTTTCCACAGGCTCACTGAGATCGAGATCTAACTGATCAAAACTAACTTTGGACTATATGGTGAAGGAAATAAATTTATCATTTATTTCTTATAACTATTCTGGTTTTAGTCTGAAACCTTATTTCGACTAACGAACCTTTTTTAACAAAGTTTTATTAGCTTCACTTATAACTAACTAAATAATTTACCAAATCTTGGAAGTCAATTTTAACCTACTCCTAAATACTAAATCGAAATTAAACTGTATGCATGTGTAGTTTAGATGACAATACCATAATTTGGTGTCTTGGAGCTGTTCTGATGTTGTAGCCAGGGGGTGGATAGTGGAGCTCTTCAGTGGCTACTGGTAAACCCCTTGAGATTGGGCTTATATGATTAGTTTTCACTACTTCAAAAGATTGAGCTTGTTAACCTTGGTCTGATGATGAGGTGGATGGTGGAGTTTTTCAATTAGATTTGCCATTAAGACGTGTTTTAATTAGTTTTACTTATCTACAATTATTCCTTTACCCTCCACTTACTAAGAAAGAATTTTGGTATGGCATTAGAAATTTAATACATAAAAAGAATTGTGGGTCGGTACCATTGCAATAAAGGTGTTATGTGGTTTACACTTCGACTTATCTTTAAAACCAAAACTTATCTTTAAAAGTTAAATACTTTATTAGTTTACTTGGTTTTAAAGAATAACAGCGTGCAAAAGTAAATATTACATATCACACCAATGCAAGCGAAATATCTCACATAACAATTCTCTCCAAACACGCATAATCACAAACATATTCATTATTATATATCCTTATCTGCATCTGTAGTATGGGTACTGTGTCATCAAAGCCAATCGACTGTAACCAACACATGTCATGCCTGATGTCTATTACGCATACCAAGTTGTAAGTATTGAGTCAGTCGAAAGCCAAGCATGGCAGTTGCAATTGGATAGTGGAATGATGGATACGCTCACGCCACAGATTGACATTACTAGTTTCCGAAGGCGACTTTGCTACAACGCAACAATTACGTGACCAAATCCCAAACAGTCATTTACCCTTGTTATCTAACAGGAACTGCAAGCAATTTCAAATGTCGTTCAAATACCCAATTAGACTAAGCTATTTTTAGAAACTCGAATGATTGTTGAAGTGGTCATTCGTGTGCAACGCCCCTTGGTGATTAAGGTTCTTAGAAATAGGAAGGGTATTAGGTGTGTTGAGTAGTATGTCAGTAGTAAATAGGAGAGACGTAAATAGTTTAATGGCTGGAAGCAAACTGTCTGTAAATGTATTTGTTGACCTGAGCAAGTGTTATTCGCCTACTTGCAGATCATTCTATTACGTATAATACGCCTAACACGCATTCACAATTGTTTACATTATTGCATATAAATATAGTAATTTTGACGAGAATTAACGCGATCACGAATTTAAAACCAAAGGAATGCAATACCTTTTAAATACCTGATCGCAGTAATTCCCGCCTAGATAACTATGTTATCACGGAACGCGAAAGTTTAAAAGTTATTATTACAAATGTTTTTCATATAAGCATTACTTTTTCATATCAAAGTTAAACTAATCTGCTTTTTTTTTTTTTTTTTTTTTTTTTTTTTTTTTTCAGCCTGTGACCACGGCCAGTGCAACCTGGTCGAAACGTCAGGCAATTCAGAGGTATGTAATACCTTTTCGTGATCGCGTTAATTCCCGTTCATACGTAGATAATATTAAACTAATCTGCATGTAAAAGTATTAAATCAGGAATTTTCATCACCCCTGGATTTATTTTCCTAACCTCTTCAAATAGCCAACGTGTGTAGTATTATATTGACATATAAATTCGCTAGTTTCACTGACGCTATATTGGAGACTCTTGAACTGTGCCTGCCAAGCGGATCGGTGAGGGGGTTAATGGTTAGTTTATTTGTTCTGTGGCAATAACAAGCTATTGGTTGAACCCTAGTAGATTAAAAGTTCAAGGACTACTACTAAACTTTCATAGAATTGCTATTAAAGTCAGTTGAATTGCTTTGAACATCAGAAATAGTACCAAAAATTAAGTGTAGTGAAAAAGTTTCTCAACATCGATGCCCATCGATAAGAATGTTTTAAAAATCCCCTCAGTTCTGCAGGAGGATATTTAAAATTATAAAGCGCATTTATGATTTTAAGTATCAGATAGCGATCCTTTAAACACATCCAAAACTCCACCCAACTACCAGCAACTTAGACAGGGTTTATCTTGGATCTCTCTGTGGAATACAGTAGATGTTTTAATAACTAGAACCATTATTAATTATAGTTTTTATTTTGTTATTAATTCATAAACTGACAAGGTTCCTTGTAGAACATTATCAAAGTCGAGCGAACTGCAAGTTGCGTGCAAAGTTTGTTCCGAACAGTCCACAACTCCAGCATCGTAATGTTTTAATTAGAGCTTCTCTGTGGTGTTACAAATAAGTAAACTTTGAACTTTGTGTAAGCAAGATAGTACAAAATTATGTATTAAATATAACATCAGAAGTAAATCTGAAATAAAATAAGAAGAAAATAAAGAATCTCTGCTTTAGCACTGTTGGCGTCTACTGTAATTTCGATGATAAATCCTAATTAATATTATAAATACCACTGTCAGCTTGTTTGTGACACTTTCACGCATAAAAAAGGTTTGTTTATCACCATGAAATACATACACATTGTCAGGTGCACAGAGGAGGACATAGGGTACCCTATGTCCTCCTCTGTGCACATCTAGTACATCCAGAAAAACCGGAAAATAGTGCGAATCTGTTTAGCGCACCGAGGATTCCGTAAGCAAACAAACTTGTATGTAGGTAGTATGTCTATCCCGGGCATCAATTCTCGAAGATATTTTATCGTTTTTTTTCGAAAGACAAACTTAACTTTTCAGTTAAAAAACTACTCTCCAAGGACAAAGTAAACTTTCCAACCTCAAAATGTAATTATGTATTTATACGGGTATTAATGCGATCACGAAATAGGTATTACATATTTTAATGAGTAGTGAATGATGTGTTTGGTGTTAATTGGACTTCAGGTCTCAAACTATACAATGTAAAAATCAATTTTGGGTAACGCTTCTCTTCTGATCTGTTTGTCTGTTACCGTACCAATTAAACAAAAATAAAATAGGTTATGCTGATTGCCGATGCGACCCGACCCTACCGACCACCACTCCGACCTTGAGGATTGGTTTCACAAGCGTCAGCTGATGAGAGACGTGTCTACGTCTCTAATCCACTGACAAGTCCACAAAAATGTCCACTGACAAGTGGCACTTCTGATGTCGCAGTAGTCTACTACTGCGACATCAGAAGTGCCACTTGTTAGTGGACAAACCTAATTGAATGTAAGGACTACTACTAATACATTTGTTAATTAAAGAAGCTTTGGAGTCGCTTTTTGATTCTTTCTAACATTCGACGTTCTTAGTTATGTTTTTCTCAAAACACAACGCTACACTTTTATGTATATTTAAAATGTTTTTACAAATCTTAGAAGTTTATTTAAAAGTAAATCAACTTTGTATGTATATGTAGTTCAGATGACAATACTATAATTTGGCATCTTGAAGCTGACCTGATGATGGAGCCAGGAGGTGGATAGTGGACCTTTACAGCAAATACCGAGTTTAGGCTCACATGGTTGGTAATTTATACAAAAAAGTATGAGTTATATTTTATAGTTCTATATAAATCCATACATCGATCAGTTATGTAAACACTGACAAAACAGCCAAATGAGAAATACGGATAAGGTCTATAAACCCTAAACTAATGATACACTGATAAAATGAGCTAAGCTAAGATTATTTTTGTTTGTCAAAGCCTATGTAGCTGAACTAAGACAGGCCCGTATCTCAACTTACAGTGTCAAATACTCAGAAAAATGTGCGTTCTGTTTCTAATCTTACACTGTATCTACTATGTTGTATAAGATAATATAAATGAGATGCTAAAATTTAACAAGAGAATTAAAATAATATGATAGTACCATGTCACGTATGTAAATTAATATACAAATTTTTCACATCTATTAGGATATTATAAACTGTAATTAGCATAAGGGCATATTTGCATAGGCATACCGATACAGGGAAAGTTGTTTTATGCCATTTCATACATAAGTTTTTTTTTTCTTGTGTAATGGAATAGGCGTTTGTGTTCCAACACACCTAATGGAAAGCGATGATGATGGCGAAGATGGTACACGCATTTCGTACAATAAAATGTTGGCATCTAAATTTAATCCATACATTGATTTACTAACACAACAAACACTTTTTGAGAAATATTTAAAGGGTTCTAAAATATCATAAAGGAGACATTCTAAGAATGTAATATAGAAATTCATAAATATTCTTTCAAAGGACCGAGATACGAGTTATTCTAATTTACTTATTGACTAACTCTCTCTTGTTATAAATAAAATTAAATACAAGAGAAGGTATTCGCTTAATTAAGTTGTGTCTATGCGTAGTTGAGAAAATGTTTGTACTTATATAGGTAGGTGTATTTATCAGACCTCATGATAGCTATTTGTGTGGGTAGCCTGTCGCTAGAGAAAATGGTTCTGTTAATGATCAAAAGTGAGAGTGCGTAGGATTCCGCTGCCTCGTTTGGCGAGGTGATCACCATTAGCTCCGGTGAGATGATGACCTGTGGGGTTCCACACGATTAAAAAAATGGTGTGTTTATCAGAAGTCTGACAGGCTCTGCCTAGTTTTTGATCAGATGGCCGTGTGTGAGGTGTCTCAAGTTATTATTATTCAATATTATTAATCAAATTTCTACTCTTGACCTGTTTCTTAAGGCGTGTCCTGCCCATTTTCTTTTGATGATTTCCCAGAATCTTCTGATTTAATCTAGGCACTAAAGCCGCACCATAGAGGATCTCTTTTTCAGGATTCACTATTATAGTTCTCACACCATATCGGCTGTCGTTGCCTTTACTCTTTAGGTATACTATAACCTTCTTGTTATATTCATACATTGACTCATTGACCTGTATCCCCGCAGGGGTAGACAGAGGCCTATTACACACGCACATATTGCTAATACACACGTAATAGGGGCCAAGCTGATTGCTATCAATCGGGCTCTTTAGGATTTAAAGAGAGGAATATTAGGCGCATAAGGAGGGCAGGTGTAGGTTAGAAGGGAAGGCAGTAGATAGACAGAGAGTACGGATGTATTTGGGAGTGTAAGCTGTTTTGTTGCTTAAGTTGCCTGTAATTTTAATATAATCTAATATATAAAAATCTCGTGTCACGGTGTTTGTGTTCGAACTCCTCCGAAACGGCTCGAACGATTTTAATGAACCAGGTCGTAAAGTATAATTTCATGCTCCGGCCCCCATCCCCCATTTTTAATCGTTAAAAAATGAAAAAAAAGGTATTGCAACGCATGTCGGGTGCAGGTAAAAAAAGCGTGTACCGGAACATATATGTTGTAGACACCCCAGTAGTCAAACCGTTTCTTGCACAATCTGAAACACTAGGAATGTCATATACGTTGTCATCTCTAGGCCATTCCTCATGAGCTGCGGAGATACTAGTCAATAAAATTTAAAATTTTAATTATGAATTTGCTTTAGCATTAAACAAATTATTAGCCCTAACAAATATTTAATATCTGCACACGGAACAAAATTATGAAGTGTTTCTTATTTTTGAAGTAATTCTAAGTAATTTTGTCGATTGACAGGTTACTTAAACCGACTTCAATGCCATGCCTCTTCAAATATTGGACAGTAAACAATATGGATAATGTAAATTTTATGTCACTTATACTACCATTAAACCTTTCGTCAAGAAATAGTAACTTTAGTTAATTATTCCTCGACAAAAAATACTTATCCTTTTCAAAAACCCTCCCCTGATTTTATTATAACGTGTATAACATTTTCATAAACAAAAAATAAAAACATTTTACTGACTACAATTTATAAGGTTAAATTTGTGTGGGTTATCACAAAAAGCTTGTAATAAATTCGGCGTATTATTATTCGTGGGCAATATTAAATATTGACCAAGTTAATATACCGTGTATTGCGTTGAACATGTCAGTGATGCTTGTTTTTGACACCAAAATACATACAAGCCTCGCATGGGATATATTCTTTTCTGCATCATATCGATTTAGTTTTATAATCAAAACATAAAGTCAGCAGGCTAATCCTCTAACTAGAAAAACTTAAGGTTTAATTTTTATTAGGAAATTATATGACTGTATTATTATTGTTTTCAGTGCTCGATCGATAGTTTTCAGTGCCTAGTGCTACCTCGACCATTTCTGGTCTTTTGTCATATACGACTGTAACAAAATATCGTTTTTTTTTACCTCTGCTATGGGAGCTTCAAATAAGAACAAAATAAAATAATCGTTACTATATAATCTGAGAGCGATGCACGGAGGGTTACTAATAACACGCCTCTCGAGAAACTGAAGCCCTATATTAGGCTAGGATTATATAGGAGATTCTAGCTGAATTGAATGCATGTCTTTGGTGACTAAGCACTTTAGTCTATGTCTGGATAATTATAGATGTGTTATAATCTGTAGGGTGACTAATGCGCAAACATCTTAATGTATAAAACAAATACAAACACTTTAATTGCTTTAAATGCGGATACAGAGTGGTGGTAGGTTGTTAGTAAAAAAATGTACAAGCTCATTTCGCCATTGAAGTAACATCATATTTTTTTTTCCTTATTGGCTAGATAGCTTAATTATTAGGTATACTGGATGCAGTTATAAAAATACAAATATTAAGCAACCTAACGCATTGCTTGGGAGTTGTAACAATATGCGTTAACTGTGTATCTACATTACAATCATGACAGCCACTCCTATCGTCTGCCTACTCTAAGAGCTGATGCGATGACATCGCATCGTATAAACATCGCACTCTACATGTTACAGCTAAATGACAGCGAAAAGGCTTTTCGAGCACTTGTATAATGTCGTCGGATGAAAACCCGGCGCAAGTAAATCCTAAATAATCTCCATTATTCATAGAGCTGGTGTGAAGAAATGTCTCTTTAAATAACCGGAGGCAATTATTTGGTAAGATTTCCTTTCCAAGCCTTACCTGAGCCTCTGGGCATAGGCTACCTGTGACGTAGTACTGCATTTTTTTTTATGATTTTAGAATAATTAAGATACATAATGGATTTAATCTACTTACATCGCCATTGTATATCTACGTTCCTAAAATTATCTTATTGCGCTATGTTAAAGACGTTTTCTACTTCGTCTCACACTAATTTAGGCATGTATAAACATACAAACACATATGTCATCAGGACTGCCGACAGAAGTGAAAACTTAAGACTTAGGAAAAATAATAAAGGTAAGTGTTTTTTTAACGACGCTACGCTGATGCTAATGTGGCGTTGGCATTTTGGTGACGCAAACCCATAAGGTTTGCTCCTAACAAACAAATATTTTCAAACTAAAAGATACAACTTCAATATAAATTCAAAATATTTTTAAAGTCAGTAGATATATATATTTTTTTTTACACAATTGGGCAACTGGACAGTTTATTAATAATTTGATGCAATGTTGACATAAAACTTCATATTATATTATAAATGTTATTTCAATTTTAATAATGATGTATAATAATAACGATAAATACAGTTTTGTCTTAATTTAAAGAGATCGTGTAATCTTATTGTACGCCTAATCAGGCATGTTACGGTTGTACTTAAGTATTCTAACTATAAAATCCATTGTAATCCTACCTGTAACAAACAATAAATAAATAAATTGAAAATTGAAATTGAAATATACATCATGTGCTGTATTCTTAAAGTAACATGCAAACATTTAACAAAAAAAGCGATTAAAACACGAAAAGAAAACGATTTTTGTAACAAACTTATATAACATACATACATACTCGTATGTATTGGTTCAAGAAAGAAAAAAAAATATGCGAAGCAAAACTTTCCTTTCGACCCTAAAAGTTGGTTTAGACTTGTATATTGAATAAAATCGTCACTAGAAACTATTATGATGCGAATAAACGTAATTACGGCGATTAAAACACAAATAAACCTCTTGAATCGGTACAGTTGAACTCATTGAAAAGTAATGAAATTTGTTTTATAACTTATATTTGTTTAGGAGTGCGTCATTGCTCTTGTCCCTGTTTTGTTTAACTTTATTGAGATGGGTCAACGTAATTTCAAACATTTTTTTAACACAGAGTTGCGAGATGAGCCAGTTGCGATTAATAATTGGTAATGGTAAGGAGTTGTGTGCAAAACACCATTCCTAAGCATTAACGCAGGTTGTAGGTAAGTAAATTTTATTGGTACTAATGAGTGGTGATTTCATGTAGATTGTTTGTATTTTTTTTTTGCTTGGCCTGTGATGACACTAAAATGAGTTACAAGATTTTCATTTTTATAGCTTTACTTGTGAATGAGAATATTCTGCCATTCATTTAATATCCATCAGTGTCTTGACAACAAAATAAGGTGACTGATTTAAAATGTACTAAGCCTACGCCTTCGACGGCGTACAATTTCCATATAATATGAGTGCCATGAATGTTCGTGGTATATTTAAAGTACTTTGACATAAGGAAGGGCTTTTATTTCTTGCCTAAAATTAAGTGCTTCTAGTTAGCAATTAAATTACGAGTTCGTAATTCAAATTATTTTTAACAAAATATAGCCCGATATTATTATAAAATATTTTTGGAGCAGTTACGTACTCATTTATATATACATAAAATGTTATTTTCTTCTTGTTAGTTCCCACGCTACAAACACTAAAAAAGTTTTCTACGAATTAGTAACTACTGCATTAAGAGCTGGTATTAAAGGAGTAAATACAGCTTCTAATATATGTTTTTTTGACACGATATCTATTGCCAGAAATACCGGTTTACCTGAAATAAATTCTATCAAATCTTATTCCAAAGTCAGACCCTGTAAAAACCTTTCTGTTCCCTAAAGGAGCCCAAACGAAACCCTGTGTGTGACATTTGCCACTTAACAATAATATAATTAAATTATATCCGTTAAATTATATCCGTTAAATTATATCCGTTAAATTATATCCGTTAAATTACAGTGACAAGCGCCCACACGTCTTCGATCCGGAACAGGGTAAACAAGAGAAGCGTAGCGAATTCTAATAACTTTTGTTCACAAAGTGATAATTTTTGGCCAAATATCTACTTTCTTTTATTAATACAAATACGTATATAACAGTAGTGTACATGTTCTAGAAAAATCTTATAAATACTTCCGGAGTTAATTATTCTTCGAAAAATTTACTTACACATAATATTTACGTATTCAAATTTGTTATAACTTTAAACACGCTTAATAAATAAAGTTCAGGCCAACAGCTTCTCAGGACTTTGTTCTTTAGCTGTTAGCAAATTGTTTTCTTCTGTCACTTCACATTATCTTTAACTCTGTGTCAAGCAACTCATACGTATCATATTGCAAGAATGTATAAAAACTTCTTGTGTAAGTTAAGAACAAAGTGGGTACTCGTCTCCAGTGGAGAAACGAAATCAAAATTATGTTTGTTTATAGCTTACAAAAATACATTATATACACTTCTACTGAATACAGTCCATACCTTTTTGATGAAAATGATTAACAGTACTAGCATATGCTATTGTATATAGTATTAATCTTTTTTAATAAATCATTAAGAGATAGCCAATCTAACACTAGTATACGTAAATTAATCCATTAATTAAACGAATCCGTATCAATGCTTTTATTTAAATGTTGATAATGGTCCCAATTCTGTTACTTCACTCGCTAAATTAAAGTTCACTAAATTTTCTTCATATAAGATGTAAACCTTGTATACTTCAAAACAAGGTCTTATTTCAAATTGAAACAAGTAGGTAACATATGTCGCTATCGAAATAGGCAATTTATTTGTCGACTAAAATCGGATACGCTTAAATAAACTTTAATACCATGTAGCGCTTTTCGTTGAATGCCATCTCTTTCGCTTTGTGTTTTTAGTAAGCGTCTTCGTAATAACGTCATCTTAGTTCGTTTTAAACAAGTTTTTATACGACAATTATACAGCATTTGAATAAATGGAGACTCTCCCTGCGTGGAAATAAAGTTGAGTATACGTTGACAGGTTTTAGTGAAATTTAGTGGCGCTGAGAAATAGATGCCAGTAACAAATAGATCTTATTACGAAGAATACAAGGTTGATTTCATATGAAGAAATTAAGTCAGGTTTTAGTTTAGTCGAGTGTACAATAGAATCGGCACCAATATCTATTCAGTGTCTATCCATATAGACTGAAAAGGAACTATCAACCTTGCCGTGAGTTTCAAATTACCCTTATTTAGTGTTTAACTTATTATATATTATAAATTTTCTAAATAGTATTTTTATAAGAAGAAAATTATGGTTGTTGAAATATAACTCAAACTCATGCATGAAAAATGACACTGAATGTAATAGACACAAAATTTCGTTTTGTAATTTAAACCTAAATGGCCTAATGGCTTACCAAAATAGTAATCTTACACTTCTTTGTGGAATGTTTACAATTGTAATATGTACATATATGTAATATGTACATATATGTAATATGTACATATATGTAATATGTACATATATGTAATATGTACATATATGTAATATGTACATATATGTAGCCGTATCACGGGTAACTTACTTTTTGATTAACATTTTCTTTGCTTTCGTTTCAAGACGTTTAATTGGGTTCTATCTTCGATTACCGTAAATTGAGACTTGTTTACAAAATGTCCCATGTTATTGAATGTTCCAAATTCAAGTGGGACGACTTGCTTTACTTATGTTCTATTTACTCGTAAATAAATACACATTTTTATTTTTTTCCTTTTTAAAGCATATTGATTAAGTATTTTTAGACTCACTGTGAAAAAAGATACATGGATTTTCGTCTGGTATATATGTAGGCGTTTCATAATAGATTTAAATATGAAGATAAGGTCCATATTTGCAGCTATATTTAAAACAGCTTTTGTTGTAACATGAGCCATGAGCCAATTACTAATATAAATTTACATAGATCCCCACACTAAGCGCTAGTGGTAGGAGTATGTATCTGTACCTGTCTACAAAATTTAATTCATAGTGGAATTAATTTGGCACACAGATTGTTTAGATTGGATTAGTGTATAGGCATCCAAAAATGAAATCGACGAGGATCAAATATAGTACTACAATATATGTGTATATGAGGCTCTACCTCATATACACTATTGGGTTGCCAAGCGTATTATAAGAACGAACTTTACGCAAAAGTAAGCGTTTTGTGTACACTCCGTTTCAAAACCAAAATTTATAATTCAATTCTAATGGAATTATTAATTCCAATTAATTATTCCATGTGTTAAGGATATCTGGTCTATAAAAATACTAGCCCAATTTTTGTTATACTATGTGCATATGAACGTATAAACCGACTTAAGATTATTTTATATCTGTTCAGGATTCCATTGATACCGAAGTGGCGGAAATTGGAAATGAGGAATTAATCATGAATTGGTAAAGTGGCTTTTTTACACTGTCTGTGGGCCTGATTTTAGTCAGTGTCTGTTCTTAGCATAGGCGTATACAGAGGGGGGGCCGGGTGGGCCGTGCCCACTCCAGAATGGTCTGATGCCCACCCCAGGATGTTTGGGGATTGATTCGAAATTATAGACTGGATACATACCGGGTGTTAGAGAAACGCTCCCGAAAACGAAGACAGATGATAGTACTAATGATACCTCTGAAGAAAATAAAATTATGTTGACGAGAATCAACGTGAATTGCAACAGTAATCAGCCTGTGACCTCGACCAGTGCAAGCTGGTCGAAACGTCAGGCGAATCAAAGGTACCTTTTAAATACGTGATCGCGTAATTTTATTATCATATATCATTTATGACAATTAGGTTTAAAAAAAAAAGGATACCTACCTTTATTATTTATATTATAAAATCGGCAAATTAGATTTGAATTACACTTTTTTTCTTGGTAATTGTAATTGAGATTTTATATAATTAAATTAAGAAAATTAGGGACCTCCGATCTTCCTTTAATAAAACACCGCATAAAGATCAGTAATCTCTGGATAATGCAGAGGGGCCAGCAGCCCCAGTCCTAGTACCAAGTATTTTAACTCAAGTTGAATAAACAAGTTTTGCATTCAAAGATCATAAGTGACTTAGGTACGCTTCATACCATGTCAGCCCAGAATTGACTTTTGACTTTGATAAAATTCGGAGAAAAACTGCGGGCATTTAAGGCACAAAACTTTTTTTTCTTAGTTTTATCATGCGATCAGTCCTTCCGACTATAAGCAGATGTGGTGTTTTATATTTTCCGGGTGGGGAAGTTTCTCATTAGAAACTTCTTCTATATGGATAAATCGGCTTATTTATTACTTTTTTACAGTTTCGTAGTGTGAACTGGACAGCTAGTTGTTTTGGATGATTTTCCAGTTTAGTTTTTTTTTAAGAGAGGCTTTTACTTCCTCCTTTACAGGGTCCATATTTCGATGAGCATGAACTTCCGAGTTTCTTACGAACCAGGGCGCGTTGCTGATTTGTTTTAGAATATAATTCTAGGCTTTTTGTATTTTATTAATATTGGATTCACACAGGCTCCCCACGATCGAATGCCATAGGTCCAGACTGGTTTTATGACAGAATTAAAAAGCAGCAGTTTGTTGTCGGTGGATAGTTTTGAATTTCTTCCTAGAAGCCAATATAGATCCAGGATCATCTGCGTAGGTTGCAATAGTAACCTCAAGTGTTTGCGGTAAATCTCCTGTAAATATGGTGTACAAAACTGGGCGAAGTTCTGAGTCTTGTGGTACCCCGTCAAGTATGTTGCAGAACCGTGATGTATATTCAGCTTCATTTACTTGAAAAATTCTATCGCTCAGATAAGATTCCAGAATTCGATCGATAGAATCCGTCAAAACCAACAAGACTCAAGGACGATGACCACAGAGCCCCATTAATGCGCCATTACACTGAGGAGATACCCGAGATTGACCAATACGAGATAGAGGTGGCTCTCAAACAGCTGAAGAACAACAGAGCTCCAGGAGATGAACGAATTACTACTGAACTCCTAAAAGCAGGGACCCCGATCCTCTGAAAGAGTTAGCGACTCTCTTTAATGCTATCATCGAGTAGGGTTTAACACCTACGGCATGGAGCGGGAGGGCGGTGGTATTGTTCTTCAAAAAAAGCGACAAGACCTTGTTGAAGAACTACAGACCCATTTCAATCCTGAGCCATATCTACAATTTGTTCCCGAGAGTCGTCACAAATCGTCTCGCGAGAAAGCTTGACAAATTCCAGCTACCAGAACAGAACACCGGGTTTGGAAAAGGCTATAGCACCGTAGACCACATTCATACTGTTCGGCAGATTGTGCAAAAGACTGAGGAGTACAATCAGCCGCTGTGTATAGCTTTTGTGGACTGCAAGAAAGCCTTCGACTCCATTGAGACCTGGGCAGTTCTGAATGCTCTGCAAGGATGTCGTGTCGACTGGCGATATATCGTGATCCTGAGAAGCTTATACAATACCACCACGATGACGGTACAGCTCCAAGACCAGAGGACCAATTCCATAAGTTTGCAGCGAGGTGTTAGACAGGGGGATGTAATATCCCCCAAACTATTCACCAACGCGCTTGAGGACGTATTCAAGACACTGGATTGGACTGGACTGGACTGGACTACGAGCCATGTCGGAGTTACCGACATAAGCTCGCAGAATAAGCACGCTTAAATGGCAATGGGTTGGTCACGTATGCCGAAGGACTGATGGCCGTTGGAGCAAGCGGATCTTAGAGTGGAGACCGCGAATCGGTAAACGGAAGGTAGGACACCCTGCAGCCAGATGGACCGACGACGACCTGAGGAAGGTAGCTGGAAAGGACTGGATGCGGAAGGCGGAGGACCGAGTACTATGGCACACATTAGGAAAGGCCTATGTCCAGCAGTGGACTAGAATAGGTAGAATAATTAATTGATTGATTGACTCTATATCCATTTTGCAAAGCCTGGCTGTCACGCTGTACTTTACAAAAAAAATGAAGATTCTCTTAATTTAAAGACTGGTCATTAAATGGGCAGTTTAAGCACACGAGATGGAACTGTCGGTATGAAAATTAAATTACAGTATGAAAAAGCGGTGGAGGAAGCTGAGATAGAGACTTTTATATTTATTCTAAACTTGGTAAAGAAAATTGGATTGATTTGCCGCCTAATTCACGGGCCAGTGAATATTGGAAATTGATCATTTAATAGTTAATATGAATGACAGGTTTGAAAGTATACCTTTAGCCCAATCGATCGATGTGATTTTGAATCTCAAGGTAGAGCTTTTTGTTGATAATTACAAGGATATTCTCCAAATGAGAATGTAATGAGACTATTTTAAGAGCAGAATGTTAAGTAAAGAAAAACGTGCTAAAAGAAAAGGAGATTACATTAGAAGTATTGTAGAACGTAAAACAATAATTGTGTACAAATCTCTTTAAATTGATCCAAGCCGCAATAGTCATTCCAGTCAGCTCAGCAGGATGCGAGCGGAGCTTTTCAACAATGAAGAAATAAGAATTAAGACGTGGCTGAGGTCTACTAAGGGAGAAGAGGGGTTCTCAAGTACTACCCTTCTTCACATAGAAAATAACTACGTCAAGGAAAACGTCACACCAGAAAAAGTTTTTAATATTTTTACTGAGATGAAACGTAAATTATTAAACTTTAATTTTAATTAAAAAAAATTTAAATAAAAACATAGCTTAAATTACGCTGGTCTTAATAAATGATGCTTAAAAGTCAAGTAAAATTACTTTAATGCGTTCGTTTGACGTCTTATACTATACAGTGTGTATATGAAAATAGACTCTAGTAAGCAGTTATAAAAAGAAATCAAAAAAAACTATCCGTTTGAATTTCTATTATATATTTACCACCGTTTCTCAAAAAGCAGATGGAATGTGTAACGTAAAAGATTTTAAATCGTACATATTTTTTTGATTTTGGAATTTTTTATTCCGTTATTATGATAATCGTTAAAAACTAATTTCAAAAACTTTTTAAGTTAGTTTTTATGGATTTTCTCAATAACTAATTAAATATTTCGAAAATAAAAAATACGAGTAAAAAGTAGAGTACTCCATAATTTTTTATGAGCTTTTAGCTCGGAAGTGGGTAAAATTGTGTCAAAATACATTTACATTTTCTATACCTCCATCTAGTTGATCCCATAAATTTAAAAAACATGAAATGAGCTTCTAATCTACATTAATTTATAACAATCAAATAAATACCTTACTTCCACTATGACACTTTTCTAAAAAAATTATTGACACTTTTTATAAAAAGGGGTGTATGTATGTACATACATATTGCAAGCCTATTGCCGCCAAGGGGACACTTTAGGAATTAAAGATCGAAAAAATTGTGAGTATATTGCTTTCAATATACTAACAATTTTCCAGAAAGGTAAGTAAGAAGAGAAGTCAATGGAAGCAAGGGGATATTCTTTCTACGAATAGATTGGGGAGCGTAAGCCATTCAAGCAGGTCACGGTCACATACCTGAACCCGAACGGGCTGTTGAAGACAAGTACGAGTTTTCTAACATAAATTGTAACTACACAAAATGTGCGTCACGTCAGAAGTTTCGTTTACGAAAGTGGTAGTTATTTTAAAGAAAATTCTAATCGTATGGATTCATGATTGTCAGTGTTAAATAGTAGATGTGTAACTCGAAACTTAATCGCGATAATTTATAAGTTACAATACCTTATTGGTTACTCGACGTTTCGATTGGATTGCACCGATCGTGGTCACTTTGACACGCGTGATTTTTGTGAATTCCTCATTTGTCCCTTTCGTGGCATTTTATTGAAAGTACCTAAGTATGTACCTAAATATTTTTTTTACGTAGGTCAATTACTTAAACTAAATTTACTAGGTACTTACACTTAACTAAAACTAACTTTTATTTACAGTTTTATCAAAACACCACGAGTGATTACAAAAAAAATCAAAACAAACTACGAAATCGCTCACAAACTCGCATTAATCACATAACAGACATGTTCATCATACGATGTCAAGCGAGATACAATATAATCTAACGTTTAAGACGAACAAATACCTATATTAGTTAGAAATATTTTTTGTACATTGATAGGAACATAGTTTTGAAGAGGTTGCATTAAAGCACAATTTAGCATGGGATACAAATATTACATAGCGATGATGCGAGGGGGCGAAGTGAAATTTGACCTTCAATGGCTGGCCCGCGTCGCAGGTGTGATCGTATGAAATTATAACTACAATAATCGCTCAATATTAATAACGCCTGCCGGTTATAATAAATAATAGAGCGAATTATTATTTATAAATAATAGTTTCCGGTAACCTCACTCACTCGGCGAAAAGCAATGCAACATTGCTTCACTTCTGGTTTTCTGTGAGGCCGCGGTATCACTCCGGTCGAGCCGGCCCATACCTACTTGCCAAAGCACGGCTCTCCCACGATTAAAATTTACGGTTATCTAATATTTGCTTCAATTTGGTATTAGGTCGGTTAGCAGCCATCCTTATATTCTGCCGTTTGTAAAATGTAATCATATATACGTATTTATGTGTACATATATATTATAGTCTGCGATCTTTTCTCGAGATAAGATTTAAGACACTGATTAGATTTATTACGTAGCCCCGAATTCCATCTGGGTCACATTGCTTTCTAAAGGAATCAATCCAAGTACCTCCATCCAACAAACCGTCTTCTTATCAATACAAATAAATAAAATTGAAGTGTCTGTTTGTAATGTCAAAATAATAGTTTTTAAGCTCATACAGTTATTTGCACGATACCTATGCCTGAAAAATCAGTTTTTAAATTTTTGTCTATCGGACTGTCTTATTTTTTCCGGCTAATCTCCGGAACGGGTGAAATGATTTCCACGGGACTTTCACTGGCAGATGGCTGGTATTAAAAGGAGTAACTTAGGCCCCTTTTATTTTAAAAAGAACTGGGCTTCCTCTCAGTACGAGTTTTGGTTAAACTTTAAAACACTGTCCTAATGCGGTTTGTCGGACTACGTAAACTTTGGTGTCAATCATTAGTGAAAGTTCTGGTTTGTCTGTAATACTCTATCTTAATATATAAAATAAAGTCGGGTTTGTTCGAACACTTATAACTAGAGGACGTCTGGACCGGTTTTCATGGTTTTTGATTTGTTGTATTTGTCTCCGTCCCGAATAGCACAGCAACTATTATAAACATTGCAAAATTGACGAAAAAAAAAAAAAAAAACATTTTCCCATACAAAATGTTCATGGGTTCAAAGATTTAATGTTCATCCCGTCGATACGATAACCTCTCGCCTCAAATTAAAGAACGTATTTAAATAAAGGTTTCGAATCGACAAGATATGTCCACATAATAGTAATGGATTACGGCGTATTTTAGATTTAAAAAATTAAGAATAATGTCAATAATGAAAAAGGATTGACATATATAATATTGGTTGTCAAATATTTATGCGTGCGTTCAGAAATTTATTTTGTGTACACTAAGGAAAATATATCAGGCTACTTAAATATAGAAAAAATGACAAATGAACAAATGACTTAATTAAAAACAAAATAAAATGTCAGCAAAGGAAAAGACGCTAATGGCAAGCGGGGTGATTCAAATTGCTTTCTGATAACAACTATATAATGCAAGAGAAAGAAATCAATGTTTGTTTGTTTGTCTTCTATGCGTTTCGAAACCATTGATCAGATTGTGATGAAACTTTGGTGGGGTGTTCTGGGGATGCCCGCGAGGGTTCGTGGCCCAAAAATGTATTAAAAAGTCATTGCAACGCATGCCGGGTGCATCTAGTATAATATAAAATATTAAGTTATGACTGTCATTCCTGATTTTGACATCTGAGCAACTCAAGCATCAGGTGACAGTGAGAAAATATCTCAATCTCATTCTATAATAGCACATAATCTTAATATTTAAGGAAAAAAAATATAAGTAAAATATTATTAAAATCTCATTATTAAAAACATGTACAGATCTTAAAAATGTGTTAAATGTGTAATTACTTAAAAGTAAGACATCGATTTTTGTAGTTGTTACAAATATACCTAGTTAGTTGGAAAAAGTCAAATTGCACCTGCTGCACTAATCCGTATCTGTTATTCTTTCAAACTGATTTATATCTGTGTTTCATTTATTAATTTAACGCTTCAGCTTCAGTTCAGCTATTAGAAGAGACGCATTAAATTTCTAATTTCTAAATAAATTTCTAAACTTGTAAATTGAAGTTTTACAAGTAAGTATAAGAACTTTACAAACAAAGAATATTTCATTTACACTCCCTTGTTACTGTGTAATGATGTAATTTTTATACAAAAAAAAACAAAAAATATATCAGAACAAAAGTATAATCAAAATTATAAGAAGTGTAATATTATAAAAGGCTTTACTTTAATTACTTCAACACATATTATCATAGGTACATTTTATTGCAACGTGAGTGGAGCTAAGATAACATGAATATATGTTTATGCTCATCTCATATCACTTCCAGTAATGAGCTCGGTTCGTCGACATGTGTACTTTTACTGTTTTTAACGCACTTCTATTAGCTTCATTTGTAACTGAGTAACTAAGGGCTCGTGGCTAAGTGGCAACCGAGTGGGTTAGCACATTACAAGGTTAAGTAATATTAGCCACTTCAATCTCAGGAACTATAATTTACCTAAAACTAAAGCGAAGCTACAAGAATAGAACTGACAAAAATGGTTATTTTTGTTTATACGATGTAAACTGATGGGACCGCCCGTTACCTTACTTTGAAGGATCTGTTCCAGTCCATTCTTAAGCTACAATAACTGCCAGTAAAAATAATATCTACCTAATTGCATAGAAATCCGAGTATTTGTATCGTTACGTAGCACTATTATGTAATCACATCTGTAATGTGTGATCCAGCGACAAACCAATCATGTTAACTTACCCTAATAGTAGGGGAGCCGACAACGCTAAATGTGTATTTACTTGAGCGTCGTTGGGACCTATTGGATTTTGAAGATGAGGTAGATGATAGAAAGAAAAAACTTCATACGATGTATCCCTTTCACTGGTGAGTTGAACGGCTACAGGTTTTTAAAGATATAAAAATAAAATAGTACTTAAAAGGGATTTACTCTGGCGTATCCGATATTAAAAGTGTAAACACCTTACATGTCTCTGATAATGTAGGTAGGTTAATCTGCCGATTTGCATGGTGGCCGTATAGAAGGGTAGAAAATGGGGAAAAAAATATTCAAGCGCGTCAGAAATTAAGAGGGGATGTTAAATAGCATGCAAATACAAATAGACTTAACTATTTATAAACATACAAAAGCGAAAAGATACTTAAGTAAGTAAAGTGAAAAATTGGTCAAAAAGTGAATACTCACTCACTCATCTACTGACTAATAACGAAATCTGGAAAACCACTTGACTTCTGAAAATGAAACTTGGCAGGGAGGTAGTTTATGAGTAGGAGAAGTCAGCTAAGGAATAATTCTAAGCTAAAAACAGTTTTGTTAATTTACGAACACCATTAACATTCCAAATTTCTTAAAAAAAACCTAAAAAATTCCAAAATGAATCGTTTTAGATAAATCAATATCTTAGGTGCATAAAATCGCGTTCAAGAAAAATAAAAATACTTACATAAGATGTAAATGTAAAAATGTTGAACCTGGTTTTTCTTTTTTTTTCTTTATTGTCCAAAACGATTACAATGTATTATTATTTAAAAAAAAAACAGCCACTCGCTTAAACCACGTAGGTTTTTATGCGAGCGTAAGTTCGCATGATAATCATCAAAAATTACACATTTTATAGATACACATTAATTGTCGATGTATGTACACCCACATGTACGCAGCACATACACACATACACGTGCATACACACACAACATAATATTACACATTACATTATTTTCATCCAAGCTTATGAGATAGTAGTTTACATATTTTCCATTAAATGTTTTAACCAAGTTTATTTTTATTACTTGTGTGAAAGAATGTATACCGCTTTTTTTACAGAACTGGTCTTTGTTTTTATGAACGTAAAGTAGTTTTTCATAAATAACCCAGTGAACTACGACTATCTGAGTTATATAAATATATAAATTGCTCGGTTAGTCTTCTTCTGCAGCACAAATGTAGTTTTTAACGACATTATACTACGAAAATAACTAAAATAGACTAATCCGACTGTTTCAATATCAGTTCACGATTTTTTTTATCTGCGTATGCTGCTAAGCTGAGTCTATTTCATTATATTTATTGGCTGCTCTATACAACCGGCTCTAGATAGAGGGCTTATATATGAAGGAGGTACTTACTAGGGTACAAAGTATCCCTCCTTATATTAATCTGCCACGCCTACTATAATAATAATAATCATTTATTTCAGGCTGCATAGGCCCATAGATAAATACCTTAATCTAAATATACATACTAAAACATTATGTGTTAGTAAATATAGCTTAAAACTAGTTAGTAACACTTCAACTATTTGCACTAAGTCTTTGTGCGGTCCAAATAGGTGTCAATTACCCGTCAAATATTTATTTTGGTGTCGATGCGAAATTCAAAGAATACAGATTAAGTTAATTTAGCTAAGCTTTATGGATAGATGGATACTGAAGTTGGAATTATCTTCAAACTTTGGTGTTTACTTTTAACTTTACCTAAAAGGCTGTGTTAAAAAGACGGTGCTAAATGTTTTTTTTTTATTTGGTCTGACTTTGATCACATCATATTAAACTTTGAAATATTTGTCTGACGTGTTTTAATATTAAATCTCTCTTCTAAAATTATCTCTCTCTATCCAAGATTCAGTACTTTAATGGTGCAATATTTTCTTAAAAGCTTCTTCAGTATAAAATTTATAGATTTTCATTATCTTTTTTAGTAAATGCGAATTTATTTAAAATTCGGCATAGTCCAATCACAAATTCACAACACAGTCATGTTCAGTACTAAAGAGGTCGGTGATAGGCTAAAATGTGTAATTATGTGTGTGTTACAATTTGTAATGAAATTTCATTACCAAAAAAAAGACGATATTATATAAGTAGATACTTTTATTTTTTGGGAATAAAATTTTTAGAGACCAAATAGGTAGATACTGAAAGTTGCATATTAAGATAGCTGAATAGAAACATATAGAAACATATACAAAAATATAGACTTTAATGTAAACTTTATTAAAAAGAGTACAATCCCATTTAAGATCATTATTTAGCTTCTTTGTAAGATTTATAACAAAATTAACCAGAATATGCGAAGGGTTTCAAAACATTATTGTGGCAAAACCTTTTCTCTAAAACTATGTAGAATGATGATATTAGCTACACGTATTGATGATTTGTTTTTACGAATGTGGTTGGTACTTATAAAAATATCGATTCCTATAGTAGGAAGTAAAAATTGATCAAAATGTAACTTGTGGAGCAAGTATAAACGAACGACATCAGTTGCTCCTAAGATGACAATTATCAAAATTTGGTAAAGCACTAATATAATCGTAAATCGTGGGAGAGCCATGCTTCGGCACGTAAGGGCCAGTTCGACCGGAGTGAAACCACGGCTTCACAGAAAACCGGCAGTAAAGTAATGCTTGCATTGCTTTTCGCCGAGTGAGTAAGGTTACCAGAGGCCCTAACCCTTCCTTCCTCCCCCCCTCCCCGTCTTCCACCCTTCCCCTACTCGCACATTAAAGGCCGGCAACGCACTTGTGACTCTTGAGTTGCAGGTGCCCAGCGTCAGTCATTTACCATCAGGTGACCCGTCTGCTTGTTTGCCCTTACTGTACCATAAAAAACCAGCTGCTACGTACCTATCTAACATATTTATTGATTATGACATCAACATGAAAAGTGAAATATATTGTAAGTCACTTAAGTTTATACTATAATTGTTATAAACAAAGTACTTTCCACTTATTAATGTACTAAGATAACATACAGATAGAGTATTACATATTTACACTACCACATTATAAGCTTATTTTTATATTACATTGAATACGTTGAAATTATTAGTAAGAATGTGCACCTCCAAGTATTGAATAAAAATGACATTGTTGAATGGGAGAACGCCTACTATAAGGATTCTGCGCCATTAAAATTTGAAATATAAAAAAAAAAAAATAAAAAAAAAAAATTGCTGTCAAATCCCAATGTTCGAGAAAAACATATTTATTGGACGTTCACTCTTCGGTTTTTTCTGTTTGTAGTAAATATGTAGTAGTAATATGTTATTATTATTGTCGTATGTTTATTATTTTTTAGGCTGAAAGATATTTATGCAAAATTACGGATAATAATTCCTGCGTGAATTGCGTCAAACAAAAATGTAAATGGTAAATAAAGTAAACAAAAATTCAAATTTCTTGCATGAAATTTTCCAGGAACGTGGCTAAGTATCTACATCCTTCAACGTGCTTGAGGAACAAGATTGTTATCGTTGTTATGAAATTTATGATGCAGCGGTTCCTATTTTAGTACGTAAGTATCAGTAAGACAAAAATAGTCTACCTCAGTTTAGTAGTACGTTATATTTTAAAATCCCACTAATAATATAAATGTGAAAGTTTGGATGGATGGATGGATGGTTGTTACTCTTTCACGCCAAAAGTTCGGAACCGATTGCGATGAAACTTGGTATGTAAATATCTGGAGACCTGGATTAACATATAGGCTACTTTTTATCCCGATATTCCCACGGGATCGAGACTTACGCGGGTGAAACCGCAGGGCGCTGCTAGTTATATAATATTTTTTTAAACTCCCGTCCTTTAAAAATAAGGAAATTTAAGGCAAAGAAGCATTTTTTGACTGACTTTATTATCCATTTATCAAACATTTTAATAAACAAGAGGGTAATTCTATGGTAACTAAATAAACTAGGCTCAAGTAACTTTGAAAATTTTGAGTTCCAAGATTATAGTTATATGTTCGAAAATAAACGCGATTATTTAGGTATTACAAACCTCAGAATCGCCTGACGTTTCAACCACGTAGCACCGGCCATGGGCACAGGCTAATTCTGTGACCACGGCCACTGCAACTAGGTTGAACGAACCTATATAATTAACCTATATAATTAACCTATATAATATCCTATAAAGAACCTATATAATTAACCTATATAATATCCTATAAAGAACCTATATAATTAACCTATAATTAACCTACATAAATACCGGGTGAATAATTATAAACAAGGGTCTATTAAACCTCACTATTATCTTTATTATACACAGTAACATAACCTTATATTACTTTTTTTAATAACTACCCTTGGTATTTTTCATTACTAACTTTATCTCGGTTCGGGCTAGTTTTCTACACACTTCTAGGAAAGCCTTACCTATCAGTATGCGTTAGAAGCATTTTACTCGCAAAATATTCAATAAAAATGCTAATTTTACTGGATGAATATGGTTTGTATAGCATATTCTCGTACATCGGTGACTAGCACCTGCCTACCAACAATAATCACATCTCTATACCAACATTACGCACGAGTTACGTGACATTCGAACTGGCAACGAGGAGAGATAAAAATATCACAAAAAAAACACGTTTATTGCAAGCTTGGGTGATTTCAGTCAGTGAAATGTTCTATATTTATACTGAATTGTTAAGACTCGAAATAAATATTTTACCAACGATATTTTCATTAGAAGACAGACTTATATGTATTTCTGATATGACGTATTTTTATCTGTAATCTTAAATCAATCTACACTTATTACTTATCTCAGTGTATTGTATGTAATACGAACGAGATGTTACACGGACGCAGAAAAAAGCCTTTAAAAGAAAGTGCTTTTCCGACATATACACAGTCTAGCCATAAATAATATTACATTTGAATTAGGAACCTTTCTTATGAACTCTACATTCATACATTAGCGCCTGCATCCCTGAACCACTTAAGAACAGAGGCGTATTATTAAACTATTATTTTTTTAGCATCGAGCAATATTTTAATAAGCAGAATGTCCGAGTATATAGAAGCTGTACATTTAGTCGTTAAGGTACAACGTGGACATTATCCGGCTTCTGTGATGGTTTGGTGTTTTTTTTGAAAAAGTATCAAAACATCGGCCCAGGTGTATCAAGATAAGCCTCTAAGGTTAAGCCTCCTTAAAACGCCATGTTCCATAACCAAGAATGGTTAGCAGCAAGACTCGGCACCGGGTCACATAAGCGTGACTTGAAAGGATCGTCAGTGACTTTAAGATTAAGATTTATGATGCATTTTACATAGCATGGCAATCTGCTCGTTTGCCTATAATATTAAAAAAAATAATAAAAATCTGAATGTCATGATAATTTAGAGTTCCTAAAACATTACATAAGATTGGCAGTGACAAATTTTCCCATGAAGAAAGTGCCTGTTTCAATATATACTATATACATATATACTATATACATATATACTATATACATATATATATACAATATATACATATATAGATAACATGGGCCACAATGTTTAAAAGATAGTATTAAGACCAAGGGAGATAATTTTGTATGAGCTCCATATTTCAAATGCCATTATATTATCGTAAAAACTAACGCACACTATATTACAATAATACAAGTATATTTTGCACAGTCGACAAAGGAATAAAGTATTTTTATAATATAATGTTGTGTGTGTGTAATGTAGGCAACAATGGTATGTGTCAGCGCCCAAAAAAAAATGGGCCCTGATCTTCTGAGTGGGTACGATAAAGGAACATAAAAACTTAAGTGCGTAGTAAGTGGAAGCCTACTACATAGTTCACTATATATTATGACACTTTTAAGGGCTTTCTTTTATATGAAGCGAACCTTCGTCCACGATTGTGGATACGCAATATGCACTCAACATAAGTATCGATTTTATAATATGTGACAGTTAGTAAAAAGTACTACTTCTGTTAACAATATCCTGTAAGGAATCAAAGCTTTTACTTAAATACTCTTTAGAAACGACAGAGAGTGGTCATATTGTAACTCACTTCATACCCCCGAAACCTTTGCTGTGCTTAACTTCTTTGGTCACCATCAAAGGATTTTATGTGAACTTTTCTAGTATTAAAAACTCGAACCCCGGTTTCGCACGGGTAGCAAAGCATATATTGATTTTTCCGACGTCTTCAACAATCGTCGTCATATTTCAGCCATTTTACACAAAACCTTAATGAATTGTACACCTCAACCTTGCTCATGAATCACTCCGTCTATTGGTGAAACCATATGAAAATCCGCTTGGTAGTTATTGAGCTTATCGAGTACAGATAGACGAAGCGGGGGACTTTGTTTTATAAAATGTAGTGATTTAGATTGAAATGGTTGGACTAATTGATTTTAATGGAAGTTTGCAAACAGGCAAGAGCAAGCCTGATAAATTCTGTTGCATTTGCACTTCTTAATGTACGAGTATGTTATGTTTTACAATATTCAACCTAATAATCCGATATAACTGCTTGTACACGCAATGACAATTATTTTGCTTATTCAATAAAATGCATACTTTTTTAACTGATATGCATGTGTTTAAAAACAGGTTAATTACTTAAATTGAGGCACCTTCACTAATCGCATAATCTGTCTGTGTTTTACTTTTGTTTGACTCTTTAGTTTTTGTTCAGTTTCTTCTTAGTCTTTGGAATGTTATAATTATCTATAAGTTATGCATGATTGATTGATTAGTGATTGATATTATTACCATTACACAAATATTTTAATCGTGTAAACACACTTAAAAAAAAAGTTAAACCTACTTTAAAAAGCACAAAGAAAGGGCACTGAAAAGTGTAAAATAACCTATTTCAAATTTAATTCAAAATACTACATAAATGTGACACTTTTAAAATAATAGGTGACATTATAAAGGCACTAGGTACCTACTGGTTTCAATCGTAAATCTGGTAAAGTCGGTGCTAAGCTAAATAGGTACTTGATAGATAGGCTAGGTCACAAGGCAAGGTGGCACATATGTTAGTAGTAGTAAGTTTAGCGGTTGGCCTTTAATAATTAACAAAATATTTAGATATTTTTGATTAGAATTATATTCCGTTGTTAATTAAGTTTATATCCCTAAGTAACTAAGTATTGCTAATTGCATTTCGAGCTTGGCACCGACTAAGCCTATTTGAATTAACAAAATAAAAAGATAAGTGTAGTACGCGGGAATTGATACTTTAAAATAGCAATATACATCTTTTCCTATTTTTCTGTGTTTATGTAATATGTTTATCTTTATTAAGTACAAGCAATCCAGAAATTAAAAAGTTTCAATGAAGGCGGTTTGTCTGCTCAAGCAGCTTTCCATTATATTTTAGGTGACTACTACTAAGAACACATACGAAGAAACTAGAAAGTTAAATGCGTTCTTTATTTGCTACAAAAGTGGTTTTGATCTGATGCATAATTTACTTGCATACCAAATCTTGTAGTCGCTGAAGGTACACTTGAACGCTTCTGTGACTTGATGGAATACCACTGTGGAATTTCAAAAAGAAAAGTTAGAAGTGAGTTAAGTGCTTACAGCTCATGTATTTCTTTGTGAATTCTCTACATTTATGAGAATATGCGGAAATAGAAGACGGTTATTTATGAATATTACATTAAGCTTTTATCCATAATCTCCATAAAATGTCTCATATACGAGTAAGTTAAAAATGTGTCAAATATGTGAATATATTTTCCTCTTGCGCCATTGCGATGGGACTATGTGTGTGCCTCGACGTTGCCTAGATAGAGAGTTTGCATTTGAGCAGGAGAATTTAAAAAGGCTATTTGTGGCACACCTAATAGTTTTAGTCAGTTCGATTCGGACACATCATGTCACGGATAACCCCGAATTATTGGATGGGCCCGGTGGTAGTGAGGGTCCTTGGGGGTTTCGAGGTGCTCAAAAAAAAATGTTTAGCCATTTTTTCTTAAAACATTATCGCTCAAATTATATTGTCTATGACCCAACGCGTAAAACCGCGCCTGTGGCGCGACAGCCGCGGCGTACGCATTAAATTACAGCATAATAATATAGTGACGATATAATTTGAGCGTTACTAATGAGTCATTATTATGTAAATAGCAGTTGTCTTTTTTAAATTTCATGATTCTTTATTGAATATGATAAAGATATAATTTAGTTAAAGTCGTTATGGGTAAAATTGGAGCAATGTGGTAACGTTGGACCACGCCCTGAAAAAGGTTTACCTTTTTTACGTAATAATCGTATATATATAGTAAACCCGCTCTGGCTTCGCACGGATAGTAGAGACATCTTCAACAATCATCATATTTCAACCTATTTACACAAAATGTTAACAAATTATACACCTTAACCTTTCTCACGAATCACTCTGTCTAGTGGTGAAAACCGCATGAAAATCCGTTAAAAATTAGTTTTTCAGTTTATCGCGAACAGACAGACAAACGCGGCGGGGGACTTTGTTTTATGATATGTAGTGATGAAAGTATCCCAATGTAAAATAAACTATTCATAGAACTGAAAAAATTAAATTAGCAGACAAAAAAAAAACCAAAGGGCTGCTTATTTCCTGCCTCTCAGCTGCGTGCTTGAAAGTGCAAGTGCAAGTGCTGAGTTCTAATTTGTAACACAGTGAATCTCGATAAGTTAAAGTCCAAGGGAAACACAAAATATTTTAAGTTATAGAGGTTTTAAGTTATCAAGGGTCTATGTTAGGGATAGGTTAATACAGAGGTAGGTATGTTGATAATGTACTCTCATGTATCCCAAACTGAGCCGCAACTTCTTTCCTTTTCAATCCATTTTTCACTGCTTCTATAGCTTTTAATTTATCAGCGTATGTGAGCGTTGTTAGTTTTCTTTTTGAACTCATTTTAAGCCAGTTTTATCACACAGTAGGTAAAGCGATGTTTCCAGGACAATGATCAAAAACTTATGATACAAGTAAGCGTTGTCTTAAGGCTAACCGCCGCAAAGCTTTAAAGAATTTCGAAGAAGCAAACAATAGGTGACATATGTATTGTTTTCGTTAACAATTTAACTAGTGAAAACGTGCAAGCAATAAATACCGAAACCTTTTGATTTGCACACTGTTTCAAAATGACTCATTGACAAACAATTTAATGTTATAGAGGTTGTGGAAACATTTCTTTAAGTTACTGAGGGCCAATACAGAGATTACTTATTTAAGTTATAGAGGTTGCGTATTTTAAGTTATAGAGGTTTTGGGCTCTGATGTGAAGGGAACATATTATTTTTTTTAATGTTATAGAGGTTTATAAGTTACCGAGGTTTGAGTTATCGAGGTTCTACTGTATTTTGTGATTTTGAGCGTGGGAGCAAAACACAATTAACAATATTATAATTACAAGCATTAATCTAGAGGTCAAAATAAATTACCAAGTCATTTGGGGTAACATGGAACCTGTCTTATTACATACAGTAGGTATGTGTTAAAAACACAAATAAAAACTTGTTTAACTTTTTTGTTGTTGTCAGAACTAAAATAAATATTTTATAATTATTATACCTCAAATAAACTAACAAAAATAAACAGGTGTCTGAAAATATGATACTATACTATATCCCCAACTACACGCCGGACACGTTGCAAGAAGTAGTAAATAAATTAAGTAGGTGTATTAAGTCTAAGAAATGCTGGCGAAATTAGTCTTTGATCTTGCATATATGCAATGAAACTTGTTTTTATAGAGCTCACCGATTAAATATTTTTGTATATAAATGTTGGTTATATTTATTTTGTCTTAAATTAAAAAAAAAGGATTTCCACCTAATTATATCTACAGAACCAGGACCTGTTGCTCTCTTGACCTGATTAGCATGAATTATTACACAGTGCAATCCGGTTTGAAATGTTAGTTAAATTATTTTTTTTAGAGTTTAATATCAAAAATAATGGTCCAATGTTACTCCAAAGGCCATGTAACTTTCCACTACCCCTGTTCCTGTTGATATCTCAGGATTTGCACATCAGTTTCATCATTCGCTATCTCATTTCTATTATTATAGAGGCGAAAGTTTGGATGGATGGATTTTTGATACTCAATCACGACAGAACTTCTAAACGGATCTAATTGAATTTTGGAACAGAGATAGAAAGAAAAGAAAAAGAGAGAAAAGTTTATTTTGGCAATACGTAAAAAATATAGGATAGATCTCGATTAGCACATTGCTACTTTTACTTCTGAGTAATGTTCTACAATTCCCGTCAGATAGATTCGAATTTCCACGCGAGTCGCGGGTAACACCTAGTAATTTATATTATATGTTTCAATGTATTTTTTATTTACAATGTCTAAAAAATCACTTGAATCAATCACTGCATAGTTATTCCATACGAATTATTGTCAAACTATAGCAAATTGTCTCATAAATGTTCTAATGTTACACAGAATTATTGTACTTTTATGTGTTAATATAAAAGTACAATAATTCTGTGTGCTTTTAATTTTCCGATCCTGATTTCTACATATTTTTTTATTGAAGGTATACTTAGAACTTGTTAAAGAAAATAAGATAATTATCTCACAGTTTCTTTTTCTCTTGGGTATACTATTTAATTTTCTTTCTAAAAAGCCTAAATAGGAGGTCTTATTCCGCAGTATTAAACGCATAATGGACTTCTCGAGGTTTTTTCTTTACGTAATTTCGTGTACAAGCTGAGCAGTCTATCAGGATAAAGGCACCAAAAAGAAATTTAGAAAATGGTACGTACTACACGTTTTAGGATCTTTTTTTACTATTTTCTGTTAATTTATTTATCAAATAATGGTTTGTAAAATTCTATACAAATGATAGTCCAACATTATAGCTGCACAGGTCTTTGTTATTTTAACAAAACTGGATATATGACAACAAGTACAGTAATATTTAGTTCATAACGTACACGTTCACACGTTCAGTTCAATAAATAACAAAAAAAAACGTCATGACTCGTTTTAAATATGACAACTGTTTTTTTGGATAATGTTTTAGTAAATATTCATAAAAGCCAACGTTTATCTTTAGCGAACTCTAATTCCGCCTATATACATATCAAGTTAATCCGAGAAAAAATTATTATCAAAGTCCAAATTTTGACCCAACAAAAATCATCTTCACTGTATTAATAGTGTCCCTATAACATAGGTAGTAAATACAGAGCGTGAAATATAATACTTTCTTATTTTAAAGAAACATATTGCGCACCTGTTTGTTTGCGGTTGGTTCTCATGGATCATGAATGCTCGTTTTATCAAAAGTACAAACAAAAATATACTGAAAGTACGAGTATTTGAGTATTTCTTACGTAAACAATATAATACAATACAATACAATACAATATTTTTATTTCTAATAGTATTGTGTCTCTTTATAGACCGCTGCAAAATCCACAGGATTTACCCGAATTAAGGTAGTAAATGGTAACTATTACACTTGTATTCAGTATGTGCCTAGAACTATCTATTGAATAAATTTTATATGTAAGTAACAGATAATAATTAACAGGTTTTAAACCTTTGCGACCTTTGTACATATTAAATGTATAAATCGGGACTTAATCGCGATAAAATTTTTAATTTACAATACCTTTTCGTTTAATCAATGTTTCGTTCAAAATGCGTATATTCTAGTCACGTATGGACTGATCTTGATACAAAAAAAATTGTAGTTGTAAAGTTGTATACTTTAGATCGCAGATAACTTAAATCAACACTAAAACCACGAAGCAGGATGAAGTTCGTATACTACTGATCTAAAGAACAAAAGCCATACCTATTGTTTTCACGACGTGAAGCTTATTAGCGGGGTAAGTGGTTTAATTGAAGTGCGACTGACCTACAGAATGAGCAGAATGAACGCTATTTAATTATCATTCTGAAAAAATAACATTAATACACTGCATTTGAATTAATGTTACAGTCTCAAAATTCAACGAATGTAGCATCTATGTGGTTCTTTTCAACGTACACATTATGCAAAATAGATCGTACTAGTGTTCACAACGACAGCTGAATATGTGTCAACTGAATGTGAATAGAACGCAATTAGTTAACACTTAGCTAGGAAGCGAACATACACAAATGCCTAACATTTATGCTCTTACTATATACCTATGCTTTAAATGGCTTCGGACTCTAATTAACCAGGAAGTAGAACATCTTTTAGAATATCGATGTTATAAAACACTTGCACGCACACCCACATGCACGCACACACACGGGCGTTAATACGTCTTTATTAGCGACCTGTTGTGTACCTGTTAATACGTCTTTATTAGTGACCTGTTGTGTGTAGCGATATGTTATGTCCATGTTATGGCATAACATAACATGGAGAGTGCTGAATACCCACAACTTAAATCTTACCGGTGGTACCAGTTTTCAAAAAACACAACCAACTTTAACATTTTTTTTTAAATAAATACATTTTTAAATAAAACAAAATGGACTGAACTGTGGTTTGTCGGTAAAATTAGAAATAAAAGTAGTCTTGCATCCGCAAAATACACAGGGGAGTAAAACAATAATATATTTAATTAATAAGGTAGTCATACTACTTTGGTTTACCGACGCAGTGGTCTCGAGGTACCTAATCTTAGCGGCAAGTCTTGAAGCTGCTGTTGCCTTTTTAGCACTTATATTAATAAACCGCACACCTAGATCTAAATTAAGCTAACTCAAAAAAGCACTTTTTTCAAAGAAGGCGAAAAACTATTACTGTGTTTGTAGATTTGTGGTTTTTATATGGAGCTTGAAGAAAGATATTGCAGGAATCTTGTGTTTTAATCATGTTTTGGGGTTAAAATTGGATTTTTGTAGTTATAGGAAATATATACAAAAATTGCTGAACAATGTTGGTAAATTTGTTACATTATTTTTTAGCGTCGAGTGTTGGTCATATTTTAAAATCTGGTTTATTGGTCGGTAGGAATTGAGACAAGGAATTCGATGGGGTGCATTACTCAAAAATCTAAATTTTCGAGTTAGCTCTCAGGTGTGCGAAAAGTCAAACAATAAAAAAAATATTTTTGTAAAATGTATTTTCTGGTACTCTATCTACTCAATCATTAATAATAAGACGGTCTAAGAGAAGATGAAGATGAGAGAGGGTCGCTGCGTTTGGGTCCGGATGCCTTACCGAAAACGCCGGTGCGGTGACGGCCCGAGGGGGTTTCCACACGCACAAAAAAAAGGGTAGCTGCGTTTTATGGAAATCAGCAAAGGCATACCATCGTCTACTGCTGCTACTTAACTTAGTAGCTTAGTTACCTAAAATACCCCTTTTTATCTTTAGGTAACTAAACGACTAACAGAATATTCAATGCATAAAACTCTTTTTAAATACCAATGTAATTTTTACTCATTATACCTGTGATGTAGGTATAGTTCAGTTTTGTAAACACTAAAATAATGTTAACTACTTTTGCGGGTCTTTTCAGAAATGCACAATTAAATATTTCTCAGGTCAAGGAATTTAAAAATCTGGCTGGTGATTTACATATATAAGACAGTAAAAAATAAAATCATAAAGAGATCGAATTATATTTATGAATAAGTTTTTAATACTTAATTACCCATATAACTTTACCCCTCTATATAAAGGTTTTTGGCTAAATGCCTGAATTTAAGGGCATTTTAGTTTTTGGATGCCATAAAAGCGTTACCTGGGATCATTTTTTTTTAAATCTAGCCTAAAAGGGCATGAGGAATTTAAAATGTTCTTTTTGTGAATTCCATTTCAAAATATATTAAATATAGATGACCAATGTGAAGGGTACCTATGTGTTATACATATGTGGGTCTAAGTTGAGGTTATTGTTAAACTCTAACTAAACTAAATAGTTGTGTTAGGAGTGGTTCAGATCGGAGTGGAGTGGTATCGAACCTCTTGAATACAAATTCATAGTATTATTCATATAACATTCCTGGCTAATAGTATAAATCAAGATCTATGAAATAATGAATTAGAATATGTATGAAGTGAACGAGTTAAGGTGATTTGTAAAAGTACTTAATACCGACTTTGATATGACATTTTATACCCGTCGATAAGAGTGGCACAGACACTTATTATAATTGTTTTATTACAGTACAGTATATAAAATACATAGAAGGTAGGCTATATGTTACTACCTCCATATGACGTCAAATACAAAAAATTTACAACAGATAAGAAGTTTCAAGCTAGTTTGTTATTCAAATATGCTTACTTTATTATACACATTTAATATGCGGTGTTTAAGAGCGTACACTTAAAACTTACATTTTTTATTTTATTTTACAAGTAAATACAGTAATGACGTATGTATCTAGATGATTTATTTAAGTGAGTAGTAACATATTAATAACATTTTTCTACGTGTTGCAGTAACAGCACTAAATAACTGATTATTATTCACTGATATAAATATTTTTAAGGGATTATTTAGAAACATTAAAGATACTTAAATGACATTATACGAAATTAGCAATTTTCTAATTTAGGTTTAAGCAGCTTTTATTTTATTCATAGCATACACATTTATTGAAAAGCGAGTCGCTGCCTAACAACATAACTATATTGGTTAAAAGTTCAAACCAAATACCTATTTGAGCATATATTACTTTTGTGTAAATAACTAAAACAAACAAAGTACTCACCGGTAAATACAAAGAGTTGACTGAGTCGCACGCCAGGAATACCGCTACCATATACAGAAAGGCTCTCATTTTGAAGGTAACACAAAATAAAAAATAATTCACTTCACGAAGAATAAAATTTCGGTAACGCGACTGAAAGTTGAGTTGGGCTGCTTTACCCAAGTTTGCTGTGACGTCGACGTCGGGTAACTTGTGAATGGGACGAGTACTCCCTTCCCTTTATAGGGCTAGTAAGAGTTACTGCGCAACCAGTACTGCGCTCGCTATTTTTTACACATCTATCACTTCCGTAACTAAGCTTTCCAGACCTTAATTTAAAACCAAATGTCAAAAATCAAAGCTTTTGGTTGTAGAAAATCATTTTGTTTGAGAAGCCCTATCAATTATTCTCAAACTGGAAATGCTAAGTAAAAGTATATGACTCGATATAAAATAAATGGACATTTTAATGGCAATACCAAACCACGTTGTCGGTACAAATTTGTATGTAAAGTGTTATCTATTTGCTGCACGAGTGAGTTTATCAGCCCTCATTATTTGTTCTTTTAAGCAAATATTTTCAACGTTTTGAGACGTAGATAGTATTGTAGAGTAGATCAATGTGTATACATAAAATGAATTAACTATTCTACTATAGTAGGTAGATACGTATGTATTACCAACGTAACGTAAGTTATCTAAACATACCGATATATCATTAATAATCCGATTTCTTATCGATGTGTTTATTAATTAACTAACTTTTGCCCGCGACACCGATGTCTTACTAAGATACAATCTATTTTTTATTGTATAGCAGACATTTTGAAAGCACTTTAAATTTCTTCACTCTATTATTCTGTATATCATGACATTCATGACTATATTATTTTTCATTCGTCCTAAAGAAGTATTATCACAGGAGTAGCAGTTCTTATAAGTTTAATGAAATATATTAAGATAGTAATTATCTATATATTAATCCTAATGGCATTTAAATAAATAAGTAAATGTATTTTTTAATACTAAATACCTACTTTGATATACACACAACTGACTAAAGATTATAATCTATCAAAGGCAACATGAACGACGTTTTCAAATACCATTCCAAATTCGTTCGTCTACAAATTAGCAGTGTGCTAAGTTTATTTTGCTCAAGCACTTAAAACTAACTTAGTTTTAACAAAATGATTTTGATATTAATTACTTGTCTCTATGTCCTTGATTTTTTTTCTTGCCTAAAAATTCCTTCTCGAAACTCATTAAAATTTTCAAAGTCAAGTGGGAGTACCACTTCGGTACCTATGAATAAATAAAGTCAACCCTTTTTGCATTTATATTTTTTCTTTATAATACAATCTCCTTTTTATTGATATAAGACTTGTTCTAAGAATTTCAAGCCGACGCAATATTAAAAAATTCAAATATTTTCGTGCAACTATAACTTTCATTTTTAAATAACACGTATTTCTATTAAAGTACTTGGCTAGACTTGTTATCTAATGTATCATATATAAGGATAAATGTAGGTAGGTAAAATATAAGTCATGAAGTGATGTCCGCTAAAGAGGTGGCAGAAAGGGAACGGGAGAGGGCTAGTACTCTCCCGTCCAGGCTACGGAGAGTACAGAATGTTCTCCGACCTCCATGTGCCATGGCCTGTAGGTAAGGGGTGAGGCTGCCCGATACCCTAGCAGAATGAAGCCTGATCGTATGGCTGCCTTCTATTTAAGAGGCGGCTAAGAATCCTTCGTTCCTAAGATATACCCCACTCCCTTGCAATAGACCCACTTGACGGAACACCGTCTGGTTTTAGTCGGTTCGATTAAGAGATACCCATAACTATTCATTAAGTTATTGAGAGAATCCATTAAAACGAACTTAAAAAGTTTTCGAGTTGGTTTTTATAGATTATCTTAGTAATGGAACAAAATAAAAAAAAATGTACTACTTAAAATCTTTAATATCACTTATGCATTTAAATGGGAATTAACGCGATCACGAAAAGGTATTCCATATTTCTAAGTTTCGACCAGATTGCACTTATGGCTTTAATATACACATTCTATTGGAAAAATTACTTTTGTAACTACATGCTGGAGTCATGCCCTCTCATTGATTTAAGTATTCCATTATCATATACACCCTAAATATGTATTATACATATATACTTATCTACATGCGTTGCGCGTCGCCCTCTCTACCTATATCTATTTTTTATTCTACGCATGACCATTGTTCAAAATACAATACAATCACATTTACACACTTTTATAAATATGCACATACATGATTTCAAAGTTACAGAAAATTGAATGCTATTATTAATGTCACTCCTTATAAAATTTCCTTAGGGCCTTATATGAAAATCGATTCTTAAGGAGTAAAAAAAACTACTTATAATATTATCTACGTGTTTACGGGAATTAATGCGATCACGAAAAGGTATTACACACCTCTGAATTGCCTGACGTTTCGACCAGGTTGCACTGGCCGTGGTCACAGGCTGACTGGCTCAGCGGTGCACGCCCTCCGTCGTCGACATCGTGAGGTAGAAGGTTCTTTATCCACCTCCACTTTTTTTGATATTTTTGATATTTTCGTTTCGCCATGTACCGTCACATACTATACTAACAGTGTCCCTATTCTAGAAGCAAACCGATGTGGCCCTATTCTGGTGTTCACCCAACTGCGCATAAAAGCGAGGTGGCATGTTTTTTATCACTGGATTCCACGCTGTAGATAATTTGAAACCATCATCCCGATTGAAAGTTTTGTATTTTTTAATTTCAATCGCTTCACGTACAACTCTTGAGTAAAAGTGACGTTCCGTGGAGAGGACTTGCGTAAGGTGAAATTCAATCCAGTGATAGGTGCACGCTTCGAGAGCATGTTCTGTCGATCGCTGATTTGCTAATCTGTCGGTTCTTCACAGCAGCGATGTGTTCTTTGACCCTTTCAGCAATAGTCCGCTTTGTTTGGCCTATGTAGGAACTACCACAGCTGCAGTTTATTTTGTAGACACCTGGAGTTTGTAACGGCAAGACATATTTCTGTGTACCCACGATGTTTTGATCCTTTATGCCTGGTGTGTATACTGTCGGAATGGAGTATTTCTTTAATACGGAGCCGATCTTATCCGTTACTCCTTTGACATATGGCATGTAGGCTTGTTGTCTGTTCACCTCCGGATGCTTGCGTCTCATTGTCGGTTGCTGCCGTGTTCCATTCACCTGATATCCGTTACTTTTAAGTACCTCCTGAACATGATCCAGCTCTCGCTCCAAATGTTCAGGGTCACAAAGATCGTATGCTCTGTTCTTGAGTGAAGTCATAACAGATTGTAGGTGTCGGGGATGATGATGAGACGTGGCGTGTAGGTACCTATCCGTATGAGTAGGCTTGCGGTAAAAATAGTGCGACAAGGACCCATCTGATCTCGCGGTTACTTTGACATCTAAAAATGACAATAACCTACCCGCCTCCACCTTATATGTGAACCTTATCTTGGGGTGAATAGAGTTGAGGTGTTGTAAATATTGATCTACTTCCTGTTTATTTCCTTTGACGATACTAAAGATGTCATCCACGAATCGCTTCCAAAGCCTAACGGCTTCAGGCCGAGACTCAGCGCCTTCTTTTCAAAATGCTCCATCCAGATGTTGACTAGTACAGGGGCTACAGGACTACCCATTGCGACACCATCAATCTGAAGGTAATGTTGTCCTTGGAAAAGGAAATAGTTGCCCTCTAGACAATGTTCAAGTAGATCAATATAATTGAACGGCAACTCATGGTCTCTCAGCAGGTCTTTTACGACGTCATAACATTCTTTTATTGGAACATTGGTATAAAGTGATTCCACGTCAAAGCTCACCATGACGTCATCAGGTTCCAACTTGAGATATTTTATAATTTGTATGAAGTGTCGCGAGTCTTTCACAAAAGACGGCGTTTTGCCTACAAGTGGTTGCAATACTGACGCAACATGCTTCGCGAGATCGTAAGTAGGAGAGGCAATTCGACTTACAATAGGCCGCAGCGGCACGTTGGGCTTGTGTATTTTGGGCAGACCATATAATTTCGGTGGCTGATGTGACTTTGGTCCATAAAGTCTGTTGTACTCGTCTTCTGAAAATAGGTCCTCGTTATCCTGGATAAGAGATCGTATTCTGTGCGTTACTCTGGCCGTGGGTTATATGATACCGGTTTATAGACCTTATCGTCATCCAAAAGTTCAAGTATTTTACGTTGGTAATCAGTTGTACTCATCACTACAGTTGCGTTTCCCTTATCGGCCTTAAGCACTAAAATGTCCCGGTTATCCCTAATGTTTTTCAATGCTTGACGCTCTCCCATAGTGATATTACTAGCCGGAAGCTAATTATAATACTAGTTACTAGAACTAGTTATAATAGTTATAATATCAGCTCTAATCAAAAGTACAAGTGTAACATTCGAATACCAGTCGTACACATATAACACATTACCCAATCGTTAATAGTCTTAATACAATGTTGTTTACTAAATTTGTTCATTATACGAGAATAAAGGGAAGGCCCTAATTACTAAATTATTCTTTGAACTGAATACCTTTTCGAGGTTTTGTTGCATGCCCTTTGTCGATGTCTCTGTGTGTGACAAAATAAATTATTTTTCTTTCTTCTTCTTTCTTTCTTTCTTCTTCTTTCTTTCTTTCTAGGTACTCGCCTTACAACTATTAGAAAATGATTGTAACTGTTGATTAGGAAACCTCAACTACTACAAAACTATGCGTGTCACATAAACTTGCCATAAACAACGTCTGACGATGTCATCATGTTCCATTTTGCACAATAAGGGAAGGGCTACAATTTCATTATGACAGAAATATGTATTGATTAGATAGTGCTACTTGTTGTACACGGTCGAACTAATTGACTTTTCCATGCCATCAGATCGTTAGAGAAAGACAACACACAAGACTCCCTACAATTTTTATAAAGGGTTTACTTTATAAAATTATTGTACCACCAAACCCAGACAGGTAAAGCTAAATGAAAATATATGAGACATGAATAAGAAACTCGAGTCCTGTTTCTTAATGAAACTCAAACATACATACATAAACTCACCGCTATAAAAAAAATAATAATAACGTGACACATCTCACACACGGCAGTCTTATCCCAAACTAGGCAGAGCCTGTACTATGGTAACTAGACCGCTGATAAACATACTTATACATTTCTAAATACATACATATCACTACATATTATAAAACAAAGTCCTCTATCACGTCTGTCTGTCTGTCTGTCAGTCTGTTCGAGATTAACTGAAATCTACTGAACGGATTTTCATGCGGTTTTCACCAATAGACAGAGTAATTCACGAGGAAGGTTTATGTTTATAATTTGTACCCGTGCAAAGCCGGGGCGGGTTGCTAGTTATAGATAAATTACACCCAGACACAGTACAAACGATCATGCTCATCACACAATTATTTCTCCTGAGTGGGAATCGAACCCACGACCTCTGGCTCAGCATCAGGATCACTAACCACTAGACCAACGGGCCAGTCAAGGAAGCAATCCCCGAAGGTGTAGGCAGAGGTGTATTAATCGCCTTTTGCCGACTATTGTCGTTTACTACACTTTAGTTTTTTTTTGGTTTAGTTTAGTTTACTTTAGTTTAGTCAAATGGACACTTTGGGAATTAGATGGAATGAACCTAAATGTGTGAAATTCCTCAGTATTTGAATATCCGTAAAAGACTTACGTTTCTAAAATTGATCTGGACACAAACAAGACTCTTTTTAGTGAATCAAACATTATCAAAATAAAGTCTACAATAATATTGCTCTCAGATGAATATTTAGTATTCTACAGAAGAAACGAGGCGAAACTTCATTTATCTTACTTATATATTATTTGTGTTTATTCGGCCTGATGTTTACCTGGACTTTATTTGGAGAAAACGTAGTAGGTAGTATATGCTCTAATATATTGTTTAGCATAACTGAATGAGGTCATTTATCATAATATAGTTTTAATATCATCTAAAAAACCTTACTTGATTCAGAGTTCATGGGGTACGTCAAAAAATTGTAGATAATTCATACAAAATCTGACTCTCATCTCTTGTATCATTTTATCATACTAGCCGTCTTCGCAGTTTCACGTGCGTTTATGGTCACTGCTTCGCTCCTTTTGGTCGTAGCGAGATGCTATATAGCTTATAGCCTTCTTCGGTAAATGGGCTATCCAACACTGAAATATTTTTTAAATTCGAACCAGTATTTCCTGAGATTAGCGCTTTCAAACTCTTCAGCTTTATAATATTAGTATAGGTTATATGAATGTGTTCGTGTATTTACGTGTATGTGCCAGTTTGTTATCTGGCAAGTAGATAGTTGTTATAACAATGCAATGTGATATTAGCCTGACTGTCAAAACAACACAAGTTAATGTCGATACGAAGCGGTGCGTTGCGGTGCGGTGCGGTGCGATGCGGTGCCGTGCGGTGCGGTGCGGTGTGGACTGGTGCATTGCGGTGGGGTGTGGTGCTGCGGTGCGGTGCGATGCGGTGCGATGCTGTGCGATGCGGTGCGATGCCGTGCGGTGCGGTGCTATGCAGTCGTATGAACTATTGCGCTGTAAGGGTGATGGTGTATGTTTGTATCCTAAGACTGCTGAACCAAGCAAGTACCATGGATACCCAGTTCGTTTTACAATTATAGATCCTTATATTGAACTTACTATAGGTGTCGGTTTTAGGCTACAAATGGGCGACATTACTTGATATTTGTTACGAGTATGTAGTCTAAAAAATTCAATAAATGTATAAGGTGTGGTTAAGAATTTGATATGTGGTACTACTTGTAACAAATATCTAATTCTGCCTGCTGGTCTAGTGGTTAGTGGTTTTGACTGCTTAGCCAGAGGTCGTGGGCTCGATTCCCACTCAGAACACAAACAATTGTGTGATGAGCACGATCATTTGTTCTGTGTCTGGGTGTAATTTATCTATACCATGTACATAATAATATAATAATGTTTATCAGCAGTCTGGTTACCATAGTACAAGCTCTGCCTAGTTTGGGACCAGGCAGCCGTATGTGAGACGTTTCAAGTCAAGTAATTATAATTCTTAATCACTCATTATACATTTATCGAAAATTTTAGACCCTTCCCAAACGACGTAACAACTTTGTCGTTGAATTAAATCTCAAATCTCTCTCTAAAACGATTCCAGTGATAAAATTTGAAATTGTCCTTTGCCTGTAGCGTGATTAATGAATTTGCATAGAATTAGTAAAAGACGCTGAGAACTTTGTAAACATCTATATCGAAATAAACTACTTAATTTAATAAACATTTAGATGTCCACAAATGAAATAAATTGTTGTTGTTTCAATCATTTTTAATTACATCATTTTAAGACTTGTTTATATCTAAACTCTTTGCTGCCGCTTGTCATAAACAGCTACAGTATTATGAGAGCGCTCAAAAGAAAAATGAACTCGTGAATTTCAATACTAAATTTTCTACTTTAGTTATAATATTGTGTTTCGAAACTTGGGAATTAATTTTTATTTCAGTATCTTTTTGTAGAAAACAGTTTCGCCCGAGGTTTTGGTCACGGGATTCTCATTACATAAAAAATATTCAGGGTACATTTCAAATATAATTGCAATGATACTGGTATACTCTTCGTCCATCAATCCAAGGGTTCGAATTTAAAATGAAATATGTAATGGTATTAAGATGTGAAAAAAAAAATCATTAATACAAAGATTTAAACTAAACAGACAAATAAGATTGTTAATAAACTGGTACTTTACCTATAAAAAGTATAAGCAAAATTCTAAAGCTTATTTTGCCAACTATGATTACTGAACAGGATAGGGAGGTAAGAAAGGAAGGCAATGGGAGGGGAATGTTTGCAGAGGCAGGAGTTGACTGCTTTTACTCTACTATACGCAGACGCGCAGCATCGTTCGTGTCGCGGGCAAGGAGCAGCTCTAATAGGGTCCTCCTAGCCATGATAGCCGACAGAATGGACTGTCAATATATGACTCGATGCTGTCGGCTACATGCATCTCATTGTAATTATGTACCTTAATACTAACATAGGCTATGTTTTTATGTGTTACTAACAATTTCAATGAGTCCACAGTTACTCGAAATAAATGAATTGAATGAATGGAAGTAAAGGGGTTTTACTTATACGGATGAACTGTGGGGAAGTCCGAGTCCATATTTAACAAAACATATTTCATGGTTACTGGTCCAGTTCCTCTAACTTATGCCGGCTCTATACTCGCGTGCAAATCGCGTAGTGAATCCATGAGGCAATTCAACCATGAAATTCGCACGAAAAGATCGTTCGTCCACACTCGCAAAATTTCGAAGTAACTTTGGAAAAGAACGCTAAAATGGACGCTTGCTACTTCATTTACTACAAAAATCTGTGCTATTTTATACTACAATGATGTCTATATTAAAAATAACAAACGCTCTGGCTCTTATTAAAAACAGCTTTGGTTGATAATATTTAAACAATGATAGCTAACGATCGAACTCCACGAAACGCTGATTTTATTAAGTGCGTCCGCTTGTCATTGCGTCTCACACGCTACTATGACAACACTGCGAGTGTAGATTCATTCGCACTCACGAGCGAACCCACCGCAAACCCTTTGTCGCGGGCCTAAAAACTGTAATTGATTGCGAACGTGAAACCATCTACACTCACTCGCGTTTCATGCCTATCGCTTACGAAGTAACTATTATATTATTTGTGCTTTCGCGGGCTTTCGCAGCGCAAGTGTAGATCCGGCTTTAGAGAAAACATCACTACTAACCGCGGTTAGCGTGTTCCGGATGTCTTAATAAAAGCTGTTCCCGGATCTATCCTATTTAAGGCGCAGTATGGCACACCGTGTGGTTTTATTCGATTCGATTTCGACATACCGCCCCACCAACAACCCCGGTGGGGTGACGGCCTGAGGGGGTTTAAAAAAAAAACAAGTTTTTTTCCAGAGAAAAGTAACCAGTTGACAACATGAAAAGTGACATCATTGATATTGTGTGTGTGTGCTTATAAACATCGGCAACTGCTTACCATCAGATGGGGTGAGTGTTTGATAAATCAGTTGTAAAAAACATTTGCCTGAGGTATTTTCGTTACCTTGACAGAATTCGAACCCATCGTAATTATGGACGTAGGAGGTACGTTGTAATTTACTTTAATGCTTCTAGTCATCTATGAGACCTTTGTACTTATTTAATTATTTATACTTTGTATCTCCTCATTGCCTCTTGAAATATTTAGTTAAAAGTAGTGTTCTCAACTCACTATATCACTACATAGCCTGAGGTAATAAACGTGATTAAGACCCCTTGTCTTTAGTAACAATAAATGTCAAAGTTTGTTTACATTATTTATCGTACCTCTATTAAGTTCTTCACCGTGTCATTAGAGATTCTAAAAATAATAAACAGAATTCAAAAAGATCTTTGATCTTCATCTTATAAATAACTACGTTTCGACCGCGGTTTTGCTTGCGTGAATGTAGATTTTGTCAAGGAATTCACTATCTTTCAGGAACACTACTTGTTTCGGGATGAACTCTGACTATGTGTAGGCAATTGTTCAAAACTTCATTATGATCGGTTCAGTACTTAGGGCGTTAAATCATAACAAACAAACAAACTCATTTTAACATTTACAATATTAGTAAGGACGTAAAGATAATTGAATCGCAATAGAAGGAGATGCTTCAGGCGCATGTCCTTGATAGAATAAACCAATTTAACGAGAATATTATTCTAAGGAAGCCTTTAATTACAGTATGAAATGATTACAGCTTAACGAATAAGGTAATTGATCTTATGTTAGATCAACCATGTACCTACATGAATGTTTACAACAAGATTATTTAGATTACGCCACAACTTCTAAAAAAATATTAAAATCACTGTAATGAGACAAACTAAACTAAACTGAATATTGCTATTAATCATTATTATTAAAGAAGTGATAAATATTTGACGATGTAATTGATTTAATGACAAAATGATTCTTTAAAAAAAAAACTATCCCTTTAAAAGTTATGGCCATTTGAAATTTTAGGTGTTTTGGGGTTATGGTTAGGGTATGAGAAATGCAAACCTGAAAATACAAACAGTCACAACTTTTAGGCTGACAGTTTCTTTTTGTAACTGCAGGCTAGTCATGTTCTTTCAGTGAATAAATAAGTGTTCTATTTTCAAATTCAGCCTGTATATTTATAGTTCCGAATTCGAGACAAATTACGATTATACATATCGCACTGCTATTACAATAGAGTATCAACTCAAAATGAAGCTTTTTTCAGAAACGACAGAAAACTTCCTGTTAAATGTGATTTACTGTGTGATTACTCGCTTCCTGTTAAAGATTATAACAAGTGAACACTGTATATAGATTATTTATAAAATTAAGGGATTTCTGTATTAATGAATTATTTAAAAGATTGCAGGTTATCAAGTTATTTCCAATTTTTGAGTTAATACTTTATTGCCTAAACAAATATAAAAAAAATATGATTTATTTTTAGTTGTTTTGTTGAAAAATTTGGCTTATTACAATTTATTATTATAATTTTATATTTATTGACACGTAGGGAATTGATGTTTACGTATGAAAAATGAATTATCTCAAATTTACCCTATTTTGAGTGGATGCAGTCTCGTAATAGCAGTGCGATATGTAAAAATTTACTCTTTTTCTTATTTGCCTGGGTATTGCGTCAATTATTATAATTTCAAAATTGATTAAAACAATTTTGTGCAACTTTATATTGGATATGTATACAGTACTAGATGTCTCTTGCGATTTTAATCGTATTAAATATGAATTATATCTTGTTGTTACTCGTGGCAATATAGTAAATTGGTTTACAATAATGTCAACAGCGCCGCTCCTCTAGCGTATCGACAATGCTTTCTGAATAGGTAAACGAGTTATCTAATGCACATTCCTGATATTAACTTCCTACAAACAACTACATTCTTATTTCTAATATTTGTATGGAGGTAAAAACACTACCTATTATAGTCATCAGTAACTATGTATATTTGCTTACGAAGCCCTAGTTTTCATTGGAAAATGTAGCAGATAGCTATTATTTATGTGTGTCATCAACGATGAATAGACGCAAAGAAATGAATGTGTAGGGTGCGTAACCCCATAGTACGTGGAATTCGTACATTACAATAGCAGCAAAGTGAAAGAAAATGACACCATCAACGCGCCTACGCGTACCTAATTTGTTTTACTGAGTAATAGGTATAAAGCTAGTGGTATAGTTATAGTATATAGAATTAGTGTACAACATAAAAAAATGTTTTGCGTGGCTACAATTGTTGTATAGTACCTTGGTGTTTTTTTAAATTCCCATAGAGACAAAGTTGAAAAGGAAATTTGTTAATCGTTAGTAGTTTTACCTATCTTTAATTATTTGGGGAAAGAAACAGTTATACACTAATCTTAATTAGGACAATTTAATTACATAAAAAATGTGTATAACCCACCACGTTATCTACATTTAATACAATTATTGAATCAATGTAATATATTACAAAACATTCGCATGTCCTATTCAAGACGAAATGTAATTGTGTCGACTTGTACTAGTGTAATATCTTTGTAAACCACATTTCCATCGAATACATTTTTATGTCATTTTATTTCATGCCATATAAATTTGAAATAAATTGAACATTAGTAAACACAATACTATTTCCAACAAACAATTGTTATTTTATAAAAAAACGGACACTTCTTCCATACACCTCCATCTTTGCCAATAGTCTGCCAGTTGTTCACTGCTATGTCCTTCACATCATCAGCTCACCTTCTTTTCGGCCGACCAACTTTTGTTTTTCTACCGGAGAAAAATGTTGACGACTTCCGCCTCAACAGATTATATTATTTGTCAATAGAGGCAACGTCTTCAGGTATAGACAATGTTAACCAAGAATTAATTTTAATGATTTTGGGTGTTGATTTTCACGATATATTCTCAAATCTATCCACATTCCAGTTTTACTTTCGAGATAGGGTTGTTATTGCAGTATGTTTCATTTCATTGTTGATATCTGACAGCTTTCGGAATTGGTAATATGGTAATTTGCTAAAATTAACAAAAGGAGGGCCGCTTGAATATTCCATTCCATTCTGTGTTTGGTGTTCAGACGAAAATAGTTTCGCATTGCGAGAAAGGAACAAAATATTATGCATCTCTTGTTTTAGATTAAAACATTAACAACGTAATTATTATTTATTGAATGCTTGGATTCACTCGGTATTCGTTCGGCTGATTACATTTAAATTATTGTCATATGCATATAACACTAGGTGTTACTTGCCACCTTTTGCGCTTTTTACAGTCATATGTTTTTAGTTTGTACGTTCTTTCTTTCACAATTTTTGAAGTGAAAACTTCTTTACCATCACGCTAATAATACATATATAAATCCACTAGAGGGCGTTAATCTAAACATTGAGTTCTGTCAGCTCCTTATTAATTAATGCCACCAATCTGCTTATGTTACGTTTTAAGTACGTCGTTTCGTTTAAGTTTTCACTTCTGTCGGCAGTCCCAGGACTGACTATTTTTTCTCGGCTGCCTGTAATAATAATAAATATATGACATTATGAACTAGGGATGTTCCGAATATAAAATTACCGATATCAGATAAGTACGGTTACGCATGTGAAATTATATCGGATTATCCAATATAATTTTATTTACGAATATTAACTGTTTAAGGAATTCTAACATGAAAATATAAATCGGAATTGATATGGCTTTATTTCTACGTTATTCTTTGATACTACATTCACACAATAAACCATAGGTAATTTATTATATCTACTAATTTTTAAGTCTTATCAATTAAAAAATGCAAAAATATTCTGGTTCACTTGTAACTACGTTAACAAAATGTTGGAAGACAATTTTAACCTACTTCTAATGGTCGTATGAAATGAAACTATTTACTGAAACTGTACGGGAGATAGAGCCAGGAGGAGGACAATGGCACTCTTAAGTGGTTGCCAGTAAACCCCTCGAGTGTTAGCTCTTTTTAATTTTGTTGGTTATCAAAGCCTGATTGTTTAGCTTTTCTTAACCATAACTTATTTGTCACAGGTAGAAATGTTTATGCATGTGAATAAAATGATAGAGAATCTAAATTAGCGTCCATTAAATTAACTATTGATAATAAACTGCTAGTATTAGGTTAAGCAAATGTTATCTTTTCTTTAGGGTAGATATACTTTCGCAATCGGGTAGGTCTGATGTGAACAGAGTGTTTATTATACTAAAACATAAAACAGCTATGAATGGATTGGTGAATCACCTTCTGGCTTAACCAGTGCTTAAATTTAATATACATTGCGAATTTCTCAATAGTTTTTAATTTTACGAGTCTACGTATGTCAACAACGGGTGCCTCCATTTTTAAATTAAAGTTTACCAGGCTTTTCAATCTTGAATCGCCGTTCGTATGCAAGTCTACGCTCGAAGCTACTAAAGGAGCCTTTTTTTTTAATTTAATTAATGTACTTTCAATTCTATATAACATTTCTGCAACTATACATTTTTCATTTCAAATTACTTCTATGTATTGCTAGGAAGTTGACGATTAGAACCAAAAGTAAAAATAGTTAATTTTTCGCCGTCGTTAGGTTAGTCGAAAAATCAATTAGAAAAAAAAATCTAACCTGACTGCTATTTATTGTATGGGTATAATTAAAGTTCTAACCAAACTAAAGTGATTGGGACAGCACCCTTTTTAGATGTCCATTTGGAAACTGTTTAGATTATTTGGTGAAGCAATTAACGATGAAACCATCAAGGAATGAAAAGAGGTGAGTTAAAGCTTATCTGAATATATGTAGGTATTTAAGGTTAGGGGACTGACAAATTGCTAAAGAATTTTAATGACTGAATTAATATAATGTACAAAATAATTAGTTTTATCGCTCTTAAATATACATTTTGTTACTGGAAGGTATGGTCGTGTAGAAGACACTATGAATAACGTCCACAAACCGCTTTATATTGAAGAGGAGGGTAGGTGATCTCCTCCACAATGAGTTGTTGTCGCAGTGCTAGTACATGATTCTCAGAAAGGACATTCATAGTATATGTATGTGTATATATATGTATGTATGTATGTATGTATAAGTATTAGCATATACTGTATCAGTATAATGTGTATATTCCATGTAATGTGTATATTTAGTTAATAACTTGACAAATCTTATTATTATTAAAACCTTTAAATTCGTACCCTTTACCATATATTTGCACCTACCCACTCTTTATTTCTGCTTCACCCCAAGGTTGACTGGCAGAGAATGTCTAAGGCATTAAGTACGCCTTGTACAATATGTGCATGAAGTCTTAATAAATAAATAAATAAATAAAACACTAACAATTTTATGAAAATTCATGGTTTTTAATATCTTATTTTGAGAATGACAAATTGAACTTTATAGTTGATAATAAGATGGATGGAAGAGAGGGCTGACATTAATTAAAGTATGGGTATTTTTATATAGGTACCCATTAATATATTGTAACAAGTACCTTGTAAAAAACATGTGAAAAAAGAGTGTCCTTGTAGTTTCTTGCCTGTTCTTCTTCATAGGATCTACGTATTGAAACAAGCAATTAGCTTCATGACCGACTTATAATGACTGACACCTACTATGGACAATAAAAAAATACCTACAATGGGTTTACTTGAAATAAATAATTTTGATTTTGATTTATTTTTTTAACATGTGTGCATAAAAATATAATAACAATATATTGTTTAGAAATATGTACCTACTCCAGGAAAAGCATATTCCGAAGAAAAAATAACGAAACAATATTTTTTTTAAGCTAAATCAAGTATTCGTCGGCAACACATAACGGTCCTAAAAGGAGATGGAAACGATTAGGAACAATCTTGGGCTCAAATGTAGCGAGATGAAAATGGTGTAAATTAATAGCTTCAGACTTATCAGTCCCTCACTGAAAATTCTGTAAGTTTTAACAATCTGAGAGCCGAGTTGTTAGAGGTTTAGTAAAAGTAAGGTTATGTTACAATCTTTAACTAACAGCTGATTCCTGATGCTTTTTAAACACTAATGTTTATTATATTTACTAGAAAATGTTTGAAGTCATTTCAAAGAACGTCAATGACTTGAAGTCATAGGTAGGTAGGTAATAGGTATGGAGTTATGGAAAGGATGTCTAGAATAAATACACATAACATTTTATTATTGTATTTTACTCATCTTCTATTACAATTAAAATGGCGCTTAGAAATTGTGCAGGTGGAACAATTTGATCTTGGCACCTAGCCCAACTAAGATACCATATAATACACATTATATGAGCGCAGAAATCTACTGTTCCTCTACCTACAATACAATTACAGTAATGCATAAGAAAAACTTCCTTTCCTCTACGAGACCTGTCGACTAAAATATAAATAAAATAAGTTTTTCGGCTTATATGTCGCGATTGTATGCGACCCCTAAGTAGCCTGGAAGTACACATCTAGAAGAAGGGCTACTGCTGACCACCCTCCACACTTCTATAATAAAACCATAATTTCCTCGATAATAGGAACGTGCCTGCTTGATTTGGTATGTTCTTAAAGAAATTAATATAAGCTTCAGTGTAGAGAGTAAAAGCAGGCAGCGTAAAAAAAGGTAGGTAGGTCAGAATCCGTAAAAACAAAGCAGTGGTCATCGATTATGAGAAATAATCGGGAAAACACTTAAAACGCATCGGAAAACACGAAACAAGTGAGCAGAGCAAGCAAGAGCAGTAGCAGTCGCCAACTGTCTAGTGTCAATGTCAGTCAGTTGTCATATCAGTTACATAGATTAAAAATATAAGACTGATTTAAATTGATATGGAATTGATGGTCATAATATTGGTTTTTCAGTAACTTATTGATAGTTTGTTCTTTTATAGTCATATTAGACTGCAATTAAAAAAGTGCTGCTGCATATATAGTGCATTTGGTTACTTTGAGTTAATATCCTAGTAAAAAGGTTTTGTTTTTGTAATTGTGTAATCAATTACTCAAAATCGATAATCTCATGAAAACAATTGAGGTGATTTTTCATATTCTAACATAAAAAAATATGACAATTTTTTTAGATCATAATTATCTCATCTTATTACTTTTGGGCCCACCATTTTAAATCTCCTTTAACCACCTTTCTGTTACACCTTGTAGGTATAACATCGAATACCTTACAATTATAATATATGTTTTATGTCGGAGAGGTCAATAAGTACGAGAGGTTAATAACGCGGTCGAACAGTCGCTCGTCGTAGAAACTGTCTCGCGTGCCGTGGTTGCCTAGATACGTACCTAGTTAGACAGTGATTTCTTTGTAACGTAATAACTGGCGACTACTGCTACTACTGTGATTTTTTTTTTAAAAGACAACTCCTACATTAGGAATGACTCCTGTGTCGCGGAGGACTTTACAAACATACAAACAACGGACACAAAGAACACCCAGACTCGGGTGGGAATAGAAACCTCGACCTATACCGTAGTCAGGGTCACTAACCACTAGGCCAACAGGTCTGCTGATTTGACTTTATTTCATACCAACACCTACCCGCCCTGCCCACAAAATTATGGCCGGCCAACAAAGTGAAAATAATGTACAGACGTTATATTCTACATGAAATGGACACATCAAACATTTATAAGTTCCCTTATATTCTCACTTTCTAAAATAGATGAGTGTTATTATTTTACAAACTGCAAACTGCCATAAACTGCTTCTTATTTTATTATAATACGCTGTTGAATTATATTAATATGTAATAAAAAAAATAAAAATTTTACGTCTATTGCTGAAAAGGTTACATCTTAAAAATATATAAAATCTGTATTACAGTACTTACGTATGTTTACACTTGTTTTAGCCTCTGCCCGAGGCAAAGTTGTTCAAACATACATAATTATTCCTGCTTCTCCTGCAGCTAACAAGCCTCGTTCATGTTACTTAAGAAAATGATCTTCCTCAACGAAGTTCAAGCCCATAACTTGGGAAATGTACCGAAATTTACTGGTCTGTACTAACTTTACTCCATTAACATACATCATCATACTTCACTATCAAAGGAGTAATTAAAGTGGAAATGAAAGTAGGCAAGGAACCGAGTTTTGGGTACAGAGACTATCCAAAGAATCCTGCTCCATACACATTAGAAAATATCTCTTAATGTACCTCGAAGTAAGTCAGAGGAGGACAAAGAAAACATTTCGGCGACGACCCCAACTTCAAATGGGAAACAGATGATTAATAAACAAAGTCCCCCGCCGCGTCTGTCTGTCTGTTCGTGTTAAACTGAAAAACTACTAAACTGATGTTGATGCGGTTTTCACTAATAGATAGTGATTCATGACGAGGTCTAGGTAAATAATTTGTTAAGATTTTGTGTACATTGATTGAAATATGTTAATGATTGTTGAAGAAGTCTCTGCTACACGTGCGAAGCCGGAGCGGGTTACTAGTATTTAATATTACTTGAATGTATGTTGCACATTTTATATCACCTCACTGAATTATATAAGTTTTTTTAAGCGATTCTTGTAATTAATTGTAAGAGACCGTGATTTTCATTGCATTTTTTTCTAGATGGTGTGGCAGAATTTTGCAGACTTTTGCAACGCACACATTTCATTTTATTGATTCCTTTACCTACGTCCCTAAAATATGATATTTATTGAAGGTTTGACCGACAGATCAATTTACATCATTATTTTGCCTTATCCCAATTATTTAGCCTTTCCCTCTACCCAACTTCAATCAACAATTGAGGATTTCCTCTTTTTTTAAAATCTGATAAAAGGAGGACAAAGGCTAAACAAAGGAACGAATTCTATAGGCCAACTTATAGAGAGACGGTATTTATTCCAAATTTAACGACCCTGGGCGTTATATCTCTATGTGCGTATATAGGGTAATAGAACTCATCGATAGTGCTCTACTTATACATAATATGACAAGATAAAGATGAGTGAGTTATATGACTATAATGTTCCTTATACAATCTTTTTTTTTGTATCGGTTCTAATACAGATGCCGAATAAACTGGTATTTTTATACTATTATTACGGAAGTGGGTGCGGAATTCGAAGAAAAGGACGTCTTCATCGTGATGACGTTTATTTACAAACACTTAATACATAGACACGTGGACTTAGTGACGTGTCCCTCTTGACGTGGCGTAGCTCTGACGTGCACTCTCTTCCTCTTTTCGCTTGATTAGCTTTTTTCTGACTACTGGATGGTTGCTCACGGTCGCTTATCCCTTATACTGACCTCTCTCGATTTAGTATAGTCGTAATTTCATTTTCTTTTTCGATCTAATGGATAGATAATCCTATCTATTCGTTTTTCATTTTGATCATCTTTCTTTAGATAACTTTCAAACCTCTTAGAATGTTCTCAACTTAATTAAATATTTTAATACCAGTTCTTATGAACTTGTATGAAATCCATATTCATCTCCATAACTGTATGAAATCCAAAACATTTCAAATTCGAGTTCGATGAAACACGAAATTCTTAATGGCATACCTACGTCAGAGTTCCCGCGAGCTAGGAATGACATTTCAGACGTAATACTATTTTATACAAGCACACAATACTTGATGCTTGCAGCATCGAGCTGTAACCCGCGCTTTGGTTTGCTAGTACTGATTACCTGATTACTAGTAGACGCACAGCACTATGACAATGTGTTTTTTTAGATTATAACGTAACTGTAAATATCGCATACCTATTATCTACCTTGCATATTATTTATGAACATTAACGTCATCTACTGCCTTGACAATTATTCCGTTGGCCTACTTGCAGTGGTTTGTTCCACTGTACTTAATACCTCGGCGATTGTCATGTTTTGCATTTGACAAGTTACACAATTTTTACAAATATCTCACTTTGTAACAATATGATGATAACAGACGTGATAAACAACTTTCATGAGTAATCTCAAACAATGAACAGCATTGGCGTGTTTTTATTTAAATTATTGAAAAAAAATGGCAATTTGGTTTCCTTGTACAGCTTTACGTTGATAACTACTGTTTCTACTGTTTTATGTTCTACTGTTAAGTTGTACCGTATGTACTGTGGTATTAAAACCTTCTTTAAACGTGTAGGATGCTGGTTTGTACTATATTGTCTGTCGGATGTCTCAAAAATATAAGTTTATATAATTAATAGGGAAAAAAAAAACAATAGAAGAAGGACTCTCGTCTTGGATGTCTAAGAGGAAAATTCACGCCACTGCTATGAAGAAGTGATAAATATATGATAAAGTTATTGAAGTAGATAGAGAATTGAATACGTATCATAATAATTAATTACAGATAAGCCTGAAATACACCGCTGTCCTCTGGTAGAACTCTCACAGCCAAGGGAGTGCTTACACTACTCTTACAGAAAGACGAAGCATCCAATCGATCTATGTTTAGGAGCTTCCCTGAGAACAGTGTGAACAGTGATGAGCTGAATATTGAATTTGCGTAACTGGTTACTGCTTTGACGGCACCGATGAGGCACTTGTGTGAGCTCACCAGCTACCCGCAGTAGGAGGTGTTGTCCCTATTTATCCCTAAGACAACAGTGTTTATGTGATATTTAACTAGACCGCCACGACACAAGGAGCACTCCCTAATGCAGGAGCTATCTTTAGAATTACTATTACTACTGTAGTCCTATCATTGTTTTTTTTTTATTTATAGATCTGACATGCTGAACTGACGTTTGCTGAACAATGTATATATATGACAATAAGCTATTAGTATCTGCATAGATAATCAATCATAGTTTTGAAAGTGTTTCTAATTCGGAAAAAAATCTTTCCAGAATGAAAAATGCTTTTGAACGCCGTCAATCTAAAATTCCCCAAAAGATTACATCGCAATTCCATCACTACATCCATTGTCATTAATCTTACTCGTGTGTCATACATTGACATTTATACAGAAGCGCTATTTTGTAATGAAAGAGGGATTAAACGGTCAAAACTACGTAATATTACCATTTCTTTTACATGGTTTGATTTTGCTATTATTTGAATGTTTGAGGGCTTCGACTGTCAGGAAACAGTCAGTCCGAGATGCAGGTATGCGACCCTAAAAGATCTGCTCGAGCTATTGCTAACATTCGAGCTATTGCTATTGCTAACAATCCATCCCTAAAAGCAATATCCTCACCATTTCAATATACTCCAATTTTCCCATTTATAATTCCCAAAGAGCCCGGTTGACGGCAGTAGCCTATACCAAATTGACAAAATGCGGTTGTTTAATACGCATCTGCCTATCAATTCGGTGATACAGGCTTGACTTTTTTTTTGAGATATATGGCAAACGAGCAGACGGGTCACCTGATGTTAAATGATTACCGCCGCCCATGGGCACATGCAACTCAAGAATCACAAGTGCGTTGCCGGCCTTTAAGGTGGGAGTAGGGGAAGAGGGGGAGAGGAGGGGAGAGGGGGAGAGAAAAGGGTTAGGGCATCTGGTAACCTCACACTTGCTTTACTGCCGGTTTTTTGTGAGGCCGCGGTATCACTCCGGTCGAGCCGGCCCATACGTGCCGAAGCATGGCTCTCCCACGAACAAAACAGTGACGACTGTATGTACTATGCATGTATTCGATATTTATATATTTGTGTAATTTAATTGCCCAGATAGTGAACAGTTACCGTTGTCACTAAACACCAATACCATCAGAAGTGTGACTTGCGTATATTAATAGAGAACAGAACGCAACACTATGCAGCTAAGCTACTGCTAATTGGCTGCGGTTGTCGAGCTGATGGTCGATTCAAGATACAAATAACACAAGGTTGTTCTATGCCATCGACAGTCGTGGGACTGTGAAACCGAAGAACTAACTGTAGCCGAGTCGTAGATAATATTGTCCGCCTACATTAGTAATTATAGCAAATATTTCGTTTAGTGGACTGACACAAGTACACTCACACAATCACACACACACACACACACACACACACACACACACACACACACACACACAAACACACAATTTACTATATTCCTTGTGCAGATTGAAGAGGCTAGTGATCTATCACACAGGTCTCCTAGTTCAGACACCAGTCTCTCACATAGGCTAACTTACTTGAAATTACCGAATGTACAATAACTAGATCAACTATATAAATTTATTACTTTAAACAAACATTATTATTATTATTTTGAAAGTTTTCTCAAACAACATAGTGCTAGGATTTTTTAACCAGCTTTTTTTAGATTCACTCATTCACTTGTAACCACGCCCCGTGGTTTCACCGTGGTTTTGAAAAATAGTGTCCTTGGAGTTTCTTGCCTGTTCTTCTCCATAGGATCTACGTATTGGAACAGGCAACTAGCTTCACGACTGACTTAGTCTGACTGACTTCTACTCCTGACAATTCAAAAATACCAATTATTGGTTTAATTGAAATAAATGATTTTGATTTTGATTTTGACCAGCGTAGTCCCGGTCCCGTGGAAATATCGGGACAAAAAGTAGCCTATGTGTTAATCCAGGTTTCCAGCTTTTTAAATACCAAATTTCATCGCAATCGGTTCAGTAGTTTTTGAATAGAAGGAGTACTCTCGTCTTGGATGTCTGAGAGGAAAAGTCACGCCACTGCTATGAGAGCTTTTTTTACATTCACTTATTCACTTGTAACCAACTAACTTCTAATAGTCGTATCGGCGTGAAATTTTATATGTATAATATATTAGTTCGAATGACAATAAATATTATTATTTGATGATGGGCGAGGGTGATTAGTGGTACTCTTTATTAGCAACCAGTAAATCCCTCAAGCTAGGTGTACGAGTGTTTTAAGGCACCGATAACCTTTTAATAAATTTGCTATATTTTATATTTCAGCTTGTTTTGTCCTGTTGTAAGTTTTGGTATAATAATTCATTAGTATCTTATAAGTTATTACGAAACAATAAAATTTAGTATGTTCTATGTCTCTTTACTATGATATAAAATACTAATTGACAATGTTTTTCGTAAAATAAATTGTTATAACATAACATTTTGTAGTTATATTTGCCATACAGTGTTTTAAGTTCTCTATTATTTACATAATTTATTTAAAACAAAACAGTCAATTATATAGACTTTGACTTTGGGTGTCACTGTGCGTACGGTAAGATGTTTCTATAGTTGTACTCAATGTATATCATATTCCAAATAATATTACACAGGCATGATTAACTCAATATTAAGTTTACTGTGAGCAAACCTTTGAGGGTTTCATATACGTACGTAGGTACTACGGACGCTAATGGCTTGCTTATTTTGAAGTTTCATTTGAAAAAAGTTAAGTCCCGTACTTTTGTTTTTACACTAAATTATATTGTAAGTCATGTTTTGATACCCATACCTGAACTTATTAGATACAATTTTAACATCTTTCAGCAACAAATAAATCCTCCACCAAACGCAAGAGCTGTAACCATGCTTAATTGGTTTTACTTATGTATTTTGTAATGGTAAAAGCCCTCAGGCTACGGATAAATGAATTTATGTCAGAAACAAAAGTGCAAACAAAAAATGTAAGGGTTTTTCAACATACTGTAGGAATTTTTATTCTGTAATAATTTTATTTTGCTTAAGGACAGTTTTTATCCGTATAATACTGGATAGAGTTTTTGTCACTCAAACCAAGTCATTTTATGGATATATGTATTATTATCACCATGATAGAATAGTGTCTAATAATGTTTCACTAAAAACTTAATTTTCTTCAAACATCTCATTCGGCAAACCGCCAATCCTCTCCGACCAACTAAATTAACCAACAAGTTGTGCAATTACCGTTTTATTCAATCAAATCAAATGGTAGATTTAATATCTTATTTGTTAAAATTCTATTCATAACGAAATAAATGGATAAAAAAAAATATTGAACACCTATTTGTTAGTTCGTCTCAGAAACTGATTAAACAACAAGACAGAGACCTAGCGAAGGTCGATGGCATATTTCGCAATGATGTTCCGTATAATATACCTATGTATACTAATAATTAATTAAATTGAAATGTCTGTTCACGATATTAAAATAATGCTACCCTCGTAACTTTCTTATTTGCAAGTTACCAAAATCCAAACACGCGATGTAAAGTTTTTGCCGGTTTCGTTCTGCAGTAGCTAACAAGTCGAATTAGGTTATTTTTATTTAACGTCAAACTGTAGGCACCATTCAAAATTGTTGACGTTAAACCTCGATATTCTCATATCATTGACTTCGGTGTTCGGTTTCACAACACAAAGTCTGTTTCTGGAGGACTATTAAGTAATTTATTTAACCCAATGATGACGTGCCCGATGCCAATTTTTTAATAATAAAATTGTTTCACCAAATAATATTATTGTATATTTCTCGATTACATTTTTCATTGCCATTATTGATTAAAATTCTAATTTGACAAAATATACTTTGCAGACAAGACTAAATTTCATTCAAATAATAATAATAATTTCATAGAACATAAATATCCTACTAATATTATAAAAGTGAAAGTTTGTGAGGATGTAACTAAATCTAACTCGGTATAGAAAACCCTTCGTGTATAGTTTCGAATATTTGTTAAATGTAAGTACATATTTGCAATAAATCAAATCAAAATGATTGAAATTCAAATTTACATTTAGACTATGACCAAATGAAAAATGAATAACATTAGATTCATCACTTTAGTCCTTTGTAATATAAATAATCAATATGTATGATATATTAATTGTGGTGGGTAATATAATTTACTAAACAAGTTCAGTATTTGTAGTTGAAATTAACTTGTTACTTATTTCTTAATCTAACAAAATTTTCTTAATACAATCGATTGTTATTTTTAATCGAATCGGCAAAATTTTTGGTTATCACTATATTACTTTTTATCAACCGTCAAAAAAAAAAAATAAACCGATAGAAATATGACCGACGTAATATTTTTTTGTTAATTTATATAATCTCTCAATAATAAATTCAAGTAATTAATGTAATACCAAAACTTTCCTTGATTAAAACCTGAAAAGCTGCTGTGAATGCCATTATCAATTAATAAAACGTTCGCAGTTCCTTTTAAGATTACAAAATAAATCATTAATTGCCTTAAACTTTCTAACAAAGGATTTTAATGCCAGTCTAAAGTATTTTTTTAATTTTAATCTCAGGCTCAGTCTTTCTAATTGAGTTTAGATTGTCAGAGATCAAAAATATGATAAAGAACTTTAGTGTTAACTTGTGCTGTAGAGAGAAATTTATTGAATTCATTATCAATTTAGTAGACTTTTTTTTTAAATGTTTATTTCAAAAGCTCTCAGTGACTAATAATATATTATGAGCTAATAATTAATAATACGTTAGTAGTGGTAAGTTGAAACCAGACTGGTTGAACGTGGACTTATTAATAAACCATTCTGTATTCATTCATTAGCAGAAGTGCAGGGCGTATACGAGTATATTGACATGCCAATATCAATGGCTTAATCCGTCGTGCTCTTGTCACCGACGGCGTTCTACATGAACGCAATAGTCTGGTACGATAAAACCTATACGTTTGATTAACGATGAATAAACCTCTTTTATAGGCTCCAATCAATTTTCTCTTTAATATTTATTTGAGGTTAAAGTACGAAATTTCTGTACCCAACTGTGGCGACTTCCACATACAGCAACAAGAAACATCTACAACCTACTAATCCTGCATCGCGCTATGAGGCATGATCACCTCGCCTGGTCGGAGGATCCTCCTTTTGTGTTGGAGGGACATAACACCCGTACCTCCACACAACAAATTGACAAATGCAGACAACCTTCCTTAGACGAAAAAAAAATGTCATCTCGAAAGAAGATCATTTATGCCTTGGCGATAAAACTCTACAACATCTGTGAAAAAATTTTGTACTGCTTCTTAATTTTGTTTCCTTAAATATTACGGAGGATAGTATGGATTCTTACTGGAAGTTTCGTAAAATTAAAATGGTTTCTCGTGTAATATGAGATCTTAAACTATCTTAGAGTAATAATTTCGAAGATCTATTAGCAAGTCGTTGTTTTTACTCTGAGAGTTACGTTAGAACTTTTTTCTTTGCAATAGATATCTGTTATTCATTGATAGACTGTAGTCCCAGATGGGTTCAGAAGTAACTTACGCTGTGATTGATTGAGCGTCATCTGATTAGTGTGAAAAAAAAAATATAAATTATGATTTTTTTGCTTTTTGCCCATTATACTCTAATAATTCGACTGGCCTGTTGGTCTAGTGGTTAGTGACCCTGACTGCTAAGCCAGAGGTCGTGGGTTCGATTCCCACCCAGGAAAAATAATTGTGTAATGAGCACGATAATTTGTTCTGTGTCTGAGTGTAATTTATCTATAATATGTATGTATTTAGAAATATATAAGTATGTTTATCAGCAGTCTGGTTACCATAGTACAGGCTCTACTTAGTTTGGGATCAGACGGCCGTGTGTGAGATGTGTGAAGTTATGAAGTTATAATTATATATATATTATGCAATAGCTCGAGCAGGACAGGTCTAATTAAAAGAACTATATTAATTAAATTAAATTTCTTTTTTTTTGCTGATACTACTAAATTCAATTTGGTTAATCTAGAGAACAAATCAATGGGAGGGATTCGCACTGAATGAAAAATATATATACATATTAAACACTGTGTTTCTTCTCATTGGTATGAAAGGTTCGTGGGACGAACTACTGAATTATTCTTGTATTTTATGTATAAAATATCTGTTCTGTATATGTTTTTTTTTCTGTACAATAAAAAGTATTTATAATTATTATTCTAACGTTGCTAGTTTAGCAGACTTTAATAAAATTATACATTCAAACTTTAATTCATATTGATTTTGATGACATTACTAATTGTCGAATTAAATATAAAACTTCGTTCTTTGAATATTGAACAAGTCTTGAAGCATCACGAACTAGTCGTCACTACTGCATGCCATCTATAAAACTACACCCTATCTATAAAACGATGGAGATTTCATCCACAAGTATCGTAGAAGGTTTCTTAATAAAATACTCAACGGCTATTTATCCAACCTATGATTTTTAAAATCTAAATCTTAAAATCTTTAAAATTTATTCAGATACAGACTTGCATTAAGAGTAATAAATTAAGCTGAATACAAAAGTCGATATTACTAATTCACGACGACTTTGATGAGTGGTCAAAGTGCAGAGGATTAAGTAGGAAGGCGGACCCTGACTCTAACTAAAAACACTAATAGCCCGGCAGAAGGTAAGACTAAAAATTGTAAAGCTATCAATATGGAGAGTATATATTTTTTCCTGTTTTAGTAAAACATTGTAAGTACCTTAGTAATGGAAAAAGAAAAAAATCAAACCAAATTGCAATATTATTAATGTATTTTATTTTTACATTTAACATCAATTATGAATTCTACACTAATTAATCTATCAATATACATAATAAAAAACGTGTCGAGTAGGATATAGCACTTGGGCCAGGTATGTAAATATACCAGTAATTACTTGGTACAATGAGTAAAATAATTGTACAAACACATCAATCTGAAATGACAGTAGTGGGACTTTGAAAATGAAATCGATTGTACGGTAAATCTAAAGAATAGTCTGCTTGTACATCTGCAGGTCTCGTAGTAAAGTCTACTAAGGGTGCAGGTGCATCAATATCAGTAAATATAGGTTCAGGGATATTTGATGGTCCAGTGTAAATTGGATAAAGCCTTGATTTTCCTTCTTCTTCTTTAATTGATTTTGTTAGTTCCGGTTTCCAAGTCACTAAATCAAGAGACTTCGTGGTACGTTCTTTGTTAGTCTGTGATAATTGAATTCTATCTGTCTTAATAATTTCGTTGTGTTCCCAAGGGTTATGTATTGACATCGATGGTGGTGGGGTTGCCGGCATGTTACCTGGGGATGGCCAGTCTCGATCGTCCCGACTTCTTTTTTCGTATGGGTAATCATAAGGGTAATGGTAAAACCCGTAGTTCACCGGATTAGTAGCAATCTGGAACAGAACATCTGTTAACCGGTTACCCCGGGTAAGTTTTAGTAACAGTGCGTTATAGCCTACAGATGTGTTTAATTATATATGTTACGTAGTATTAAAATGGTCTATTTTTGTTACTGTTAGATATTAATATACATATGTAGATTGTACCAACGATATTTATGTACCTACAAGGTGCGTTGGACACAATAGTTATCTTTTAAAAACAGTATCACCGAATTCAATGCGCCTCAAAATACCCAAATTGCTTCAAGTGTGCCTATAAAATTTGAAGAGTTCCCTCAATTTCCCCAGGATCCCATCATCAGATCCTGACCTGATGATCATGGGACTACCTGAAAAGTATATCCTTTTAAACAAAAGAAGATTTTTTTAAATCGGTCCAAGCGTCTTTGAGTAATCGGTGAACATACATAAAATAAAACAGTGGTGTTCCACTGTTTTTTTTTTATGTATGTTCCGAAGAAGCCTTCCTTTTTTGAAGTCCGTTAAAAATAGTTGAAGTTATGTACATACACGCCTGTATCCCCGAAGGCGTAGACAGAGGCATAGTAAACATCAAACTATTTGCAACTGTAATTGGTGCCACTCACGTAATAAGGGGGTAAGTCCATTACTGTCAACCGGGCATTTTGGCGCACTAGATTCAAAGGGAAATGTAGATAAGAAGGATTGTTGCCGGGCAGTCTGAGTAAAGACTTTTTTCTTTAATGTGGAGACAAAGAAAAAAGCATACACCACAACCTTACAGATATGTCTTGAAATCAGAGGTGAATAATTTTTACTTCTTAACTAACATTTCTTAAAAAAATAACCACAGTTGCAATCTAGTATTTAAATATGATATACGTACTGCAGTATTTAAGTATATCTGCAATACACCCATAACACGCCATATAGTCGAAGATGGCTTGCTCGGAAATAAGTGCCCGGTACTAAATAATACTTCTTTGTATTAAAATGGTAAATCTTTGACTTATTAATATCACGTAAGAATTAGTACTGTACGTTATGTCATAATATATCGTTTTGTTTTTATATATTCAAAACCAGTCACAGAAGATGGAACGCGCCGGATATAATCACTTGCTCTGTGTAAAGACTTACTTAGCTGCCTTTCTATTTTTGTCAAAATATAGTGAATGAGTTATATGGCTAGTAATACTGGTACTTGATTAAATTGAGTTCTTGACCTTAAAGACTGACAAACGGCCAACATTGTTAATGTATAGACGCATTAAATTACTAAGTAAAATAGGAACGCGAGACAGAGGTTTACCGGTTACCGCTTTTGTTGGACAGTTTCAATTATTCTGCAAAGTATTCTTTCTAAAAGTACATAGATATCGTTGGTACTGGTAGAGGAAATGAGTTAGATCGATTTAAGAATTTCATACCTTCCCTCTGTCACGAAATCTATCATCATTATAAAGGTCTACCTGAAAATGTTATTTTTACTTTTATGTTAGTAGCAATATTATGTTATAGAGTTAGTTATTAGTTTTGATAAGAGTTAAAGTAAAAAATACCATAGTATTTCCTATGTAGACATCATGTGGGATTTGGGAAATTGTGGACTGTTCATGTTGATAAAACAAAACCTAACAAACATAACTAAAAGAAGATATCTTCGTTGACCTTGAAATAATAAAATTGATGAAAGACACCATTTTTTTATGAAATCGATTTAACAGCTGATAATATTTTAAGAATTGTAACATTTGCCTTGGCAACCATAAGAGTCCGAATTATTAGAATATTGTATAGAAACTGATTGAAAATTTTAGGAAAATTGGATGTTTAATGATCATTAAACTTTACATCCGGAATTCGTATTCAGATTACTTGGGAGCTGTGAGTGAAGAAAGAAAAAAGAGGTGAAACAATTCACTAAGATTTGAAAAGGATGGAACATCACTATCTGAAGGTAAACAGCACTTATATATACATAATATGTATATAGTAGGTATCTACTATTAGAAAATAGTCTGGTGTAATTAAAATAAACAGCTTCAAGATCTGTCTTGAAAAGTGTTACGGGAAAATTGGTGTCGGTGCGCTTGAATAAAGAGTGGTTTCATATATATATATATAAGGTGACTATTAGTTAAGGAAGTTTTTTTTTTTTTTTTTTAATCTGTTGTCTGTTTCTGTACCTTACAAATAAAAAATAAAATATCAGGTGGCTACGAGCAGGGTGGTTTACTTAAAGGACATTGAAAGTTAATTAAAGAAATAGTTTATAAGGGAATTTTGACTATTTTTATTACAATTCATAAATATTATATACATCTAAGTGTTTGTTGCCAATGGCCAAAAGCCACGTGACAAATATTTATATTCCCTACATTATGCTTACCTTTTTTAAACCTTGTATGGAAGCAAGAATGAGAGCCATTTTGGCTAACAGCAGGGCTTTCCCGCCAAGTACTGCAAGGAACTGGAATCCCATAGGCACTATTACCATGCCAATGGAGACGACACCAAACATCATCATTGTCATCATATGATGACGTCGACGGCCCCGGTATTCAACTATTAATAAAAAGAATAAGAACTTAATCATGTGAATATTTTATTTAGATTTAAAAAAAAAACTATATTTTACAGATTTTTTAAGGCACACGAAATAAAGTTTGTCGCCACATTCCTTTTAATTCTACATATGTTACCAAATTATAGTGTACTCCACAGAGCACAAAACTCACTTTTTCATGGTCTCATCTTAATCACATTTTTTGTGCCTTGCTCAAAATTACCAAACATAGGCACAAGAAAATTTTAAATATTGGTACAGTTTTTATTCCAAGTTAATTTCGACAACTATAACTCAGTACTTTGACAAAAAAGTCTATAATAGTTTACACCTTGTCATATTAACTTTTGTTCCGTCTAGTACTTTTCGTAGGGACAACAACATAATCAAAGATATGACTAGGACAACAATTTCATTACAGTTTTATATTTACTTTCTATAGTACCTAAATGTAAACAAACATACAAACCTTTTTCTGTACTTTTTCCATCGCCAATGTCAAACTTGATCACGTGAGTTTGGAGAACTTTTGCCATCCGTTTTAGAGCTAGTGTGCGCCAATCACTCTCTTCTAGTTCCTTTTCTGTCCATGTTCTGAAGGTAGAATACATTGAACGAATAAATTTTTTTACAGAACAGTGTTATTTCTCCCTAAAAATCGGAACCGCTTGCCTTTTATAATTATTTGAAATTATATACTAATCATAATCCCAATAATAATATTCATATAATATTATTTGAAGATTTTCTTGAATATTTTTTTATTAAATGTCTCCTCCATTTATTATTTTTTTCTCTTCAATTAAAAAGTACACAGTCAACTTTTAGTTGCTTCACTGCACATAAAGATTTATACAAATATAATTATGGTTACAGAACGCAGTGAAGTTTAGGCCAGCTAACTACTTGTTGTTCTGATTAACAGAGGTTACATCAAGGAACCATTAGAGGACCATCCGGGGTTTGTCTCTCTGATTTTGTTTCAGAACTGAGAGTTTTCGTGCCCTAAGCCTCGTAGCAGCCCGTTATCCTCTCGAGTCAAAGTAGGTAGCACGCTTCTTGTGTGTGTTTCGCGAGGAGGGAACAGGGTTTGCAAAAGTCTCCTATCGCTGAACGTTGTAGTTTTCACATGTCAAAAATACTAAATCACACCCATAATAAAAAATATTCTTGAGATTTGTCATTCAATCGCTTGATCAACACATTTATATTACAATACGCAATGTCTTGTAAAATAAATATGTTTTGCCTATTTCTATAAGAGGCAACGCTATTTGTATTATTTCGCCACTACACTGAAATTGGAGTATATTGCGCAATTTTATACGACACCCACATAAAATGCGACGTTGATGAATTGTGTCGCCGATGTTATCCTGAACTCTACGATTTTTGCTTTGAATGACGACCTACATTGTCATTCAATGCTCACAAATGTGATAACATTTATTACAAGCTTCTTCAATTCTCTTAAATATTCTGCGATATAAATAATTAATCATATGAAAGTGTTGTATTACACGTTTATATAATTTTCGCAACTTCAGGAGCAAATATTCATAAAAAAGGTTTTTTTTAATGCTGACCAACAAAACTGAATAAGTCTTCCGTAAAATAATAATAAGTCCGTCAGTAAAAAAAAATTAGAGCAGCAACCACACGTATGTTGATAAACCATGGATAGTTGAAACCCACACGATCAATGCTCTCACTACGGAATCATTTTGAAACCTGGGTAAAATGAATACAGGTGAAACTGTTCATTTATCTAATTATAAACCCAGCAAGCAATAAATAAAGCAAATAAGATACTTGTTTTTATTAAAGTCGGTACAAAGTAGAATTTCTGGCTTATCCAGAAGGCATCATTCATTCTTTTAAAGGTATCTGAGGATACAAGTTTCAGTTGCTCAATCTCAAATAACTTATCGAAATCTAAGTATTGTACGACAAAAAGTATAACTTATATGTTTTTGACTACCTTTCATCTGATAGGTTACGAGAGAAAATTCGGTTTCATGAATGGTTCTAGATTTCCGAGTCCATTTTCTAATAATGGCATTAGTAGGACAACCAGCATACAACCACCGTCATCTAAGAAACTATGCTGATTGAATGCAATTAACGTACATATCTAAAATGAGTTTCATTTACCTCGTTAATAATATAGTTTACAATCATAGTAAAAATGGAAGAAGTTACGTTATTTATTGTCCTTGTTGTGTGTGTTGTGCTAGACATCAGTAAAGAAATAATTTTTGTAGGACCTACTCGGTTTCATCTTAACGTAAGTATCATTTATTTATTTTATTAGGTCAGCCAACGATTATTACACTAAGCATTATAGATTTATATTTAACGACTAAACATGTATGAGTGCAATAGTCACTTATAAACTAACACCACATGCACAATGAATAACGATTATAACAGTTAAAAATAAAATAGGAGATTGATAAATTATCAATTTATTATGTATATATATTTATCAATCTCCTATTTTATTTTATTTTATTATATATTATTATATACTTATTATTATAATTAATTATTATATTTAATTATTATATAATTATATAAATATATTATTTTATGGACATATTATAATTGTTCAGTTCGCAAACACCTATTAAAATAGGTGTGACGATTATAACATATGTTCTTAATTCAATTTAAAAATAAAAGTGGTATGCAATGAAGAAAATATCCAAATAGTAATCAAAAATAAGTTCGGTAAATTATTTACAATTTACAATTCAATTTAATACAATACTTGAGTCTTGAAATGAGCATCGCAGTATAATGTATAAAAATAATATAAAACAAAATAATAAATTATGTTACAAGTAGGCAAAATAGGAGATGAATCACAATTATATAGGTTCAACTTAATTCAATATTAAACTATAAATTGGTTAAATACTAATCAGATTGACATTAGTCCAGAACAGTAATATAATTAAATGAAATTTCATCTATATATTATATATTTAACAAATATAATATTACAGCTGAATCAACAACATAACGTAGTCGTTCATTTTTTTTGTGTGAACAGGTCGATAATGCACTTGTAAAATTTACCAATGCAATCATGGTGTAAGTCAATTAAATCACTGCATTACACATATATGATATGTACAAGAGTAATATTATCTAATTATGTACCTGGTTTCATTTTCCGGCACGATGTTACCCGATCTATCGACAAGCTCAAAACGAACTAAGTTGATACCATCAACTACCGGCACCACATCAGGGGTCAAAGAACGATCGAGCGCCCTTAAAGTCTTTCGTTTCATACATCTGACGAACTTTGGAAAGTATTCCTTGTGATCTATGACATCCTTCACGTCCATTAACTGTAAGAAATTCACATAATATATAGGTATTTGTTACCCATAACATACATATCATATAATTGTCATTACATCTACAGTGTCTGTAGTGTAGAAGAATGTTGAATTGTACTTCTACTTCATTAGGATTTGAAAGTTCAATCAGAAATTGTAATTATAATTTAATTTTATCATATTTAATTTTATACATCCTGTGAATCCAAACTTATCCTGGTTTGCGGTATGGCTTAAATGTCTCGGTGCCACAAAAAATAAATTTGATTCAATAGAAGAACTAAAGATGTAGTTACTAGCATTGTATCAGGTGATGAATTATACTGAAACTAAAAACACCGGTGCCGACACCTTATCAAGCCTGCTTCAGCTAGGTTAATAGGCTATCCTCAAGTTAGAGCTCATCTAGGCTGGAGATGATCTGCGGTGGGAAGCATCTTGAAAATAATAAAGATATATATTATATTGAAGCAAGTTATGAAACCTATTGAATAATTTGGGTAATCTACTTAGATTATAACAAATACATTTTTGGTATTATTTACCTATCATATAATATATGTTAGCAAAAAGTGGCATGTACGAGCAGATGTTATATCAGTAAACGTATGGCACGTTTGTATTTTACCTTACCATAACATGTTAATATTATGTGTCTATTACATAAGCAGATGGTTTGATAGATGAAAATAGCTACCGTGTATCGAATGCAAGCAAACATTGTCGAAATAGTAAAAATTCATATATTTATTAAGTAGTGAATGCTCTTGATATCTTGGATTTATATAAAATGAATCACACATTATGATTAGGTCGTTAATGAAAAAAAGCAACACTTTGCAGTAGAATATACAAATGTGAATAACTTAAATATCGTATGTTCATCACAGACTTTGGTGTCATAATCTCCAAATCACAACACAGAACAACTGAGTACATAGAAGACAAAAACAAAATCGTCTCTCTTTATGATCATGATTACAAATCCAAATATATAAGTGCGTACGGATCATGAGAGAAAAATACTGTTTATTGCTATAAAAATAACGTACAAAAATAATTACTATCTCACCAACAGAAATCGACTCATTTGTTAGACTTTGTGTCTAATCATTTTCAAAATAGTGACATATTATTACTGTGAAACTAGCTTTTGTCCGCGATTTCGTTCGCGTGGAAATATTCCATGGGGACCGTACTGTTTTAAGGATAAAAGCTAGTCTCCGCCGTTATTTATAAAAATAAAATAATATGCATTTAAAATGTAGACAATTTCATGGTATTTAAGGCAAATTAGCGAAAAGTGACTTTTAATAAAATTGACTTAAATAATAAAAGCGTTCGACTAAAGCAGGAAAATGTTATCACTCAAAATGTTGTAAGACAAAGAAAATAAATCAGTACGAAGCGGAGTCTAATAGAAACGTTTATTTTGTGAATTTTTGTGTACCCAAAGGCACTTAAAAGCCATGAGCCGGCTTACTGAAACAAGCGACGGATAACAAAATCTGTAAAAGGAAACAAAAGTCTTTGCGAAAGTACAATTTATAACGTATGTTATTTTATACACAATCATGTTAGATCAACGAGGAATTTGATAAAAATATGTAGTATTTGCTTTTTCTTTCTCACACATATTACATACCTACAAAACTCATAGTCGGACGACCTCTCGAACTAAACTTTTGTCACGTGTAAATACTTAACTATTATTTATACATCATAAGATGTGTGGTGTACTCCCATCCTGAAATACAAATACACATGGTATGTCATGCGTTAAGCTTAAGAACAATGTGATCCTTTTTGAAGTCATCTGTGTTTGCGTGGAGTGAATGCAACCATGTTCCCCTTTCTCCTCAGAGACACTAGGAAGAGATACATATACCTACCCTCTGAATGGCGCGGACATGAGTCCGTGATTTATTAAATCGTAAAAGGTCATATTGTATAGCCCCCTCCCCCCCCCCCTCATTGCTGCTGCTGCCCCTTTCGTTTGATAGAAATATGCCCGTAATATTCCTTAATTCACTCTTTAATCCCAGCTACTTATTAAAACCGATTCACTATTTGTTACAAGCGCTTCTAACATCTTGCAAAGCACTTATATTGTAAACACTGCAACCGGTTAGTAAAAATGTGAAAGGAGAGTTTACAATGATAATGATAACCAACAACACATGCCATCAGGGATCGCGATTGAGTTAAAGTAGAGTAGTTAAATTCAAAAATGCTGTAACTGACTTTACGTTGAGCAACAAATTAACATAAGACCCATGACGGATATACGACGTTAAACATCACAAAGTAATAGCAATATTACAAAAAGTATATGAAAATCTTGGTTCCTGTGCTCCTCCGGGATCAAATAATGTATTTGAAATGAACACAGCAACGGATGCTTTTAAAGACAACTCCCGCATTAGGAATTACTCCTGTGTCGCGGGGTTTACAAACATACAAACAACGGACACAAAGAACACCCAGACTAGGGTGGGAATCGAACCCACGACCTCTGGCTCAGCAGTCAGGGTCACTAACCACTAGACCAACAGGCCAGTCAGCTTTTACGACTGTTAAAATTATTTTGGAGGGACGTTATGGTTTTTCATTCCTAATAGAGTATGGATCCACCATAGTATAGATTCCATAGTGATAGATTCCAACGTTTGATGCTGAGTATTCGAATAATGTCCACAGATCGTTTTTACGGTTTTGAAATTATATCTATATTAGTGAGTTTTTTTTTTTTATATTATAGGGGGCAAACGAGCAGACGGATCACCTGATGGTAAGTGCCAACACATTGTCTCGTCTCATCTCATCACTAATATTTTCTAATGGTATCTATAATATTTTATGATTAATACGCTTCTTTGTCCCCTTTTTAAGAAAATTTCGAGAACGCATTTACTTGAAATTTTAAATACTTACAGTTTATATGTAACATAAGTACAGAAAGCAAAAAAAAATTAAAGAATACGTCTTACAAATTCAAAAATAACGTGAAAATTGCTACATCAAGATACACGCGTCCAGTATATGTGTTAACCAGTCATGGTATGTAAGTCTATACAATGACAATTCAAGTTATACTGGTCAATCAAAGCGGTCGAAATTCGGCCACCAGGCAGTCTCTAGTATAGTTAATTACACTGAGTTTGAATATTATTACTGGTTACAGCAAACAAGCGTCTGTTGGTAAAGCCGATTAAGAGGATTTATCCGGCTACTGAAGGCTTTTGAGAAGCACTGCCTCGAACAGAAGCACTTTGTTAAATATCCATAAATAGCCTGAATGTAAGCAATACCTGAGGCACTTTACTTGAGAAGGTACACAACAACAATGTCTTATTCTTGGTATAAGGTATTGAAAACTGTTGTGCAATTAATATTATTTTTAAGGTTATTTTTAGAAAAAAATAATAATAAGATATACATAGTTTTATTAAAGTGTTCGAATCCTACACGGAACAAAAATTTGTGTGATCTACAAATAGTTGTCCCGAGGCTGGGTGTTCTTTGTGTCCATTGCTTTAATGTTTGTGAAGCCCCCCGCGACACAGGAATATTCCTAATGCGGGAGTTGTCTTTTTATAAAAAAATAATTAAATTTAAGCTTTATAAAAAATAGTTATTTAAAAGATTGACCATGATAATTCATATAATCAAATGCACTTGTGAGGCACATCTCATCCAAATCCTTTCAACATCCTACTGTTGTAGATGAATCCTATGTATAAACAACTTATATATTTTTTTTAATTTCTTCAAAAACATTCACATACTTTAAATTTAAAATATACATTAGGATTGTTTTACCGATTTGAAAAAAGAGGCGGTTCGACGTTCGTCTGTATGTAGGTATCTTTTTTTATAACTTTTTCAATCAAGTGCATCAAGTTGCTAGACAAACCAAATGTCTTACCACATTATCGAGATAAAGTATCGGACTTATTAAACTAAAATTAATATAATCTAACGTACTGCAGTTCGGTAACTTATATTATAGTAAGTAATGTGCTAAATACCCTATCTACTAAGTACGCACTAACAAAGAGCAATGAAAAATAATAATTCAAACTTAATTGAAAATATTACAATACATGGGACACTTTTAATTTAAGGTAACGTTATAGAGGTACCTACTAGTATTTTCGAAGTCGGTGCCAAGCCTAATAGGTACTTGATATGTAAATAAGCCCATCGCAGCGGCTGCACAGGGGCTTCAAACGGGCAGATGTCGTTTACCACGTCTCAAATGATATTTAATTTTGAATTATTACGTCAGTGATAAATTTGCATAATTTGGCTATTGCACATAGGTATAATAAATGTACAAAATATTCAGATATTTCATTATATTTATTTCTATTCCGTTCTTAATTGAGTCCTTTATATCCCTAAGTATCAGTTATTTCGTTTCGGGCTTGGCACCGACTTCAAACAGAACCTTTATAATGTTACCTTTAATTAAAAATGTCACATGTATTGTAATCTTTTCAATTAAGTTTGAAATCTATTATTATTATGCCTCTCGTTGGTGTTTTTTGAAGTCAGTTTACATTTTTTTTTAAGTGTTTATTATATCACTAATGGTGAGGGGAATCATCGTAATCTATGGAGACAAAAATATGATTGGCAGTATCAGTTGCCTTAAACATCATCACCAATTTAAATACATATTTTTTATTATAAGTTTTATTTTTAGTTATTAATCTTTATCAGATAAGAGAAATAACAGTACATTGTTTAATGTAAAAAAAAACAAAAATGTTGATATTGCGTGACGGCTCATATACAGATTAGTCGCGTAACGTATTATACAATTAATCATGAGAATGGCTAATCTACTCGTATATAGCAACACGGATTACCATCAGGGATTTGATACTGATGGCCAAAGCCTGACAAGTGTGAACGATACTATTTCGCTAGACTAAGTCTTGTAACTAACTATTATTATAGCTAACAATGAAGCAATAGGTACATATTATTTGTAGCAATTGTAGCACGTTAAATCTTCATTCCGTTTTGCGGTTTCTAATCCATGTTCCTCATATCCATGATCATAATCTTTTCTAAATAGTTACTATCTATTAACCGACTTCAAGAAGTAGGAGGTTCTCAAATCGACCAATTAGTTTTTATTTTATGTTTTTTCGCGATATTTTCACCATTTGTGAACCGATTTCAATAATTATTTTTTTAATTGAATTGGTTGTATTCAACGTTGGTTGACAAAAATATTCCACTTCCAGGGATGAAGAATACAGCTTACAACAATTTATATGAAGTCGGTGACTCTTTTTTTTTAATTATATAATAACGACAAATATATTGCGAATATGTTACAAACATTTTTTTCAGCACCCAATTCAGTACTATTAGATATAAAAATATTCTTAAACGTATTTTGAATAACTGCTCATCACTCTTCATTATAACATTTTATCACTCATTGGTTTAACCGAGCGACTTTGTAATGTTAATATTTAACTTCGCTGTGTTTGTAGGCTCTCGTGTAAATAATTTAACGTACAAAAGGTGCCATAGTTGTTTATGGAACACTGTTAATAAATATGCACTCTGCTTAAAGAAAGCCTTTAATTAGCTAAAGTGTCCGTGTTTAAGCCGCAAAGAGGTATAAAATCTCTTGATATTTTTTTCAAATATTATTCAATAAGAACGTTTATATCTATTACATACATTACTTACTTTTTTAGAACAATCTCGCCAAATGAGTCGGACAATATCAGCACCTTCCAACCACAGGTCCGCGATAAATCGACTCATATATGTGTCAGGATCTGTCTCATTGAATTCTCCTTGACAACTCGATATTGATAATATAGCGAAGACAAATACAGAGAGAGTAATATGTGAAGGATTCATCGTCACGTAGTTTATATCTGCACGCTTGCCATCTCTCGAACGACTTTTAATAAGATTCAAAGCTGAAACAAAAGAAACACGCGTAATAACATGAACGTTAATAATATTTTATTTATTATTTACTTGTTCATGTATTGATTAATTGAATTAGGTATTACATACGGAAACATACAGACATATAAAATTTTTTATATTGAATCGAATCATTTCCCATACCATTAATTTAATTACCACCAAGCGACCGACGTAGTTAAGGAAAAAAATGTGAAATATTCTGATTCTATTCGTTTCAGTCAAATGTAATTAATTCGTCCGAAAAAATAACAATTAATATTTTTTCGTTAACACAAAGCCAGGTTCTGCAATAATGATACTAAGAAAACATTCAAGTCCAATATTAACTTGTACCTTTTACTTCTCATACACTACTTAAATTATGCTCCATGGATAAAAATAGACTTAAATCTTAGATTAAAACTTTGAAGAAAAAGGTCCAAGATCAGTTATCGGCGCCCACTAAAAATAGAAATTGCCGCTGGTACGAGTCTAGTCCTAAGTAATGTAGTAACTCCTAAGTAAACTAGTATGCCGTGTGGTTTCCAGCGATAAGAATACTAATGGCCACCCCAGGTCTTCCCGTGGGTGTCGTAAGCGGCGACTATTGAACAACTCTCAAACAGAGTACGTAAGTTCATATACATTTTTAAAACATTAAGACATGTAGCTGATAGAGAATTATTCAAGTCTGTCTACCTATCGCTTTGCCAGTCGCTCATGTACTGCATAACAACTTGAGCGGAGTAGCCCAAAGGGATCTTCTAAAGGTTGAAAGAGCGCAAAGAGCCATACTTAAAGTCAATTCCTTTTTACCCTTCTTGCATCCTATCACTGATATTTATCTACGACGTCCTAACAGTTTGGCAGCTATTGGCCTTCATACTCTAATAGCAATCAAACAATATTCAATCGTGACATTTGATCCAGGAATTCAATACCAAAGGCGTAGAAAGGATAGAGTCTGTAACATAGACAATTTAGAATTTAGAAACGGCTCTTAATATCAATGCTGCGTTTGGAGAGGAGACTGCTAATGAACGCATCATGCGTATTTGGTTTAAACGCTTTCGTAATGGTCGACGTGAAGAACGTCGACTTGAAGAACGAACCACGTGGAAGACCCCACAGGTGAATAGCACTGAATTGAAGGAGATGGTGGAAGCCGATCCGAGTAAAACTACCCAGGACTTAGCAGTATGGTTTAGCGTTACCTTACCTATAATATTGATTTATTGCATCAAATCAATAAGAAAAATAAATGAAAAATAAGTGTCTCATGATTTGACTGATCTGCAGAAAGAAACGCGTGTTGAAACTTCGAACAATGATGGCAAAACTGACAGTGAAACCGCCCTGACTCGTGAATCGATCTTCACCATTATTGCTCCATGATAACGCAAGACCTCACACTGCACGGAACACCATTGTAACTCTATAGGATCTGCAGTTAGAAACCGTACGTCATCCTCCGTACTCGCCAGACCTTGCTCCAACTGACTACCATTTTTATACGTAGTAAAAAAATTTTCTTCCCAGGAGGCAGTACAAAATGCTTTTATACATTTGTCCATGCGTTATAGCGCATAATGCGTTTGTCCAATCTAGATCCCCAGAGTTCTATCGCAAAGGCATAAATAAACTTCCAAATAAATAACAGCAATGTATAGATAATGAGGGTAAATATTTTGATTAAATAAATATGTTGCATCTTGGAAAAAAACAAGTTTTAATTTTGCAGTATTAATCGGTAATTTCATACTTTAACCCCTAATATATACTTCAATAACAACTACAGTTACAGTTAGATGAATTCTAATTGTACTATTTATCACTTGGTGTATGAAAAGTTTTAGTAAACAATTATAAGTTATAACAGAAAGTGCTCCGAAACAAGTGCCAATAAAAAAGTTTTAAATGACAACGGCCTCCTGTCCAAAATCCAAAATCTTAGGAAAGTGCTGCTCGTTTTTAGTTTTACGAACTTGCTATTATCCTAGTTAGGTGTTGTTTCATTTATCCTTTTGAGAGGTTTACACATGACTGTGTTAAATAATGAGATTTTAGTAAGATTTATTAAAATATAACTTGAGAGGGATATAAAACTTTGCCTTGAAATAACTTAAAAAAACGAATGAAATCTCTTAAACACATTATGATTATTCAGCAGTTCGCATAATTTGTTTTTAAGTTTAAGACCTTTTAACACGAGTTTATATTAGCTTCACTTGTAACTGACTCTGTAAACAAAATTTGGAAGTAAATTTTAACCATCTTGTAATTGTCGTATAGAATTAAGCATCATAATTTGGCATCTTGGAGTTGATCTGATAATGGAGCCACGAGGTGGATAGTGGAACCCCTCGAGTTTGGGCTTATATGATTCATTTTTAAGAGTCCTATATTTTGTGCTTTGTAACGATGGTCTGGTGAAGGAGGCAGGAGGCAGGAGGTGGACAGTGAAACTCTTTTTAACTTTTAAATTTAGTTCGATGTTAAAGCGTGTATTTTTAGTTTTTCTAGTACTATAATTTAGAAAACCTTCCAAACAAACTGTAATTTATAGTTTTACGTTTTCAGTTTACTACAATGACATATTAACTAATTTTAGGTTTATAATAGAAGTGTGATTTAATCACTGTATTACCAAAAAATTTAAAAACAAGTGCAGCTAAGATAACAGGTATCAACACAACACTTCCAGTACAAAGTCTACTCTTTTAACCATTTTAATGCGATCATTTGCAATAGTTAAACACTCGTTGTGTTTGTCACCATTCATTTAAAACAAAAAAGTTTGTCAAAATTCTGATACTATAGCTTTTTCATCAGAAATTATATTTATTGTAATATCTAGGTTTAATGGAATTCTTAGTAAGATCTTTCTAGTAGAAAACAAGGGTTAGTAATTTGCAATTCAATATGCTCAGAACAAATCTTGTTTCAGTACTCACCTACACAGATCGCTCAAATAACACTCAGTCGACCAGCAACAATCCCACATTAATTTAAATACAATATATTTCTACGAATAACGCTGTTGCCGTATTCAAGGTCAAGCAATAAATGGGGAGAAGTTCCTGACCCCCTTGCATTATATGCACTACACAATGGAAAGCGTTCGATTTTCTACGTGATCACAAACCAAATCATGTTAATGAATGATTCTATGCTAGTATCAATATGTGCAAACCATAACGAAACTTCATATGACCATGCTTAATTCATAATGTTTATTGCATTATAGGAAAATTTATTTCATTCGCTTAAAATTGCTATTTTATAGTAGCTTGTTTACATGTATTGAAAAGGAATAAAACGCAGACAGTCATTTACTATAAATATTTTTCTATTTTCATAAGTGATTGGTGATAAAATTTAATTACACTTGTACTTCTGATTACAAAAATATAGAACAGTGATACCTGTATTTATCAAGGTTACGATTATATGAAATTAATAATGAGTTTGAATGTATTTGGGTAATCCACGATCGAATGTATATCGGTAATCCCTGATCATCCGATTAGAAAAACTTTTTTTATGAATGAAAAATGTAC